>JAREIS010000350.1:0-600000 GCA_030060385.1 Muscicapa striata striata
TGATGGAAAGTAGAAGGTTTAAAACAAGATCCAAAAAATGAGAAAAATTTACCAAATAAAAAAAGGAGGCATGGATGCCTTGGGGTTATCCTAAAAGTTACTTTTTTGAATAAATTTTTCCGATTTTAAAAAATGATTTTTCCCTTTACCAACTAAATGCCAGTTGTTTTTAGAATCTTAACTAAATCTATTTCTTTCTTTTTATAAAGTCAAACCTAAAATTTAAATTCCTTTTTTTTAAAAATAAATTTTTTTAAGAAAGGGAAAGGGGTCAAGATTTTCTAATTTTTCTTTCTTTTACATAGGATTTAATATAATCCCTTTTAAAAAATTCCAAACCAGGATAGAATTTTGGTGGAAGAACTATTATAAAAATTAAATTGAAATTTATTGGTTTTCGCTTTTGTTAGTGATTCACCCGGGCCTGGATTTTTTGCCCATTTTGTTATAAAAGGGAAACCAGATATCAAATCTCCGAGTTTTAGGATACTCCCGGTCTGCAAATTACCTTTCCCAAATTTCCCCCTCAAAGATTAAAGAACAAATTAACCAAGTTTAAAAGAAATAATTTTTCCCAAATTTTTTAATTAAAAAAAAACTTAAATTACCTTTAAAACATAAAATGATTTTTTATTTTGTTTTTTATTTAAAAAATTCAAAATTTTTGCTTTAATACGCAATGGGTTTTTAACTTGTTCTAATAAACACAGGAGAATTTAATTATACTAGAAAGAAGGAAACCAAAAATGCCTTCTCCACAGTCCAAAAATTTAACCCAAGTTAGAAAAAGTTTCTAAAAAAACCCCGGGGTTTAAGAATACATTAAAAGAAAAAATGAAACAGTTTGTTTGAAAAATCATAAAAGGAGGGTTTTTTCTTTTTAGTCTTGGTTTATTCATGAAAAATAAACCCCGGCTTTTAAACCTTAAAAAAGTTGGTTCGGTTTAAACCAAAGGGTTTGGTACCGGGGGGGAAACCGGGTGGCTTTGTGGGGGCAGAGCTTCCCTTTTGGGAGCCTTCCAGAGCTTAACAATTCCTGGCCAACGGGCCAATCAGAAATGGTACACCCTGGAAACAATTAAATTATTACAATTTAATTAAAGGAAACCGGGGAAAAGGGAAGAAACTTGAGACCCCGGGACAGGAAAAGGGGAGGAGCGGAGCTGCTCCAGGTACCCTTAGAATTTTGGGCCTGGGCCCCGGGGTTGCGGGCCCCTGCAGCCCAGGGAGGAATGGGGTGAAAACCCCCGGGGCAACCCCAAGGGGGGTTTTAAACTTTGGACCCTGGGGGAAGCCACCACTGGAGGGGGGGACCCTCCCCATGGGGCAGGAAACCAGGGTTTGACAAACTATTCTTTCCCCTGCCCCTGAGGGGGGGAGGAAAGGGGAGGGAAAGGAGGGAAAAGGGGGGTAAAGGTTTTTAATCTTATTTTATTTTTTTTTTTTAAAAATTAATTTTTCCCATTATTTTTTTTTTTCTTATTATTTACTACTTCTGGTATTTCTCAACCCTAAACCCTTTTTTTTAAAGCCGTGGGGTGATAAAAAGGTTTTAAATTTCCAGAAGGAAATAACAAAGGTATTAAAGAACTTATTCTAAAAACCAAATTTTCCCTTTTCAATTTTCTTTATTCTTATAACCAAAAAGCCCATGCTTTCCCTGAAAAACATGCTTTGAAGAAAATATCCTTCCTAAAAGCTTTTGGGGGGTTTAAATGTTCCCAATCACTTCTTTTGAAATTATTCCCATGGGTTCTTTAAATTAATATGGTTGGGTCTATTAAAAATTTTAAAATAAAATTTTTGGGGTTTCAATTGGAAAATTTTCAAATTACCAAAGGAACCCAGCAATTTCCAAATATGAATCAGAAAAAAAGCCCAAAGAATTTCCTTTTTAATTTTATGTCCAAAAACCCTTACTCAAAGAATGGGTTTTACAATTTCAATAATCCCGCCAAATAAATCAAATTTCATTTTACAAAACAGAACACAAAGACTCTAATTAGATTCATTTTGCTCAATCTGGATCTTTTATGTCAAAGAAAACTGTCCATACAACAATTGGAGAGTAATATCCCTGCAGCCACTTCCCCCACATTGACCAGTGAGCAGACACACTAATACTACAGGCTATTTGTACATATGCAGGTAAGAATCAAAATAAAGTGATACATTCAGGGCTTTGGAAAATTAACTGCCCGAGAAGAGGTTCAGGATCAACACTTGTTCTGATTATCCCTCCTGTAAGCAGGCAAATAAAAGACTACCCATACCTTCAGTCCCTAAAATTTTGAAGCAGAGTCTCTCCCCTCTCATGCCCTCCTTATTTAATTCCCCTTTCCACTCACCTGCTCCCCTCCTTCTTGTTCTATTTCCACCTTCATTACCACCTCCTCCCACCTCTCACATTCTCCCTTTTGTCTCCCTCACTCTCCCTTCTCGCTTTCTCTCCCTTTTCTACTCCTCATCCACACACCCTCCTCTGTCAGCTTCACTATGCTTGAGAAGTTATGAGGAAAAGAAGAAAGAGAAAAGACGGAAGAAGGATTTACGGAGGTGGAGAACTACAAATAAAGACGGAGAGACAAAAAAGAAAAAGATGTGCTAAGCCATCCTATTTGTGTCAGTGAAAGTAAGGATATGAACCCAGAGCCCTGATCCGGCAGACAGATGCTAACTAGTAGGAAGCAATTCTGCCAGCAGGGACACCATTTAAGAATTCAATCAATAGCAAATCTCTGGTGAAAACAAATAAGCATGCAATATTCAAATGTAGATTAAAAACCATTAAAATCACACTGGGTTTTAGTGGCAGAGTTGGAATTACAAACTGTAGTACAAATCAAGTGACTCCCCACTCAGAAAAGCTTCAAATACAAAAATGGCTACACAGCCATCTTCCCCCAAAATACATGCAGCTGCTAATTCATGTACAGACCATCACATGCACATCTACTTATTCATATAAATTATCTGGAAAGCATATTTTTTAATATTGACATTTTACTGACAACATTCATAATTACCAACCAAGTTTATTCTTAGATATTCTCCGCCCAGGATTCACGAAGTATGTGTCAGAGTTTGCAGCAGGGATCCTCCAGAGTTGCTAAGCCTGCCCAGCTTTCACTGTTTCATGGCTTTAGAATCAATCAGGCAGTGTAGGGAGTGGTGATTGCTGTTCGGTTTTTTTTTTTTAATTAGATCATATCAGGATTATAATTAGCACTGTGTAGGAGCAGAATTAAGGCAACAGCAAAATGCAGAATGATTCTACCCTGCCTGGCATGGCTAGTGCCAGCAGTAAACCAGCTATAAACATCTTGGCACATCTGCTTTTGCTTCCAGCACAAGCCAGTGTAACCAGCTCCAGGAAGGACAAGCAGAGGGTGCTGCCCCAATCCCCCAGCTGCAGAGCTAGCAGGGTGCAAAGGTGTCACAGTCACTTTCAGTCTAGGTATTCCTGGCTTCCAGGAGCAACCACAGACCTGCTGTGCCATGCCCAGATAATGTGGCTTTGATATTAGGAGAAACACCTACTTGGCTGCAGGCACCTTCTCTCTGGGCTGCTGTAAGGGAGACCAAGCTGTTGGAAGCAGGCTATGCAGCACACACTCTTTCTCACCCTCTCCCACTGTGGAGCACAGTTAACAGCTGAACAGAAACACACAGAGCCTCTCCTGTTGGCAGCTAATCCCTCAGGGCAGCCGCACAAACATCACCCCATCACAAGGTGTAAGACATGTATGGCAAACCTCACTTGTTCCTCTGCCACACCAGGAGACAGGGGGTGTGGAAACTAAGCTGTATTGAGACAAACAGCAATCATGATAGAGATGCCTGCCCACCACAGTTTGCACACCATCGTCCTTGCAGCTCTGGCAGAGTGGGAGGTTGTCTCTTCAGAACTCCTCTAGGCATCTCCATTGAACTCTATGGAAGAGTCCTCAGCCATCTGCCCTCTCTCTGTCCATATGAGAGAAAGTAGAATGAAGCTCACCTTGTTTCATTTTATCTCAATAAATGGTTGCCTGATAATCTATATCTATTTTAACAAAAAATAACTAAATACCAACAACTAAAGCCTCACAAAGCAGTCAATATGATTTAAAGCAATATGACTACTGTAAGAAAGGCAAGCTGGAGCACAGCCACATTTCACAGAATAAAAAAAAACCATGTAGGCTGTAAGGGGTCTCCGGGCTTCATCTAGTCTACCACCCTGCTCAGGACAGCATGGTGTTGAAGATGCACCGCTGTCTGCAAGCAGCAAGATACCTCTGCAAAGCAAGGGGAGCCAGCCACTGAGCAAGACAACGAGGCAGGCAGGCACAGAAGCCTCAGTGATGCCCTGAGCCCAAACAGGGGAATCCAAACTGGTTTGGTGATGGTAGCCAAGCTCAGCCAAGAGTCCAGTGATTGCCAGGTAAGTCTGCAGTAATGACAGACGTCCCATAAAACAGCATTTTTCCCCATCCTGAGTTCCTGAGGGACAGCACTAGTAGCCAGTTGTGAATTGTATTTTGGATGTAGACCACCAACCTCAAAATGTAGCAATCCAACCAGCACTCACCAGTCTTCAAGTTGTTTACCAGGATACCACTACTTGCTAAACGTACTACTTCCTGAAGTGCATTTCAACAACATTCATATGCTTTTAAACACTGGAAGTTTGAGCTAGATCTTCACAAATAAAAAACACTTAATACTATGCTATGAAATCATCATCTGCAGTTGTCCATAGCTACCAGCTGAGCTCTCCTAAAGCACACTCTGGTAAGGAGCCTATTCCCTGCATACCTACATAGAACTGCTTATCATTATTTTATTTACAGCTAAATGTATAACTTCAAATTGTGCTCATTTACCAGTGGAAGAGGAGAAAATTTAGCAAGTCCATAATGCAATTATGTTCGTCAGGTATGATTTGTCATTAGTAAAGCCATGCTAGCTATTGTCAACACCTTCTCATCTTTTACGTGCTCCGAAATGGGTTCTAGAGTAATTTGTTCCATAATCTTCCCTGATACTGTAGAGACCAACAACCCTCTAGGTGTTGTTCTTCTTCTACATAGGTGCAACACTTACATTTTCCCAGCCATCAGGGATCACTCCTGATTGCCAGATGATAAAAAGCAATCTTGTTACACTTACTTACTCCACAAGCTTAGCTGCATCTGTACCAAGATGTGTAAGAACCACTGCAAAAAAAAATCCTTACATGATTTCTAAAATACGTTCTACATCTAGCAAAATTTGAGATCAATTCCATACTTTGCACAGGTTTTATCTGACCTGTGGTCCAGAAACTGACATTTTCACATGCCACTAGAGACTTTTAAGATACTATTGATAAAATTAGCATACAGATTAACATTTCAACCAATAGCATTTGAAAAGTCCTCTGGACCAAGGAAAAGGATTGTCCCTCTCATCCAAACAAGATCCCATTCAGTTTGATGGATTACATTTGTTGTCAAACAAGCTTTCTCCAATGCCAAAGCCATTCCTCTGAAGTTGGATAGGCTGGCTTTAAAGATATTTTCTGTTAATGCATAGCAACAAGACATCTTCCAGTGGCTCGGATGTGGTTAATCCATATCTGTGTGTGCAGAATGCATTTTATCCATATATGCACCTCCTGGCTAACTTAGCCACTTGCACTTTTGCATATTCAGAGGAATGCTCCATGTCCAGAATCTCCACTGTGATCAAGTTCCTATGTACTTTCATGTAACGGAATTTCAGTAAGACACAGTAGTTTTGTCAGATAATCAGTTAATTCCATAATTCCATTCCATAATTTTTTCCATTTTACTGAAGCCAGGATATAAGCATTCTCTCTGTCCTGTGGAGAATTGGCTGCACTTTTCTGCTTCTGTTCTGCCTTCACTACAAAGGGAATTACATTAGACTGGCAGCAGCAGTCTCATGGTTTATTAGTATTTTCACTGCTGTTCTTCAAAAAGTTGTACTCAGAGAGGAAGCATTTAGCAGCAAAGAAATGAGCCAAAGAAACACAGTACTTGAAGACAGTTCTCTCTTTTCCAAAGTAAAAAAAAAAAAAAAATTTACTAGACTGACTAAAAGCATCATACATCCTAAAAAATTAATTTAAGAAATCAACATTTATCCAGAAAGTCAAGAGAATATTCATACGATTGCTCCACAAAGTCCATTTCCTGACGTGACCTCTAAAATTTCTGTTATTTCCCTACATCCCGTTTTTTCCCACATCACCCTCCTGAATCCGAACTATGGACTGAATCTTCGAAATTAATAACCAAGAAACATATAATATTCCTATATAATGTGTAAGAATATATAATATAACATACTTTGTGCCAGGTTTCCCACTTACTTTTCAGCAGATACGGTTTTCACATTAATGAACCAAAATACATCTCAGGTAACATGATTATGATTGTTAAAGAAGACATCTTTTTTTTCCATTACCCACTGTTGTCAAAATAGGAATAGTTTAAATCATGCTACCTGATTTTTACAATTTCAAACAACTGTATAATCTATAAATTATTTGCTAATCACATAACTTTTATTTAGCTTAAATTCAGATTCACAATCGCTCCTAACATGTAAATGTTGTTTATCATCTTCTGATCTCACTGCTTAAGACTTGTCAGGAAAGAGAAATGAAGAAGCAGAAACCCTGCAGGTGTCTTCTGGATAAAAATCCTGGAGAAATGTGGGGCGGGGGCTAATTCACCTGCTGTTTTTTCACACCTCTTAGTGTCAGGTACCATCACTACACCAGGAGAGCTGGTTTTTGGGTCACTGCAGCAGTTCTGAACTAGGATTTTATTAACTCATAATCTGCTGCTGAGACACACCCAAGGTGCATCTTTAGACTGACATTTCCTCTTCACTACAGCATGCAGGAATTTCCAAGAAAGCACCTTTTACCCTGAACTGTTTTGGGAAGTCACAAAATGAGTGCCCCTGGATGTCTGGCAGATGCATATCTTCAACTAAAAAAGAAATTCCAGGCTGGTATGTATCAATCAAAAAAACCGAAAGATTTTAAGTTGTGACTGCTGAAAACACCTGCTTCTATTAAGAATTGCATGGGAGGAGGAAGGGAAGAGAACACAGAGAAAATGGGCTGAACTATGAACAAAGAGACCAGTACTGCTGGAAAACCTTAAGGACTGTCTTTCCTCACTTTTAGGAAGAAGTTCTAAATATCCTACTGTAGGCAGTCCTTACAGTATGTCCATCTTCACCATTTTCCTCCAACATGTTGAAGAGAGAGGTTCATTCCTGGATTTTATGTACTTGACCCTTGACACCAAGATCATAGTTCTGAAGGATAATTACATGCCTTCATTATAGAGAAGAAGTTAGCCTAAGGTCAGCAGAGCAATACACATCAACTACAGAATACTAAATAAATGTCAATGTATTTGATCTGCCTAATGATCAATAAGGATTTTAAAGGTTCTCTCAACCCAATGATGAAAAAGGCTGGAGAAGCATGTGGGCAGTCTCTGCACCATCTGTGGGACAGCAGTAGTAAAAAAAGAAGTTTAACATAAAAAGGCCATGATATTGTTAGAAATAAGACAAGCCTTAAATCCTATATTTCTTCAGTAGACTGAGTAGCTGCTACCCAAATAAAAGGAGTTGATATCACACATACTCCAAAGATAGTATGTCAGATTATTCAGTAACACTATCGTGTCATATACAAGCCAGTACCAAAACCCACTGATTTGAAGTGGTGGTTGATCAAAATCATCCTGCAAGCTTTGAACAATCTCTGTAAGCTAGCATGTACACAGTCTTAGTAAAAAGCTGGAAGACTGAAGTCCCAGGGTGTTGACTTGGTACCTATTTTGGTTAATACAGAAACCTTTAAACATTTTATTAGAAAATAAAGTCGGCAGGATGTCTTACAACTTAGAATGTTCTGATTTCCTGTGTTCTCTAAAAAAAGCTTCTCAGCATGCTCCTGTAAACTGGGTCCTCTGCTAAATGGCATCAATAAAATGGCAGCTCCCATGGAGAAAATTTAAACTAAAGAAAGAATCCCTTTAAAAGCTTAAAAATATAATCCAGAAAATTCACACTTTAATTTTACATATACATCCCAGAAAGATCAGAACTTCAGAGGCACTTTAATGGCATTTGCTAATCCAGAACTTTATGATCCTTAGATCTATATTTAGACCATTCTCTGGGACTGGTCTTAAACACAGGAACCAAAGAAAAGGGAAACCATTTGCAGAATTATGTGAGAGAAGTTCATATTAACACTGACTTCGTGATTTTTGATTGAAACCATTTAGTCTGATCTAGGTTCTGCTAGAAGGAGCAAACAAAGTATTAAAAAAACAAGCAGCTGAGATTTCACCAAAATGAGCATCCAGCCGCCAGAGCTCAGCTCTGATAACAACAGATAAGGCTCCACAGCAGTATCAGCAAGATGGATCATTTAGACAATAAGTAGAGTCCTTATTTACACAGACCATTAACTAGCTATATATATACACACACACACACAAAGAAAACACATGGAAACTTTCTTTTGGCTAAGGTTTTATTTTACAGTGAACTTGGGGAGAGATGGAAGTTGCAGAAAAAGTCCTTAAAAAGCATTTTTAAATGAATGTCAGAACATCTTCTATTACAGCTTATTTTTGATGAGTAATGATTTTTACTTCCTCCAAAATCTATTTTAAAAAATTTTGCCTAATAGAAGCTACTTCTAAATGGCAACACACGACTCCATCTTTATGCACGCCATGCATTTCAGAGGTCACTCTGAAGGAGCAGTCAGGAGCTGGCTTTAGACTAGCAGGAAAACCCCTCTTGCAGTCAGCCCAGAGACATCCTGGCACTGGCCACCTTAGGGCTGCCAGCACCACGATTCCAGGGGAGCCCCCTGGGCTGCAGCACAGCAGGATGTGCCCTCCTCATGCCTCTGAGTGGCCACAAACCCCGAGGAGCTGCCATCCTGCGCCCCAGGCACAGTGACAACACCCGCTGCAAACAGCTAATCAAACTGCTTTATATTAATACATAATTGATTCTTTTTTTAAAAAGAAACTTTCAAAACATCAAACCGTCTTTCTCAGTCATTAATTCAACCCTCTGAATATTTTATATCTCCAGACACTTCTACTTGTGCATACTTATTTTAAGAGCACTTCATCACAGCGCTGATGCTACTTGTATACATTCATTGCTTCTTAATTTCATTGTGCACACAAACACAAATAGAAATGCCTAGACTCTGATGTCATTACACTACCCAAACTATTGGAAAGATGTGAAGCCACTTTTACTAGCAACGGTGAAACTTAAAAACCAAAAATTTGTCTGGTTCCAAACACAGAATAGCTAGGCCTACTTACGTAAGACTATTTCTGGCAAACAGAACCTTTTATTATTTATAAAACAGTGGCAACTCCTCTTTCCTCTGAAAAGAAGAATAATTTCCCTTGTGTGAACATCTTATTTTGACATAACCACCTTCATATTTTTTTAATTCACAGCATACATCTTCTGTTTTCAAACATCAAATATCTACATTATTAATTCGATCTAGAATAATTTATGTAGGATGATGGATAAAAAAGCAGCCTGGAAGATAAGAGCTTCTTTTGGGTTTTATTTCCCAAGTGTTGTAGAATTGATAATTTTATGAAAATTGAATAGTCAATACCATAGACATAATCAAACTACCAACTCCACCTCCTGCATCATCTTTCTAGCCTGTAAACCAAATTCCCAAGGAGCAAAGCATCATTCCACTCTTCACGCATTTCCAGCTTCAGATTTTCTACAGATTAATGGGTTAGAGATGGGGCTTGTGCTACTATCTTGATCAACTATATGCAAAAAATATGATGCACTATTTTTTTTGTAATCAAGAAACTACATCACAAAAAGAACACCCTGCTGAATTCACCTGCTAGCTTTTCCTCCAACTCATCAATTCAATTGCTTGCAACTGCTGTCCCAAATTCAATCATCTAACTTAAGGCGCAATAAGCAAGCAGAGGAGCAGATATAATGAAGATGTCCCCCAGTGGCTGCTTTTTAAAAGACTTCTTAGAAGTTTAATTTTAAAAACAGGATGGGAAGAGGGGAAAAAATGTCAGAAGAGCAGTGGTGAGGAGTGGGGAAATAATTTGTATTCTTTTCCTGCAAAATGACTTCTATGAGACCTGCTTCCAAAAGTAGAAGCAATGCTAGTGGAAATAAATATTATACCACTTACGTTCTGCTTTTCTTGAGCATCTTCTTTTTGAAGGTATTGAAATATTTTCAGTAATAATACCAGCTAAAAATTAGTGTTCCACCAACTTTTGACTTTTCTCAACTCTGCACAGAAAAATCTAGTGCCCTAGTATTATCACACAGTGCATCATCAACTGGCAATGAGAAAATACATGATGATGAGATAAACTGGTGATGGAAAATACAAGTGGATGCCAACAGTGGCACTACATCATACGAGACTTGGTTGTTGCAATAAGCTAAATTCTCCTCAAGGATTTAAATGTTTTCCCATTTACAAAGATCTACCTCAGCTCAATAACAAAACCCCATGGAATCTAGAAAAATATTCATGACATCAGTACACGCATAACAAAGTTTGGCAATTTGTCACATCTAAAAGCAAGAAAAATAAAAGGAATAATCTCATCTGAAATTAATACCAATACACAGTTCTTCATACTGATTCACATATGCATGATCAATTATTAAGAATATTTTTAAAGAAAGAGTACATTGAAGTTACACGTGGTTCCTCTGGGAAAAAGAACATTACTCTTTATCCAGGCAACTTTATGTATTAAAGAGTTAAACTCCAGCCCTTTGCTATTGAGACTATTACAAAACCAGAGAACTTAAATGAGAGGCCTAAAAACTTGATTTATTTATTTTTTATATAAAAGGCCAGCTTTCTCACCTCACGAATCTCTCCCCAGGGAAAATCAGCATGTTCCACATTCCACCCAGGTGGAAGAGAACGCTGTAGTGTAAATAAATGACTAAAAAAGAACTTGTGAATGACTATTATTTTTTCAGCTAATATGCACACCTAGATCACACATTCAAGGCTGACTAATCTTTGTCAATTGAGATAAATCAGGAAAGTTTTCCACTATTTTTAAATTGTTTTTTCAAAACCTAGCAACCTTCAATAACCTTTCTAAAATGTTGGGAGTGGTAATTTTTTTCAGAAAATGTCTACAGTGAGGAACTGCAGTCACATAACTGGCACATAACTGAGCAGTTTTCAACATGATTCCCTCACAGACAGAGATGGCAGCTGCTTTTTTCCAGCTCCTTCCCACACTGTACCCAACTACTGCCATCTTCTTCCTCCATTAATTATCCCTTTGATTTTCAGTCGTGCTATTTCTTCCCGATTGCTTATTTTGCTATGCTTTTCCACTTTCCATTTAATTTTTCAACTTTCCTTCACCTATTCTTGGTAGGGCTGTAGGATACACCTATATCATCTTCAAAGCTTCCATTTTACCAAATGGGAAATTTAAAATGTTTATGAAGATAAAATCTCCAAAATCTCCCTTTCATTTTCTGTTACTTCTTTGTCTAATGAATGTATCACTTCAATAGTAAGTGTAATAAGTCTTGGTTCTCTTGGGAAATAATTTTGGTTGATACAGACGTCTTAAAATCTTGTCCAACCTTGCTGCTCAAGCAGGGTCAGTTAGTGCAGGTTTCCAAGGATGAAGTCTCCAGGTCCTCTTCTGGAAGACTGCTTTCTAGATGTTCATTCCCTAGCCTGTACCAGTTCCTATATTATATAGTTATTACTCTCCAGGTACAAGATCACATGTTCCTTTGTTGAACTTCGTAAGTTTTCTGTCTGCCCAGTTCTCCAGCCTGTCCAGATCCTTCTGAATTGCAACACACTCAAATCATGCATCAGCTATTGCTTCCAATCTTGTGTTATCTGTTCATTTTGTCTTCCAGTTCAGTTCATTAATGAAGAGATTAAACAGTACTGGACCCAGCACCCAGTATACTAAAAGACAGCACTGAACACTTCCAATGCTAACTACTTGGGATAGACTTACAAAAAATACCTTAAGGTTAACTACTCACTAGCTTTGCTGAATGAGTTAACTGAAAATAACCCAAGTATCATTTACATTGGGTTCCTGTTTACTAGAAACTTCACAGTACAGGACTGCTGAGGCTGACAGGCAACATTTATTAACACTAAGTCCGTTTTATAGACTGTCCATTGCAAGGCAACTGCTTAATAGGCTGGCATTTTCTTTGCAAAATAGTTCAAAAGAATGAACTCTGCTGTAGACTGCAGCAGGAAGTACTGCAATGCACAACAAAAACAAAGGAGGGTTATGCACAGCTAAAAGGCTGTGCTCCCATTGTATGTACCTGAGTGCACAAAGTTTGAATCCATCCTCCAGCTGACTTCTGGAACTGATGGAACTGGAGGCCAACTTTGGCACATCTGTAAACCCCTCTACTGAGGACAAGCCACCTCCAATCAGGAAATTCCTTCAGTTTAACTAAAATAGCTTTTCCTTGAAATCATGAGAAAGGTCATTATTCTAGTCTTACCCTATTAGACTCTTAATTCTTTATTAACAAACAGTTAATAAAGTTAATAAGCAAGAAACAGTTTATGCTCTGTAAGAAACACATGCTGTAGTTTGAAGATCTAATGGATAACTTAAAGAGCACAGAGCAGATTGGGTCAACAATTCCTACCAACAGCACATTGTGTTACTTATTGCTGCTTCCCTCATTTGCAAGTATGATGTCTCTTGACTCAGTCCCAACTTTAGCACCACCTGGTTTTCTCAAAATGGTTTTTAATTCATTAAAAATATGTTCTTAATTATCATAATGCAATAAATAGCCCATCTGATGTACTTTATGATTTTTTTTTCCACATTCACACACTCAATTTTAGGTTAGCAGTTCAGGATATTACTTTAAATCTTTTTGCACATATACATATTTCTAAATACAAATGTTATTGATAAGAAAGAAATCCTCAAAGGGTGTTACATCCTTCCCAGTGAAGCACAATTAAATCTATTCAACTAGACAGACATTATTTAGTAAGTACATTCCATAAGCTACTGATTCTGAAATTATGCTATAATACAAAGGAACCAATTTCCACATTAATTTGTATTAATGCAATGACTTAAGATCAAGAATTCTCCTTATCCTGTTCTTGCCTACTGTGAAACCATGGCCTGAATTCCAGAAACATCTCACACTAGAAAGGAAAAGCCCACAGAAAACTCCCATATTGTGAAGAACAGCTTTCACTCCTGAAGAACAGATGTTTTTTGTCATTCTCTCAGGATCCACACTATTTATCCTAACATTTTAGCTAAGGAAACCTTCTACAAGTTGTTCTTTGCCAAAATTTGTGTTTTCTTTAGAAACAATCCAAAGAAATTTAGAGTTTGGCAACATGCCTTTTTACACACACACACACACACACACATTGCAGAGAAAAATAAAAGGCATTGCCCTGAAAAATAGTTATTTTTAAAAAGGAATGTAGAAGAGTTTGGTGAATAGCCAGAACTTTGGTTACTACACTGCTCATAAACACCCATTGTCTCTTTGAAACTTTTTAAAAGATAGCCAAGCTTATCAGAAGTAAACATGTAACGAAAAAATCAATATTCCCCCACCAATGTAGATCATGTTTGATCTCTAGGTCTTGGAGGTGAGTCTGTACTAAGCCCCAAAAATCCTTGTCCCATGACCCATTTCATTTGCATATCCTGTATAGTACAAGAACAATTCTCTGTATAAATTATCCCTGTTCGTGATTCATCAAGCTTCTTATCACAGACATGGTTTTCTGCACCACTGGACAGAATGGCTCCTACAGGGAGTGAAGTCAGCCAAAAGGGAAGCAACTCGACCAGAAACAAAAAGATTAATTAAACCCACCAATTTATGAAAGAAAAGAGGGCAGCAATACCTATATCCTGCAATTTACAGAAGTTGTATTTGTCCGTCTATTCAGGAAGAAGGGCACCTACAGAGCATTCCCTAGCTCTATGATGACAGTGACTATTTGAAATGGTATCTGGATAAATTTACCCAATTCTAGTTAAGAAGCTGTAAAACCATTAACACGTCAAAAATGCATGACTTAGTTTTCCCATGGCAAGCTATGTTACATAAACATTCACCTGCTTACTCTCCAAATTGCACTATATTTTTAAAGCTATTGTGAATTCATATTTTATCCTACTTCTGTTTTGATGGCTTTAACAGATGGTAGAATTATTTAGTTTGTTTTCAGTTTATCATGTACCTACCTTACATGTGTTTAACCCAGAAAGGAAGCAAGTGAAGAAGAGGAGGAAGGCCACCCCATTGTGTTGCCCTACATACTTCCCTGGGGCCACACAAGAGACTTCTTTGCTCCTCAGAGTTTCCTCTGCACTGGCAGCTCCTGCCATGGACCATCAGAAAGGGAGGGCACAAAAGAAATCTAAATTTGTAAAGCTGCCAGGAAGACTTCCAAGGCAAGCCTCTGACAGACTGGAAGGAAGGGCCCTGTCCTGGAGATGAGACTGCACAGTTTGCATGGCTCAGGAAAATTCTAAAGTTGGACAAGTTCCTCCTTTTATGATGCTCAAATAAGATTTACCTAGCAGACCAGAGTTTCCCCTAGTAAAATAATTATCTTGTTTTAGATTATCTGTCTAATCAAACATAAATTTAGCTAATTGGAAGGTTTCTGCTATCACTTAGTTTGTTCAGCTTGAAGAAAGTTGGGTACCTTCACTCAAAGAGACAATTCTAAGTAGAGTCTCCTGGTGGAGGTTCCCTACTTTTATGATATATTAATTTCATTTCTCCTTTTGAGATGGAGAAGACACAAATAAATAACCTACATAAATACAGCAGCTGTCAGTGCTAATACAGAGAAGCTTCTTAAAGCCCTATGGTTTGGGAGAGAAATAGTGATTCAGTTATTCTGAAATAATTTTATTTTCTAAAAACAAGGAACTAGACACCTGCAGTCTCTCAACAGTTAATGGTGAAAGACGAAGATACAAAGGATTACCATTCAAATTATTACAGATGCTTTTTTCAGTACACGGGCACATTAAAAGTACTTTTTAACTAAGTAGAAGAAAGTCCAGATGACAATAAAACGTACATGAGAAGAATCTCACTCCAAACCACCTGCAGAATTATGAGTTTTCAGACACTGATTTTTCCTTGCATTGCCTGTCATATTATATTAGAAGTAGAAACAGAGATCTATCTATATCTGGGGTTTCAGAAGTGGTAGGTGCTTTATTTGCTGTAACTTCAAAAAGATGAAAGCTCCTAAAGGCTGTTAAGGTCCCCCTAAAATATGCTTGATTCATATAATAAAATCTACGCCAGTAATAATGAAAGTAAAAATGGTTTGCATTATTAAAGCATTTATCTTAAAAAGAAACTAACATTTGAGGCAAACACTTATATTTGTACTATGTTCCAAGTTCTGCCAGTCAGGAGGTCTGGTAGGAGGACTGGAATTACAGCAACAGGACCTACCATAATGCAGACCTTAAGAAAAGGCCATTAGAGTTGCTGTTCTGAGTACAAGTACCATTAATGACTTCAGACTGGCAAGCAGCCTGACAGAGACATGATCACTTCCCATGCCAACAGTAGTGGTTGTGGTTCCTGTCAGGACCACTGCTAATGATGCTGTCTGTCACTTTTGACACTGTTGACTGTGACACCCAGTCAACAGTAAAATGGCTTACAGACCTCTAGCTGAATGTGAATCCGCTTGAGTAAAGATGATTATGCATTATGTGAATTCGAAGTACAATACTTACTTAACAGGGCTGTAAGAGATACTAATGGAAGTTCCCAAGAAACAAAGCATTCTGTGTACTTGATAGTGAAGCATTACAATAATAAGGATGTTGAAATATCTACAGAGAACTGTAATACTTCAAATACTGTTAACCTGATGATATAACAACTCAAACTGAATCAAAATAAAAATCTAGGAAGTTATTTTGATAATTTCATGAAGAATTTCTCATTTTAAAAGACAAAGATCTAAGAAAACTAACACATCCAGACATGCCCTGATTTAGGTGAATTCTGTTGTATTTCATTTTAGAGAATCACAGCATCCTTGAGTTTCAGAAGGACTCCTTGAGGTCTCTCATTCAACCCCACCCTGCTCAAGCATGGTCTACTAAAGCAGGTCACCTGGGACCATGTCCAATCAAGTTCTTGATTATCTTCAATGATGGAAACTTCATGATCTTCATATGGCATGAAGTTAATAGGCATTTAGTCTAATGTGCTGTATTTTTCTGAGAATCTTTTCATTCTTTGGTAGCTGAGACAGTCAGCTGTCCTCAAAAAAAAGCATGCACCATACATCATGCAGTTACCAACAAGGGAGAGAAACACTCCTCAGAGTAGCACATCCCACAGCAGGCTGGAAGGCTGGCAAGTCTTCACTTTAACGGGCAGGACAGTGGGAAAGTGGTTTACTTTCCATTTTAATGCTTTTCCATTTTGCCATTATTGCTTCATTGAAAATAGTTTTTACATTCAGCATCTTTTTCATGGTTTTAACTTTAAAAGGCAACCAAAAAAAACCAGTTTTAACTACAATCTTCTCACAACAGAATGAACCTAAGATTTGGTTCAATATTACCTACATCAAAAAAAAAAAAAAAAAGCTACCATGGTTGGCAATTTGTGTTGCCTCACACTATGCTTAAGGCTTAAAAAAATAATTTGACTTACAGCAGTACAAAACAAATCCAAATTATTTTAAGATGATTTCTCAAGATGTATGTAGCTTAAAGAGGCAATCAAATTTACCTGAAATATATACTCTTAATGGGAGAGAGAAGTATATTATCAGAACAAGTCATCTTATTAAAAGGAAGGAAAGTTGAAGACAATAAAAGGAAGGAAGGAAGGGAGGAGGAAGGAAGGAAGGAAAGGAAGGAAGGAAGGAAGGAAGGAAGGAAGGAAGGAAGGAAGGAAGGAAGGAAGGAAGGAAGGAAGGAAGGAAGGAAGGAAGGAAGGAAGGAAGGAAGGAAGGAAGGAAGGAAGGAAGGAAGGAAGGAAGGAAGGAAGGAAGGAAGGAAGGAAGGAAGGAAGGAAGGAAGGAAGGAAGGAAGGAAGGAAGGAAGGAAGGAAGGAAGGAAGGAAGGAAGGAAGGAAGGAAGGAAGGAAGGAAGGAAGGAAGGAAGGAAGGAAGGAAGGAAGGAAGGAAGGAAGGAAGGAAGGGAAGGAAGGAAGGAAGGAAGGAAGGAAGGAAGGAAGGAAGGAAGGAAGGAAGGAAGGAAGGAAGGAAGGAAGGAAGGAAGGAAGGAAGGAAGGAAGGAAGGAAGAAGGAAGGAAGGAAGGAAGGAAGGAAGGAAGGAAGGAAGGAAGGAAGGAAGGAAGGAAGGAAGGAAGGAAGGAAGGAAGGAAGGAAGGAAGGAAGGAAGGAAGGAAGGAAGGAAGGAAGGAAGGAAGGAAGGAAGGAAGGAAGGAAGGAGTTATTGACTATTTCAAATGGCTCTTATTTCAGACAGATTCCAAGATGCTTTAAAAAAACTAGAATTATTTCTATTCTATTGATAAAGGTGTTACAGTCCACAGAAATAAAAATAACTCAGTGTGTAGCCTGGACAATTAAACAATGAAGACCAGTGTAATCCAAAAACCTAGTGCCATGTCAGGAAATGGGAGAGTGCTCTGTGCACAGATACTGTCAATAGGAATTTTTTCCTCTCTCCTCTGATATTGCTGCTTGCTTTGCTGAAGGACTACAGCATACAAAGGCAAGCAGAACATGAAATCAGATTGCATGTACAGCACAATGATGACAAGCTGTGTGGATTTCTGAAGAACGTGACAATTATTTTAAAATATGTATGGCATTGGTAGCCAAAGTGCCAAGCTGATGTTGTATGCAATATGATCTAAGGGAACACAACATAATTGGCTTAGGGGAGGTTGCTGGGTTTAGCTGCTGAAACACTCCCCACTTCTTTCAAAAAGCCATGCCAATAACTTAAAGGGAATATTGCTTTCAAATTAAATTTTAATTATGCAATTTTAAATACTATTTTTTCTGAATATATATATATATATATGGTGGAGTACTATGAAATATGTCTATTACAGTATACTACTCTGAAGTGCGTAAGCAGAAGTGAAGTACATACCTTGAGCTTTAAAACTTACACTTTTAAAGCATTTTTGAAATTATAATAGGCAAAAGCCAGAAAATCTTGAAGCATTTATTCCAAATACTGACAATCCCAAACAAAATATTTTAATGAAATTTAACTGTTCTAAAGGTACAGCTTTTAAGAGTGTATGATCAGCAGTAGCTACCGCTTAAGGCCATGCAAAGCTCTAAATCAACAGAAATTACTTCGTTCTCTGTAGCAGAGTTTATCATCTAGTGGAGAAGCAAGTATGAAAATAGAAAGCTCACTGTATCAGAATATTGCAAAGTAAAATGAAGAAAAATCTTTTTTCTTGCCTATACATTAGAATATCTTCAGAACCCCACTCTCTAGGGTATCACTAAAATCTGCTGGTTAAGATCTCGGCTTGGTTTGATTCTATGTATGTAGTTTTCTTCTCTAAGAAAAAAATGGATACCAGCTCCCCAAATCAAAGATGTGAATGGCACACTCACACATGCTTGAAATTGCAGTCTATGCTAGGAATCAGCACTAAAGAAAGAAAGAAAGAAAAGGATTGCTGGTACTTTGTCTATAACTTTTCTCTACTAGTTTTTGGTAACAAAGGCAAATGCTGACAAGAGTCTCACCTGGTTCCTTGTAGATGGAAGACGAGAATCAATACAGGATAATGAAAGGAGGAAAATTCTGAGACATGTCAGAACTAAGCCTCCCAAACTCAAACCAAAAAATTCCATAATGAATGGAAAGCAGCAATCTCTCACTTCAAATCACAGTTTCTAATGCAATGTAATCATTCACCCTCTAGAGGTAGTCAAGCAGAATTTTGATTCTTGCCTTTCAGCCATTCTGAGCAACTTAATTTTATCATCCTTTGCTAAAATGGATGCAGGAATGATGTAGGTTTAATTCTCCAGCCATGTTTTATGGTTGTGTTTGGTTGTTAATATGAATACTGCAATTCAGTAAAGCAAGCTGAATTAAAGAAAGATAAAACTTTTTTGCCTGTACCATGATTTTAAGAGATTTCTAAATAACAACACTGAAAAGCAGAAGGACATACTGCAAAGACATGTTGGAAAAAAAAATACTGACATTTGCAAGCCTTATATAGCAAACATCTCCTTCACCTTACTTCTTGTCAGGATCTGGTCTCTTGCTTCAGCATTAGTCCTATGCTTGTACTGTGCATGTATGTGGAACACACCAATTGGAAATACTTTGAAAGCACTAAATTTCATTTAGTAACTAACAAAAATTATCATTCCAGAACATTTCCCCTTCCTATATGAAGACTGAGGTTTACTTATAATTTAAAGCACAGTTTCAGATCTTGTTTCTGAATCACTATTGATGTATTACCAGGCATATTTAGTTTACTGATTTATTTTACTGATACATTTTCAATTCTACTTTATTTTATCATGTGATTAAAAGTGAAAGCCTGTTACTGAGTTCATATTTCCTGTCTGATTTTCTTGGAGTTTAGATTAATAAATGTATTTATAGTCATTATTTACACTACTAATTTGGTAGTGTAAATAATTACTATAAATTTAACATCTTCCATACAACAATATACACTTACTTATGGCAGGTCCACTTTGCCTCAATAAAATATTGACTTTCTATTACCACCATGAGAAATGACAGAATTTTAGGAAATTAATTTCTCACCAACCTACAGTTTACTCAGGATGCTCAGAAAAGGCATACCAAGTTACCAAACCAATGGAGTAAAAATAGATGTAATTGTTTAAATGATTATTTGTCTTTCCAATGCTTTATACTCACAATAGATGATAAATCACTTATATTTGTGACCGAATCCAATTAACACAGACGTGACTAAATAAAAAGTACTAATTAGTCTTTTGGTTTAAATGCTAGTAATATGGAGGCACTAATTAGTTTTTTGTTTTAAATGCTAATAATATGGAGGCATAGGAGTCCAAACTAAAAGTGTTATTTTAAAGTTACATGTGCAGTTAATACTGAGATGCAAAATCTTTAAAGCATGCTTATTTACCCAGGACACCGTTAATCAATGAGTCATTTCTGTGATACTGGTCACAAGCTGATAAAATATTGCCTAATGCTTCTATTGCAATAAAAAATGCTAATTTTCTACAGATTTTTTTTTGTCTTAATCACTGACTGATTTCTCTACCACAGGGTGGTGGTAAAGCAGTGCAACACTTCCTCAGATATTTTAAACCTAAAAAATAATACTTATCTTGCACTCCAAAAAGATAATTTTGTTTTATGAAGATGTTTTTGTAAATTTCTTAGCTCTTTTGTCCACGGAGGACTGGAATATTTTGTCGGTCAACTGCCACAGTGTTTTGACGGAGCACTGTATATCTCCAGCATAGATGTGTAACAGGCTGTCATTTTTGTCAGAACCAAAGAAATTCTCCATCTGATTAATATTGTAGGTTTTGATGTAAAAGAGCTTGTTAAATAGACCCTCAGAACAGTCAATTTGCTCATTTAATTGGCTCAGTATTCTTTCCTACTTCTCTTAATTGGGTAACTAGAATATAGATAATGCAGTATAAGAATAAAATTACAAGCTGTGTAAATTCTGCTACAAAAAAAGTGATGTTAAAAGAGTTTAGAGTGAAGCACATTTTAATTATATAATAAAAAATACATTATAGTGACATTGCAAGTTTCTCTGTAACAGTTCCTAGCATGAAAAAAAAGGTGGGATGCTTAAATTTGAAAATAACCTGTTAAATCACATGGGGCTAAATGCAGAATCAGGACACCCAGAATAGCATTAACTCTGACCACTGAAAACAACAGATTGTAATCACATGACTAGTTCATTTTTTGTATTTGTAGTCTAAGGAAAAAAAAACCTGGATTTTTCATTTTTTAAAAGCTTTTCTCCTGAGTTCTATCATAACATGTCAAATTCACTAAATTATCTCTCTGAAATGGCAAGGTTCAAGTAAAAAAAAAAATTAAAATATCAAATTACATCAAGACATGGCAGAAAGGTGGTGATAAAGGCAACCTAAGAAAATTCCCAAGACACTAAACAGCATAGCAATTACTGAAGCATTCTCTCCTTTTCTACTACCTAGACAGATCTCCCTGTTTTCTCAGATAACACAAAGAAAATATTGTGGTCCCAGGAAACATTATCAGATGCAGACAGTATCAAACACACAGAACACCTTCTAATCTCCTTTACTGCCCTGGAAATTCAGAAGGAGAGGTCATCATTCCTCTGCTAAGAAGGAGTAAAGTCACATTGGAGAGATTTTTTCTCTATTACAGAACCTTCCATTAAGCCAAGCTGCCTCTGTTCATTCCCTGAAGGGAACACTTTCTCCTACAGGAAGGAGTAATGAAGGAATCTTCTTGAACAGGCTTCCTGACCAACATACATGTAGCGGGAGTACAAAGCCTTCCTCTGAGCTCAAGCTTTGTTACCATATGACTTTTTCCAAAATGACTTTTTTAAGGAGGGCTGTTACACTGTGGATATGTACTCCTGGTCATGGTAAGTCCTGTCAGATATATCTGCCCAAACATCAAGGACTCCAGGTGCAAAAATGAAAAACCAAAATGTAGTCTAAGGCATCATAGCTGAACTCAGTCAAATTTTCTGCCTGGCTTCTGAAGCACTTTGGCTTATGGGCATTTCTGTCTTTGATAGAAAAAAAACTAATCCCTGAATATCAGATGATATTCACAAACAGATTTGCTTGACTGAAAATCCAAAATTCTTTCAAAATAAGCCTTAAGGAAAGATTTAAGCTGCATTACACAGCATACCATTTTTTCCCTCCGTATCTATTGTATATACCCATACCTATGAACTAAGAAATCTGTTTCTCCCAAAAGTAATTAAAAAAAACATGTTCTCCCCCAAATTGCTATCACTATTTCTAGTTTTACATCTAAGCAAAATGCAATGATGATAAGTACCTTGTAAGTACACAGAAAGAAAATTACAGAAGAACAATATCCCAACACAGCTTCATTTCAAGTAACTCCAAAGAAATGGTCTGCTTTTCTGTTCAGGTCCTTACTTCATGCAGATCCCTATGGTATCTGAAGGCTATCTCTCATCCATCAAACCTAAAACTTTCACAGTTACAGACATGATCAGCAGCAAGTCCACTTCTGGACTCACAGTACACTTCATTTTAAAGTGCTCTCCAGTTCAGATTTCAAATGTGTTCCATCTGAACATATGTGTGGAGCGAAAACATGGTTGATACTGAAATCAAAAGATTTAGAAGTCATCTACAAATCACAGCTCAAATACCACAAACTTCATTTGAAAACGAAATACTAAACAACATTTCCCAAACTTCTAGTGTTAACTATTTTTTGGTAAAATTTTGTGGTTTGTTTTCCTTTTGTGTGAATAAGTGTTGTCACACTATCTAAGCCTGTCACTTCATTGCAGTTTATCTTTTAATTTCACTGATCTTCTAAATCAGCAGATTCCTATACTTAAAATACTACCTCAAATATAGTTCTGGGTGCAAGCATAGAAAGACTTAAAAAAAATTCAGAATAGCATAAATATTCCATGTGAAATATTTTCTCTCATCCATGCCTCCCTAGGTACTCTTACTAATGGATGGGGATTTTCTGTGCACTTATTCAGTGTTGCTGTTCCCCTGATCTTAAAGGTCTGCTTCATGAAGATGGACAACTCGTGCACGTTTTAAAAACAAGCTATCATCACCATCACCATACCATCACCATCAACTGTAGAAAAGTTTCAAAGTATTAAAAAGTAAAATAATTTAAACTGCAGTAAAAATACATAGTAACATATCACCATTGTTTTAAGACAGAACCGTCTGACCAACTGAAAGCAGTTTTCTCCCCTGAAGCGGTTTTGAAATCATGTCTAGAAGGGTCACTAATTCCACAGGTATCCAAGCTGAAAAAACAAAAGAAAAGTAAATTGCTTATAAGCCAGTAACTCTTCTTTCAGACCAGAGCATAATGTTACTACTGTCCCTATTTGATTCTCTTTCAGCATGACAAACTTTTAATCAGACAACTAGGTCCTACAGAAGCATGTGGCATGGCATATTTTTGTTGCAAATAATCAAGATAAACTATCTTTCCAAATACTCATATGACCAAAAAAACTACGCCAGGAAATTATTTTCAGAATATAGGAGATACAGAAACACTTCCATGTAAGCAATGCTCACAGAGTTTCACAAGAGTCTCGTTAAAGAGAGAGTTTTCCAATATATGAAGGATGTAAATAAGAAGCCCGGCTTTAATTTCTAAGGGCATCCTGAAGAAACCACCCTGCATGGTCTGGTCCTTTCTGCAGAAATTTCAACTTTATAGCTTTACAAAGCTATTAATACAGAAAGTATCTGTGATTTGTCAGCTGCCTTACATCACATGGTAGATGTCATACACCAGACCAAGGATGCAAACCAATAAAATCCCTGTAGGGAAGTAGAGAAGGGCCTCCTCAGAATTGTGGTCCTTCCTCTCAACAGCAGATGAAGCTTTCCAGAAAGCCTGGACGCAGCTTTCCACTCTCCTGTCTACGCTCCTCACAATTACAGAGGCTCTGCAAAAACATGGTAGGTTTGCAATAGGGTCTTTCTTCAGGCTTTCTTGTATGCTGTAAATCAACATCATCACGGAATCATCAAATTGTTTAGGTTGGAAAAGACCCTTAAGATCACTGAGAGTGATACAGTCTCCTCTGAGCCTGTCCTCTCCAGGCTGAACACCCGCAGCTCCCTCAGCCAGCCCTCACAGCACTTGTGCTCCAGCCCTTCCAGCAGCTCTGCCGCCCTGCTCAGCTCCAGCCCCTCAGTGTCTCAAGGCGTGGCCTCACCAGTGTTAAGCACAGGGGAAGAATCCCTGCCCTGCTCCTGCCGCCCACACTGTTGCTGATACAGGCCAGGACTCCATGGCCTCCTAGGCCACCTGGCACACGCTGGCTCATGTTCAGCTGCTGTCACCAGCACCTCCAGGTGCTCTTCCCCTCAGCACTCTGCACCCGCAGCCTGTAGCACAGCCTGGGGTTGTTGTGAGCCAAGGGCAGGACCCAGCACTTGGCCTTGCTGAATCTCCGACAGCTGGCCTCAGGTCCATGGATCCAGCCCCTCCAGATCCCTCTGCAGAGCCTTTCTACCCTCCATCAGATCAATACTTCCACCCAGCTTGGTGCTGGCCACAAACCCACTGGAGGTGCACTCGATTCCCTCATCCATTGATAAAGATATTACACAGGACTGGCCCCAGTGCTGAGCCCTATTGACTGGGACCCATTGACTGGCCAACAACTGCCTGTGACTCCATTCACCAGCACTCCCAGGCCCAGCCACCCAGACAGTTTTTTAGCCAGTGAAGACTGCACCTCCAAGCCATGGGCTGCCATCTTCTCCAGGAGTATCCTGTGAGGAACACTATTAAAGGCTTTACTATGTACAGACACATCCACTTTCCTCATCCACTAAGTATGTCTCTGTCACAGAAGGACTTGCCTTTCCTAAACCAAGGCTGGCTGGGGGTGATCCCCTGGCTGTCCTACATGTCCTGTACAACGGCACTCAGGAAGATCTGCTCCATGACCTTCTTGGTTGTCATCAGAGAAGTCAGACTGGCAGGCCTGCAGTCACTCAGATCCTCCTTCCAACCCTTCATGTAGATAGATGGCACATTTGCCATCTTCCAGTCAGCTGTGATCTCCCTGCTTATGCAGGACTGCTGGCAAATGATGGAAAGTGGCCCAGTGAGCACTTTTGACAGCCCCCTCAGTACCCTCAGGTGGATGCCATCAAGGCCCATAGACTAAGCACTGTAGCAGGTCACTAATAATTTCTCCTGGATTATGGGGGTATAACTGTGCTCAGATCAGATCAGGGGTCTGGGTATCCAGAGAACAACTGGTCTTGCTATTAAAAAATGAGGCGATAAGAACCTCAGCTTTCTCATCATCTTTTGTCACTATGTCTCGTCCTCCATCCAGTAAATAAATGCTGGAGACTATCCTTGGGTCTCCTTTTGTTGCTGATTTTTTACAGAAACATTTGTATTGCTTTTTATGGCACAGCCAGATTAAGTTCTTCTTGGGCTTTGGCCTCCACCAAAACATTACCTAGTCTGTGCTCCAGAGAAATGTTACAGTGGGCAAGAAAAGAAACCCAAACCACTCACTCTACACTAGCCTGACTGAAAAAGAAAAAAAATACCAGCCAATATTAACAGAGGAAAAAAACTAGAAATATCTAAGAGCAGTTGAGGACATTTTCACAGTTATTTTGGCAGAATGTGATCTTTTCCATCCACGTCTGTTTTGCTCTGGTGGAGAAACAACCCTCGCAGCTCTCTGGTCTCCTCCACCTCAGAACTGTCTTACCAGCTCCAACTGAAGAACGCAAAAGCCCCCCCTGTATTGCTGAAGTGTCCTCCCTTCATGTGCCTGCATGACCTCATAGGGTATCTGCTCACTTTCACCAGCTGATGCAATGCGTGAGGCTCAGGTTTGGAATGCCTTAGCTGGGGAGGCTTTTGGGACAGACCTTGAGCACTATAACCATGAGCAAAAAGAGCATAAACTGAAGCATGGGGGATTGAAGGATGAGTGATGGCTGCCAGACTATGGGAAAAAGAGCAGCTGATATTCCAAAGAGAATGATGCAGAAGCCTGATTCCCACCAACCTTAACTGTGCAGTATTAATTCAGTACTATTTGTCCTTTTTTGAGACTTTATTCTTTTTTGTTGTTGTTCGTACTAGTAACTTAATGTTCTTCCTTTCATTGTGCTACATAAATTATCCTTTGTACTGAATAAATGTATTCCGTAAATAATAAATGGAAAAAATGCAAAGTCAAAGAAAAAACAACAAAGTATACAGGGATACCCTCAAACCTGGAATGAAAAACTGGATCAAAATGGCATGCAGAACAAAGTGAGGAGTGTTTTTTCACAGTCTTGCATACTCCAAAGATTTATGTTCAATCAGGAAAAAAAAATGTTAAAATGTATTTTTTGTAGAAGAATTATGAAACAGATCTCTCTCACCACCTCCTTCACCATACAGACTCCAAAACAGCAACAAGTGGGACAGGACAAGAAGTGATTTGGGCATAGACTCCATGGATAAACTTAATAATATAAGAGCAAGAGAAAACCACCATTGTTCACAATACCATATTTTGGTGCATTTAGATCAGATGCATTCAGAAATTTGTCTGTATGGCAGATGTCCCATGAAAGAGCCTGGAACAAAAAGCTTGTTTTAGAAATGGGCTAACAAGCTACTGAATTCTGAGTCAGTAACTGGCTGTTCAGGGAGAATGTCTTAGATTGCCTGGTACCATGTTTTGTTTGAACTCTAGGGTACTCTAAACTGATCTAAATTTATTCTGGCTTTGGGTTTTACATCTCAGTATATACTTGGGTTCATTATGTTACAAGCCACTAGAAAGAAAAGCCACTAGAATATGGGCAGTCTTCTAAGAGGATTTGTTTTATGAATTCATAACTGATTTTTCAAAAAATTGAAGAGATGTCAAAAAGAAGAGACATCTCTTCTTCAGTTGGAGAGACATTTTCAATCACTTCACTTTTATCTAAGCCATTAAACCAAAAATCATGGGGAGCTAAGAGGCATTAACTACTCTTTATCACTATTTTGAAAAAATTTGTATGTATGATATGAACTGTATTTTATACAAACATAAATTTTTTATCCCAGGGGATGGGATCAAAGCTATACTAGATTTTTACCCAGCAGCTTCAGTTTTTCAGTGCACTGAAGCAGCATCACTGATTATAAATTCAGCAAGTCATGTGCTTTATTACTTCCACATTTCTGGTCTCAGTGATGACAGCTGGACATTATTTGGGTAAACTACAGCAGAAGTTTTCCCCTTCTCATCTCCCTGTGGAGGAGCAACGGCTTCACTTTTCTGTCTACAAAATCCCATGCATACCCACAGATGTGTATACAACATCAGATGTGTTGCTTGGGTACCCAAGCAACGTGTGAAGTGTGACCACTGAGTGCCTCAGGTAGCCAGAGCAGGGGCGGGAAGGCGCGTCAGAGGATTCACTGCACGCGCGCGGTGCTCGCGCCTACTCGCATCTGCACAGGCTCCACAGTAAGCACAAAACTTCCCTACACTCCAGGGGGACATCTGGCTGATTGCTAACACATAGTAATTATTTGTCTGGGATTCCTAGGTGTCTCACAGTCCAGCCAGCCCAGTCAAGAAGGGCAGTACAATATCCTACAGAACATCTGCCAATTCCTTCCTTCCCCATCTCAATCCCAACCTGGATGAAGCCTTTTAATATTACACCTAAGCAATCAATTGGGAAAAAAAGGATTAAAGGGATGGTTTCTGTTTATCAGGAAGACTACAACTGGAAGGGGAAAGTGAATATTTCCTTTAAACCCTTTTGCATGAAAGGGAATTCTGCGAACAGAGCACACCATTGTCAGAGGAAGCTTGTGGTAATGCAGGATTTTAACCTGGGGTTTACATTTAAAATTCTCCAGGTCTGAAAGAGTCTAAGCCTTAGTCTAATCCCTAGCACATCACGCCTGACACCCTGAATTGCAGTATAATGACAATAAAGAATTTATCAAAAAATATTTAATCCACAAATGCACAGAGCCTTCACCTACAGGTGAACCTGTTGTTTGGGGAAGTCACTGACTCAGTTGTGGTTTCTATATGCTAAGTTCATGCAAATTACTCTTTCTCCCAATAGCTAGAAGGATTAAAAAAAAAGATTTTTGAAAGCCTGAGTCCCCATATTTACACAAGATTTATAGAGCTAGGAATCCAAAATAAACATGATTTTCTTCAAAACTTAAAAATCTTTACTCTATAAATTTGTTTTAAAATTACACATAAAGTGCATTTATTCTGATTACACCTTTCCCATTCCTCCCACCTTAGAATTAAAAAGTAGCCATTTCTAATCATAACATGGAGTTGAACATTGCTTTTCAGATTTTTCGCAGATTTGTAGATTTGCACTTTCTAAGCAAAACTCCATGGTACCCTATGGTTCAAGGAGTTTAAAACCACACACATTTCCACTCACAGAGTATATGCATTCATTCTTCATACCCCCTTTTTCTTATGTGTGCCCCTGGGCACTCAAAATTCTTCTTTACAATTATTATTTACAATGCCACAAATATACTATTTCCCACATCTAAATCAGTTTTTCTTTTTTGGTATTTTTTTTCTCTGTAGCAAAGAACTATTGAGACTGCAATGCTTTTCACAACAAGGCCAGTCTTCAACATTAACTTAGAATACATGAACAGAATAGACGTTTTGTACTTGATGTTTATCAAAGTTCTCTCGGATCAGACAGTATTATCATCTTCTCCTCCATCATCTGACAGGACCGTGGCTTACATTTATGTCACACTAAGAAAAAAGTCTGGCTATCGCTTTTCAGCTCTGTACATTTGCAGAAAAGCAGATATAGGTTTCCCAAAACCCACACACTAACTGAGAGACTAAGCTCTATGCTTGTCAGATTATATTAAATAGTAAACATAAACAGAAAGAACTTCAAAAGGATTTGGCCTGCCTGCCACTAGTTCATACAAACTCAAAATGGAAAAGGTGCTTATAGGGTGCATACAAGGTCAGGCTCTAATTTCTGAATCTCAAGGAGGGCAATACCTGCCTTTCCCATCTGCTCTACTGCCAGAGAGGGCTGGGTGCTAGAAGCAGGCTAGGGAGCACTGCCATGGCACACATGGTGCTGCTCTCAGCCAGCACATTCAGGTGCTCCCTTGCCCTCATGTCAGAAATTCCTCCTCATCCCCAGTTCTGCTAGAGACAATCCTGCAGTAACTTCTAGAATCAATCAGATGAAGACTCTCCAAATCAAAAACAAGCAGCTAGTTAGTCTACCTCAAGAGGCTCCTGTGGGAAGATAGTTTGTAAGGATAGTGCTGAAGGCAGTCTTCACCAATGAATTACAGCTGTACTGATTGCCAAGAAGTGGAGACAGCCTTGCCCACCCAATGAGGATGAGTGTGATAAATGAGTGGGTTAGTTGGTCAACAGTTAGATGGAGTTAGAGCTTGAGACCCAGAGTCTGCTGGTTGTCCTGTGAGGAGATAAGGGACATGAAGTCAAGCAAGGGACAGATAAGGTAAGAAGATGCTGTGTGAGGAATAGATAGATAGGATTAGGTGGTCAGGTAAGGGACAAGTTGGGGTTAGCTGGTCATGCAGAAGGAAACTTGCAGAGAGAATGAGTCAGTGCTGTGTGAAGCAGCTGGTGAGGAAAGGCGTCAGTGCTATGTGGAGCTGCCTGAGAGAAGTACACAGAGAGAAGGTATGAGAAGTTTTTGCTAAGGGACTGGTAATGGTGCCAGTTGTGTCCATCTCAACAACTACTGCAATAGGCTTCACTGCCCTTCTTCATAAAACCACACAAGGAGATATTAGCTGTCTTAAACTCTATCTACTCTAGTGTAACACAAGAAGAAAGGGTCAGCTTTCTAGGAGTAGAGGATTTTGAATGTGATTACATGGCAGTTCCAACAGAAAAAGTCAAGAAAATAGCCCTTACCATGAAGGGTTTCTTTATGGTTCTCCCAAAAGCCTCCAAATACACTTTTCCTGGAAATCTCCATTACAGCCATACAAGACAGAACTACAAGGGGAAGCATGCATAAACATGTACTGCCTTCACACAGAAACAGGTCCTGGGGAAAGATTTTTGAAAGTAATAATGCTTAAAGGGAGGTTTTTGAGTGGGTTGATAAAGTCTTATCAGGCACCTGAGAGACTTCAGTAAAGAGTCTCTCGGAATTTTTAGTTCTTAAACACAGTCCAGGTTTTGTCCTTGCATCTAGGCTACAAGCAACGACAGAACACACAGCTACCTAGAAAGATGGGAAAGATAAGTTATTTGGCTTAGGAAATAAAGTTTCCTAGTCTATCTCAGAATGTTTTTTCATATATAGAGAGACTTGACTCCTGTGACTTTACTCATCCTCACTAGAGCCAGTTCCCCCTGTAGTTCTCACATAGGTAGGAGAAAAAGGCATGCATAGGAATATCACATTTGTTGTCCACATTTACTTTAGACTGAGCCATAGGGAGTCTAGATACAGAGTTTGCTATTCCTTTCAATTAACCAGCTTTTTTCTTTTTCATAACCAACCACCCTAGAAGAAGCCAGTGATGTTACAGATTTTTCTACATAGTCTGATGCATCCTGTTTTAGCTATCTGGATGGCAGCTGAGTACTAGTTAGCCAGTACTATCAGTTCTTTCACGTTTTCCCATTTTCACACAGAAGCAAGGAGAAAACAACAATAGTAGGTAGAAGCAATTTATGAAAATCTGCACTGAGAGAAGATATTGGTTAGAATGTATACTGGCAGCAAAGATAAAGTGTAGAAAAATGTTTCTGCAGGTAGGTTTTTCAGCCTTGCAGCAATCATGGCACTTCTGTAACAGAGGCATTTGTATGTTTTTTGGGTTTTTTAATGTTCCAAGACAAAGAATTAAATACAGGACTATGATTTTTCTGATCAAATTAATCTATTTCTGTAGTTAAGTGTTAGCACTGGACTCTAAGAAACAACATATAAGCACAAAAAATACTGGGTTGGACAAATGGTCCATTCAGTCTTGTATTTTGGCTCTAATACTAATTAAAATGGTAGATGAGGCTACATAGGGAGAGCACATGAGCTGCTCACCTTTGCATAGCCCTTTCCCTTCATTCTCCAGAAGCCTCCACTGCTGTTGTTTGGGGGATGCAAAAATAAGATGGGCCTCCCAAAAAATTGAGAGGATATTAGCTATATCTGAAATGTCACAGAAAGCTGTAGCATGTTACATGGGGAAGTTGCCAAGTTAAAAATAGAAACTGCCAATCTGACTACAGCTGTGAGATACATTTCACTGACAGACTGGCTTTTATCCCTTTTATTTAAAAGGATGAATCTCTTAAAAATTGTAAAATGTTACCTACTTCAGAACACCAAAAGCTGCAGTGCTGACTGCAGAGAGAAATTAAAAGCAACCCAGCGTATTGCAATACATGTACTCATCAGCAGTAGGTCAGCAGAAAGTACTGTGATGGATCTGCTGCTGCTCCTACTTTTCTACTTTCTGACTGCTGCAATAAAATAGATCATTAGGAATCTAAAAAGGTATCTTTAATGGCTGGATGCTCAATTACTAAAGTGGGATTAGCCTGCCTGGGTTTGAGACTGTTTCCAGGGCATCACATTCCCCTACATAATGTTTAGAGCTGTACATAAACAGCTATGTATCACTCATCTCTAATATCAGCTGCTCTCCAGTAATAGATGAGGACTTCAAACCAGCCTCCAAATATCACCCAGCTTAATGGGCTTAAAATTAACAGACAATACATTACCTGAAACTTCCAAAAGATGAAATATCAGTAAGGTGCAATGCAAGCTTACATTTGATTTCTTCCCTCTATTCTGAAATGTGTGTTAAAATCGAAGAGAGATGGCTTTAAAAATTGTATTTGTGCAGCATTTCATTTTTCAAAGTGCAGGAATCAAGGACACTCATTTAACACCCATGTAATCTTATGAACAGTTTTTTTAGGCACCTATAAATCACTTCATTTTTATACAGTAAATTAATTGCACATGTATGTATGGATAAGAAAAGCTTCAAACTCCTTGTGTGCTGCTGGATATGAGCAACTGGTCACTTCTCCATCTTGAAAGAGGAAACCAGCCTACAGCAGGAAAGTGTATTTACTGGTGTATGAGACTCTGCCAGTCCACTCTATGAGAAAAAGTAACACACCTAGAGGAGTCACCTCCAGCCTGATCTTGCACACTCTAATCTCTCAGCAGGTCCTATAGAATATTCTTTCTTCAAGTGTGTGTTTTTCTTTGATGTACATAGATTACACTTGTTAATACTAATGAGAGCACTGAGAAATTCCTGAGAACAAAGACGAACCAGAGCCTCAGGGGACATGCACTCACTCCTACTGAAAATGGTGACTGCTATAGTTTGAGCTCCCTGAACTACAACATGAAGCTTCCTCAAAAGGAGATAAAGCATACATGCACTTTTCTTTGGAATATTGCCATAGTGATGTTTGGCTTTATATATATTTTAGTCAGAGCTTCTGAAAAAGCTTCAAAGAGCCTACAGTGTACAATTTAATTAGCAATTTATTAGAGAGAGACTGGGGTTGCTTTGAAATTCTGCCATCTGATAAGGAGCAAACACATTCAGTGCCTTTTAAACCATACGCAGACAGTGCTCCAGACCTTCATTTCAAATTAAATCTGCTAGCCCAGCATTATATTCTTCCAGACCATGCTTAGAGCAGTACTGGACACAGGAGTCCATCTCCAAATAGGTCAAATACAGGAAATTCAAGAGTGAATATTCCATTTCTCAATGGAGATTTTTGTTCTGTAAGGGAGTGTTTTGAGTTTAGAACCCTAAACCTCAACGTCACAACCAAGAGCCTTCTACTTTCAGGTGAATTCATTGAATTCAATAGCAGCCCAGACATAAACCCAACCTAAAATACCACGTCCCAGCCAGTTATACATCAGCCTGCAGTGACAGCTCTGCAGCTTTCCGAGAACTAGGAACTGCATAGGCCACACTAGAAGAGAGGGAACAGCTGATACAATAGCTTTTACTCATACTCAGTTTTGAATAAATCAGATTTGTAAATTAAAACTTGAAGTCTTTCAAGCTGCTGTAACTTCCACACTTTGGATAAAAAGATAAAATCTTGTCAAGACCATCTATGAGATTGGCAGTCGTTGCAGTGAGGAAAAAATATAGATGCAGCAATTTTTAGTGTGAGAACATAAAGCATGGCTTGCTGCTTCTGACACAGTCTCTTCTTGAAATTAAATGTTTGCTGTCATTTTTGTCTCCAAATTACGAGGTACAAAAATATATTCCTCTACCTCAAAATTTCCCTTTTATCTCTGGCTCAAGACCCATTAATTTCCTAAAACTGTTTATTTTAAAGGCAAAAGACATACTCCAGAGGTGTCATAAACTAGAGAGCACTCCTTGAAAATTATTTATTGCCTGTACCTGAACATAGAACCATTAGATTTCCAAGTTCACAAACCATTGTGGGCTTAAGAAGAAAAGAATTGAAACATTTTTCTTTATTCTAAGCAGCCCCTTTTAATTAGATGGATTTAGCACACATCTTCTCATTACATTCATCATACCATATTTGAGCAGCTTCTCAAATCGCTTGTGATTGCACAAGCTCATCTTCTGCAAGAGCCTGAAAGGCTGCTGCTGCTGGCTCCACCTCTCAGCTCTGCAGTTTTTTATGAATGACTAGCAATCACTGACAATGAATGACTGCCAACTGCCCACTCAACCCTTTCTACTCTTCCCTGCACGTACATACTAGAGAAGCAAACAAGCGTCGTGACTGCAAATGAGCCTTCAGTACACTTTCCAATATACGGCATTCATCTTTCAAAACAGGAACTAAATGTTCTTCCGGATACTTAGAGTATAGAAATTAAATATTAAAAGCTTATGCAACATCCTTTTTCTTTCTTTCTTTCTTTTTTTGTTTTGTTTTTTTTTAATCAACCAGATAACTTTTTAGGCATTTAATCAAAGTGAAATTGTCTTTTTCTGAATGCTTCACTACTTCAGCAACAAACATAAAAACCGGAATTAAAGAGCCCTCACCTACAAAAATCTTTCAGTTCTTTTGAAATACTATTTGGTAAGGTTTCAACATAAAAAATGCCTTCTATCTGGAAAGCAGTTACTTCTATGCAACTAATTTCTTAATTTAATGGATACATTTTTAAAATCAGTACTATTTTGCTGCTAGTTTATTACAATAAGAATGGCCTATGAAAAACGTTAATGTCACAGCTACTAACATAGCCTGATCAATCTAAATTTGTGACTGTAAGCAGAGGGTAAAAACCCACACAGGATAATTACAGATTAGTTACTAGGACGAAATATAAATCAAGAAGTCACTCACTGCATGTTTTGAAAAGGCTCTGCAATAAGTGAAAAATAAACTAACCTAAAATAAAATAAAATGCCAGGTATGCTCTACTGCCTACTGCTTAAGTTGCCCTTTCAGTTCTTGCAACTCTGCAGCCCAGTATTGCCACTTCCAGGAACAAGCCACAAGCTTTGCACTGAGTTTTCAAGGCTTTGGGACTAACACTTGTCAGGCCTGCTTTGTCTGAACTTCTCTTGGCCTGTCTTCTGCTTGGTTTGACTTAGTTTAGCTGTAGCAGCAAATAACAGAGCTTTGTATCTCCCCTTATCCAGAAGAGAAAACAGGACATATTTGGGACATGCAAAGATGAATGAACATGAGCAGGTTGTAATTAGCACACTCAGAAATAAGGAAAGCAGCACAGGTACAGCAGTGCCTCCACCAGGCATTATTCAATCAGGACAAATATAAAGGATCTAGAACAGAAACATATAAAGTTGTTAGAAGATGTTGTGTTCAATGTCCTAAAGTCTCACAATTATCAAGAATAGACTTGAAGATGTAATTTAACACATTGGAAACTTTTACACCATGTTTCAACATAATTATTACTAAATAATAATCATGAATCACAGGTAAAGGCTGGGGGAGGATGGGAGGGACTTGGGAGCTAAAGAGATCTCGTCAGTATCCTTAAAATAGCAGCAAATTTAAGTAATTTAATGCACTAATAAGTATTTTTAATGTAAATGTGTTGATAACCAAACAACAGTACATAGGCTGCAAACCTCATCCTCCATATACTTTCTCTAATTCCACTGGGCTAAATGAAGCTCCTATTCATGCTCTGCTCACCTGAGCATGAAGAAGGTTATATAAGTAGTAATGTATGTAGTGACAGATGTATTTCAACACCTTAATCTTCATGTCAAGGGCTTAACTTCAGCTGAGACACATGAAATCATCACAAAATCTATCAAAAGGTTTTAGTGAACTCCTCCTTAGGTGCTGTGCCGTAAAGGAAATTGTTTCCTCTTCTCCAGTTCCCAGCAAATACTGATAGATACAGGACATGTGAAGTGGTATGAAAGGAAGGACAGCTAATATTTCCATTGTGTTCTGAGAAACACTATTAAAATAAACCCTTAGCACCAGGGTTTTTTTGCTGTGGTTTGGGTTTTCTGGTGTTTTGGGGGTTTTTTTAGCCTTTTTGCAAAAGAAATAAAAATACAGAGCCCAAGAAAGAAATTGTTTCCCTACTTAAGACCAAATGGCTACCAAGGAATAGTAGTTAAGGAGGTCTGATGATAAGCAGACCATTTAGTTTGTTTTCCATCTCTAGCAGTTTTAGGGAGCCTTGTGATGGTCACCATTTTTTTTTGCCATGTTTACTCACATCATTACACTATCACAACCTAGCACAGACCTGCTATCAGAAATGTGGAAGGCACCAGTTATAGACACAGGCTTTGAAGGTCTCTAACCCTGACAGAAGCTTGGTGCCTTTCCCATCCCACCACGCTGAGGTCCACCTGTAAACAAAGCATGTCCCCTCCCTGATGTTTGCTGCGCGCAGTCTTTGAGAGCTGATGACTTTGCACTGGCCGGTTTCTAGGCCAGGCACCCAAGGGTATGATCAGCCATCAAGACTTCAGTAGTCAAGCAAAGTTTTTGCTTCTGTCACAACAAAACCCAACATTTTCCACATAAGAACAGCATTACTCAGTTTGCAGTTCTCATGATCATCCTCCAGCTTGAGGCACATCTGATGATCCTCACAGGTGTTTCACTGACTACCCCACAGAAAGGTGCAAACAAAAGGATTGCAAAAACACCCAAACTGTTATCTAAAACAGTTAATACATCCCCAAATTTGTCTTCTTTTGTGTTGGTTCTCCTGGGTATGTTGCATTTTCAGTACAGCCAACATGACTGCTTAGCACATTTACACTAGTGCTATTCATAGCAAGCAAATCTCAGTAATTCCACTTTTTCTTTTGATCTATTTTTGCAGGTGTTCTGATGCTGACATGATTAGGTTGAGAGCATACTTCTTTTTCTGAAAGTAATTCTGAGGCAAGACCAAAAAACCTTTATCACTGCAAGATCTGAAATACCATCAGTCTTAGGGATATAATTATGGGGTTTTTTCTAAGCTATTTAAGATTCTTATGACAGATTATGACTAAACAGTACTAACCATTCTTTGACATCCAATTCAAACAATATGATCATGGAACAAGCCAACATGTTAGGCATCCTAACATATTCAGGAAGACAGTTCTGTTAACATAGCACAAAATCAGCTCTTCAATTATTCTTGATTACATCTATGCTGCCCAGTTGGAAATATCTGAGAGATGCATTTAGACTACAGTAGGGGACATTTATTGTATGAATTATTTGCAAACTGTCAAACACCAGCATGGTGTTTACCTAGAATACATGTATCACCCTTACTGTCTTCACTTTAATAGACATGAAATAATTCAGGTGTTTGAAGGGTTGTCTCCAAATAGAACAGCTACACTGATATTTTGAAAGCTGTTTTTTCCACCTTTCATGCTCTATTCACTACATAAATGATATAAATGGAAGTCATTTATTAAATCTTTCACAGAGATGCATTCAACATGAATCCAGCCAAGGGATATGTGCATGAATATGGTGACAGCATTTCAGACTTTGCTGGTTCTGGGCTAAAATAAGATCTGCAAAGAACTTCAGAGGCAGAGAAAAGCAGATACAGTGGGATTTTATTTTTCTTTTAATGGAAATCTGAATATTCCTTATTTAAAAAAGTACACATTACTTGTCAAAAGTGAACCACTTCTGTGGCCTCTGTGAAGACATGTTCCATATATGGTCTCCACAGAGCTCATTCTGTACATAATCTATATTTACATACTCCTACAGACAGGATCACAGGATATTTAAGGTTGATAGGGATCTCTGGAGACGATCTAGTCCAACCAACTGCTCACAGTTGGGTCAGCTCTGACATCATATCAGATTGCTCAGTCTTGAAACCTCATAAGATGGAGACTACACAATCTTTGGGCAACTGCTGACTGGTTGACTATCCTTATGATGAGGAAGCTTTTCCTTATATTCACTCTGAGTCTCTCATTTCAGTTTATGCCAAATATCTCTCACCCTCCAACCAACATAGTGCTTGGGAAAGCCTGGCTCCAGTACTTGTAGGTACTGTAAGGTCACTAAGAGGTTCCCCCTAAAGCCATCTCTTCTCCATGCTGAGCAAGACCAGATCCCTCAGCCTCTCTCAGGACAAGTGCTCCAGACCAATCCCTGACCATTTTGGTGGCCTCTGCTAAACTCACTGCAGCTCATCATCACCTTTCCTGTATTGTAGGGTACAAAACTGTATGTATCGTATCAGGGAAGATAGCAAAGGTCCAAAAGATGCAATATTCTAGATGACACCTCGTGAGTTCTGACTAGAGGATAATACCTCCCCTTGATTTCCCAGCTGCTGGATGCTGTTGGCCTTTGCCACCAAGGTACACTGCTGGCTTATATTCAGCTTCCCATCTGCTGGATTGCCAAAGTATTCTGCTGAACTGCCACCAGCCAATTTCCAGCCCACACTGGTACATTGTTTCTCAGAAGCCAGAGTTTGCACTTGCCCTACTGAATTTCATAGGGTTCCTGTCAACTTACTACATTTATTTATCAGATGAAAATCTGATATAAAATCTTACAGATGAAAATTCTGTCCTATCCACTGGCCCTCCCAGTATGGCATCATCCACAAACTTAAACCAAAATGCATTCTGTTGCCTTTTTCAGGTCACTGAAAAAGACATTAAATGATAGAAACCCCTGTGGCACTTCACTGGTATCCATATGCTTGCTACACTCTGAGCCTAAATATCCAGCTGGGTTTCTATTTGTTGCTAGTCCATCCAGATAGGAAGGCCCCAATTTGGACATAAAAATATTGTAGGAAACTGTATAGAATTTTCTTCTAGAGCCAAGGTTGATGACATGGTACTCTCTCCTCCACGACAATACTGATTTCATCATAGCAAGGCAACTTAGTTGGTTGAGGCTTATTTACCCCTAAGAAATCCATTCTGACTGTTTCAATCACCAATTTGTCCAGAAACATATAACTCCGTGATTTTTCCAGAGGTTGAAGTAAGGCTGACTATAGCTTGTAGTTCTTCAAGTTAAAATTCTGGCATTTTTTGAAGATGGGCACATTTGCATTTATCCACTCAAAACAGAATTTGCCTGACCTTCCTTTTCAAGATACAACAGTAACCTTGTAAGGACAACTTTTGACAGAAGTCATAAGCCTCCAGTGGTTCCTCAACACAGTGTTCCTTCACTTATATCAAAACTGCCCACAGACTCTGGCTGCCCTGTTTTGCACAGTCAGGACATTCAGGTTCTCATCTCTGCAGGGTCTCTGTGAAGACACTCTCAATCCTTTTTCCATCTTCCCTGATGCCATACACATAGTCTGCTCCTCTTCTCCTTCAGCTCCATAACTTGGCCACAACCTCCCATCTAGCACACATCTCCAGCAGACAGTCACCACTTCCAGCTGCTCCAGCCTCAGTGAGCCTGCTGTTTGGGAGGCTAGCATGGATGGGTTCTTCCACAGGGACTCTCCTGTGATTGCACTGGGCAGTCCCAACCATCGAGCAGGTGGGCTGCAAAAGATACTATGCTTCCTTCAACGCCCACAAAACAGCCTGAAAATTAATCCAGCTAGCCAGAGCATTCAGATGAAATTGTGCATTGTTTTTTAGTATTCTCCTAAACTGAAACCTTCAGCACAATCAGAAAATTAAGTACCTTTTCAACCACTGGAACTCTCCTGGAACATGGAAGCCTGAAGTGATTTTTGGCTACATGCTACATGAGAAAGAGCTTCTTCACAGCAATGGCAGACACAGAGAAACTGGGGTCCACAGGTAACACATTTTATGTGTCATGGGTTTCTTTAAGCTAGCTAAAAAGACTCCTCATCTGAGAGATTTTATAAATATTATGAGGCTTCCTTTGAATTTTTCAATAATATTTCAAATTAGAACCGAAATCAGACTGCAATATGTTGAAGAACAAGGAACCAGTGCAGTCATTTTGTCCAGTTCCCTTTTGTTTATGGATACTCATTTCTTTGGTTCTGGCAGATCAGAATGGACCTCCAAATACAGAATCAGTATTGAAGGTCTGAGACAAGAAATAGGACCACCATGAAAGAGCATTACCTAGGCCAGATATAAACTTCTGGCAACATATAATCATGGACAAGTATGATTCTGGGGAAGGAAGGAAGCAAAGAATACTTGCTTTCATTCATCTTTTCGGACAAAACATTTAGGTCCATAATTCATGTAAACAGCCTGTTTTATAAATTACATGATTATCATATAATCAGAATGGTTTGGTTTCAAAGGGACATTAAAGACCACTAGTTCCAACTCCCTGCCATGGACAGGGACATCTACCATTAAGACCAGGTTGTTCAAGGCCCCACCCAACCTGGCCTTGAATGCCTCCTGGGATGGGACATCCACAACTTCTCTGGGCAACCTGTGCCAGTGCTTCACCATTTTCACAATAAAAAAGCTTATTCCTAGTATCTAATTTAAACCTATCCTCATTCCTTTTAATGCCACTCCCCCTTGCCCTATCACTACATGCCCCTGTAAAAAAGCCCCTCTACAGCTTTCTCATAGGCCCTCTACAGGTACTGGAAGGCTGCTGTAAGGTCTCACCAGAGCCTTCTCTTCTCCAGGCTCCAAACTCTCTCGGCCCGTCTTCATGGGAGAGCTGGTCCAGCCCTCTGGTCACCTTATGATACTCATCTGGATTCACCAATAGGTTCCTTCCTGTTGTTCTTACGTTAGGGTTCCAGAGCTGGATGCATTACTTCAGGTGGTCTCACCACAGTGAAGCAGAAGGGAAGAATAACTCCCTTGCCCTGCTGGCTATGCTTCTTCTGATGTAGCCCAGGATGTGTTTGGCTTTCTGGGTTGTGAGTGTACATTGCTGGGTCATGCTGAGCTTCTCATTCCCCAGCACCCCCAAGACCATCTCTTTGGGGCTGCTCTCAATCCATTTACCACCCAGCCTGTACTTGTACTTAGAATTGCACTGATCCATCTGTAGAACCTTGAATCTAGCCTTGTAGAGCTTCATGAGGTTCACACCTGCCACTGTCCCTCTGGATGGCATCCCTTCTCTCCAGCACGTTGACCTCACCGCTCAGCTTGGTGTCCTTGGCAAACTTGCTGAGGGTGCACTCGATTCCATGGTCCATGTTGCCAACAAAGAAATTAAACAGTGTCAGGCACAACACCAGTCCCTGAGGAACATCACTTGTCACTGGTCTCCACTGAGTCACTGACTACAACCCTTTGAGTGCATCCATCCAGCCAATTCTTTATTCACCAAGTGGTCCATCAGTCAAATTCATGTCCCTCAGGTTAGACACAAGGATGTCGTGTGGCTACAGGCACACAGTAATACCAGGGTACAAATGCTACAAAATGTACCATATAACCACAGGTATAAATTTTTCATGAGCTCCAGCAGAGCCTAAAGAACATATTGCAAATTGGGTGGAACGAAAAATGATGCTCAGGGAAGGAGAAAGTGGGTCTTCAACACTCAGGTCCTTAGTCACCCAGCATGTGGGGAAAAAAAAACAAAACAGCTCTTCATCTTATTCTCATGACTAAATAACTGGAAGCAAGGGAGAGGGAAAACACAAAATAAACTAACAAAGATAACTCACCCCTTTCTATTCTCTACAACTGGCTTTATGCAAAGCCAGCAGCAGGAGTATTTTAGCTATGTAACCAAATACAATTGTAATAAGAAGACCGTTACATAAAAATGGAGCTTATACAGAGACCTTCCGCAGGCTGCAGAGTATTATTTGGTAGCTTGGTAGCCTACTAGATGTCCTAGCCCCTTGCCCAGTGCCACCCCAAGGCTTATTTCCAGGCCAAGAGATTTCCCAAGAAATACACCGTACTCTGATAGCTCTTTAGGTTGCCTTCATTGATCACTGAAGCCTCTGTGGGCAGTTGTCTCTTTCCCAGATTGACAATTTCTCTCCTGTAGTTTACAAGCACACACTGTTCACTTCACTGAGGCCGTATCTTGCCATTCAAAAATTTAATTCAAGCTAGTTGACTTCTCCTAAAATTTTATTTCTCTCTAGTGAAACCTGGCACACAATACTAGACCATATAGCTTCACAAAGAAGGTCAACACCATCCTGACCTGCATGAGGTGGGGGCACTGCCAGCAGGTCAAGGGAGGTGATCCTGCCCCTCTACTCAGCCCTGGTGAGGCCACACCTGGAGTACTCTGTCCAGCTCAGGGCTTCCCAGTACAAGAGAGACATGGACCTACTGGAGCAGGATCTGCAAAGGATCACAAAGACAAGTGAGGGTCATACAAGGGGAGGCTGAGAGAGCTGGAACTGTTCACCATGTAGAACAGAGGGTCAGGGGCATCTCATTAATGTGGGTAATATGTGAAGGGAGGGTATAAAGAAGAATGAGCAAGGCTTTTCTCTGTGGGAGCCAGTGAATCCACAACGGCCAAACTGAAATACAAGAAATTCTTTTCAAACAAGAAAAACCTTGCTTTTTTAAATCAAGAGGCTGATTGAATACAGGTGTCCTGCTGAGGTTGTGAAGTCTCCATGCTTGGAGATACTCAAGATCTGACTGAATTTGTCCCTCAGCAATCTGCTTCAACTGATCCTACTTGAGCATGCGAGTTGGTCTAGATGATTTCCAGAGGTTCCTTCCAATCTTAACTGTTCTGTGAGTCTGTGTGCCTTGTAGGTATGTGTTCTACAATATTTTGCACTGTGCCAAGATTTTCTCCTTATTTTTAATGGATATGCTTCATTATTTCTCAGAGAATCAAGCTAGAACTACAGCAGTATAATACAGTAAGTTCAAAACTGTTCATTCGAGAACACTTTTCAGAAGCTGAACATGGCTGTATCATCAGATGGTGCAGAAAATTCATGTTTCATTAGCACTTCTTTCAGTGGTCCCACCTCTCTTGCTTATACTTGTGAAAACAGTCAAGAAACCCCAGAACACCAGCACCAAAGTTTCCTGCATGGTTGGCAATGTACTTACTGTAATTCTCATTATAGCTCCTACACTAAGTTCATGTGGGGGAAAGAGGGAAAAGGGCTCAAATCTCTCCTTACCAGCCAGTTCCACATTTACATCAGTTCTGCATCCAGAAGTCTGGTGTATTCCAGGGAAGAGGTCAGAAGACTAGCTTGCTGCTAGTTAATAAAGTGTATCTTGCCCCCAAACCATAAACTGTCACATGAATTATTTTCAGGTAAGCACTGGAATAATTGGTCTGTGTTTTCTGGGTTGTGATGGAATCTGGACAAAGCACAGAACAGTTCAGAAGGCTAGCAGCATCTGAGCTGTGTTAGCCTGTATCCAGAGAATAGGTTACAGTAGCAGTGCTAATCTGCATTACTGCAAACCTTTGCCTATAGTACGTGAAAATTAATCAAGAAGAGTGTTAAAAGCACTGACATTTTAAAGACAAAAAGGGTTGTACATCTTTAGGACCCAAATTATGGCAATATCTGAGTTAACTTCACAGGTTGAACACCCTCTCCTCCAAATGCAGTGGGTGCTGAATAGTATCTTTAGCTAAATGAGATCCAAGTGTGCCTAACTAAGTGTGTCTGAAAATGGTTAATAAATCGAGATTTCTACACTGTTGACAACCAGGTTCAATGTATATCAAAAATACAAGTGCCTTTCTTGCCATTTGCATCAACGTCATCCACTGGTAGCAGAAGGTGGAAAAAAACATATGGTTTTCAGTAAATATCATTTTGATCAATTGTCAAAGGTAGAACCAACTTAGTTTTTGAAAGCTATTTGACAAATATAAGACTAACAACTTCCTTTAAATAAAATCCAAAATTAGCTTTAATAATTACAATTTTTATAAAAAGGAAATTGTCTTTCAAAGCAAAGATTGGCACTAGTTCATGTTGTCAGATTTGACAGCATGAAATCACAGAACAAATGATGAAATTCTGCAGCTACTAAATACTGTCAAATACACTTTACAAGTTTTATTCTTATAAATTCATTATTAGGAAGTCCTGGTTTTGCAAGGAACCGTCTCTCTTCCCAATATACAATTAGGGCAAAAATAGTTCTAAAACACTCCTCACCGTTGTTAAGAGGCTTGTGATACTTTTGACATTTTTTAAAAAGCCTTGGTCGGCACACAGCAGTTGTACCAGAGCACTTCACAGCTGGCAATAATTCGGAAACAGCTGTAACAGTTTAGCAGCAAGTTCCTGCAGTTGTTTTTCATGAGAGGCTGAACAACCACACACACCACCAGGCAAGGCATAAGCTAACCCAGCTGACTTTGCACAGAAGTAGATGACAGCAAACCCAACCCACTAAGGCAGCTCAGTGGCTGATTGTGACCTGCTGGCAGAGAACAGCTACTGAGGAGTAGTGGTTTAAACCACTTCAGCTACATATGTTGGATTTCGTTTTTCTAGGTAGAAAGGAAAAATATAAACTTGGGAAACAGGTATCGTATGTGTGCAGTCACATCAACATTATTCTGATGCAGGCAAAATTGCTGTATCTGTGTGGTTGGACACACAAGGTAGCACATGTCTTTAAAAATGTAAATGCAATCCCAAATATTTTAATGCCTAAACCAGACACAAATCCTTTGAATAATTATATTGCAAAAAAAGCATATTTTTTTAGAATAGCAAAATGTGCTACAAGAATTTTTAAAATCCCATTGGCTTCTTTTTGTTGTTATTGTTAACGAAAACTCAAAATCAATGTGACAATAAAATCACTTTTAGAAAAGCATATACTAATAAAATTTCTTATTGGACTATTGAACTTTTTTTTTTCTGCATGTTCCATCTGATTTGTTGAAAACCATTCACAATTTCATGTTTCAAAAGTCAAAAATGTAACTGCATTCAAGGCAACTGTGGTGCATTTGAATGGTGTCCTTGCCATTGTAATTTTTAATAACAGCACATGTTGGCTGGACACAAACAAGCCCTGCTTCTCACATTCTGCTCAAGACTGTCTTACGTAATTAACTTCCTTCGACTTGGGCTGCAGACACAACACACTTTTTTGCAGACCTCATTGCAGCAGTTTACTTCAGCATCTACTGACTACATTCATTTCTGCCTCCAGACATCATTGTGGATCACCTGACTGCTCCCGGTCTCCCTCAATGAAAAATGCCAGTGGCTGCTTTACGTCAGTTCATGCTGGGAATGACTGCAATCACCCAGATCCTCTACTCCCAAGCTCTAGAAAGACTCTCACAGTAAACATCCATCCTTCTATCTCTGGGCAAGGCAACACAACATGGTGTCCTGTAAAAACCTTGGACAGGTCATTCTTATACCCTGTGACACTGTTAATAGCAACAGAGAAGGTAAAACATTATTTCTATATGGCCTAGACAGGAAGAATTTATATGAAATACCAATAAAGAAAGCATGATGTTCTTGTAGAGGTTAAAAAAAGTGAAAAAACATACAATGTAGAAGAACTGCTTAAATTAAAAGCTCAAGTTCTGTGATTTAAGCAGAATTCATATATGGCAAATGGAAGAAATCATACCATAGTCACTATAAACAATGATCACATCAAATCACAATCAAGGAAGGTCTTTTGGTCTCTGTCAGATAAGAAGCCAAGCATGAACACTGATTCAGTTCCTAAATAACATATTTTATTTCATCACTGATAGGAAAACGTTCATTAGAAAGCACTTCTGTATTATTATCACTATGTTTTATTTAGTTTTATGTGGATGAAGATATCTGTTGCTTTTATAAAATCATCTTTTCCCATGAAAGATAAGCGAGTCTATTTCCTGTTTACAATAAAGCTTGCTTCCTGACCTCTGCATATTGTGAACATGGATTATTTTTTACTACTTTAAGTCATCTAATTTCCTACACAATTAGAGCTACATTTGGTATAGTCTACCTGTAACTTTTTTTTCCTCATCTTTGGTGAAGTTACTGCATCTATTCATATAGTATTTCTAATGCTATCTTATAGTAAGATATTTATATTGATATTTATATTGACTAAAATTAAATGGCAGTTCTACAGCACTTTTTTGGAACTCCATACCTCTCCAGTACCTGGAGAAAACCTTTCAGCACTTGCACAGAACCTCCTTATTTGGCCTGACAAAGGGTGTCCTTGGTAACCCAAAAAATGTGTATTGTATTCCATATACTTCCATATCTTATTTCTTCTCATTTCTGGGCAATCCACAGGAATCAGCACCTTTGTATCTGATTTTTGCTGTTATTTTGCCTGTTATTGTTTCCGTTTTGTAAACTTTTATTTCTTTCACTTCCATCTTCTCACATCTGTCTCTGTTTACTGGTGAAAGGGTAGTCATTAAAAGTAAAGGGGAGGTGGCTTGTTTCCCAGCCTCCATCCTGTAAATTGCCTTAAACCAAGACAAAGGGGTTTGCAAATAATCGATGTCTTGTCCACATTACATTTACTAGGAACTAGAGCTATAACAAGAAATAAAAATATTTTCAAGGTCATCCAGTAAGGTACTGGAGAATTCTCTAAGTTCCTAGTCCCGGACCTGTTAGTTTGAGGGATGGGTTACCTTGAGCATTTATTAATGGTTCATGTTGCTTTTCCTTATAACATCACATCCAGCTCCAGGCCATCTTTGCCAGCTCTGTATTCCCAGTCCTGATTGCAAATGCGAATGTTCCCCTTTAGGTTATTTTTATGATTTCTCTAAGTGTTCATTAACACAGATTTTGGAGCAAGATATTCCCCTGTGCTGTAACTCTGTGATGCACAGGACAGGCATCCAGGAACTGCTTCCAATTTCCTGATCCTGAGAAAGAGGATTTAGCTCTGACACATAGCTACTGGCAAGCAGCTATGCACATTGCCTCTCTGCCACAAAGAGTGAGATTCAACTTGCCTATCTTCACACACCTACCAAAAAATGGTATCACTAGCTGAGTTACTCACTCTAGGTTACTTTTCTGGTCGGCATAGAAAAACATGGACCTTAGGATGAGATGAATCTACCCTAACAAGTGCCCATTCCTCTCCAAAGACAACTACAGTGAATTTCACATTACAAACCTGCATGGAGATTTTAGGTACAGGCATGCACTTACTTTTGTTAAGTTGGATCCCATTCGTGGTTTCTAAGTGAACACATACCAGCACAGGCTTGGTTTTGGATGTGGCATAGACAACACACCAAGATTATTTGGGGCCAGATTTTCTTCTTTTATGGTGGCTGAAAAGCCAGAGGACTGCTGTTTACACACCAGAGAGGTTGATCTTTACACATGTAACAGTGATCAGCTACTCCTCTCAGCTCCACAAGGTTTAAGTAAGAATAGTGTTGCACCAGCCTGGAAAAGACACTCTCCCTTAGACACCTCACGTCTAAGATCAACTGTCAAATTGTCACTCAGTTTTTCAGCCCACAATCACTAATTTAACCTCCTATCAATCTGGCTGGGAATTCCACATCCCTGGATTAAATAAACTCTTAGAGAGAAAGTTTTTCCTTTCAACAACATGAGAAGAAGCCTGAAAAAAATGGCTCTCAGGAGTTCTAAAAATTCAGATGGGAGAAAGACTGAGAAAATCCAAACTCTCATGTACGTGGTTATTCACAAGTATGACAAATTCTCAATGTTTTCCCCCTTTCCTACAGACTAAATTGAACCAAATCTGCATTATTCCAAACCATAATCTCTGTCTTGGTACAGGGAAGACATATATTCAGGACATCTCCCTAGCTAGCCACTGGGATCACAGGGTGCCCACCCTGGATGGTGGTGAGTAAGGTGCCTGGTAACAAGATACCCCAGAAGAGCAGCCAGGGACTGAAAGTCCACCAGTTAGAAGGCTGTTAGGAGACTGTGGACACAGTGCTGGCACCCTGGGGGAAAGGAGCACCCTTCCCACCCTCCATCAGAGATTGTAGATATCACAATCCCATGCCACACTCAAGGAACACAGCCATGTGTAAGAGGGGAGGAGAATTACAACCCTATTTTTTCCCTTCATACCTGGTCCTAATGCTCTCAACACATACACACCAAGTCCTCTTTGACCTCTGCCACTCCTTCTGTTCCTGTGAGACAGAAGCACGAGTTGCCTTAGCTTCCGCACCCTATTTTTAAAATCAGTACTGCTTTCTGATTTTTTCAGGTCAAGCCAAGCTGCCCACGAGTCTGTTGATGCTCCATATGCTGCTGAAAGCTGGAGAGGAAGAAAGGCAAATGAACACTGGCAGAGATCAATCAGGAGGAGTTGGTATTTCAATGCCATCGTGTGTGACTGAAGGTAGAAGTAATTCCCAGTCAGTGTTTTGCTAGAGGAAAGTTTTTTCTTTTGCAGATCTTTACACATAAACTTTTAGTGAATATATCACGTACTTAATGTAAATGCTGAACACTGGAGGACTGGGCCGTGTTTTCCACATACAAAACACACAACTCCATTCAGCAGAAACGATAAACACATAGCACACTGGAGTCCACCTCCATTTTATTCTTCACGTGTACATGGCGTGTGGGAGGGGATTTATGGATTCCTAACATCATGAAGAGAGTCACTGCCACCGTCACTAGCTGGTTAGATCTGAAAAGGAAAAGGCTCTTTTTTCAGCTGGCTGAAATTGAAATCTCATGAGAACAGCTGCTGTCATTTGAGTTCAGGCCAAGATGGCAACATTTGAGAAAAAACAACTGATCTTGTGAATTTCCCACCACTTGGAACTGAAATTTAGAGATGCCAGCATCAGATATTTTTAAGTACAGAGTCAAAGCTTAGGCAGGAAACTGAACTATTGAAGCAGCTATGCAGCCATCACCTGTGTCATCCTCTCACTCACACCTCATCTCCAGGGTCTTTAAAGGTCTAGGATTTCCAGAAAACTCCATGGCTGAAAATGGTGGACAATAACCACCACTGATTGTTGGACACCATTTTGAACCATGAAGCTTTCTGGAGATTGCAAGGAACCTGACACTTCAAAAGGAAAACCCCACTTGGCAGGATCCAGCTTTCTCATAGACCAGCTGAAATAAGGACTTTAAGTCTCACTAGGTACAGACACCATCACTGCCTTCTGCTACAAAGACACATCTTCAGGTCTGCTGTTTCTAATTCAAGCATACAGAAATACAATTAAAATTAACTCTACTAAAATAAATTGTCATCCTACGTACCCAGCTTTCTAAGGCTGACAGTGAAGCAAACACGACAGATGTTAATCGTGCCACTTAACGCATGACTGGGTGGATGCTGTGGAAATGTGGGTGGTTTAAAACTGGATATAATACCAACCTACAGCTGCAGAAGTAACTGAACTCTGCCTCTGCTTTAACAGCAGATCTATTATTTATGTGGACTTACTCATATAACAGAAAGATCCTTTTAAAATGGCCTCATACCTAAAAAGTATTAACTGAGCACTCAAATCACTACTGAAGAATCGCAAGTTTTAAGAGCTAGTACTTGGCAATGCTAAAAAACAAAGATTATAACTGACACCTGAAGAACTCTCTATACAGGATTGAATGCATTCCTTTATTTTTGCTCATTACAAAATCTTACCAAAATATCAAAACTCTCTTTTAAGACCTTTTGTTATTGAAAATTATTCACATTGAAAGATCTGCAAGTAATTTTCACTTCAAACAAAGCTTTCAAAATACTAATTATCTTAAATTTGAGTTATGTGAATGATTAGAATGCATTATATACTTCTGCTCCCTCACTGAATGAATCTGTAAGGCAGGGCTGTGCTGCAAACAATTGTGATAAATTCACATTAAATATCTGCATCAAACATTTCTAGGTATTCCTTTAAATATGCAGTTTGCTCAAAAATCCTATAAGAAAAGGTGCATGGAAAGCAACAGTAAAATGGTTATCAATACAGTGAAAATTTAATTTGGCTTTAAATGGCAGTGAGAATGTGTTGAAGACGTTTCACTCTTTTTCTACTCAGGGCACTCAGCAGATATTCAGTGAAGAAATGTCTCTGAAATAGGAAAGAATGTAACTTTTTCAGTATTCTAAGTGGAAAACTTCTACATAGGTATTTCTTCACCTGTAAATGCCACCCTACACTCTGTACCTACAGATGCCAATACTGACTTTAAAGGAATAGTTATGCTAAAAACTAATAGCAGCCATAAAATTCTCCATTTGGAATACAGGCAGCAATATTGTGGGCAATACTGTCTCCATGTCAAAATTTAAGTTATTTAAATTATGAGTTCAAGTTCTTCCTTGGTTATATTTTGTGTACTTGAAAAAAAATGTCAGAAGACCATGATTTGACCTCAACCAGTCAAGATGTTCAGTTTAACATCCTGTGGAATAGATGGCAATAGCAAAGTAAAACTAAATTTTAAATTTCAAATTATATTATAGCATAAAAGCTTATTTCAGAGCTGTCACACTGTGTCTGAAACCTAATAATTTCAGACACAGTGGTAGGTAAAAACCTTTTTTCCTTTCATTAGAGATAAGTCATTAATATTTCTGTGAAAACTACAGTACATAAAAACTGAGTGCATTAATCTCATCAGTCTCCTGACGTGCTTTTAACTTTTCAATTGCTTTCTTAAAAAATGGCCAATGTAAATTGCATTATAACAGTCTATCTGTATTTTGGTTTTAATGTTTATATCACTGAATTCACTACAACAATAGGATATCTAGGTTTAAAGTATTACTATGTGAAAGTATTATCAAAATCACTACCAATTAGTGAGATTCTTTGAGCATGAATAATCATTCTGAAATATTTCTTTAAAGAAGATTGGTTTTAATAAAAAGCTATGATATTTGACTCTATGATTGGTTTAGTGGATTTTTTGCATTTTTTGACCAAACATCTATTGACTCTCTTAAAGTAATTTTACACTCATGTCTGCAGTGTGTACTTTTGTAATTAAGAGTCTCTGTTTCAGACAAACTATTCTAGGTAAGAGTTAAAAACTGAGAGATTAAATAGTGTATGAAATTTGAGGGAGGCTCTTTCTGCAATATGTGTGATCAAAAACTCATTGAAATCAGACGAAGCTTGGTCAGCATGGCAAGCAGGAAAGTCATGTAACACATGCTTAAGGTTTAAATATTCTTTTGCTCAATTTAACACAATTGCAGGTGTGGAGAAAAAGTTGAGAAAAATCTGCAGAAAACTGCATCAATTTTTTTCCTAGACTGATTAGAAATAAGTAAGTAATTTACATGGTTGAGTTCAGTGACCTGTAAGATAACTAACTGTGCTGGTAATGAATTACATGCACGATCTTTTAATGTAACACAGTGTTCTGTAAAAACAGATTCTGCAAATGAACACATCAAAGTGCTTTATAATTATTATTTAGCAGTAATTTTAGAATCAATATTATTCATTACCACATAAACTAAGCTCACACTCCCCTTTTTCTGCCATGGGACTGACACACTACTCTTCTGAGTGGGCTTAAACTATAGCCATAAGCCTATCATCTGACAGAGTCTCCAAAGAATCATGATTTGCTAAGTTTTATCAAATATGCAGTCAGAAAAAGATATGTCAATAAATTTATGTATTTTTCGTGTTGCTAACAAAGTCATTAAGTTTACTTTTTTTAAGGGTCTTGTTTCCTTTTTTAATTCAGCTGAAATATATTGGGGAAAAAGCAAGGAAGTTTTCTTAAGAACTAATTAACTGTATTTTAACACACACTTACTTATTTGTAAATAACATGGGGGCCATAGCGTTTTCTATTCATTATTTTCAGTCAAAAGCATTCTGCCTCTGCACAGAAAATTAAAACAAGGACTAAAATTTCATTGCAGACCAGCTTCTAACATTTGCCAAACATGAGTCAGTGCACAGAAACTGGCCCTTATCAACCAACTCAATACCTGTTACCAGTAGGACATTCAAAGCCCTTCAGACTTTTGAATTTTTCAGACAGCATGTTCAAGGCTTTGAACCCAGAGCTAGAATATCACTGCCATGAAGCTCACCAGAGGCACTTTGCTTATGCTTCTTACAAAGCAAGGAAGGTCTCATAGGATCACAGAATCATTTGGGCTGGAAAAGGCCTCCAAGAGATCATTGAGTCTTACCATTAAGCCAGCACTGCCAAGTCCACCCCTTAAGCATGACCCTATGTGCCACAAGCACAGACATCTCATACTCAGCACCATCCCCTGCACAGGAGCAGCAGGAGCTGCCCCACACTGAGCAACAGGAGACTAAAAAGTGAACAGGGAAGCAGCTGCAGTTCAACGTGATCGAACCATTTCCTTATTATTCACTCCTGCAAGTCACTTCAGAACTCCGGAGCTCTAAAACTCAGGATTATTGACAACAGCCAGAGCCAGCATGCATGCAATGCAGAGATGCCAGTCTACATAGTTGAGGTTTACTTGCATGGCTTAAGTGGTTTAATGGGCAGAGAATGCTCTTGTAAATACAAATGCAAAACAGAAAGGCAGATCAATTTTTTGCCTCCTTACTTGATTTTCGGAAAAAAAAAGAATTTTTTTAATGCCAAAAGGTAAATAAAATAGAAGTATCCCAATCACTTAAGAAGAAATCTCCAGCTATACTTCAGACTCAGTAAGTGAATACTAATTAGCAGATAAAATGACAGCAAAATTGTTACTTCGGTGTTAGTAAATATTTTGATTTTTTTGTTGTTTAAATTACAAGTAAAATATGGATAGTTTTATTTATGACTCTTTTAATGCAACTAAGGAATTGAGGTATTCAAATAGGCCTTCCTTTAAAAAAGGAACAGATTTTCAAACACCAACAACCTTAAAAATCCTCTAAGGTGTTGCATCTAGGAACTATCTTATTTCAGTGATAGTTTTTAAAATCAAGGCCCCCATCCTTAATAGGCACCTTTTTTTTCTATATTGGTGAACAACTATGATGTTCTGGCCTGGAAAGTGCTAAAGGACTGTGAGGAATCATCAAAACCAACTATCTTGAACAGATACTGCAACTATGTGCTGACGTGAAGTACATGAAAATTAAAACTACAATGCTAAAAACAGAGGTATGTTTCAACTGGCAACAAACACTAACATCATATTTCAAACGCCTAATGGTAAACAGCAAAAGCAGGTAACGTATAATGTCACCATGCTACTGAATTGCATTAACATAAATGACATTTACACTTTAAAAGATGAGAAAAGGATGGTTAATACTGGCTTATGTCCCTCTTTAACTTATTCCAAATTCTAAAACAGTGTTTTTAATCTCACTGATTAGTGACATACTAGTATGGTGGAGGACTTTCAAACACATAGCTGATAAAGAGATGTACAGTTAGGTTAACACATTACAAAACTTTTTAACACTATGTATCTTCTAATTTTAAGTAAACACACATTTTGTCCTTACACCTAACTCCCACTTACCAGATTTTCTATACTGAGAGAGGTGCCATTGGCTGCACAGAATTCAGCATCAAAGAGCTAAAAATCGGTCTCAGTTGGCAGAGACTGGCATATTCTCAAGCACAGGTTTGCAAAATGACTACAGGAACTTCCTGGGTAGTGACTTTGTATGACTACAGGACAAACCTCCCTGACTCTGCACTTTCAAAAGCAGTCAGATTTTGTTTGAGTCTCATTTGTTGCCCAGTGAACATGTGTGTTTCAGAGAACATTGAAGAAAACTTCTTCAGAATAATTTATTCGTTAACCTTTTCTTACTGCCCCTTGAAAAAGTGGGTTTTCTTTTATCCAGAACAATCCTTCCCTGGTAAAGATCATGAAGCTTCTGGATATTAAAGGTTATCTCCCTCCTCTGTTTGTGGAGCTCAGCGATAATGAGTGCTTGAAAGGAGAAAGAAATCAACTCTACACATCCTCCTCCGAAGACATCGAACACACAGGACAAACTTCTGCCACCTTTAGAAGGAGCTACTAAGGGAAGCAAAATCTTCTCCAAACAGAAGCCAAACACCAAAAAAGTCAAAATCTGACAAATCTTACTGATCATAGCATTTTAGCCAGCGCTGTGGATGCTCTGGATGCTGGGTGCTCTAGGTGTGCAGTTAAAAGAGCACAGCCCCTGACAGCAGATTATCCAAGTACAGGGAACACCACAACACACGGGCACCAACAGATGGGACAGCAGAAGGAAAGCATGAGTCAGTATTGGTCCATGTGTCAAAAGAGCTGGCACATGAAATTCCAGGTATAACTGCAGGTCTGGCAGGGGACAGTCGTATAATGAGGAAGAACAAAATTTGCAACTGTTTGCAGAAGGGTGATTAAAGCACTCGGTAACACGGGTGTCCAGTGTTTTATTACGATCTAAGCAGTACGTGTGACTTCAGCCAGGCCTCAGTCATATGCTTTGGAGGGAAATAACTATCAAAGATGGAGGTAAATGTAAGAAAATTTAAAAGAAAGAATTTATGAAAATACAGGTCAGCCCTGCTAAATAAAGGGAGACATAGTTAATGTAAATGTCAGTAAAGCATTTGATTCAGAGTCAAATGAGAAATAATTGGTTCAACTGAAGAAGGTTTCTTCAGCAACCAAGTTGAAGAAAAGGCAGGAAAACATTTATCTGAGAGGGGTACTGCCAGCCAAAAGAGGGATGACTAATCAAGTTAAACAGAACTGGGATTAGAATTGCCTGTATTTATCATTTATCTCAATAGTATTTGCAGAATAAGTATAACAGTGATGAAGAAATTTTCTTGTGATACAAATTTGGGAGGCAACAATAATTAAGGGAAAGATTGAACTGTACACAAAGTCAAATGACCTTGAGTAGCACAATAAGACTACATTCAGTAGTACAAAATGTATTGTCAGGCAGCTACAGATTAATAGCATCTATTACAAGCTATGAGTTCATTACCTGGAAACGAGTGAGGAAAGAGAAACCAAATAGCCCAGGTCTCGTTCATCACAGCACGGCTGTGAACAACAAATAGTCCCAGAATATGGTAAATATATCTCATTATTGATAGAGATAAGAGAATGCTACCACTGTAAAAGCTCTCCCAAAACCTCGTCTGTACTGAGAAATGCTGTGGAAAACCCAGTGGAAGCCAAACAATATACCCAGCTTTAAAAGTAGGTTTTTGTAACAACATAGAAATGGACAGTCAAGGATGGCCTACAAAACTGTACTGGACCTCCCGTCAAAGTATTCTGACAATGTTGCATATATCGTTATCTTAAAAAATTATTATGTTGTACGTATTGTAATTATAGGCATATTTAAGTTCCACCTAAAGGCTTTCTAATCCCTCTTTAATGAAAGGTGTATTAAATAAAGAGAAGAAATAAACTAGTGAAAAAGCAGGAAACAGTGGCCCATGATGTTTTGCTGTAGCAACAAACAAGGAAGGTTCCCCTCACTTTGTTATGTTTGCATACCAATAACAAGAAAGATTTAGCAATTAGCAACATATACTCTTAATCAGTCCTTAAGAATTCAAGGATTTATGGACTTGAAATATGTAATAGAAAATAGATCATGTATAAGGGCAGAATATAAAACCAGAATGAAAATAAATGAAAGGCACCACTGTAATGACCAGAAAAAAAGCATAAGAGGAATGAACTTCCCTACCACCCTGAGAGCCTTCTCAACTGCAATGATTATTTCAGCCCAGCTCAGATGATGAATCTGTCTGTAAACTGCATATCTTGGTAGCCACCCACTGACAATTCTTGGATTTCAAGAATATGTTATGACTCTGGCCAACCTCCTTCTGCATTTGTGGGAAGAAGTGAGACAGGAAAACCTCTTGGAACATACTGCTGGGCAAAAATGTAAGTAGGATGACTTCGGAATGAAGCCTGCCTGAGCAAAGCAGACCGGAGGAGCTCATTTGGTCACCCAAATAAATCTTGCAAGAACGTAACACAGTCTTTAAGTACAAGAGGATAAAATGCACAGAGTGGGAGAGCTGAACAATAAATAATACATCTACACTATACAGAAAATAAATTCAGCCTAAAATTAGTAATATCTAATTACTAGGCCAGATGTGATGATTGATCTCTTTTAGCCAGCATCTGGGGGTCTTGTGACAGAGGAATCCTTTTGCAGAGATCTGAATAGTTATATGTATGCATACAAAAAGCATTACTTCTAACACATCTGAAAATACCAAGCCCTTCTCTGCAGCTGAATACTAGAAAATGTAATTTTAAATCAGTTTTTAAAAGCATCCTATGAATATCAAAAATAAAAGTTACAGACCTACAAGAATTGCTAACCTCATGTATTTTACTCTTCCAGAAGTACATAGCAGTCATAAGTACACATCACTGAACAGACCAAATATTTAGATTGAGCTTTTCAGGTCAGGTAATAAACACAACACAGAAAATCTGAATCAGGCTATAGCATGCAAGTGGAGGAGGACAGAGTATGGGAAACACCAACAGAATTACATGGTTACTCAGTTTAGATATAAATATTATCCTTCTGATTCAGATGTGTGATCATCTTTTCATTGCTGGTCCTTTGAAGTGCAAACATATATAATCACGAAGAGATATTTTTATCAGTTATCTGAATTATTTTCTACCATCATAATACCTGAATTATAAGGGATGCTGCTATTAAAAGCCTTTTTATCACATAAAAGCAGTATTCTGAAGTAGTTATAATTCAAATTATGATCCACCAATATATAAAAGTAGGAAATTTAAATCCAGGAATCATTTTTGACAAGTATCGTTCAAAACAAAAATTTAATTTACTTTTGTGTGTGTGTGTGTGTGTGTGTGTACACATATATATATATGTTATTTCTTCAGATAAGGATTTTAAAAACCAGCAAGTAATTCAACTATTAAATAGTGGGAAGAAATTTAGGAAGCTGCTGTCTTATAAAAAGTGTTTCCTCAAACAAGTACAGACAGGAGCAGGCAGCATCTACACTGATTGTCTGAGGTCTGTTAGCACAGTGGCTCTCACCTGGAAGAGGCACATCATCTTTCCAGGGACTGGCAGAACTCCAGCCCTGCCTTCGCAGGCAGTTGCTGACACATTGATTTGAGCCACTTGGTTCTGTGAGCCGGCACACGGCTGTCCAGGGCAGCTACCACATAAGGCTGCTGTTCTGGATCGGCCTGCCTTTGGCTGAAAGGCAAGGTAAGAAGCCAAAAATAGCCTGCTGCTCACTAGTGATGATTCTGACCAAATGACTTGAGCACAAATCACTGATCAGTACTGACAAAACACTACCAGCTGGGAGAAATTCAGTGCTGCAGCCAGTTCTCAGTTACCTCCACAGTTCACTAATTTAACCTACAGCATGGTGTTGAACTGATCTAGCCAGAACAAAAGCCAGTGGAGGCATCACTTTAACTGAACTCTGTTCTTGATTCAGAAAGATACACTGGGTATTTCAAACATAGATTTCATAATGGTTCCATAACACAGATCCTGCTCTTTTTTGAGGGCTTTCTTCTTTTTTGGTAGAGAGAGGATGGTAGAGGCAATGCTGGCTTTATCCAGAAGTTGGAGGGTGTTGAATCCAGTGATTGTCCACCATTCTGTGTCACTGAAAGACTACAGTCAGGCCACAGTCAGGCCAAATCTTGCATGTCTGGCTTCAAAACTGCCCAGATTCAAAAGTACCAACAAAGCAATGTGCCTTCTAAACCTAGTGTGACTTGGCAGGGAGAGATTTTCTGGGAATTAGGATTCGTGATCTGCAGATTTAGCAGAGAAGAGTGCAGATGCATTGCTTCTGATACACCACGGCTTCATTCATGCATGAAAATCAGCTGTGATTTACACAGCTACCCAGAATATATATCCCAGAATATATCAGGTCTGGATCCTGAGTAAGTTTTTGTTTGCAGCTCTGATCACCAGAGAAGAGGGAGCTGTGACCCTTGTGTGTGTTATCCCTTACATCTATGTTTGCTGACTACGTAAAAAATTGGTGTGCTGGAATCTGCTTACTGATTATGCTCCTCAGGCCAGGTGCCTAGAGTTAGGGGGTGCAAAAGATCAAATTCTACCAAAAGCCACTTTTCTGGATATACTCTAACTACAGATCTAACCCAAACAAGTTTTATCTCTATTTCAAACAGAAGTTCAGCAGTTTTATTTGTGTCAGTCAACCATGCATATCTGTGCATACAAAACAGAAGCTGAAAAGAAACCATAAATACTATATTACTGGGCTATCATTATTTGTCTTGTTTCACTGGCCGTTTCTGTTTTAATATCATTCACCTCTTTGTGGGAGGATCATCTGTCTCTCACCAGTGTTTTCAGCTGAGGAGACTCCACACAGATTTTTAGTGGCACCAGCACCACTGTGAATACAACTTGTTTCTGAGCCCACCCTGGCTCACACCCCACATGATGTGGCCGATGATGTATTGAAAAGCAAACATGGGAAGACTGATTTCCTTCTGCAAGTAGCATTGCAAAGTCTTCATATATTCACTTACAGCAGATTCCTCAGGCTGATCGAAGACTAAGGTAATTTGAGAGAAACATATTATGTGGTTTACACACAGAGAGGAGAGACTACCTTAGATAGAGCACAAAGAGCTCACAGCTCCCTACAGCATCTGGAAAGCATCAGACACATGTCTCCCGAAGAGCAGAGGCACAGAGATTCCAAAGGTGGCTAAACAAACAGTGGCATCACCATCTACAAAACTGATGACTGACTGATGTGCTGACAAAGTTTTGAAAATTTACTTATTAAAGTTTTTAAATTATTTGCTGATGCATACTGAGAAATGTACATACAGGAGAAACATGCTAATTTCAGTTTACACATTTCTTGATTTCTGAGTTCTCACACATGGAAACCTAAAGTTTTTCAAGGAATTTCTATGTGGAAAACTAGTGAGCTTTTTTCCTAGGACTGAATACTCGCACAATCTGACAAATGTACATGCGAGCACACAGGTATGCACCAGAGCCACAAAGTGCCATGTATATCTCATCTAGTTTTTGGAGTGCAGAATGTAGCCATCACATCCCAGTTGTTACCCCAACCTCCTTTACTAGCCAAATGGGCACTTTCAGGCTATGAATCATTTTGTCTTTGAATAAAAGTTAAAAAAAAATAGGTTCTTCAAGGGTGTGATTCATCTGTCCTGTTTCTCTCCATTCCCCACACAGGGAGCCTTGGGTGACTAACTCAGATGTAGATGTCTACATTTTGCCATATGAATCCCACTCACAGTCTGTAATTTCCCAAGCGTATCATACAAGAGCATGAGATTTCAAAACCAAAGAAGAGAGGTAACAGAGACAATTTCCCTATCCTGCCCCCACCTGTGCCAAGTTAATTATATATGTTGCTCTTATACTCTATGTGATTGCTAGAATATCTGACAACATTTGTTGACTTGTGAGATTATCAAAATATTTTCCAATACTACTTTTTTTCTGATACTCAAATTGAATGTTATTATACACCCAAACAAAAGCTCACAATGGATATCACATTTTCAGGAAAGGAAGGAGTTAGATGAAATTACAAGTCAATTAATTAGATGAAAATTGGTTCAAGGGAAAGAAATCTACATGTCAGAAGGCTTTGGCATCTCAGAGGACAACCTAGATTCAGGCAATCTGAGAAGAGAAAGATGGTTGATCTGTATTCTCACAAACAACCAGACCTAATCAAATTTTCCTAAATTGATTAATAGAAACAAAAGAAGCAGGGGTCCCTGAAACTGCTCTGAATATTAACTTGAAAACTGTAATCTCAAGATGACTCTCAGTCCTGGCAAAGCTGAATTCTCAGTGATGCCAGATTTTCAACCTTCCCTGGAGGTGACAGCAAAGGGGGAAGAGAAGCCACTATTTCCCTCACTTGCAAAGACACAGAGATGAGAGGAAGAAATAGCACAAGGTAATATCTGAGGAAAGAAGGAACATGAAGCATTTCAGAGGAAATTGAGAATCATCAAGTTTTTTATTTACAGCAAGGAAGAGAGATTTCTAATCCTTCTATGCAGAACATGTTCACTATAGAAGTTGAGGCAGCATCCACTTGAGCATCCTCAGCTATAAGAAAATAAAAACTTCTCCTCATTCACCCCCTCTGACTCTGATGCTTTTTTCTTGTAATTTCCACTTTTCTGAGCAAAAGCACAACTACTTGCTTTTCTGAAATATTTACTGCTGTTTCTTGGTATACAAAGCCAAACCAGATGACAGATATGGAACACACTATATTCACAGAAGAAGAAAAAACAAATAAAGCAGCGCTGCACACAGGTATCTTTGAAGTACTTTAAAACAAATACATACACCAGGATCCCAAGCAATAAGATGTCTTCCTCAATAATCTGCAAGCTTCTGTTTGAGGAAAGTTGTCAGATGAGAGATGCCTATTAGTGAGTATTTTCAGTGTTCCCCTGGAAGAGGCAGACAGTGAAATTACACTTCATGACTTTGGGAAAACTGCTGTCACGAAAAGTTAATGATATTACCACACTGTGTGAGATATTAGTACATCACCTATAAATACACTTTTATTATATATATATATATATATATATACACTTTTATATATACACTTTATATATATATAAATACACTTTTATTATTATAGAAATACTGGACCATCACTAGAGTCCACGTACACAGATCTTGTCTGGAATCCCCATAAAACAATGCACCTCTGTTCTTCTTTCAAGACATTGATTTGAGATACTTTACTTTTTTTTTTTCAAGTTTTGTCGTTAATCTTACAAGAATTTCCAGAGACATTTCCATATTAACATACTTGCCTTTTTTAAAGTGAAGCACAAGAACATTTCCATTTTTAGAGGATTTTTCACAACTAAGAGCAATGTATTCCTTCTATTAAAATACTTTCCAGACTCATTTTCTTCCAGTACACATCTAATGCATTTAGGTCCCAAACCTGCAATGAGCACAGATGCAGGGGTCTGCCCACACACAGCAGGAAAAGGGCCATAATTCTGACTCATCTGGTAATTTATGCTTCTATACTGGTGTTACAATAATGTTAATATTGCATGAAAATATTTCTATAACACTTATAATATTTGTCAAAAAATAATATTCAGAAATTGTCAAATTGCCACCATCATTCCTACATGATCAGAATATCTCATCTTCCAGTAGGCTACACTGGGGCAAGGGCGTGTAGGAACACAGCAAACCCAGCACACATTCTTTAGTATTACCACTGTTTGTAATGACCTGAGCCACAGACAGAGCTCAGAGGGCAAGGAGACAATATGCCAGCAAATAAAAATATCCAACTCAGTTGCTGTGAAATGCCTCCAAATTTCGTGGTGTAAAATGCTTTGCCTGCTGCCAGCCATACAGTTAGCAGCAGACCTTTAAGGTCCAACACCACTGTCTCTCCTTAAAGTGTACATTCAGCTCATGTTCATGTCTCTCTCTTAGAAAAGCAAAAGATAACCACAGCTCTCAGAAAGTGCTTAGCAGGTAAAACCAAAAAATTTATACTGGCCTATGTGTAGTGATGACTGCACAGAACAGGTCTAATGTATAAGTAGGATAAGTCACATGTAGAATAAACATGAGAGTTTTACATTTTTACATCACATCCTCAGCTAGGATAAATTTAAAACTTGAGACCAAAATTTAAACTTTTGAATGGTATTCCTACTATCTCATTTAATCAATTAATTTGGTTAAATTAAGAAATGTCCCCCACTATTTTTTTCTTTTATTTAACTTGTAGCATCCATCACTGATGGAAATACAAAATATAGGAAGTTCTGCAATTTTTACTTGGATGCACACAGGCAAAGTTATGCAAGTTTGCCAGTCAGATTTCCTTTTGTATTCTGCCCTTCCATGCTTGTATTTCAGGTATTTTTAATATTTTGTCATTAAGTATATTAAGAATTACACAAATGCAGCTCCTAAACTCTCAGTAAACAGTGATGGAATTCCTGGGATGCATTTCTTCTTCTCTGCCAAGAAGACAGAAAAATATTCTCAGAAAAACAAAGAAACAAACCCACAGGATGGTTTCAAACTTTTGGTCAAATTAAAAGGAAATACGCAAATGTGCAGGCAGTGGAAACAAGAACAAGTATCCTGTGAAGAGGTGAAAATCAGTTGTGTGGGCATGGGGTGAAAGGCCAAAGTGAAGCTGGAACTGCAGCTGACAAGGGATGCAAATAACAGGAAGGCCTTCTACAGAATGCTAACCAGAAAATAAAGGTCAAAGAAGGTGTACTACCCTATAAACAATACTGGAAAACTCTTAACAGTGGATGAGGAGAAGGCTGAGGTGCTCAACAAATTTTTTGCCTCAGTATTCAATGGCAACCTCTCAAGAGGGTGTACAACAAGACGGAGACTGGGGAAACAAAACACTTCCCGCTGAAAGTAAAGATCAGGTTCATGGTCACCTGAGGAACCTGAACGTACATAAGTCTATGGGATACAATTAGAGCATCCCAGAGTCCTGAGAGAATTGTCTGATGTAGCTGCCAAGTCACTCCCTGTGATATCTGAAAAGTCATGGCAGTCAGATGAAGTCCTAGGTGACTGGAAAAAGAAAACCCTATATCTACTTTTGAAATAAGGACCCTGGGAGCTACTGACCTGCCAGCCTCCCCTCTCTGCCTGGAATGGTCATGGAACAGATTCTCCTAGAAGCTGTGCTTAGGCTCATGGAGGACAGGAAGGTGATTTGGGACAGCCAGAACAGCTTCACCAAGGACAAGTCCTGCCAGACCAACCCAGTGGCCTTCTGTGATGGAGTGACCGCATCGGTGGACAAGGGAAGGGCTACAGATGTCATTTACCTGGGCTTGTGTAAAGCCCTTGACATGGGTTCCCACCACATCCTTCTCTCTAAACTGGAGACAGAGGATTTGATGGGGAGACTCTTGGGTGGAAGAGAGTTGGACAATCACATCCAGAGGCTTGTGGCCAATGGCTCTGAATTCCCTATGGACATTGGTGACAATGGTGTCCATCAGGTGACTGTACTGGGACCAGTGTTACTTAATGTCTTCATTAATGACAGAAACAAAGGCGTCAAGTGCACCCTCAGCACATCTGCAGATGACACCAAGCTGAATGCTGTGGCTGACACACCTGAAGGACAGGATGGCATCTAGAGGGACCTGGACAAGCTTGAGAACTGGGCCTGTGGGAATCTCATGTGGTTCAACAAGACAAAGTGTGAGGTGCTGCACCTGGGTCAGGGCAATCCCTGGTACAATCCAGGCTGGGGATGATCAGACCTAGGGCACATCTGCTGAGAAGGACAGCCACTGCTAAGCCATGTGCTGCTGCTGGAGGAGAGGCTGGATGTGACCCAGCAATGAGGGCTTGCAGCCCTGAAAGCCAATTGTATCCTGGGCTGCATCCAAAGTAGTGTGGGCAGCAGAGCCAGGGGGTGATCCTGCCCCTCTGCTCTGCTCTGCTCTGCTCTGCTCTGCTCTGCTCTGCTCTGCTCTGCTCTGCTCTGCTCTGCTCTGCTCTGGTGAGACCCCACCTGCACTGCTGCATCCAGCCCTGGGGTACCCAGCTCAGGAAGGACCTGCTGGAGCAGCTACACAGGAGGGCCACCAAGTAAATTAAGGGGATGGAGCACTCTCCTATGTGGAAAGACTATGAGAGAAATGGGACTGTTCAGCCTGACCTTCCAGTACCTAAAGGGAGCTTACAAGAAAGCTGGAGAGATACTTCTTACAAGCATGTAGTGACAGGACAAAAGAGAATGGCTTCAAACTGAGAGTAGGTTTCCATTAGATTTTGGGAAGAAATTCTTTACCATGAGGTTTGCGAGGCACTGGCACACATAGCCCAGAGAAGTTCTGGATCCCCCATCCATGGAAGTGTTCAGGGCCAGCTTTAAGCAACCTGATCTAATGGAAGGTGTCCCTGCCTATAGCAGGGGGTTTGGAACAAGATGATCTTCAATGTCCCTTCCACTCTAAGCCATTTGATCATTCTTCAACTGAAACAAAACTGTTGCTCTGAATGACTGAGATGAGTTTATTAAAAGAATCTTTAACACACTCAAATGACAGACCTAAGTATAAAAGATATGACTGTGTGTGTGAATGAATGCATGTGGCAGAGTGGGAAGATGTGGAATTACGTATATACGTATGTATGTTATAAAACAAGCTCATATTTGGGAAGAAAATAAAACAGATGCAATTCCTATGGTCTTGAAATCTTCTCTTGGAAAGGTCAAATCATGCAACTCTTCTAGATCCTTCCCAAGTTTTGCAATTATTGGGTTAATGTCATTTAAGCCATAACACAATGAAAAACACTGAGTGCTTTTTTTACTTTCTACAAATGATTAGAAACCCTCCTCTGATTCATTTCTGCCCACATGAAATTACAAATAAAACCAAAACCAAATAATGCAACACCTTTTCCTACCACCAGGTGAGCTGTGGCCCTTGGATGTGCAAACACAAGTACTGTCATTATGCTTTGAGGGTCCTTATTCTCAGGGAGCTGTAGTGCAAGGAGGAATGAACAGGTCGCCTACAAGCTCATCATTCTGAAGTAGATAAGTGGTGGCTGGAGTTCATTAGTTCTTCAGTCAGTCAAAGTCATTACTTGACTTTTTTACTTGCATTAAATTGAGATTGCTTGAAGGCATGTGGAGCAATTTACCTTACATGAAATAAAGGAATTAACACAATTGCACAAGAAACCATTATCTGATCCCTGGTTGCAATACTTCACACTTCCTTAGCATCTCTCATCCAAGATCTCAAAGCATTCAGAAGCCAAAAAATCTTCTAAATATGACCTTCTGCCTAGATCAGAGGTTTCTGCTTGCATTGGTTTGTGTCTACCTCTCACTGAAGGTGTCTGTGAGGTCTTTAGAAGTCCAAGGCCATATTCATGGCAGAAGTGTGAAAGTCTGAAAAGAGCAGATCTGCAAACACAGGTTCATGCACGGCTGGAAGGTGCACCAGGAGGCACACGGAAACCAAATGCCCAAGCAGGGCATTCTCATCACCACATCTCCACAGCTCTGCTTGTGTAGGTCTTATGCCACTTGACAGGGAAAGCACTTGAGAGCACTGTTTCTGCAAATGGCTGTGTTTGAGACAACTGCTTTGGAAAGGGCAGATACACCCACCCATTATGCTTCACTCATCCACAAACACACACCTTTGGATTACTGTATCCCTACTCATTTTCTGCAAAGGAGTTTGTCCTTTCCCTTTCTCAATATACAGTAAGAAGATACAATTGAAAATTAAGAAAATGAATAAATAAGATGGACCAAGCACGATTGTTGGGAGTTTTGGGGAACCAAAATAGCAGCCTCCACCACTGTGTGACACATTATGCAGCTTCATGAATGTAAAAGTCATGGTCTCACAAAGAGAAGCATTCCTCCGAGGAGTGTAGACAGGGAACTGTGGACAGAGAACTGAATTTTGCACACTTTCAGTTACTGGTATTTCATTTCCAACACTGACCTCCCTTGATAAGAGATGAAATTCTCAAGGTGTGGCACTGAAGCAGGATGGTGACAGCTGAGGACAAATATCTGTATTTCTGACTGTCAATTTCACACCTGTAGAGTTGACTGCAGTGTCTGAAACAATCCAGAACTGCACAGGTACAATGCTGACATAAAGCTTTAATAACTCCCTTCCCTTTTATATGCAAATTCTTTCCTGCACATCACAGAATCTCATCCAATAACCCAATTTCCTACACTGAAATTTCTGAACTGATTTACAACAAATACACTGGTGGATGCACACACAAATATATATATATATATGTGCACACGTAATATAAAACACACTTAAGCATACCACAGAAGGACTGCAAAAATTGAAGTAAGGAGTGATCAAGACCCTCACCTGATATGATGAGTGACATGATAGCATTTTGCATCAAAACCAGATTTTAGGATTCAAATTTATATTCTTCATGCAAGATCCTTAGTCATCAGGATCCAGAGTATTTGGATATATTCTCTCCCACAGTCGATGCAGCTGATATAAAAAACACTGAACTTACAAACTCACTGCAGTTGAAATTACCAAATTGACTTCACAGCTCACTAGTTAAGATATATAATTAGGAACCTGACCAGGTATGATCCGCTCTCTAATCAAATTAAAATTTTTAAATTCATAGAGTGATTTTGGGGTTTTGTTGTTTGGCTTTGGTAGTGGGGTTTTTCTCAGAGAATTTTCTGATTAAGCACAATTTTAAAATACACTACTTTTTGTCACTGTATATCCAAATTTTATTCTTTTCCACTTTGGGACTACATCCCAAAAAATAGCCATCAGCACACACACAGCAGTACTGACTAGAGGGTGTGTCTGACTCTTTTTAGTCTCCATGCACACAGTAGGGCAAACATTCAGAAAGGTTCAGTTTTCTTTCAGGCACCAATACAAATCTGATTTCACAACTATCTGGCCTGCTGAGTGAGCACTGGCACTGAGTTCTTAAAAAAATGAAGGCAAGGAAAGGACAGGCCTCCACGTGTTTGAGAAGTACAGCAGACTCCTGGAATTCAGCATGCTGGAGGCTGCATCAAAGCTACAGCACATGGGCAGATACCACATCACCAGCAGATAGCACATTACCAAAGCAGTATTAGCAGTGGCTTTCAATATTTTCAGCATTTCATCTCTCTTTCAGAAATAGCACAACTGCACTGAAAACAGTGAGGAGAGTGCCTACTGACTTCAGTGGAGAAAGGATATCACCATGAGTCTCTATAGAGACTATCACACAACACATAACACTTTTCATATTTGTCATGATATATTACAATGTAAACTTCCACTGTTTATTCAGGATTAGATTTTTCAGAGCCAGAAAATACAGTTAATAAATGAAATTCAACAGAATATCCTTCCTTAAAAGCCTAAACAAATATCACCTCTTATTAATATGCTCTTTCTTTCTTTCCACACCACCACATTCCAGGATATTTTGAGTGATTCCAACCCCTACCAATTTTCATTAAAGCAGAAGACTGGAGGGTCTCCATAAAATGTAAGCTAAGAAGTACATCAGAAAGAAAATATCGGCCCTTCTGCTCTGTCTGCAATTCATTCCTAAATCATAAAAAATTTAGCTGTAGCACACTGATATTTTAATTTAAGATAAAACTCAGAAACATCTTAATTTGAAAATAACTGACATTTAATTGTATGTATTTTTAACTGTTTGTAAATTCCTATAAGTTAAACTAATACAATTGACTACTCAGTGTGTTTGAGTGGATTTCTTCAAAAAGTTTTAGTAAAAAGCTTTGAAACACTTCTCTTAGAGTGAAATAATTTTAGATTGCAAAAGACCTTGAAGATCCTCAAGGTCATCCATTAACCTATTCCAGCCAAAACCAGCACACTCAGCACTTGCCAAGTCAACCACTAAACCATGTCCCTAAGTCCCACATCTATGACACATCTTTTCAATACCTCTAGGGATGATGGTTCCACCACTTCACCTCCCTGGGCAGCCTGTTCCAGTGTTTGACCACCCTTTCAGTGCAGAAACTGTTCCTAATATCCAATCTAAACCTCCCCCAACACATCCTGAGGTCACTTCCCCTTCTCCCATTGCTTGTTTGAACTCCAGCTGGCTACAGCCTATTTTCAGGCAGTTATAGAGAGAGATAAGGTCTCTCCGGGGCCTCCTTTTCTCCATCATAAACACCCCCATCTCCCTCAGCTGCTCCTCACAGGACTTGTGCTCCACACCCTTCATCAGCTCCCTTGCCCTTCGCTGGACATTCTCCAGCAACTCGATATCCTCCTTGTAGTGAGGGACCCAGTCCTAAACACAGCACTCGAGGTGTGGCCTCACCAGTGCCATGTACAGGAGTACTTGAATTGACTGCCCTGGTCCTGCTGGCCACACTATTGCTGATACAGGCCAGGATGCCACTGGCCTTTTTGGCCACCTGGGTACACACTGGATCATGTTCAGCCACTGTCAACCAACACCTCAAGGTCCTTTCCCTGGACAGCTTTCCAGACACTCTGCCCCAGCCTGCAGCACAGCATGGGGTTGAATGGTTGGCTGAATATACAGTGACTAAAAAAACTATTTCTAAGCAGCTGTGGATGGGGCAATGCATCATTAATGCAGACCTGAGCATATGGATATCGCAGAGACAGATGAAAGAATTGTTCTCAACATCTTCACTTCTGAAGCAAACATCTTCCTTCATAGGCACATTAAAAAATGATTCTACAGAAAAATTCCTTGCCTAAATTATTCCAGTGGCTTCCTTGTACACAGGAAACATACAGACATCACTGTTTCTATCTTGTAAGCAAGGCACTCATCAAATGCACCACCAGAGACAACTTCCCTCTCTAAATTTGCCTCCTCAAATTCTTTCTTCATGTAATACCTTTGCAGTGATTACTCCCTATTTCTTGCAGCTTACTGTAAATAAGAATTCCCTAGTGTTATACTGACTTACTGGCTTTGGAGAGGCAGTACTTCCTACTCTTGACAATTGTCACCAAGAGTCTCGTTCCACCTTAGCATAAGATAGTCATCACTTAAGAAGTAAAAGGAAGGGGTTTGTTAGGAAGATTAAAAATACATTCTTCAAAACAAATTTGGTTTTCTCTGTACTACCAGCTTATTTGCACCTATACACATATTTGTCTAGGTGTTTAGACCTCCCTAAAATTCCAACAAGTATCCTGGCTGCTAGAGCAATAGCATACAAGGTCACAGTAGCACATCATTAAGTCTCTTCAGTGCAATTAGTGTTTTGATAAATATAACTCTCTTTATCCTAACAATATTCTTTTGGAGGTTTGTCTGGGAAGTGAATGCAGTCACTTCTGGTGCCACATCTAAGACTGTGAACCTGGAGATTACAAGGACAGGTCATGTCTAACTGACCACTGCATGTAAGGCCTATAAATATATATTAATATTTCTAGAGCTGTGTATCAGAGCACTCTGCATCTACTTCACTTCTCAGTTTTCTTCTGTCAGACATTGTTTGGATTAATTTCATTAAATTATTTAAAAATATATTAGCAATAGGCATACTGAATTTATTTTGTGCAAAATTCAGGGAAAAAGAAACAAACCCCAACAGTCCTCCTTTAAAGTTATAAGAGCAGATTTTAAAAAGCTCAGACCATCCTAGAAAATAGGAATACCCAACTATACCCAACCCCTCTTTTATAACAAGGACTATAAAGTATTGAGAGAATCTGGAGCCATTGAGCTTTACCTGTCAATACTCCAGCAGCAAAAAGTTCATGAGTCTGTTATGAGTCACAGGCTATTCTTACAGGTTCCTCAGGGAAAAAAAAAAACACATTTTGGGTCCTGTCATGATCACACCTTGGCCAAACATAAAGACTGGATCTAAACAACTCTTACCTTATCCTGACATGACTTTTCAAAGCTATTTCTAAGTGGTTTGGTTGTTTCATCTTCATTAAAGATTGACCTACAAATTCCTTATTTGTTTCACTAGAAACAAAATACTCTTTAGCATGTTTGGAAAGGGGCTATTTTGGGGAATACAAAGACACAGCTGTTCCTTTTACAGTTAGAACAGAAGGATGCATGCTGTTTAAAATGTGCATGGTGTTACACACAGCTGCTTGCCTCAGCCAAAGGTGTGGTGTGATTGCTGGAAGGATGGGACTCTCAAGAATAACAGCTTTCTCAGTCTCTAATGGATTGTTCTTTAAGGAGCTGGGACTACACAAACAAAAGCAGGAATTGTCAGGACAAGAGGGCTGAAGCTGTGGAGAAGAGAGAATATGAAGCTGGATGTGAAGAGAAGTAAATGGGAAAGGTGCAGGAACAACATGTGATGAAAGATGAGGTAAGATGACAGATGGTAAGCAGGAATGCAGCATGGCTTATAGCTATGCCGGAAACCACTGATAATACAAGGATGCTACCTATATAATCACATATATGCATATTTTATTTATGATATATTATATATATACACATGCATTCAGAAAAAATGCTTTATAAGACATTTAAGCAATACCTAGATAGAGGTTTCCCCATCCCTCTGTTCCCTCAGCCATGGGTTACTAATGAAGCAAGCCTCTACCTCAAACATGTTCACTTGAAAACAGCAGTAGTGAGTATCCTTCTCAGTGCTGCTTCTGGGCTTGTAGAAAACAAATACTCCTATGCATATTTTCCATGCCAGCCTAAAGGAAAATTTGGTGGTGAATTAAAAATATGGGGGAACTGCTGAACAAACAGCACACTGAAATATTGAGCAAATTGTGAACAACTTTCAGAAGACTCTATCTAGCACTTCTTAACATGTTGTATTTTTAAATAAATCATCATCTTAAAATAGAGCAATATATGAAAAAAAAATCTGGACAGAGGCTACTAAAAGGCCAAACGCTTCTCATTTCCATAACATTCTTCATTCCTTCACAACCACAGCATCCACTCTTATCTTTGCTTCTTACAGTTGTAAAAAAGTATGCAAACAGTAATGGAACAAGTGATTGCAAAATCCAATTTTCCTTTTCCTCGTAGAAATTTCCAACACACCAAAACACCCACCTATGTTATCTTACTCACTGCAGGAAAGCCCATGTGCTAGCTGCTACAAAATATATTTTAAAAGACAAACTTGGACCTCTAAACACACTTACACGTACACATCACCACAGACCATTGAAAACAAAGAGACCAATAATTATACTCTTAAAATTCTGCTCTATCACCATACTGTACTTTAAAAAAATCTAGGATTATTCTAGGATTATTCTAGGATTATTTAATGTTTTAGATATTAGGTATCTAATGAATTCTCTGCATTTACTAAGCCATCAACCTATACCCAGTACTTCACTTCCACTGTAGAATAAAAAGAGCAGGAAAAGGAAAGTATGAGTGGCATAAATTGACAATGGAGGCAAAAAACAAGGACTAAAGGCAATGGGAACTCACTGGGTCCTTTAAAAGTCCATTGCCAGAGTCACAAACTGCTATCTTTTTCACAGATGAGATATTTTGCCTTACACTTCTATTACTTTTTCATGCATTTTTCTGTTCTTCAGGACATTAAGTTCTCTGGACATTGCTAAGTAATCCCTTCAAAAAGCTGACACAGTTCCATGGCTCCTTACAGGAGCTGTGAGGAACTCAAGGCTTTTAACCTTTAAAATGAGACACTTACAAGTTGCTATCATCATCAAAATACCATCAGAATAAAAACACATATATATATATACATTCCTTTAGCTGAGTGCAACTCATGTTCATTTGTTAATCTGCAGCATGCCCTCCCTGCTAATGTTAAACAGTAAAATTAATATGTACTGAACATGCATCTCATATACAAAGATTATCACTGGCCATGAGAAAGCAATTTTTGCAGGCACCACTTCTCAAACTTCTGAGCCACTTGTTAAACTGATGAAAGCATACCTCTCATTAGGGCCTATGGCTTCTAAAACAGACACTAATTTTTCAGTAGCTTCCTGTACTTCAGGGCATAGAAGACTGAAACAGTTGTACTTGGAAAGAAAATTGTATTTTGGAGTATGCACTTTATTATACACTAAACCAAGGTTTAGAGTGTTTTATTAAGGGCCAAATAAGAAAGTAGTGAAACTATTCATTTTAAAACAATTTGAATTCTACATTAGCAAAAATATTATTTTAATACAGCTTTACATTAAGAAGCAAGGCCCATAGAAAAAGAATGTTAAAAAATCAGAAGATCCTTTTGAGGAACTATTTTAGTTTTCCTTTTTAAGCAGACAAAAAAAATCTTCATATTAAATGTCTCGTGAAGAAGTGTGGCCTTGGTTTCAAGCTCTCCGTGAACTAAAACAATAGAGAAAATTAACAGAAGATGTCAACAGTATTTTTTTAATTCCTTTTGTTAAAGTCAGAGAAGCATTTATTCTTAGTGCTATCTGCAGATCCTATGTAGCTAAAAAAAGTATTAAAATCACCTCTTTTCTGTATATTGATTCAATTTTTTTATATAAAATTTTGCAAAAAAGGTTTTGTAATAACTTTCTTCAACATTTTTAGGATTATTTAAAAAATAAATTATATCTTAAAAATATAAAAACATGTGCTTAGAGTGGAATTGAACAAAGGACTCCATTATCAGAAGAACTATATGGCCATCTTGATCAGCATGGAAAAATGCTCTCTGGATGACATTTGTCTGAAGGCAGAACCTAAAAGGCAAACTCATGGCCACTCCACCAGTGCAGTAGGGATTTCCATTCAGCAGATATTTTCACTTCTTACAATAAGGGCTTGAGTGGCATTAAAAATATGAACTAGAGGAAAATACAATATGGCATACAGGACCAAGTCTGCACAATTATGTAAGAAATAAAAACTTACCTTTACAGCAATAAATAGTGCAAATTTGCATCATTTAAACAATTCAAAGATGGTCAAAGAGCAACACATGGATTGGCAGTGATTGTCCCCTCTACTCGGTACTGGTGAGGCCACACCTCAAATCCTGTGTCCAGTTTTGGGCCCTCACAGCAGGAAGGACATTGAGGTGCTGGAGAATGTCCAGAGAAGGGCAATGGGGCTGGTGAAGGGTGTGGAGCAGAAGTGCTGTGAGGAGCAGCTGAGAGAGTTCAGGGTGTTTAACCTAGAGAAAAGGAGGCTCAGGGGAGACCTTACGGCTCCCTACAACTGCCAGAAAGGAGGCTGCAGCAGGTGGGGGTTGGCCTCTTCTTCTGGGTAACAATCAATAGGAGAAGAGGAAGTGGCCTCAAGGTGTGTTGGGGGAGGTTTACACTGAATATTAGGAATGATTTCTTCATGGAAAGAGTTGTCAAGCATTGGGCCAGATTTCCCGGGCAAGTGGTGGGGTAACCATCTCTAGAGGTATTGAACAGATGTGGAACTTAGGGTCATGGTTTAGTGGTGGACTTGGCAGTATTGGATTAAGTTGGATTCGATTTTCCAATCCCAATGTTTCTGTGATTCTTCTTGTGAAGGGCATTTTAATGCAAATACAGTTTTGTTAAACATGCTCCCTGCTAATGCAGTGAACAACATACACTGTCATCAAGCACCAAAGCATGAAATTTCAAGAAGAAATGCTGGTCACCAACTGTTTCAAATGTGTATGCAGTCTCAAATAATGGTACAACATGCAGGGAACCTACCTATCAAATCCACATCATGGGATCTTTGGATACATGACTGAGCTGCATGGCTGACTTTGGACAGAAAATGCAACTGGAGAGATTCAAGGATATTTTCAGCAATACATTTTGGTAAATGACAAAATTGTGTCTATGTGGAAGATGTGTTACCTAACTGAATTAGGTAACTGAGTTGACTCCATCAAACCTCTGAGTTTAAAAGCAGCAAGTGAACCTTTCCCATGAGCTCAAAGTGTTGAACTTGCTGTTAAACTATCATTGTAAAATAGTAATCCCGAGTATCATGTATCATATACATTTATATAGATATAGATTTATATCTTTATCTGCCACAATTATTTGTATTCATATCTGATTCTTAAGAAATTATCACCCTGAGCAAAGCATAAGGCATCACTACCCAGGAGGTAGCAGGCCAGATAGAATTCCAAACACAGTTTGTCTTCTGGTACAGAGGGTAAAGTCAGATCCAGCTGCAGACATCAACGAAGCTGGTTATTTGTTTTTTTTGTTGTTATTGCTTTGCCTTGCAGCACAGAGATCTGAAACCTCCACTGGATTCTTGAGACCAAAGCCTAGAGATTATCCAAACACATAGGAAAGGAGTGACATTGAGACAAGAAACAATCTGAAGAAAGAAGATGGACAACTGAAAGGAAGAGAAAAGAATTATCTCAATTTAACAAAAGCAGACCTGAGGTACAGGCAGACTCCAACTTCCCCAGAGTAGCAGCACACAAAAGTTAATTGTATCTCAAGTCTCTGTCCAATAACTTAACATCCAGACTGATTCTTTCTTAAAGTGAAATCAAGAAGTATGAATCTCAGAGTAGCACTACCAGACCAGTGACAATTTTTCTGGATGACAATGATTGATCATTGCTCCTGCCACTTGTTACAGGATTATTACAAGTCTTACAGCTACAGTTATACCTAGCGTCACAGCAGTGCAGTGCACTTCTGCAAAAAATCAGATACTCTGATTATAATTTCTGGCAAGCAAGCAGCAGAATTAGCAAAAGCCCATCACAGTTAGAACTTCTGGCAAAACCCTACCCTCTAAGTACAACCAAAAGTACTGAAGACATGGGAAATAAATAATTAAATTGTCTTAAAGTGACTACTCCAGAAGTGCTGAATCCCAGCATGCAATTCGATTGTTGCATGTGATTGTCACAAATCAAATATGATTAGACAACTCAATATCAAGGGTTGGTACATTTCAGGTGTTTCACAATAATTAAAATATAGAAAAAATGTTTTCAGAAGATTAGTATAATTTATCACCCTGCTCTAACAATGGATGACCATCCCTATGGACATTGGTGACAATGGTGTCCATCAGGTGACTGTACTGGGACCAGTGTTATTTAATGTCTTCATTAATGACAGAAACAAAGGCATCAAGTGCACCCTCAGCACATCTGCAGATGACACCAAGATGAATGCTGTGGCTGACACACCTGAAGGACAGGATGGCATCTAGAGGGACCTGGACAAGCTCAAGAGCTGGGCCTGTGGGAATCTCATGTGGTTCAACAAGACAAAGTGTGAGGTGCTGCACCTGGGTCAGGGCAATCCCTGGTACAATCCAGGCTGGGGATGATCAGACCTAGGGCACATCTGCTGAGAAGGACAGCCACTGCTAAGCCATGTGCTGCTGCTGGAGGAGAGGCTGGATGTGACCCAGCAATGAGGGCTTGCAGCCCTGAAAGCCAATTGTATCCTGGGCTGCATCCAAAGCAGTGTGGGCAGCAGAGCCAGGGGGTGATCCTGCCCCTCTGCTCTGCTCTGCTCTGCTCTGCTCTGCTCTGCTCTGCTCTGCTCTGGTGAGACCCCACCTGCACTGCTGCATCCAGCCCCGGGGTACCCAGCTCAGGAAGGACCTGCTGGAGCAGCTACATAGGAGGGCCACCAAGTAAATTAAGGGGATGGAGCACCTCTCCTGTGTGGAAAGACTATGAGAGAAATGGGACTGTTCAGCCTGGAAAAGAGCAGACTTCAGGGTGATCTAACTGCAGCCTTCCAAGACCCAAAGGGAGCCTACAAGAAAACTGGAGATGGACTTTTTATAAGAGCATTTAGTGACAAGACAAGGGGGAGTGGCTTCAAACTGAAAGAAGGCAGGTTTAGATTACATATTAATAATAAATTCTTTGCATTGAGGGTGGTGAGGGACTGGAACAGGTCACCCAGAGAAGTTCTGGATGCCACATCCCTGGAAGAATTCACAGCCAAGGGCTGTGAATGGGGCTTTGAGCAGCCTGGTCCAGTGGAAGGTTTTTCTGCCCATGGCAGAGGGGCTGGAACTTAATGATCTTTAAGCTGCCTTCCAACCCATTTTATGTTTCTATGATTCTCTGATTCCAAGACATATGAGTGATCATAGCAGCACTACCACATCCTGACTTCTTGAAATTACAAATTCAAAATGAATAGATACCTGTTGGTAAAAGAGCAAGATATCACTGATAAACCGGGTGTAGCTGATGTCAAGTTTTATTTCTACCAAAGTGTTTATTCTGTAATTTGGGAAAGAAATACAACATTGTCAGTCCCAAGCTACAACATATTACAGATTTGAAATACCCATCTCTTTCCTCCTTTCCTTAGTACAAGCCCAAGTTGTCCTCAACCTTCCACAACCTTCTTTTCCAACTTAACTTGTGTCTCTCTGCTTCTCCCTCACTTCTAATTTCTTTATTTTTTTCCTTTTTTTGTTTTTTGTTTGTTTGTTTGTTTGTTTGTTAATGAATATCCCAAATTCAGGAGGAGGAGGTTTTTTTGGGAGATGGTCTACTGCTTCTAAAGGTGGTCAGCAGCACATTGCAAACAGTAGCATTTGCTTGAGAGGCTCTGAAGACATGATTATATCTATTTCTGTTTGAGGTTTCATTGTGCATGCCTTATAAAGCACATAGGGGCAGACACCTGTTTCACATCCTATGACCTTAAGGTCATTCAAAACAATCAAAACTGAAGTTTAGTCCAAGACTGTGTCCTGCTGGCCCCCCTCCCAAATGTTGCACTGATACATTTCTTTTCTTCTTCCATATCCATCTTCTGGCTGCCAAGATACAAGACAACACTACTGCTTCTCTCTTTCTCATCACTTTGGAAAATTCATTACTTTCTCTAACATCTGGAAAAGAAAGAGCTAGACGAGCCCAGGAGAGTCAAGGTTTAGTTATGTGTTAATCACAGTATTAATGTGTGGCGATCTTTAATTGTGAAAGTAAGATTCATACTGTAGCCAAATGGGAGTTTCTGCAATGGAGAGGAAAAGGCAATAAAGAGCTGGAAATGCTTCTCTTCCTCTTCCCAGCTGTTTCAGAGGATGGATCATACAGTACAGGATCAAGGCAGAGACTTCTATGTTACCTCTATAAAGTTTACAGGCAGTTTTCTCTCTCCACTCCCTTTCCATTGTACCACTGGGGAGAATGCAGAGAGGAACAGCCATACAGACAGTTCCAGGTGATGGGATCAGTACTAGAAGTGGCCAACCAGGCCCATGATACCAAAGCAGGAATAAAATAAGACTGCCTTAAAGCATGTTTCCTCATCCCAAATGACGCTATGCAGCCTATGAGATTATCTGCCCATGTGGTTTATCTCAAAAACTGGAGCAAAGTTTTCTAATGCTCTCTCCCAAACTCCTATATATGATAGGCATATGCACAGCCATGCACACAGCAGGAAGTCCTCCACACACTGGGGACCTGGGGACCAGAGTTATCCCAATACACCAGTGTAGTACTGGGAAAAAACTATAGAAAAGTGCCAAGGAGTTTTCCCAGCCAAGAGCAGCTGCTGATTTAGCAGAGCAGGGACCTTTACACATTCTGATTATGGTCTCTACCGTACAGTGAACTCTTTGGCCTCCATTATTCATCCTTCTCCTCACCTGCTGAGGCTTTAGATGCACTTGCCTCAAATGTCAACATCCTTTAGTCCTTTTTCTTTCCATTTAATCAATTCTTTTTAGCTCCATTCTTCATCTACCCAAAAAAGCAGAGATGCCACCTTTAATTAAAGACAAAAACACACAAACACACACCGTTCCCCCAGGCACTGAGCCTGCACAGATTAATATGTACATGCACATAGCCTCCAATATGTCAGGCTGGAGATGACAAGGCTGGACAGACGCAGGGAACATGGCACCCTGCCTATAAACCCTGAGACTAACAAAACATTTAGAGCTGCCTTACAGCAGATCTACTTGTGCTCTTTAAATCTCATCTCATCTCACTCCTCTCTGCTTGCTCTGTTAGGAAGGTAATCTCCTGGTTCAGGGTATTTCTACAAACCATCATACAGCTCCTGTGACAGTAGGGACTCATTCCTAAACAGAGGAGGCATTCTTCTTATGAGTAAAAAGATTAAAGCAAATTCCAAGTACTCAAAAACAATTCTGGAGCTTAAAAAAAGCTCAAAAATTCTGAGATTCAATTAACATAGCAAATTGCTTTGAAAAATAATAATGTGGATTACTGCCATCACATTTAGGAACTCATGTGACTAACTTGGTTTCCAAGTCCTCTGCTACAAACAAGGAGACCTAACCATCCTCTTTCTAAATCAGACCAGATCTTTTACGTGGATCTATCTTTTAGTGAGAAAGTATGGGACAGCCAAAGAGTAGTTAGATAATACTATAAAATTATTATTTTCTGGGAATGTTGAATTCAAATGAACTGAGTTGTCCACTTCCTTCTTCAGTCAAACTACCCTGTGTTTCTGGGTGCTTTTGCTGTGCCACCTGAGCCTGCTGAGCTCTGTAAAAGCAGCTCTGCCAAGCCTCAAGTGTCTGAACCTAATGACTCAGACCCTTCTCTTCACAGTCATGAGGCTGGCTTACACTCTGAGAATTTCTAAACCTTTGTGTTTTCTACTTGCCTTCTAATTTATTTATTATCACACTGAAAATAAATGTTCACCTCCTCCTGATTTGTGTGCTTAACCATCTCCAGTTCAAGTCCAAAGGGAAACAGACACATAAATAAGCAAGTCCCAGGTCTGCTACCAGAGGATCCATCACTTTTCACTACCCAATTCTCAGTGTGCAGAAGAGCTATTTTATACTTGTTCTGTACTAGACGAATAGCCAACTGCATCACTCACAGCCTACTTCCAGACTCCATCCCAGCTAATTCCAGCCTTCCTCTAACATCTCACTACTGTCATATATTCCTCCTCTTCTCATGCCCACAGCACTGCCTGTAATACCCTCTGAGTCCAACTCCTTGTGCCTCAAGGGACATGTACTTTCTTAGTTTCCCACTTACTTGTGTCCTTTCCCCTTTCCTGCTGTCCCTCGCAAGGCCATAGACTGCACTCTCATCCTCTCTCTTCATTTCTCTTCTCCCACAGCAACTAAGCAACTGCAGCTTTTCTAGTGAATAGCCTTGCCAGCACAATGCAAAATGCTGACTATTTTGCAGAATTTTCTCATTAATGTGGTGGTTATCTTGTGAGAGCATTTTAAACACCTTAGCTAACATGGAGCTTAAGTTTAATGCAGTAAAATAAGAATGCTATCAAAGAATCTCAGTTTCACTGATGGCAGTTTAATGATAATTCACATTCAAAAGGTACTGCTTCTCATGTGGAAGGAAATATGCTCTAACCTCAACGGCCATCATACTATTTGATAAATGAAAGATCCCCAAAGGAAAGATTAGCTATCTCAAAAATTATGCAGGAGGGATCTGAAGAAAGTGGCACACTGATACACAGCTCTCAAAACCCAGTCAGAATCATTGACTGAGATGAAACCTTTGCTATTGCTGTCTGTGTCCCTCAATGGAACATGATGATTCTGGGGACAACTTCCACTTGAGGAAATACCCAGGATGTGTTCAAGGGAGCTCCATCACGGTCAACTCCAGAATCCCAAGACCTGCTTCCAGGATCACTCCATTCCCTGCTGCCCACAGCTGCAAAATCCGGTTTACAATAGCAATCAGCTTCCCACCCACTCCTCACTCCTAAAGTTGAGGAGTAGTACCATTGGACACCTCAAACACCAGCTGACACCTGTGTTTAGACAATAAAATCCCCTCCTAGGAAACACCAGCCCAGCTCCAGTATTGTCACCACACTCCCAGGGACAGTGCAGGCATACCCTTTGCCATGACTGGACAGTGCTGCAGTTTGTCCTCTCAGCAAATGTTTATGTACTGAGCATGAAATTTGCACTGAACAACACTGCATTTTCCTTACAATTTTGCAGGTAGCTCATCTTAAACAGAAATGCAATTTATTATGTTCACAATGGCTCCTTAACTCAGCTTGATTTGACTAAGATTTTATTTTATGAAGAACATGATTATAATGCCTGGAATGAGGAAAAAGAAGAACTGCACATGTTCTTAAAATATTACAGATTGAACTCTGCTGTCCTAGATACACTGTATGAAATAAGTCAGATATAGATGTAATATATATCCATGTAACCACCATGATTTAAACATCTGGAAGGTAAGTAAAGTTGAAAGCCTTAATGAAAAATACAGTATGAGATAAAGAATCATACATTATAACTTCATAAACTGCTTTTTAATTCAGCTGGGAAGAACCATGTTACTATAGGGTATGATTTTCTCTTCTAGAGAAAAACCTCTAGTAGTACTTTTCAGGCTTACAACATAAAAAAATTTTGGGAACTAATAAAAATATGCTGATAGCCCTGACATGCAGCTCTCCAAAGGATATCTTGCCACCAAATAAGAAAGGCTCAACTTCACAGTATAAAATAATCTTGCAGACTGCTAGATTCTGACAAACTATGGAACGGCACTGGGTTTGAGTGGTAAGGTTTTTGTAGCTGGGGATCTACGGAGTGACTCCTGTGAGAAGCTGCTCGAAGCTTTCCCCATGTCCAACAGAGCCAATGCCAGCTGCCTTCCAAGATGGACTCATCACTCACCAAGGCCAAGCCCATCAGTGGCAGTGTTAGTGCTGCTAGGAGAATCACAGAATCATAAAATCATTAAGGTTGGAAAAGATCTCCAAGATCACTGATCCAGCCTTTCACCAAATGTCACCCTGTCAATTAAACCCTAGCACTAAGTGCCACATCCAGTCCTTTCCTGTACACTTTCAGGAACAATGACTCAACCACTTCCCTGGGCAGCTCACTCCAATGCTTAACCAGCCTTTCCATGAAGAAATTCTTTCTGATGTCCAGTCTGATCCTCCCCTGGTACAGCTTGACACCATTTCCTCTTGTCCTGCCACTGGTTGCCTGGGAGGACAGCCCGACCCCCACCTGGCTGCAAACTCCTTTCAGGCAGCTGTAGAGAGAGCTAAGATCACCCTTGAGCCTCCTTTTCTTCAGGCTAAACACTCAAGCTCCTTCAGCTGCTCCTCACAGGACTTGTGCTCCAGACCCTTCCCCAGCTCCTTTGCTCTACCACCTCAATGTCCTTCTTGTAGCCAGGATCCCAGAACTGGACACAGGACTTGAGCTGTGGCCTCACCAGTGCCCAGCACAGAGGGACAATCCCTGCCTGCTCCTGCTGGCCACACTATTGCTGATACAGCCCAGGATGCCATTGGCCTTCTTGGCCACCTGGGCACACACTGGCTCATGTGCAGCCACTGTCACCCAGCAGCTCCAGGTCCTTTTCCCTGGGCAGCTTTCCAACCACTCTGCCCCCAGCCTGTAGCACTGCAGGGCATTGTTGTGATCCAGGTGCACGACCCAGCTCTTGGGCCTGTTGAGCCTCACACAATGGCTCTGGCCCATTGATCCAGCCTGTCCAGATTCTTCCCACCCTCCAGCAGATCAGCACACCCACCCAGCTTGGCACTGGCTGTAAACTGACTGAGGATACACTCAATCTCTTCATCCAGGTCACGACATTAAACAGGACTGGCCCCAGTACTGAGTGCTAGAGAACACCAGTGGTGACCAGCCATCAGCTGGATGTGACTCCATTCACCAGCACTCTCTGACAGCTTTTTACCCAGCAGAGTGCACCTGTCCAAGCTGAGGGCTGCCAGCTTCTCCAGGAGAATGTCATGGTATAAAACACCACGCAGACAAGATCCACAGCCTTTCCCTCATCTACCAGGTGGGTCACCTGGTCATACAAAGCGATCAGGTTGATCAAGCAGGACCTGCCTTTCCCAAACCCAGGCTGGCTGGGCCTGATCCCCTGGCTGTCCTACACGCACCGCATGAAGGCACTTAAGATGATCTGTTCCACACTGGAGCAGGGGAAGACTGTGAGGAGTTCTCCCCTGGAAAGGAAGGAAAGGCAGAGACAATGTGCAATAAACTGACTGCAGCCCCCATTTCCCATCCTTATGCTGCTCTGAGGGAGAAGACAGAGAAAATCTGGAGTGAAGTTGAGCCCACTAAGAAGAGAAGGATGAGGGAAGGTGTTTTAAGATTTGGTTTTATTTATCATTATCCTACTCTGATTCTGACTGGCAGTAAGTTAAATTAATTTCCCCAAGTTGAGTCTGTTTTGCATGTGACAGTACCCGCTCAGTGATCTCCCCCTGCCCTTTTCTGGGTACATGAGCCTTTCATTATATTCTCTTTCCCCTGCCCAGCTGAAGAAGGGAGCAACAGAGCAGCTTTGGTGGCCACCCAGCATCCAGCCACAATGAACCCAGCAGAGTGCACAGCAATAAAAGCTTTCCTGTACTCTCTGTCGCCTCAGTTTTAGCCTGAAGGAAAATGTACTTTTCCTTCAGGGAAAACACTTTTAATTTTCTTGTTCATTCAGTTCTTGGCCTCTGACAAAAGAGTCAAAAGGGTGACAGTTGCCAAAGTCACTTATTGATTTTCTTGGTTTATTTATGAATTCCAGACATGCAAGTGCCCATCTTCAAATTTTAACACCTGGTATTTCACACCATTAAGTAAATTGCCAGGAAGACTACTTCCTTTCCACCTCTGCAACTTTCACGTAACTAGCGAGCTGCCCTCACAGAAAGTTCATCAAACTTTGGCTTTCATAGAAAGCTTTCTAATTTAGATCTTCTTCACTAAAGCTGTATGTGAAAGTTACCTGCCTTTTCTTCTTTAAAGGCTTTTTTCTGTGGTCTTAGTCTACCAGTACACAGGAAGGAAAGCTCTTTATTAAGATGAAAAGTAATAGGAAGCAAAAGGAAAAGTAAAAAGGTTCAGTATGAGATCAACAGGAAGTTTCAAGGCTAATCCCAGTACAATACATTGTAGTAATCCAATAGAATGAGAGAAAAACCATGAATCACACTGTCGAGGTCTTGATTTCAGAGAAGTATGGCAAACACTTATATAAAGACAGAAAAAAACACACGACCATAAATTCTTCAAGGATAGAGATGAAAGCACTCCCAAACTACAAATTCTGTAAAAAACTAAAAGGGCAAACCCCTTCCATAACAAGGAGCATTCCTGTCACACTGCTCTTCTCAAGATTCTTCCCTCATATTGTTCACATCATTAATTTTACTTCACATCATGGAAATCTCAGCTTTTTTTCCTTTTGATTCCATACAGAGCAAAAAACCAAGAAGAAATAATCAGATCACCTTGGCTGAATGAAAGACAGAGCATTGTCCCCCCAGCCATATAACCAGCTCCTTTAATACATGGACTGCTTAAACTTGGTCAGACAGGGACAAGCCCAGAACTTGAAACAGGCCCACCAGAAAAAGGGATGTTACAAGTGAACAAACCTGTAAATTCCTGCTGAATCCCTGAACTGATCAGTCAACTCCCAAGAACTTGTGTTGATAGTTTTTTATAGTGAGCGATAATTGTTTAAAAAATACATTTTTAAGGGTTAATGTTTTGCTTTAAGCTGATGAAGAAAGATTTAAACCTCCTTGCAAGATAAGTTATGAAGATATTTTGCTTGAAAAAGTGAGAGCTTTGAAATTTAAAAACTACAATCAATATGAAATCATCTAAAACACAAAATACAAGAATCATAATATATTAGTGAAGTTCTATAGTTTTAGAATAGATTTCTCATTAAAAAAATCAATATTTAATTTTGCTCTGAAATATAAGAAAAATGTACCGTGCATTTAATGTCAAAGGAATTTACACACCTTTTTACATATACACTAGCAGAATCAATTCATATAATTCTGCAATTTCCACCTTCGAGTAAATACAGTTCCTTTCTGTGACTATATTGAAAATACAGCTTATTGGAGAAACCAAAGGAAAACAAAATACACTATTAAGACTGCAGGAAGTTAGGAGTATGGAGAACACAAAGTAGTTCAAAAAATACAGATACACTTCTGAACAGTGATAAATAAAGTGGGGTAGTAGGGTGCCTTTTTTTTTTTTTTTTTTTTTTTTTTTTTTTTTTTTTTAAAGAAAGGTAGGTAGTCATGCCTTGGTTTCACTTTTCTTAGGTTTACTTTCTATGTAAGGCTTGGGGTGTAACTGAAGAATTACTGGATGCATTTGGGTAAAACGTGCTTCAGTCTGCAAAACACAAGATTTACACAGACATATCCTATTTAAACAGACTGAACAGCTCTTCAATTTTACTCCAGTTAACAGATGTGCTTCCAGTGAGTCTTGTTCAAGGCAGAGTCACCACAGTTAATCAAACTCAGCAAAGACACAGGACCAGAGAATATATAATGTTTTGCTGCTCCATGGCAGCAACAGTGTCACTTGTCCTTAGGATATGACTGCAGACAAAACTGTTCCTAATTTTCAGCTCTTGAACAACTTTCACCAATGCACCTTGCATATTTACAGCAATCTTAAGCAACATAATGTTGCAATTAAAGTCCATAAAGCAACCTGTATGTATTTCTGTACAGCCTAGTTCCATATTCTTAGGTGCAAACACATATACACATATAAAGCCTCTTTTAATTCTCATCTATAAAGTGCAAACCCATTACCCTGACACTTTCCAGGTAGCATCCTGGGCCAAAATCAATAGGGTTAACCTAGGATGATCTAGACCCCTCATAAATTCTGTCCTTTCTTCTAAACTGCCTCAGCTCATGCTCCATGTGCTCCATCAAACAGCTGCATTCTTGTTCTACATCTATAGCTAAAAACACATGCCCAGCAGAACATTAAACTGTAGAGATGAAGTTTGTCATGCAATGTCAAACTTTCTGCAAAAAATAACAGTATTGAGGAGACTCATCCCTTAAAGTAATTAAAATATTCTTAAGTTTTTCACATTCTTTTACTACTCAAGCTTTCATATTTTTTCATCTACATCTGTGCAATATCATTTAATCAGTACTAAATTTAGTCTCCTGATGTCAAATGTCAAAATTATTCTAAAGGTAATACTACAAATAAGCAAAAGTGCAATGACTTTAGTCAAAAATTTTGAAAATAACTTCATATAAAAAGCTAATTAAAAACTTAGAGAATAATAAATATACATGAAAAAATACTCTGCTTTCTTAGAACTTGCAAGTGATAAAGAAATTGTGCAAAGAAAAAAGATGAGAAACCTCAGACAGATATTACATGTAGTCTTGCATAGCTCTTGATGCTTCTTCCAAGACCAATGGAATCACTAAAAGAAAATGGTCACACTAAAATATCATGGCTCAAAACACAAGTAAACATATTCAGTCATCCAGCCCCCAAATTGGCCTTTTTCACATAAACCGCTTCATTGTCATTTCTTTCAAAATCCTATTACTAAATATTTAATTCTTAACATGATTATTACCCAGAAATGTAAATAGTTCACGGTGAAACTTTGTATTGTTTGTATAGTGTAGGAACATAGATTTTCTAAATATCTGGAAAGAGAATGATGTATCAATAGAAATATTACAATCATAGTTTATGGATATGATTTTGAACACTTCACAGTGTATTCAAAGACTTCAAGATTAATATATATTTTATAAAAAAGCAGACAAAATCTTCAGGGGCAGTGACTACAAGATGTTTAGTGCTCCCTAGGCTCACAGTCCAAACAAGGTTCAAAAAAAATGTATCATCTTTTATTAGGCCTGCTAGCCTAAGATGTAGACAGAGTTCTGGGTACATAAATACTTCAATCAATTCAGAGTATGCAGTATTGGTAACCTAGAGAAACACTTGAGAAGATACTTCACACTAAGGTTGTTCAAGCGTGTGAAGACTTCCATTAGCAATTTTCAGAACAGAGTGCACTGCTTTATGCTAAAAGAGTAGTACCCTTTTTCCCTGCAATATAATAGTACTTACACTAAAATAGTGGTTTTGGGTTGTGCTCCATTCATGAGAAATGTCCTAATAAATTTCATATAATGAAGTTCAAAAAGTAACTCTCAATTAAGGATCTTAAATAACTGTATTTTGATGAAAGACATTTAAACAACCATTCTAAAAATTCACTAGAATTTAGTGCTTATCTAAAGCCCAAAGTACACAGAAAATTATTTTTGGTTACACTTCAGATCCTCAAAATTTGAAACAGTTAATTTGCTAAATCCACCACGTCATCACTAAAAAGTGTAGCTCTATCTGCTAGGTTCATCCCTGACCAAAAAGCAACTCTCAGGGCATATACTGATCTTCAGTAGGAGAGACAGATGAAAACATTAGGAAATTTCTAACACTACATTTTTATTACAGATATCTGAAAAAACTCCCTATACAGACAGGTACATTCCCTTATCTTCAATACTATGAGAAGTGCTTACCATAGGGAAAGTGTACAAAGTCTTGACACTGCAAATGAGACACACATGGTGTGAAGAAACTCAGAAATTTGTACCTAAATAGGTGTTCTAATTCAATCGAGAACTGTCTGGAAACAGCTACTCATCATGCCGTGTCTCTTCATGCCTCTGCAGAGGCAACTGTATGAATGGATTTGTGTGTCATTATTCTGGAAATTGCAACTAGCTCTTCTTGCCTCTGTAATTTTCTTGCTTCTGTGCCAGAAAATATATTTGGAACATGGCTTTCTTGCTTAAAACTCTCTCTGGATGTAAGTATCTGACAATGCAATCAAATTTTGAGGATGATTGCTTCAGTTCTAAGTACAAAGAATTACAATGCTATCCTATCAATTGTCTTATCTAAGAAACCATTAAATCAAACTCATGGTGGTATTCTTTTCTGCTGCTTGTTGTGAATATCAAAAGTAAGTCTGACTAACATTTACTGTCTAGATTCCCAAACTAAGCTACACTATAAAAACATTGCATAATATTTTACTAGATCTATGAAGTATAAAATAAGGGATAAAACAACCATAATTCTTGACGGATATAGATATCAGATAAGGTATCTGCATCCTTACAGTTCTAATACTGGGATTTGACTGAGGCAAATCATACAGAGGTGTAAATCTGGTGACGTGTAAATCATTTCAGTAACTGTAAATTCATGCAAGTATTTTCAAAAAGCAAAATGAAACTACTCACTCTGTATTTCTAACTGATGACATAAGATTTTTTTACATGCTTTATCACTGCTGGGAAATGAAGTCAGTCTATAGGCACGCAAGCTTTTTCCCCTAAAACATAATTGCATGCTAACATCTATTAATTAAAACTGATAGGCCCAGGGGAGTAGACAAATGCAGCAGCGACCAGTGGGTAGAGCAAAGGAGAAGGTAAAACGAGCTAGAAATTATAATTGGCTCTAACTATTGGCAACCCAAAACAGAATTTCAGTTTTGTCATTTTCCACTTTCAATAATGCCTGCATTTCAACAAGCTTGAATACAAGGGCAGCAGTATTTTTAAACAGCCTTTTCTTAAGGCATTAATCTCAAGTCTTAAAATGCTTAGTAACCGCTTGATGAAGGAAGCATGCTAAATCTTTGTTAGATGCTTTCCTATCCAAGGATGCAAAAAACTTTGTATGGGTCTTCAGAAATAAAAAGGTATTGACAAGACTGAGAATTTCAAATCTCTCTTAATGTTGTTCTTCCTCTGCTATTTTCCAGAAAAATAAACAACAGGATAGTACCCTCCCCCTCTAAGAAGAAACCTCTTCTGCATAACTCCTTTCAAGCTAAGGTTTATAACAATTCTGTACTTTGAGAAGTTCCTGCCCAGAGATCATGTTCTTTCACACAGTCTTTGTCTTCACCCTTCTGCAGGGCATAGATAATGCCCTAAATTTGAAGAATGACAGACTTCTTAGTAAGAAAGTGTTACTGCAATGTCAGACAAAAGCTGGCAATGAAGCTCTGGCAGAATCTTGCATCAAGTGGAGAATCATGTGGGAAGACGCATGCACAGAAATAATGCCCTGTGCATTCCAATAAAACCACTTAAACTGGGGCCAGAAAAGAGCTCTGGACAACAGCTTGCAGCTCAGACGTTCCAAAAGTTCAACATACGCCGATCTGAAGGCTGTGTCTAAAAGATGGTAGGAATGTTTATTACTGTCTGTCATCCCCTATCACTCCCACTCTTCTGTAGCTTTTAAGAAATGCCTATCAATCTGCTATTGTCTGCTGACATTCTCCTGCTCCTCCTCAGCAGTGAGATGGCTGCCCAGTAGATCAGTCAATGACTGTCTGATAATTGCCTTGCTAGTGGTTGTGTTAAATTGTGAATGTGTTTTGACTCCTTGGTCTCCTTAGACAGTCCATTCTCAAGTGAAAAAATCACCATCAATTCTCTGAAATACCCTGAAAGGCATAAAAACACTCCTTGTTGTCTGCTTTGTCATAACACATTTATGGCCATGCCTGCCCTCTCAGACTGATGAAAACTTGAAGCTTCAAATGCTGTTAAATCCCTTCTGATGATTCCATTGGCCAAAAGGCCACAACAGTTTCTGCACTGTTCAATTCTCTCTCCTCCTCTCTGTGCAAAGGCCTTGGGCAGTAAAGAGAAAAGGGTGAGTACCAGTGACCAAAACAATCCTTTCCTTGAATGATTTGAGAACATGTTTAGATATTGGTCTCTCTTGTAAGCCTGAAAACACCCAGCATAAGGATATGCCAAGTCTTGCACAAGGAGAATAATCCCAGGGGAACAACCAGCTGGAAGGAAGCTCTGCAGAGAAGCAACTGAGAATGGTCAACATTGGTCAACACCAAGCTGAACATGTGCCAGCAACATACTCTTGCAGCAAAGAAGGCCAATTCCATCCTGGGCTGCACTGGAAAAGCATCACCAGCAGACTGAAAGTGGTGACCTTTGCACTCTGCCATATCTGGATGATAAATCTACTTCTGCGCTCCTTGATATAAGAAAGACATGCTGGAGCCAGTGCAGCAAGGAGTCATAAATAGTCAAGGGATTGGAGGACATCATGTGAGGAAAGGCTGAGAAAGTGGGGACTGTTCAGCCTGAGGAAAGAAGACCCAGGAGGGTTTTTACACAGGTAAATTCCCAGTGGGGATGACTAAAGAAGACAGAGCCAAACTCTTCCCAGAGTCACCCAATGACTGGACCAGGAGCAACGGACACAAACTGAAACACAGGAAGTTCCATCTGAGCTATTACTTTGAGGGTAGCTGAACACTGGAAAAGACTGTCCAGAGAGGTTGTGGAGTCTCCATCCTTGGAGATACCCCAAAGCCACCTGCACTTGGTCCTGGGCTACCTGCTGCAGGTGGCCCTGCTCTGAGTAGGGGGTTGTACCACACAATCTCCAGAAGTAAAATCATTTCATCATGGATTTGTACACTCAAATGTCAGGATCAGAGCTGGCACTGCCAAGAAGAGGTGCAAGGTAATATTTGAACAGTCTCTCTGGGTGATTTGGGGAGCTTAAAGCAATCTGCACTCTGCTGCCTGCACCACCATAGGGTCTGAAACATGGTGGTTCCAAACTGCTTTAAATACAAAGAAAGAAATAAAGGCTCTCAAGCAGAAGCCTCCATTCCTCTGCTCCACTGCAGAGAAAGTGAGATTCATGCAGCCATAGAAGGAATAAATAAGAGGGAGGCTGAATCAGAGGAGAGAGTCTTGTTATTGTTTACCTGCTTCATCCTTTAATTCCGTGGTGCCAAATGCACGACCAGTTCCCAGAACTCTCAATTCCTCCATTGTTTCTCAGTGGGATTAAAGATATGTCTTCGACCCTTCATCCTAAAGATAAGATAAAGGCAGACTTCCTCAAGATGGCCCCTTCATTCTCACTTTTATTTCTGGAAAGTCGCCCAGTTTCAACAGAAAGGAGGAAGAATGATCCTACCTACCTGTGCTTCTTATAGAAGGGCAATTATTATCAGGGGACTTACAGCACACAGGCTAAGAAGGTCTTGGAACTGTATTTCCTCCTGTTGCCCATAAGCACTATAGAAAATGAGGATGGCAGCAGCTGCCACTTTGAGCAGTATTCAATGTTTTCTCACAATGTCAGGTGTGGTACAAGTGCCAGAAAGGGAGAAGGAAAGACATTGTCTCCAGGAAACTGATTTGAGACAAGCAGTCTCCTGGTCATTGGTAATCTTCAGTTACACAGTAGTGAAGGCTGGAAGCTTCCAGGTGCCCCAAGGAAATTATAGAGAAGTTACTCTGCAAACCGTGAAACAGATATTCTCACCAACTGCAAGTGACCAGGATTTGGCAGCCCTGAAACATGAGCAGCTGCAATATCCCTATTGATGCTAGAGACCTGAGTTCTATTAAAATCATGCTTGTGTACCATACTAGGTGGTCAAAATAGGGTGTTAGCATCAAATTCTCCCTAATTATTAACTGCCATGAAAATTCTTGAGATAACTTTTAAGATGGGAAGGTTTCAAGTGCGTGCTACCCCCTCTACTCAATTAGAGTTACAAAACTACAAAGCACCTCCCGTGTCTTAGCTAACTTTCCTACCACTGCCACTACCTCAGCCAACAATCCCACAGCCTTCTTATGTCCCATCAGAAGCTAAGTAAGAGCTTTTATCCTCACTTAAGTTTGCTCCAGCAAATGAATGCCATGGTAACTAGGAACTACTTCCTAATTACTGGCCAAAATTTGAACAGAACTGGAACTCAACTAGCTGTGTTCTCAGCTGTGTTCTCATAGTTTCCACTTAGTATTTGTCTAACTAAATGAGATAAGGCACACAACTACATATATGCAAACTTCATCTTAAGTACACATATATATATAATTCCATGATTTCTCTGTGATTCAAATTTGTTGTACATAAGTGTGGTTTTGTACATAACCTTATACTCACAAGCAAAATAGTTCTCTCAGGCTACCTAGTGTTTAAATGTACACTCTAAACCTTTAAACTATTTTTTCTTTCAATTTTACACACATAGACACTTTTGCAAATGACCGTTTGTTTCTCTCTTCAGTCTCATTGAAAACTTACCCTTTCATGCTTCTTCACAATTTTTTAGTCACATCAGTCACCTGTTGAGCAATATCTAGACTTCAGGCTAGACATCAGTCCCTCAACAATGAAACTCTTCCCTCCAGCTATAGGAGTATCTACCAAGTTAAACAGGAAAAAATGCCTCCCATGTGAATTAGTCTGCACAGGAGGCCATTTTACTACTGTTCTATGCAAACATTTATTCATACAAGAACAGCAAAAGCTTGGGTGTCTAAGGCCAAGTACTATTAAAAGAGATTATACAGACTGTAGTCGTCAGAGATATGCACAAAATCTAGCAAAGTCAGTGTGAAACAGTGAAAGGAGTGGATGAGGGTTGAGTACACCATGGTAAAGCCCCATCTACTCAACAGACTGCTCTCCATGTAGTTTTCAAAGGTGTGGCAAATTGGTAAGTGATGCTCTCACAGCTTCAGAGGAACAAAACACAAAGCTCTGAAGCTCCAAGATGAGATAGAGGACTTGTTTTCTACTCCCAGACTGTGAGACTGCACTGAAGAGGTTTCAGTTTCTACTTAGTGCCTGGCAAGTATCAAAGTGTTTAAATGGATTTGAGTCTTCAGTGCCATGCAGTAGACTAGGATCACAGTTCATTGAATGAAGGCGCGGATATGGTCTCACAAATACTTGGTGACACCGTCCCTATCACAGAAGGAATGCAGAACCTGCCTTTGGATGTGAGGGCAATTTCACTGCAATCAGTTAATGATTAAGTGTTCCTCAAGCCAAGGTACACCTGTTCATAAAACATGCAGAAGAAGGAACCTTCACAAAAGCCCAAACTCCTTAACACATTACTGTATGGCAATCAACAAGTCATAGGACAGCAAAGTGCTCCCCTTCCACAAACACCATCCACAGCAGTGTGAAATCTGATATTGGAAAGGTGCGGGGAACACAAGGTCCCTACTGCTAACCAGGTGTGCCTAGAACGTCACACCGGCCAGTATAAGATGTACATCTTTACCCTAAGGGGGGAACAGGCTCTGTTAGCCCCACACAGCTAAAGGAAACTCAGCAGAGCAGCAAACTGACAGACAGGGCAAGTTCCTGGAAAGCAGCGAGCAGGTGGTCTCAAACGGAAGGATGCATTTGTAATGCTCCAGTGCAAGCAGTGCAAACAGCTCAGTGTCCATGGTCCTGCACCCTGTAACAGCGCCCTGTTTGCAGGCTGGCACGCTGCAGTACGTGCTGAGGTCAGCATGAACTGGCAGAGGGTTTACAAGAAGGCTTTTAGCTCAGAGTCAGAAGCAGGGATCAGGAAGACAGAGAGGTACAAACCCAAAGGATAAGGACACAGCCTCTTTACCTAAGACCCTAGCTGCTTTCACTTCTCCTGAAATCCATACGGTCCACTCCCAGAAATACTTCAAATTCCCCTGGATCCGCAATTTTATGACCATTGTGTGAAGAATATAGTCCTTTAACCAATATTTCTTCCTATGGTTTTCTCCTGTGAGGAGTGCTGGAAAGGAAAATTACAAGTACTGTTTTAGAAACTTTCATTGCTATCAGGACATCCAGAACAGGAGAGAAATTCTGCACCCTTTTTAGCCCTTATGATTCATGAGACAGCACATATCCGGCCTCTGATCAGCCCAGGATTGAAGGTAGCCTAGTTTGCAGCACTGATTCTCAGCTTCACTTTCAGGGAAAATTACAGATTTGCATGTGGGTGTTACAGATGGAAACATTTCTCCACCAGGTGGTTTTAATGAAAACTGGTGGCAGTTTTGTTGAGACATTTGGATAATCAGAAAATCTTTTAACAAAGATAATAGGAAGGGGTGGTGATGATATCTGACTTTTATAATATAGCTGTGTCATCTGATAGCACTGTATATTTATAACAGCCCTTTATAAAATTATGGAAGTAAATTCTTATCAAAATTCCAGTCTTAAAAGAGTTACTCCATAGAAAGGTGTATCAAACTCTTATTCCAAAAAGAAAGTAAGTGCTCAGCATACAGAAAAGGCTAATGATCTCAGAAAATCTAGTGGCTCTCTCTAAGAGTTGAATCATAACCCATAAGAAAAATATCTGCGTGACTTGATTTTTACAAACTAATGATGAACTAAAAGTGGGTATATAGGTTTGTAAGTTTGCCAATGTATTTTCCCTTAATTTCTGGCTCTTAAATAAAGACAGAAGTCTATTTAAAATCACAATTTCTCAGGCCAACGGAGAGTATAGACTGTCGTTCTCATTATTTGAAAGAACTTTTGTAGGGAAATAAACTTGGGTATCACAAACCTTTGAAGATCATAGAAAGTAATTTCTGGTTGAATTCACAAAGCACCATTTTTGTCCTCTTCTAAAAATTATATTTGAAGTGTCCTACATTTATTTAGTGAAACTGCTGAAGATTCCCATAATCCCATAAGAAAGGAAATACCAGTCCAGAATTCAGAAGCACCAGTGCAAAAGGGAAAAAATATAAAAATAAATAAATAAATAAATAGGAGAGTGAAAAAAGGAGGAAAATGTATTCTCTACCCAATGTTAACAAGAATAGGGCTGAGAAAATACCATCTCTACCAAAGGAAGTTCATTCTCACAGGGACTGTAAGATTTATAGTATTCCTGTACAACATCATCACAGAACCAGTAATCTTCTTCACAGAATAAAAGCTAAATATTTGTAGAGAAGTAGCTGTGCTGGAGGACAAGGAACAGAAGGATACATACAGAGCCTTTGAGCTACTCCTTTTTTATATTTTTTTCTGATGAATAGAAACTGAGGAGGGATCCTTAACTCCTTCACTCACGTTTCCCCACAGTGACTAACACAATGCATTTTCACAGAACATTTCTCATTCCAATCACCCCACCTCCAAGGGTAGCCACACCCCAAGCACAATGAACTGCAAAAGCAAACTGAACTCTTCGCCTTGAACTGAGATCCAAGCACCACACTCCCGGACAGCTCCCAGCCAGCACTGCACAGGCTGCTGGGCCTCAGTACCCACCATGGCAAAGATCTCTAGTAGCCCCTGTAAAAATTCAGTCCAGAACGAATAGAAGGGACAGGGCCAACAGGGTACTAAAAGGCTGTTCCAGCTTCACCGCGCAGAGCGCACGGGGCCGCGGGCGGGAGCCTGCGGGGCTCTAGTGCCCAGCCGTGGGGAAGAGCTGGCACCTGCATCGCTCAAGTGGGTATTTCCGATGCGGCCGAAAGAAACACCCAGATCACGTCACAGCTTCAGCGCATCCCTCGCAAGCACAGGTGCACGCAAGCAGGCGGCAGTGAGGTAAGGATACACCTCCTGTGGCACGGAGGGGCTGCGTGGCGTCAGAGGCTCGCACTGTTCAGTCACCTCTCCCACCACCTCCCGCCCGGAGCGAACAGGCCTGACGGGCTGTCAGGAGAGGAGAAGCCGTGATTCTCCTCCACAGGCCACGACTCCGATCTGTTTATTCTCATCACTCGCAGTAGGCGATTTAGCAACGTTACGTTTGAAGCCCCCGACTAACGGAGGAGGCTAAAAAATGTGATCACATGCGATGTTTGGCAGGGACGAGGGAAAAGGTTCAAAAGAGGCTGTGGGGATCTGGTTTCCAAACATGGCACCTACCCACACCCCGCGCTCCCCGCACCCCTCCCCGTGCCGCCGGCAGCGGGATAAACCCACTCCCCCGCCGTCCCGCCGCCACCACGCGCGCACGCCCGCTGGAATGAGCAGTGCGACTAATTCCATCTATTTCCTAATTGCGAACGCCCCGCTGCCCCACAGCGCGCTGCTGGCCGCGCTGCCCGCCCTGGAGCGGCGGCGAGCGGGCCGGGGCCGGCGGAGCGTGGCCGGGGTGTGCCGGGCGGGGGCAGCGCCCCGGCCCCGCGGCGGGCGGCAGCGGGGGCCGAGCCAGGCGGGGGCAGCACGGCAGCCGCGGAGGCTCCTGCACGGAGGAAACCCCACCCAGCGGCCCTCCTGGCAGAGGCGGGGTTTTGGGGACCCCAAAGGAATCCCACCTCGCCCCTCGCCCCCGTGTCGGGGTTTCCGCCCGCCCTGCGCCGCCGGCTCCCTCGGGGCGGGGAGGGCCGCCGTCCCGCTCCGTCCCGCCGTGCCGGGCTCCCCCGGCAGTGCCGGTGCTGCCTCGGGAGGAGCTGCCCGGGGTGGGGGAGGAGGAAGTTACGGGCCGGGAGCGGAGCGGGACCGGGGCTCCGCGGCGCCAGCCCCGCCGAGCAGGGCGAAGCCGCCCGGCTCCGGGCACCGGCTGAGGCAGCGCCCGCTCCGCCCGCCGGCGATCGGTGCATGAATGAGTGCCTGAATGAATGAATGACTAGCGTCTGCTTACTTGAGCATGGCCTCTTCTTTTTCTTCCTCCTCTTTCTGCCGGTCCATCACTGCCATGATGATGTTCCTCTCCTCCTCTGTCAGGTGGCTCAGGTCGGGCAGCTCCTGCATCGGGGGAGGCACCGTGGGCGGGCGAGGGCCGCGGGGCCCCACCGAAGAAGACATTTTCTTTCCGCCTCTCCCTTACACCTTCTACCTTTGCACGGCGAACCCAGCCAGCCTCTCCTCCGCCCCCTTCACAGGGTAGTCCTCCGAGCAGCGGCAGCCGGCAGCTCTCTGGCAGCAGCGGAGGAGGCGGAGACCCAGCCTTTCATGGTTGCTTGCATCCACCCCGGCCCGGTGCTGCCGCTGCTCGCTCCCTTTGTTCCCGCGGCTTCGGGGAGCTCAGGGGATGCCGCGCCGCCGCCCGCAGCCCATCCTCCCGGCGGTGGGCGTGCGGGGCGAGGGTGCGGTGGCGCAAAAGGCTCCGGATCGCCGCCGGCGGGCTGCGTGAGGGAGCGGGGGCGGTGCGCGCCGCCGGCCGGCCGGGAAGGGCGGGTGCTGCCGCCGCGATGCTCCGCCGCTGCGAGCCTGGCGCTGGAGGAGGAGGAGGAGCGAGCGGGAGGGAGGAGCTCGGTGCCGGTGAGGCGGAGTCCGAGGCGCGGCGCCGCTGCCTCTGCCCCTGACCGCACCGGGGCCGGCCGCGCCTCTCTCCCCGCCGCCCCGGGCTCGTCCGGCGGCTGCACGGCCGCGGCGCTGGCCCCGCCACCGCCACCGTCACCCTCCTCACGTCCTCCTCCAGGTTGCCTCGCCGCAGGTGCTCGCCCTGGTTCCCGCCAGGGCTGCCGGCTCGCCCGAGGCAGGGCCGCCCGTGGCAGGGTGCGGGTTTGCTGCGGGGCTGCCTGGGGCGCTGGGGAGCCTTGGGCTCCCTGTGCTGCCGCCACTCCCTCGGGCGGGAGCCGTGCTGGCCCCAGCTGCAGCCCGCTCACCTCAAGCCAGCGCTGTCACCGCTCGACCGTCCCTTCCGTAGAGTCCCACGCTTCAGCACTTCCTTCATACGCCTCTTAAACCCCGTTTGTGCCACCCATGCCGTGGTCCACACACACCTCCCACGCGAGTGACAAGTGCTCTTATGTATCAGATCCATTTTTAACTACTGTGACCCACTAAAACTGGCCACAAAACATGTCTCGGTGCTGAGTCCTCAACTGAGTGGTGAGTGCACAGTGAAACAAAACGTCATGTTGAGAGAGCTTTCCTGCCCCTTTCTGATCTACTAGCTCTGAGTAACTTCATTTTGGGGAGCTGGTAATGAATGCAACAGCTCTTCTCTACAAGAGATCATCTGCACTGGCCAAAAGCACATGCTTCTAGCTCTGAAGTGTCCTCTGTTCACACATGTGCATGTCAGTGAATGAAATCATCCAGGCTACTTAGAAATGCAAAGTTAAAATACAGAGAAAACTGCACTTTCAGGTAAAATGTTAGCCACCACTAACAGATGCTGATACTTAAGACCTCTCAGTTGTACTTCTGCTGAGGTCACAGCATGGAAACAGCTCTGGTTTCTAGAGAGATCATCTGATGAGCATGAACCAAAGGGGGAAAAAATCTATGCTGGCAGTGTTCAATGCTTCTTTCTGCCAAACTTGGCAAGTTTGGAATAGGGAGAGGGACCAGATTTCTCCGAGCCACTCTAATACCTCTCACACAAATTCTGAAAGCCATGAACCTTCATGACCCTTTGAATTTGAGAGGAATTACTGTGGCCATCTGCCTGTGTCCCCCAAGAGATTTTCTGCAGGACACAATTTGATAACACAATTTTTAAAGAAAAAACATAATAAGCACTATGGTTACGACTGAAACTTTTGTAGGATAATGCCCAAGTTCAGTTCAAAAGCTAAAGTCTCCCAACTTTTTCAGCTCATGAAGGAAAAAGAAACTTGAGTGACCAACAGATGGCTCAGAAAAGATTACAGTGGTGTTAATAAGCAAAGCACTATGAAAGGCTGGTAAATATAATAATGTCACACTCAGTTTAAGACACAGACCCTCTACTAACTCGTGTGGTGATTTGTCCCAGGGTCTGGCCACATTATTAGTGCTAGATGTAATCCTTCTAGCTAAGTACTAACAAATCAATAAAATCACTTCCCACCATCTGTGACCGGCAGGGAAGATAGCCTTCATGTAACAGGCTGGTGCTGAAGAATTTATCCATTCATTAACAACAGGCAGCCACTTCAAAACTAAAGGAAGCAACACTGAAAAAATAAGATGATAAGAAGAAAGTGAGGTACCACCATATGTTCAGTATCAGAAATAGCTAGAACATGACTGGAATGGTAATACTAGACATAATAATTATGTTGTTACAGGTATACATAGGTAGTCCATACTCAATTCTTCAGGTAATTTGGGTGGACCTGTATATGCCAAGTAAAGGATGTAGCTCAAGTAACTGCATTCACAAGAGCAATGGTCTTAGTGTTTGAGGATCACAGCTTTAAGCACAAACTAACCAAAATATAAAAGGTCTAAGACATACAAGTGTCTCCAAGATAATTTTATGAAGAAAATATTACATGAGGTTATCCTATTCACCTTTCTGCTTATTAATTACTGACACAGTTATTTATATCTGTTCTGTATTCTGTTAATTGCTTTATACTGGGTCAAGCACATGAATTCTTACCGCTCTGTGGAAAATACAAAATTAATTCAGAGAGTGTAGGTTTTGGTTTTATAGTTTAGGTTATAATTTTATAACTTAAAAGGGAAAGGTGAAAACTCTTGCAGAATACAGGTTTCAAAAGTTACGGAAGTTGGAATGTAAACTTGCACAAAGCCAATATTGTGACTAAAACTGTTTTGCTGAAAAGCACATAATCACAGAAACATTCAGATTGGAAGGCACCACTGGGGGACATCTGGTCCAGCCAACCTGGTCAAGCCGGGTCAGCTAGAGCAGGTTGCTAAGGACTGCATCCAGATGGCCTTGAGTCTCTCCAAGCATGGGGACTCCACAGCCTCTCTGGGCTACCTGTGCCAGTGCTTAGTCAGCTGCACAGTAAAAAAATGTTTTTTGTGTTCAGACAAGACCCCCTGTAGTTCAGTTTCTGCCCATTGCCACTTGCTCTATCACTGGGCACCGCTGAAAAGAGCCTGACTCAGTCTTGCTTTCACCCTCCCATCAGATATTTACTCACATCTGTAAGCCTTCTGTTCTCTAGGCTAACTAGTTCCATCTCTCAGCCTTTCCTCATATGACATGGCTCCAATTCCTAAACTATCTTCTTTGCCCTTCACTTGACCAGCTGCTCTGTGTCCATGTCTTTCTTGTGCCAGGGAGCAATGAACTAGAATTGTCACTCCAGATGTGACTTTAACAGTGTTGAGCAGATGGGAAGGTTCACCTCTCTCAGGCTTTTGTCAATGTTTTCTTTATGACTAAAAAGTCCTAGACACAGCAAATTATTTTGTATTATTTTTGTACAAAAGCAGTAGAATTTACTAGGGAAAAATAAAGAAAAAAACATAAAAGTCAAATTTTGATAGGTCTTCATGAAGAGACTGAGCTCTTATTGACAGTATTTCAAATATTTAGTGGTTGTTTTATGATTTGCATACATTTGTTTGTAACACTGTTATCCAATCAACAGTGTATGGGAAGCCCAGTGTAGTTCAATATATTATATCCCAAAGCTGGAATGATACATGGGAGCCTTCAAGAGAATTTCATTGCCTGGTTAGTAAGAGTTGCCCTTGCTTAGTAACATCCAAAGTCTTGTCACTGACAGGCATTCTATTAAATCAATTTCTCTGAAGTCCTGTCTAGAGCAGACTGCTGTGAAATCTAGAAGTGGAATATCAATATAGCTATTGTAACATATCAGGTAAATGACTTTCCTAAACTTGAAAAGCCAATCATTATAATGGAGTCCATGACCTTTTCTTCTCAGTTCATAGCAAGAAATGTTCACTTGTTGTCATGCATAGGGCATCATAACATACTCCCTAGGCATGACAAATGCATATTTCTTTATGATTCTAGACCTCCCATCAGTTTTAGGAACCTTTCTTCTCTCCCATATCTTCCTTTTGTGTTGACCAAATGCCACATTCTGAATTTCTCACTTCCACCAATACTCCCTTTTCACTAGCTGTAAGCAATCATGCTCATTTGTTTTCTTGCATGAGGCAGACTGAAAGAAGAAACAAACTATTCAGAGGGTTTTCCTGTAGGTTCCTTGCCTAGAAGTGATGATCCTTGAAACTGATGGAAGACTGGGGATGTGAAAGCTGTGGAGGAGTTTTCAGTCCCAGTGGGTTTGCCATTTAAGGGACAGCCATGAAAGATGAAATATCCTGTAGCACCAAGGGCTCACAGTAATTTCTCACAATACATTAATGAAAGTGGAATAATGTGATTTCTCTCTTTCTCTCTCAAGTAGTTGGAGGATTAAAAAAATTGCAAAGACTGTTCAAATCCAAAGTAAAACATATTTTATCAGCATATCATAATTTTCAAGAGCAGACTTTTTGTGGCATCTGACTCATGACTTTTCATTTCTTTAAGTTTGTTGGCACCACAGTATTTTAAGAAAGAGAAAAGGGTCAGAGCTAGCATGAGAAGAAATGGAAACAGTCCTTTCCACAGCAGAGAGAAAACACTGGCCCAAAGAGATTTCATTTCAGGTAGGAGTTTCAAGGCCTGTTCTGGACAAGATCTGGTATTATCTATAATTTTATAATGAGTGCCAATATTCTGCAGCAATGAACATTTAAAAAATAATCTCAGGCAGAAGTCTTTGGCTTATTTTAAATATGTTTTATTTTTAAAAACAAACACACAAAAACCCCAAACAAACAAGCAAAACAGGCCTCTATCTCTAAAGGACAAACAAGCAGTTCCATTGACAGCAAACCTTATGGAGCCTGCTTTTCAATGACGGCTTTGGATTCTCTTGTGTCAAATAATACAGCTGAGTTCACACTTCACCTGTTCTTTAGTGGGCACACAAATCTGAGTCTCTTCTATCTGGCTGCTGATTTTTTTTAAATTTGCAGCAGCTCAATGTTTTTAAACTTTTCCTTTTTTGTCAGGCTTTTTTCAAATTGGTAAAGAGATTCAAACATTATTGCTGTTGTACTGGCAGAAAAGCCATGTGATTGCATAGCTTCATTTCCTTAAGAAAATAAACTACAGACCCTGTCCCACCTCCATAGGTCTCTAATTATTCCTCTTGCTCTTCTCAGTTCCCCCCTGTTTAGCTGTGTATTTCTGGCATGACAGTTTCCAGAAAATCATCCCATCCTTCAGGTGCAGCTTGCCAAAAATGCATAAACAGGAACTGTCACCTTCCTCCTCCCCAACACGATGCTTATATATGTGCAGCTCCAAATCAGACCCTTTTAGTGTGTTTGCAAACTCCTGTCTGATCTGAATCCATTAGGAGCTGATTTTTATTTCAGTCAGAAATTAAACTACTTTCCAAATGTGTTAAATAATGATTTTTTAACTCGGAAATACTGACAAGGTTTTAAGTTCAACATAATTTTCCAAGATACTAAGATCAGTTTACACTTTTTCCCCTTTAACTAAAAGAGAGTGGAAAAGTGATGTAACCAACACCACCTTCCATCCTAAAAAATCATAATCTGCTTTTTGTTTCTATTCTGAACCTATTGTGTAAAGCTGATAGTGTAGATAGATTCAACCCCATTTACTTCAGGGGAAATCTGCATATGACCATTGCATAGAAGGACCCTACATTAGTAATACAATTTTATGTATTTCAGAAAGGCTGAGAAGTGTTAGAGCTCAGAGACAACAAACAGAAGTCCAGTACTTTTAGTCAACAATCTGGAAATAAGGAAAGTTGAAAAATTTTCAGTTCAAGCATTGAAATAACACAACATTTTCTGTAATTGTAGCTCGTATCTTTTTGGAATAAGAATTTTATTGTTGCTTCAGTGTTTTTGGCAAACATGTCTAATATCATCATCATCATCATCAACATCATCATCTATTTACTTCCAATTGAAGTATCTTAACATTATTTTTGCTCCAAAAGAGAATCTCCAATAAAATCTTAAATGTTTTATGCTATGACTGCAGTAGATAGTTCAGTTGGGGTAAGATCTAAATTACCTAAATCACCAAATAAACAAAGTACACTGAGGTCTTTTGCTGTTCATGTAGGCACAAGCTCTCCAAAAGCTGCCAGCAACCCAGAAATACTATTGTTGAGAGAATCCTGCAGTTTTATCAAGCCTAATTGGCAGTAAACATCTGATTCCCTAGACAGGCTGTAAAGAAGCAGCAGGATTGCAGTGAGAGGAGAATGGTGTCATTTTCCAAAGCTGTTCATACAGTGGAGGATGTGCTAGGGCAAGTTCAGTTGTACAATTGCAACTGAAATCAAAATCTCATCCGTCTCTATTCATAAATTGCAAGATACTTTAAAAGTTAGTGTTAGTACTAATATGGGCACAAATGTCCTGATGGAACAGTTTGCCTTAAAAAGAAGGGGGACAGAGTTTTTAGGAGAAAGTATCTTTAATTATCCAATGGATATAATGAGAAGAGATGAACAAACTTTAAAGCACACAAGCCCTTTTACATTCAAAAAAATACAGCAAAAGTCACACTAAGCAGAGTCTGGAAACAGTTGCTTTGAACCTAGCTTCATTATTTTAATCAGCCAGACAACATGAGGAGAAAAAAAGAATGTTTGAAACATGGAATAGAGAGGATATTTGTAAGAGGAGTAAAGCATTTTTGGAGAAGGAAAGAAAGACAGAAAAATAATTATTACCTGTGAAAGAAGATGTCAGATGGGAGGCAAGAACAACTAGATGTCATAAAACCAATATGCATACTGAGTTAACGACTTCAAATGAAATGTAGTTTCATCAAAATGAAAGCATTTGTCAGGAATGTGTCAGGATCCAACTGCATTGTTCAACTGGAGGAAAAACGTTTTGTTCCTGTGGTGTAGAACTTCTTAATTTTGATTCGTTTTGTTTGAATTTTATATTATGCTAAATTCTTGAAAGAACAACCACTGATGAAAAAGATGTGACATATATATTGTATTTAAGAAGTCAAACACTTCAATTTAAGAGGCACACCTGTATTACAGAGAAAGCATGAAAATTGAAGTTGTGATAATTCCAAAGCAACATGTTGGGGAATGTTTGTTTTGCAAAATTTTTTTCCTGTTCCAATTAAGTATCCTGGAAAAAAGAAAATAATCACATCAGAGATAATCCCATTCTCATCTAGTTGTACCATCTTTATAGCTGGGAAACCGAGGCAAGGATTAGGTGACATTATTCAAGTCATCAAGTGAGTCACTGGAAATAAGAAGAAAATTGCAAAAGGTTACATCCAGTTTCTATGGTCTTACTATTCGTTTGCATTCCACATCCTAGGGTGCTCTTATAATCAAGTTGAATAATCTGTGTAGTTACTTCCCTTAGTCTTTCTGCAGTTGCTGTAATCTGAGTCACAACAAAGACTTGTAGTCCACCACCATGCAGGGTGAAATGTGTGATCTTAAACAGGCGATGTAAAGTGTTTGTTTCAATATTGATCTGTAAACCAGCTGTTTCCTTTTCTCATTCAAAAATGTTTTGTTACCAAAAAGCTGCTTCTTATTTATGTGTTAAATATCTTATAGCTACTTACATATAATCCTCTCTATTTATTCTGAGTCTTTATCTACACGCATACTTTTTAATGCATAAGGAAGTACCAAACTGTGAAGAGGGAGGAAATTCAGAACCATCGCACCTAAATCGGTGTGTCCCCACCAAAAGCCTTGTCCTGAATAACCTTGTTTCAATATTAAAACAGTACAATATAACAGTTTTCATGAAGTTCCATGCTTCATAAATGAAAAACATAGAAAGAAGTTTGAAGTATTCACTGATGCCTGGAGATTATGTTCCGAAAATTACTTCCCATTGGTCTCTAGCAGTCATTTTGTAGCCGAAGAATTATACTCACCAATTACTTTGCAAGTCACTTTTAAAAACTGAAGTGCTGAAAGCAAAGGTGAAACTCAAGCTAGGTTTTTCCTGCTTCTCATGGTGTATGAAATTATGTACTGAAATCCTAAAAGAGAGGTCTGTGGTGGCTCATCAATACTTGAGATTCAACATGGACAGAAATATCTATGAAGTGTAGTTTTATGTTTAAAATAGAATCAGAATTATATATGTTCAAACACTTTTTGTGGTAAAAGCATAATTAGAGTGGAGATTTTTACAAGTAGCAGAATGTCTTCAGTTACAGTCAATATTGTTACCCTTTTGGCTAAAAACGAAATCAAAGTGCCAGAACAGAAGATTATCAGGGAAAATGGAGTAGAATTAATGATTTTACAATGAAGGTGAAAGCATTCAGGTCTCAGCAGAGTAGCAGAGAAACCATAGATGGAACTCAAATGTTTGTAATAGTTGAGTGAGAGTAGCAGGCTCCAGGGTCAAAACACAACAGCATAAGCTCTGCTGCAGTCTGAAAGCAAAAGAATTGTACCAAAATTACTAATGATATGACTGAACAGTTATCAATTTACAGCTGGTTTAGGTCCTTATTTTTTCCTGATGGAATAGAAATAGCCAGTGGCATGCTGTGATCCTAGTGTGCAAAATATAATGGGATGAAAAAAGTGTACCATGTAATAGCTACAGTTGAATTCTGTGTTTAGTTAGAGCTTAGAATGAAATTGAATTAACAAACTAACCACCTTAAAAGGTAACACAGAAGCTGGATTGGAGTGCCAGACCTAAAGTGGAAGGCTATAGAATGTGGTCAGTACTATCAGCTTTCCAACCAAGAGCAAAGACAGGCTGAATTGAGTTGTAAGAAGCCATCTGAACATGAGCCAGTGTGTGCCCAGGTGGCCAATAAGGCCAGTGGTTCCTGGCCTGTATCAGCAATAGTGTGGCCACCAGGACCAGGGCAGTGATCCTATCCCTGTACTTGGCACTGCTGAGGCCACACTTCAAATCCTGTTTCCAGTTCTGGGCCCTGTAGTTCAGGAAGGACATTGAGGTGCTGGAGTGAGTCCAGAAAAGGCAAAGGAGCTGGTGAAGGGTCTGGAGCACAAGTCCTATGAGGAGCAGCTGGGGGAGCTGGGGTTGTTCAGCCTGGAGAAAAGGAGGCTCAGGGCAGAAACCTTATCCCTCTCTAAAACTCACTGAAAGGTGGCTGCATCCAGGTGGGGGTTGGTCTCTTCTCCCAGGTGGCAGGGGACAGGATGAGATGAAAGGGCCTCAACTCATGCAATGGAAGATTTAGATTAGACATTAGGAATAATTTCTTCATTGAAAGGGTGGTCAGGCACTGGAACAAGCTGTTCAGGATAGTGGTGGAATCACCATCCTCATAAATGTTCAAAAGGCCTGTGGATGTGACACTTGGAGATATCGTTTAATCGTGTCCACAGCCAGTGCTGAGTTAACAGTTGGACTCTGACAACCTTAGAGGTCTTTTACAATCTTAATGATTCTATGATCTAAAGTCAGAATGTTGGTAAGGACAAAAAGACACTTCAGTTAATGTGTAGAAGAGAAAAACCTCGTTTAGGGTCATAAACTGTAGATTAAATTGTTAGTGATTCTTTCCTGGATCAGCTGGCTAGCAAACTCACAAGAGGAAATGAAGCCCTTGACAAGATAGTGACAAAGATCTGTTCCAAACTTTCCTCTGGAAGCACGATTCTAAAGATAATCATAACTCAGATCCAGCATCCATGACACAAAAAAGTAAAAGATAAAATCTTCACAACTGTGCCATCCATTAGGCAATAAAGAATTAAGTTACAGGTGGTTTAGAGGCTGGAGAACACCAGAGTGGAAGCACAATAGCCTTGCTTACTCTATATTAGAAGAGAGTTGGAAACTAGCAGAAGGAAGATGAAATGGCTAAGCCACATTCTTGGAATTCAGAAAGAATAATTTAAAAAATATGAAGTTGTATTTAAAAAAAATAAAAAAAGAAAAGGAGAATAAATTTGGGTAGGTGAAATACAAAAATATAATCAAGCAGATCAAAAAAGAATCAGACTCCTTTTCTAAAAGAGCTCAAATTAATACTACATTCTTCTCTTAGGACATCGGGAGAAAAATATCTGGCAAACATTTTGTAGCACTTCCTTAAAGTAGAGTAGAAAAGGAGCAGTCAGAAGGGTAAGACCATGGAGAGAAGCTAAATAGATTATTAGCATCCAGATTTGTTATTAAAAAGAGAGGAGATTACAACACAGGCCTCATTTTCAAATGGGAACTCTGAACCATTTGTCTGAAAATTTAAGCAACTTTGGAAAGGATAATGATTTAAAGAAATTCAATGAAAACTAGCAAATTACAGGGCTGGGTGATATACTCCTAAAAACTTAAAGAAGAAATAGATTAATTTCTAATGGCACTATGTATTCATTCCATCCACATGATTATGATCTTGAAAAGAGAAAACATGGCTCTGCCTTGTAATCCTTCTGGAGTTCTCCAACATGACTAATAAGTAAGAGGTTCTGGGTGATCCTGTTGATATAGTTTACTGGGATTTCCAAAAGACCTTGACAATATCCTTCAAGAAAGGACACTGAACAATCATGGGAGAAGATGGAAAATCCTGTCTTAAAGACAGAGAAACCTGTAATAATTTTGGTTTGAATGGACTTCTGGAGATCATATTGCCCAACATCCTGCTCAAAGTAATGCCTGCTGAGAGCTTAAAGAAGGTGTCTTGGGGTCATGAGCAATCAAACATTGGATACTCTGAAGGATAGTAATCCCACAAGCTCTTTGGGTGCCTTGGTGCACTGTGCAGAAAGTCTTTCTTCTGTCTAATCAGAATTTCCCCTGAAGCGACTCGTGCCTGTCACTTCTGCTTTCTATGTGAACCTATGAGTTCACCTCTGTATTCCCTATAATTTCATCTGAAAAAGGCAAACAAAGCAAGGAGATTTCCCTTTAGCCTTCTCTTCAAACTGAACAACACAGCTATTAGCAAAATACAATAGGAACTAATAGTCAAAATTCTCAGTAAAAGAAGAGAGTTTGACAGAACTTTGTGCTGGGACCCACATGCTTTAGCAAAGCCCGAATGACCTGGAAAAGGGGATGAGCAGTGGGATTCCAAAGTTTCCTGATGAGACAGTTATCAATGTAATTGGAACTAGGCCTGAGCATACAACTGCTGAAATATCTTATGAGGCTTCATGGCAGAAGAGTAAAATGGCTTCATGACAGAGCAATAAAACATCTTGTGAAATGCTGTGGTGAAGAACAATCTTGGCTTCATATATCAAATAGTGGACTTTGACCTGACCATTACCACTCAGAAGTGAGAGAGTCTTCAAGGTTAGGATAAATAGTTCCAAGAAAGCACTTTCTCAGTGCTCAGCAGCAATCAAAAAATAAATCAAATGCTACAAACTATTAGGAAAGGAGTAAAGAACAAGACAGAAAACACTGAATTAATGCATGCTTCTTGTACTTTGAATACTGTCTGCAGTTTTGGTCTCCTCATTTAAGAAAGGACACATTAAAGCTTAAAAAAGATTCAGAGAAGGACATTTTTGACAAGTAGTAAAGAATGGCTTCTATGCAATGAATGATTAAATGAGCTGGAATTCTGGAAAAAAAAAAAAAAAAGATGATTTGTGGGGATATGACAGAGATCTACAAAATTGTAAGTAGCACTACTGAAATGGATAGAGATCAACTGCCCACTGCCCCTTCCGGTGACATTAGGAGTCATCAAATGAAGTTGGGATGGTAGTTCCTCACACCTTGTGTCCCAGACTTGTAGAAATCTTTGCAGAACACATAGTAATGGAAGAAGTTTATGTAAGTTCAGGGCAAGAAGTGCTTGGAAGAATGGTTCATAAAGTGTTGCTAAATAAACAAACTAAAAGACTTGGGAAATCTAAGATTAAAACTGTAAGAAGCTGGAAGACTATTAAAGGTAAAAGCTAATATATACTTACATGGTTCTTATTCTTCCCTTCACTTTTAGAGACAGACATTTGTTTTGAATCAGTATGGCAGTTCTTATGTTCTTCCTACTTGGCTTTTTTTTTCCTTAAATGATCATCCTCATAATTAGCCCCACATTTTATTTGTGTTAGATGACAATTGCCCAGCCTGTCTTGCTCCATTACAATATCAGCTGACATGTAGCCTAGAGTCTAGTCCTTTTTATTGCTTTCCAAAACAAAGAAATACATATTTTATCACAACATAACAACTTTTGCTCCAACCGCAGAATAAAATAAACCCAAGTGATGTGTTTTCTAAGCACAGCCTGCTCCAGTATACACTCAGAACAAAGAGATGTTCAATATCTCATTAAACACAATGCTTAATATATCTTCTGTGTTGACAGGATGGAAAAAAAAAAACCTTTGTAAGACTAGAGATGGATGAGATTTTCTTATTTAAAAAAGCTCGAGCCAGTCCTGTAAAGTATGTTTGATAAATTTTTTATAGTGACCTGACCCAAGCCAGATGCTCTGAAGAAAACCCCAGAGAAAACTGCCAGCTGCTGCTGGTAGAAACTAACAAAATGGATGTCAGACTAAATAGCTCCTTCTACTCTACAATGCAGTGGGGTACACAAGACACATATAGATCTTTGTCTGTTAACTGTTGGTGGTGTAGCACATTGGTAGGCTGATGAGAGACTTGTGTTAAAGAAAAGCCTTGGTCAGCAAGGAGATAGCAAAAACAAATTTCAGTTCCTTGGAAAGGATTGTTGTTTGGCCTTCTTACTTTGTGTTAGGGAATCTATATTTTTTTCCACTGTGATTTAAAAACCCACAGTGTTTCCAATCTAGTGGCTGTACCACAAAGGAAAAATCAGGAAACCAGAAGTCAAAGCTATTAGACTTCAAAATAAAATAACTTCTTTCTGAGAGCCAGAGATAGTTGTCAAAGGAAAGGTAAATCCATTTGTGTTGTGAGAGTTGACAGAATCAGCTGTCCTCAGAGAATTTTCTTTAGACTCAGAAGCATCACAAACCAGAAAAGTATTGGTGATAATGAAGAGAGGTCCAAGGAAATCAGAGACGGTACTAAATCTGTCTCAGTATTAATAACTACCCACCACCATAATTTAATTTATGTAGCTTTACTGAAACAAACCTGTAGAAGAGATGTAATGTATGGATGTGACGCATTGTAACTTACAGTCTTATACACAGTATACTGGTTTAGGTTATAATTCCCATTAATAAAATGTATTTACATTTCAGGCAAAGGCAGGCATTGCATCTGCTACAACTCTACTTAACTATAAAAGTTTCTTTGAAACTGTTTTTTTCATTTTATAGTAGTGCACCCTAGCAAGAGGAGTTCTCTGCTTAGCTGTTTCTGTAGAGGTAACAGCTCCTACAGAGGTGCAGCTACTGAAGAGAGTATCCCCAGAGGCAGCACACCAGCAGAATGTCTTCAGGCACTGCCATGATTTAACTCACATGTTTCTTGCACATCCTCGTGTCCTCAGACCACCTTGCTAAGTCTACTGACTTCCTGCAGTGTGATTATGGCCAAATCCTGCGAGCACACCTGAAGTTCTGTGAGAGTTCTTACCCTAGAAGCTGCAAGTGGCAATTTGCAGATCAGTAGCTTAGTGGATATCTGACAGCACAGAGGGTTTCCTCAGAGACATGGTGCTGGAGTTGCAGGGATAGAGCCCCTTTATGCCACCCTAAGAAGAAGCATGCTGCCAGGCAGTCATGGTAGCAAGTGCTTTCTGAGCACTCAGACTCCAGCTGATCCACTGGCTTGCAGCTGGTGGGCCTAGATAGGTCTGATTTGTTAGTGACAGTGTCCCAAACCCTGCAGAATTCAGCATTAATGGCAGTCTTTGCCTTGCAACAGCTGAGCTACAAGCTGAAGACAGGATGAATAATATATTGTTGAATAACATATACTTAAGATGTCTGTCTAGACTTCCTAGTGCTTTTTCCTCAGAAGTCAGAAACCTGCTTCACTCTGACTCTTCTCTTTTTGGCACTCTTTGAAGTGAAATACCCCTGGCATGTATCCCATCAGGCTCAGAGATCCTATTATTTTGTTTAGACCCTTACTTCATCTTGGCTCACAAAGACTCAGTCTATTCAGACCTCAGAAGCCTACTTTGCCTGAAGCTTAAGACTGACTTACAGCATTAAGTATTGCCATTGAATCAAGGCTAGTGCTTCTATAGTCTCCCATGAACCATTCAGAAGTTAATTCCTTCCCTGAAGAATGGGACATTTAAGCATGCAGCCAGAGTGTACCAGGAGAGGGAGCATATCGAGAAACTGTATCTGCCAGCATGAGAGGTGATAAGTCTCAGCCAAGGACTGCTGCTAGTATTGCAAAGGAGAGTGTAAGGAGACACTTTAAAATAATTAATGAGGTGGCTTTGTGGCTATTTACAGCATTTTCCCTTGATGTGAAGGGCAGGAGGTATTAGAAACCACAGATGATGTTCAGGTTTTGTTTGTGGTTTGGGGTTTTTTTGTGTGTTTTGTTTTGTTTTGTTTTTAATTTAATAGGAAGAGGCAACTGGCAAATTGATTGAAATGAAAAAAAAAAAAAAAAATTAAAGTCTGACTCCTAGCACTGCTATTTGAAAGGCATAAACTATCCTTTGTTGGAAATTGCCAAGTGAAATGAAATGTTATTGATATGCCCCAAAACATTAAAAGGATCCATTTACATTATTTTGTTACTCAGGAAATCTTCCTGTATGTTAAAGTTTCACATAAGATGAGGTAAAAAGACTGCACACCTTTGGCTCCCAGGTACTCTTGCAGCCAGAAGCTACTAAGCCTCAGAGCTTTCTTTCAGCCCTTATTCTGTCAGATGGCATTCACAGAGCCTGTGGCCTGTGAATTGAAAGATTTCCTCCCTTCCAAATGTCAGTAATAAGTAGGGCTTCTTTGAGAACTTATCTTTGAATCTGTTTATCAAATGTTCTTAAACATACTTGTCTTCTGAACTCTGAGGAAAGAGATTGGAGATACCAAAGATGAGGAAATTAATCTGTCTGGATATTTTAAACTAGTTGAATTATCAGCCTTCACTCTACTAAAGATTAATGTATCACCATTGCTTATAGGCTTTCTATTTTGCCTATTTTAAGTGGTTTGACTAAGTGTTTAGTGTGATAAAAATCAGCCCCTTTGGTACCTTAATTATATAGAATCACCAAAAAAGCAAGTGAGAAGAGGCTTCAGGAAGTCCATCCTACCACCCAAAGTAGGATCAATCATTCATTTACAGTCATTATTACTGGTACACATTTGTCAATCCAGTTCATTAGGACAGCTAAACTATTCCAGAGACTGGCTATCTTTGTGCTCAGAAAGCTACACCTGATGTCTAATCTAAGTCTATTGCAATTTAAGCCCATTTTTTTCTGGTTTGTACACAGAGGGCATTCTCATCCTCTTTGCAGAACTCTTAACACATCTGCACACATCTCTTCTCAGTATTCTCTTCTGCAGTGTTCCCATCCTGGTAATTTCAGACTTCCAAACAACCAAACTTTTAGAATTAAAACAGATTTCTAAATTTCCCTCCTCTTTACTTCCTAAAACATGTAAATTTTATTTTTAAGTCTATCAGGAGGGAAGTGGCTACACAACTCTTTTAAGCCACTTGAGAGAAAGGGACAGGAAAGTCATAGGCAAATGAAACAGCCCACAACAACTATACCTGTTCATTTTCTCATTTCACACTTCTTTGAATATAGCTTCAGTATTCTAATATCATGATGGAATTTAAGGATACTTTGATTTCAACAGGTGAGATCTTTGATTTTAGATTCTCTCTTACAGTGTGATCTGTGTTGGAACTAAGACAAATCTAATAGGACCTCATGGAGATGTAATGATTTATCTGCACAATCCATTTCAAAGTGTTTAGGTGCTCTGATTTACAAATGAAGCAGACCCACTGGATTAAGAATCCTTTAGGTATAATATTACAAGAATTACTATTATAACAATTTTTTATAACTGTTACCTACAAAAATAGTGCATAAATAATTTTTTATATATAAACCAAGGAATCCTTAAAAAAACCTCAAGTGTTAGAACCATGCCTTAGGGTGATACAAAGGCAAAAATTAGATCATTCCAAACTGCTTTCAAAGCTAGAAAAGACTGACATTCTGATTAGATATTTATTTCACCTTATGATTACAAATGCAGCTTATTAGACCAGGAGCCTGTCTTGCTGCTGAAGGTTAAAGCTCTACTGCAGCACTATAAATGCAAAGGTCAGCAATTGCTAGGGCCCTTTCAATCTCTCTCCTCCATTTATACACTTGAAAGGGAAAAAGAAAAAAAGGTAGAAAGAGATTCTGTTTCTATTCTTGTTGAAGTTAACACAACAGTATCCTACCGTAGGTGTTGCTAGGAAAGTACTGCACAAGCTGGTCTGCCTCTTTTTTACTGTACTAGCTCTCTGCCTTCTACCAGCTGAGAATGCCATGGAAACAGAGGTTGGGAAGCAAAAGCTGGTCAGGTTGGGGATCGAGGATTTAATTTTTTTTAGTACCAGTATCAAAGGAGACTTTCTTTGGAATGGCAGTATGAAACATTCTGCCCCATTTATAGTGGTTTCTATGGCAATGACAATATTCCCACCGGACAAAGCAGGACAAAAGAACAGTATGACAAGGTAGGTGCAGGAATTGTTTGATTTGGTCTCTCCTAAGCAGTACTTAAAAACCTGAGAGTATTTAGAAAAGTGAAGCATGCAGTTGCAAAAACATATTTGAATACTAGCAAATAAACTCAGTTTAACTTAGTACTGCTGGACCCAGTGGAAATTAATGAATAGCATGTATTAGCAAGGGTGAACAACAACAATGAAAGAAATATAGAAAAAAGTCTGATTTTAATAGTGTTATTTATATTTTAATTAATGATTTTTCTAATATAGTAGAAAATATCTTGCAAAATAACATTGTCTTTCTAGTTATCATGCTGTAATCACTTCTTGTCTATGTCAGTAAGAGCCTGATCTTAATGGTTGCAAATAAAGAAACTTATCACTGCATTATCTCAACCCATTTCAGAGGCCTGGAGTTGATATGTCTGTAGCTCACAGTAAAGTTGCCATGATTCAACCATTTGTCCTTGTCAGGTACCAGCGTGCCCAGTTTTAACCTTTGACAAATGTGGGATAGCACAACTTAGTGTTTTAATTTGCAGGGAAGAATAATCAAACTAAATGGAAATACTTCTAAAATTGCTGTTCTGGGCCCCAGTGAACTAAGTTAGTGATTTCAGTGAAATTAAGCTCCCATGAGCCTATGAATCCAGATTTTCAAACATGTGCAATCGCTGTAGAATTGTTACAGCTCAGCTTTCATTATATGACAAACAGCTCTGTAACTTGCTACTATGGAGCTTAAAAAAAAATTAACCAGTCCCTAAAAATCTTATTTGGAAGTAAAACAGAACAAAACCCTAGGAAGACCTAATGACATGAGACGACTAAACCCCTGCATTACAACAGACTGCTGTCAGGGGAAAACGTATGCCTGATTTTATACCAATTTAAACTTGCACAGATTGTCAAGGTTTTGTGGCGCCTGACACTGTCTTGAGCTGGCAAATCTACTGTCATTCATGCTTCAATATTAAATGAAAGTTTAAGGATAGCCATTATCGTTGAAATTCTTCAGTGATGTTTATATATAAACATGCTAATAGCGATAAAGCATAATGCATTTAATTGCAATAATTGTGACCAAAAAAAAAAAAAAATCTAGAACTACTTAGCTGGTCTTGTGTTTTAAGGTTCATCCATTTCCAGTCAATGAATAGTTTGTATTAAACATATATTGGTGCCCTAAAATAGGCTGTTGATAAACAAGAAGACTTGCACAAGAAGTCCTTGGAGTTGCTTGCAGCATAGATCCAAGAGCTGTGAACAGTCCCATTTATATCATAAGAATTATTTTAGATAATCAACAGTGTTAATCCAATTAAAATTATTAGCTAAATTGAAATAAGTATCTAGTGGAAACCTGTAGGTGCTGCAGACTCTTGTGTGGGCTTGCAGATATGACTAAAGGGCATACAGGACTCTAAGCAGAATATTCTGTGACATCTAATTGACATTAGATAAATTCATTTATAAATCTGAATTTTGCCCTAACTAGTATATTGTAACCTTTCCATGGCTTGTGAAAGACAGAAGAGGGAAGTTCACATTGATAATCTCAAATCAAGCCTATGATTGGCACCTCTATTTGGCATTGTAAAATGGTTCCCAGAAAAGCAGGCCTGTTTATTTTGCTTGACATGTTTTTGGTCATTCTGACCCACTAAGCCAGAATATCTAACCAGTATAACTAAGTCTGAAGTGCATTGGACCAGCATCATAAACTGTGCCTGTATTGATAAGTTAGAATATCTCACAGTTGGCACAGACATTTGGAGGTCAGTTGTCTCTACTTGCAGCAAGGTTTTCTTCTACACCAGCTATCGCCTCTGCCAAACAATTCCTTTTCATGGTTCAATACAACACAAGCCAGTCAGTTCCTACAAATAATTTAAATAATCCAATGTTTGCTTGAAGGCTAAAAGTGTTTTTTTAAAGTGTGAACTGAGCTAAACTTCTCCGGCTGGCCTGACCCAATACAGAACTTCTCCTTGTTCAACCTACTGGTATCAAGCAGGTATAGGTAAAGCCCTTATGACTTCTTGTCTTCCCAAATCCCAGCTCCTAAGTGCAGAAGTCAGTCTGATCTGACAAGAACCAAGAGGTTTTTTTTCCAGTCTTGAAATGGAATAGTTTCTTTCTCTGCTGGTCCTGGCTCAAAAAGACCTTTCATGTTTCCATGTTTCATACCCTGTGAAGTCAAGAAGTAAGAGCGAAAGTAAGACTCAGATACCTTCTTTTCCCAGTATTACTTTAGCCTTCAGCACCTAGGATACAGATACTGGGCCTGCTTTTTAATCTAGACAATACATCTAATGTTCATCAAAGGGGACCTGTAAAAGGAGTGCAACATGTTTTGTGCAGTATCTTGTGCGTTGGCATTTCAGGTGGGAGAAAATCGGCTTAAGTTGGATAAGATTTGACAGAAAACTGCCAGTATCTTTTTTTTCCAGTGTGAATGCTGAGTCATTTTGAGAGTATGCTGCACACTGAAGAATTAAGCCTCTACCAGTTAAAGGTTGGATTAAGACATTTTGGTGGTTTAGGTCTCTAATCCAGAAAGCAAATGGGTTAAAGCCTCTTAAACGGCATCCTCCCTTGAAAAGCTTAAAAGTTAAAGACATCAATAGCTAACTGCAACACTTGTTTATATAGCCAAAGACTAAAAAGCTGTTATTGACTGCTTTGAAAATTGGCATCCAATGACAAAATTTTAAATGGACTAAAAATCATTATTCTCATGCCTTTGGTTTAGATAGTAAACAATATGCTATGCCAAGGAGCAACAAGAAGAGAGTCCCTTCATGAGAGAAGATGAGGAGCTGACCACAGTGCAAGTAGGTAGAAACACATGACCACAGACAAGAGCACAGTCTCTCACTGTCCAAGCAAGACTAACAGCAAGGCTGGGGTGACAGCAACAGGCTCAGACAACAGTCCAGTGAGCAGACATATTCAAAGTGAAATATTAGGCTTTAGGTCAATTCAAGAAGTCCAGCTGATGCCCTGGACTTGGATCCAGCAAGCATGGATCATCAAGGAACTGGAGTTCAGGTTTGTATCAAGAGTTAGATAGAGACCTACCTACAGTGTAGTTCAGGCAAATACTTGGGCCTGAGCCTGAGCTTAAATGGAGCTAGTGGGCTGAGGATTTAGAGGTGGAGCTACCAGATGTTCTCAGGGCAATTAAAGCTAATTGGTGCACTCAGGGCACACACTGCATTTCCTATCAAGAGGAATCTTATGCATTGCTATTGTTACTTTTCTGGAAGTTACAAAATTTTCATTGAATGCATGCACAACTTTGTTTTTACAATGTTACAAAAGCTTCCTTATTACACTTTAGTAATTATTCACAAGTTTAATTAATGTGATGCTATAGTTATAATATCCTTCCTACAAGGTAAGTAGCAACAAAACACATTTTTTGACCCCATCACCTCCCAGACCAAAAGTACATGCATTTCCTGAAAGGTAATGTGCATTGGGAAAAACAATAGAGGAAACTAATGAATGCTGGTGACTCCGAAAGGAGATCTTACCTCACAACAAAATTGTCTAAGCGTAGTGTTGGACACCTCTGTGATAGTGCCTGAACATAAAAATGAGACTTCTAGAAAAGCAAGAGATGTGTGTTATCTTGTTTGTGGTTGTAACTGGTGCTGGAGTTGAGTAAGTACATTTGAATAACCAAACACCAGCAGCTGCTGGAAATTAGAAGACAGAAAAGCTAACCCGATAGGATCTGTCAGAGGCTAAGAGTTACAGACAAGAGTTAGCATTTTCCTCTTCATGTGAGACCATTTCATGTGAACTGTTCTTCCTTTGGTCTTCTGATGTGCCAGCTGAAAGGGGTGAGGTTGTGACCTCTCTATTTTACTACCAGAGCTGATTGACAGCAAAGGGCACACCAACAGTGACAAAGACCCACCCTATACTGTCCTCTGACATCCAGAGCCTTTTGTTACATTTTCAAATCTTTTATATGACATCCCACTTGTTCTTAGAGCTTTGTCTGTAAAGTACGTTTGTGTATAGAATATTTTATTTTTTAAAGCAGAGGATAGATGCAGAGTGCAGATATGATGGCACACTTGCATTAATGTGTTTACTTTAAAACTTGCTCTCAGTCCAGGAAATCTCATTGATTTCTGTGTTTGGCAGGGGAGCCAAATCTTTAGCTGAACTTTGTCATCCAGTAGAAGTTTGTCTGCTTCTAATAGCTAAAGTTCAAACCTGCCTGGAGAGTTCCTAAAAATAGAAATTTATGGAGAAGTAATGAAAATTACTAGGGGAGAGAATGCTCCTTTGTAAATGAAAATGAAAGAAATTACTTGCAGTGAAGACAACTGGAACAGCAAATACTGGGTTAAGAAGTACTAGCAATAGCCTTTAAAGATTTCCTCACATGCAAAGTGACTGGTGATGTAGGTGCTTCACCATAAAATATTCAAACTAAGATGCCTCAAGCATTTTTCAATTTCATAGTGATTGAATACTTGCTTTTCAGAAATCAGATTCTGTAAGTTATTTTGAAATAATTACACAAACCAAATGAATTCCTGACATTTTAGGCCAAGTATTAAATGTATATTGCATCACATGCCATGAAGTTATGGATGGACCATGGAGTGATGGTGAATAGCTAAGCCCTCTTGGCATCCAGTCACAAGTGGGGTTCCCCAAGGCTCAGTACTGGGGACAGTTCTCTTTAGTAAATTTATCAATGATCTGAGTGACACGATTAAGTGCACTCCCAGTTTGCAGATGACACCAAGCTGGGTAGGAGGCTTTGCAGAGGGACCTGGACAAGCTGGATCAATGGGCAGAGGCCAATGGTATGAGGTTCAACACAGCCAAGTACCAAATCCTGAACTTGGGTCACAGCAATGCCCTGCAGTGCTACAGGCTGGGGACAGAGTGGCTGAAAAGCAACCCAGGAAAAAGGACCTGGGGGTGCTGGTTGACAGCAGCTGAAAGTGAGCCAGCGTGTTACCAGATAGCCAAGAAGGCCAATGGCATTCTGGGCTGTATCAGCAATAGTGTGGCCAGCAGGACCAGGGCAGTGATTGTCCCCCTTTACTCAGCACTGGTGAGGCCACAGCTCAAGTCCTGTGTCCAGTTCTGGGCCCCTCACTACAAGGACATTGAGGTGCTGGAGTGAGTCCAGAGAAGGCCAGCAGAGCAGTCAAAGGGTCTGGAGCACACGTCCTGTGAGGAGCAGCTGAGGGAGCTGGGGATGTTCAGCCTGGAGAAAAGAAGTCTCAAGGGGAACCTTATCACTCTCTACAGCTACCTGAAAGGAGGCTGTAGCCAGGTGGGAGTTAGTCTCTTCTCCCAGGTTACAAGTGAGACAAGAGGAAATGGCTTCAAGTTGCAAGGGGAGGCTTATATTGGATATTAGGAAAGATTTATTCACTGAAAGGGTAGTCAGCTTTGGAAAAGGCTTCCCAGCGAAGTGGTGGAATCACTGCCTCTTGAAGTGTTAGAAAGATGTGTGGGTGTGGCACTCGGGGATATGGTTTAGTGATAGAAATTGGGCCTGGGTTAGTGGATGGACTCAATGATCTTAGAGATCTTTTCCAACTTCAATGATTCTATAGTTCTTGAATTCAAAGTTCACTATTGCAAGGGTTTAGAGACCTGATGGAACTTGGAGCTCTATGAATTTATGAATTTCTATATATAATATCAAATAAGTTTTGGTCAGGAAAATATTTCTTATCATATTATCACACCTTTATGGGTATTGAAGATAAATTCTATACCTTTTTATTAAATTTATGAGACAAGATATCAGAACGTCCACATTCCTTGCTTTGTTAGTCACTCTTCTTCAACTTTTTTCCCAGTAAAGCATTTCCAATAATCAAATGAATAGCAAGATAATAATCCTTAAAAACTTAGAACATTTTTGTCTTACGTAAACCATTCCTCCTCATATTTTCTGCTGACAGCTAAAAGGCATTCTTTCAGCTCACTAAGAATGCAATTAAATATATATGGAATAATAAGATGCTGATATTGATTAAGGAGAGATAGGTAGTTTTATAGTTTAGTCTTTGAGTTTCTTGTCACCAGAAACCAAATAATTCTTTGGTATAGCAGCACATATGGCACATGATATCACCCACTGTTCTGAGGCACCCTGTTAGACAACCATATGTGCTGAAAAACGTCTCTGGTTGTTCAGGGGTTTATTCAAGATTGACTGGCTGCTTTTTCTCAAAATGTCCTTGATTTACTGTTTCATGTCTAAATTAGAACCTTTAAACTGTAAATATTCATGCTCAGTTTTAAAATGCTACAGTGTGTATAATTTTGGCTTGAAACACCAAGCTTCATTTCTACCAGACAAAATCAAGCAATTCCTTGACATTCAGAAGCTATGAAGAAAAGCTTATATCCTAATATTGCAGTCTAAACATTATTAGGCAACTTCCTTGCTAAATCTTTTTCCCACTTTACTCCCTACCAGTACAAACCTCTAGATGTGACTTTCTTCATGGTTGTATCATTACAGTCCTTATTTCACCTCTTATCTTTTAGTATCCAGTTTGCACTCAGTCTCTGAGTTCTCTGTGGTTTGAAGAGTGGAAACATCCCATAGGAAATGTGTGTAAATAGCAGCAGTTATGGAACAACAAATAATGAATCTTTCGTGAGTCAGCTTTGGCTGCTCTGAATAATACAGTGTAGGAGATAGCTCACCACAGTAAAAAGAATATTGTAGATTATTTGCTTAAAGGAAATGTTAAAGCATGGGAATATATAATGAAAATAAGAGTGGAAGAGTATTTTACAATGCCAATTTAGCATGAGAGCAGTTCAGAATAAAACCATACAATATTTGCAATGAAATCTTTCATAAACTATCTTTAATGGGAATTTAAAAGGTAGGAAGATAAAAATTTGAATTAACACAAAAGTAGGTCATTTTACTTCTTTGACATATGAATTCCTTTGCTAAAAGAACTGAGATGATTTAATATAGGCTTTAGTAAAGAGTATGACTTAACACCTTGTGCCATTCAGTTAAACAATTAGGACCACACAATACCTGCAAAGTGAATAATAAGGGGACTCAGAAATTATAGTCTGCAACATTCTCTGTCAATATGGAATCATCCCAGGGTAGTGTGTCTCTGATGGATTTCCTTATGACTGAATTTCACAGTATTCAACATTCTCCTCAGTGACCTAAAAGTAAATATAAAATCAGCATTAATAAAAGCTGCAGATGACATGAGGGTTGGCAGAATTGTAACTAACAGTGAATGTAGATAAGTCAGTATGATTTGGGTCAGCTGGTAGACCTGTCTATTCAAACAAACTGTAATTTAATACAGCAAGATACATCTATCCCTGAGAATACTGAATTCTCAGCTGAAAAATACTGAGTTTAAAATAAATTGTGGAGTCACAGTTGACAAGAATCTGAGTTCTTATTGTGATCCTGTGGCACAAAGAGGTAGTACAAATGGTGATTGTGCAAACAAGTAGTGAATAGAAACAGGGAAACGTTTCTTACTCTGTGTGCAGTATTGGTGACGCCATTGTGCCACCTCCAGGTGTGCTACATATGTCTTGAAACTGGTGCTAAAACATTAGAGGAAAGGGCAGAAAGGAACAGCAAATATATAATGAAAGACTTAAAGAGCTAAGTGCTTATTTTTAGCAAGGAGGACATTATGAAATTACTTGGATATGTTTTCTTTATAAAGAAAATACCAATTTCTCTTCCCTAGCAGAGAAAGTAGTAATACTGGGGGAAGGAGAAAAATATTCTCATTTTTAAAAATTCAGGCCTATCTTCCTTTCAGAAGGCAATTTCAACCACACCAATATCTGAGTTCAAGGCAGGGGTTAGCGGGTAAAATGTGAGGATTTATGGAAGGCAAAGTGTCAGGCTGAGTAATCAAGCACCTTTTTTGATGCTAAACACCATGAATCCATGATACATAGATTAATTTGTTTTCTCCCAGCTCCATTTGGTTGTTCTACAAATAGATTTAATTGTGGTAAGTGTTAATCCCATTTCTTTCAAAAAAAACATTGGTATTTTCAAATGGAAAAATGTTGGTTAATGTGAAAATCTGCAAATATTAAGTGTAAATGTTTCTGTTTACATCACCCTGAGCTGGGTGGGCAGGTGCCAATATCCAAGGGGTAACAGCATTAATATGGATTGTTGAGTATAAGTAGGGAAAAAATTAATTTTTTTCGTAGATGATTCTTGCACCAGTCGTCTAAGTATACGGTACTTTTTAAAAGTTACAGATTAAGTGTTCGTTCTTTCAACTATTAATTACTCCCATGGATGTTGTTACTTTCGGGTCCCGTTCAGCACCACGGCCAGCGCCTGGCGCCCGCTCGGCTCCCGGTGAACAGCCCGCTCCTCCTGAAGGCCTGACAACAAAACCCTCCCCGGAACAAAACTCTTTCACTTGTAACCTTCGGCGGATTAGTTTGGGTATCGTCCATACATAATATCCACAATAATCATGGGCAAAGTGGAAGAATCGGGTTTTTAAGTCCTTAAAGATTTGTAGGTGCATGTCAAACTGCCAACGAGGGGCGAGTGAAAACCTTGTCCTGCTGGTAGCCACCGCTGACACGATGCTTTGCCAAGTCTGGGTACAGTGGGATGGCTCCGGCCAGCCACCAAGCACCCACAGTTTGCTCACTCTTTCCTTTCTCACAGTGGTAATGTAAAAAAAATAGGAAGGAAAAGAATGAGAAAACTCATATATCAAAACAAAGATCATTCACCAATAACTGAAGTTGTCACAGCAGACTCAGCCTGTGAATTTCATTTAAAGCACTTAATTGCTGTTTTGAGGTTTGGGAAACAAAAACGACAAACATCTAGACACTTAGGAAAGACATCTTTTCTCTCCCACTCACAGGTTCAACTTCAGTGCAGACACCTCCCTGCTTCCCAGTCTCCACTCCCTTTCCTTTCACTGCACCTTACACTCATTTCTGACAGTGGGGCAACAGATGAAGCAGGCTCCTGGGGCCAGTGTGTAGCTGTTTCTTTGTGCTGCCTTGTTCCTTTTTTTCCTCCACTGCCCCTTCCTTCTTAGTTTCTTCTGCTCCAGTGTGGACTCCTCTACGGGCCACAGTCTCTTCAAGGAAGTACCTGCTCCAGTGCAAGCCCCCCATAAAGTTCCTTCAGGGATGTGACCAGCTCCACCATGGAGCATACCTTACTGCTGTGGTCTTGTTCCTCCTCTTTTTCACTTGTTCCATTACCCTTTGTGTTTTCTGCCTTTCCTTAATTGTGTCCTCAGAGAGGCACCACTAATTCCTCCAATTTACTTTGGCTTTGGCATGAAGTGGATCCATTGCTGAGCTGGCTTGAACTGTCTGTGTCTGGCACAGGACAGTCTCTGACCTCCTCCAGGCGAGGCCATCCCTGCAGGTCCCTCACCACCAAAACCTTGCCATTGATACCCTACACATAATGTCATATCCAAGCTGAAGAAAATAGCTTGGGAAGAGGTCAGTCTCTTGGGTAGAGGCTCAGCAGTCTTTTTTATATGACAGGAAATGTCCCCTAAGGACAAGGGAAAGGAGTCTTTAGTTCACTGCATCTCAGACCAAAAGAAATCCATTATTTTCATTTGCCTTTGTTCCAAAAGGTCTTATGGACTCATTCTAGATTTAAAGCACCCAAAGTTAAAAGGATAATGGGGATAAAATTAATTTCTTGTCCTCTTTGATTGAATTGCCCCTGCATTGTACATTGGATAATTACTTGCAGATGTGCAAAGAAAATATAGGATGCTACTTCATTGTTTTTCAAACATGTAAAAATCTAAGACTCAAAGGATTTGGAAATTAGGTCTCTTTCACCACTGGTAAGGTAAGGTAAGGTAAAGTAGACCTTTTAAGAAGTACAGGTATTCTTGATACATAAGATATTCTTCATAACAGCATGTGGCATAGAATCTCTGTAAGATCAATCTAACTAACTGTTGCAAGGAACATGCAGCACTGCAAACTTTCAAAAGTGTACTCAAGATCTGGAAGGAGTTTTGAAGATACTACAGTGCATGGAAGACCATGCCATTGTATCTTCACAGTTACTACTTGCACTAACTTGGATAAGCTGGCACTGGCACAATTGCAAATGCCAGATCCATAATTCCACTTTTTTTTAGACTCTTTGCATATATGAGAGACTGGCTTGGTGTAGCTGTGTTTACCTTTTGGGATTCCTTTGACCTAATTTGTCTGGGATTGATATCAGTGCAGCTCCATTAATTTCAGAAGCATATATCCAGACTTACATCAACATAAATGTCAAACCTGTATTTATAATGACATCCACATATTCTTCATTATAATCATGGACAATTGTCTACTAAGAAGTCAATCAACTTCCTTCCAAATGAGTGAAAGTAACTGATCAATATCCAGCTGGTATTTTTTTCACATACAAAATGAAATCATATCAAGCAGACTAAAAACCTTCAATGTTTCTTGTGTCTTTAAAACAAAAAAAGAAAAAGGCAGCTATTTGCTGTTATGCATCCAAAATTCTGCTTCTGGTGGATTATGATTTTAACAAGGTTTTTTAGCCTGCAGTGCATGAATTAAAAAGTAATTAACTACCATTTAAATATTCATTAGTAGAATTTGTGTCATAAACAGAACAAACTAATATGTCAATACAACAGAAGAGTGCATCATTGTCAAGCATTGTTCTTCAGAAAGTATATTAAGTGTTATCTATAGAGAGCTGTAGGTTCTGTTCTAAGATTGAGATTGCACTGAAATTGGGTAATACATAGAAGATGCAGAAGTCAAATCATGACAAGTCTTAATGGGACATTATCACCAGACTTCTATCACTGCTGCTATTAACTCTCACATATAACAGGTGTGAGTCTGTTGCACCCAAACCAGGAGAACTAAATTTTACTAGGACTAAATGTTTTTATTTAGCAGCAATTTCTGTCACTTTTGCATTCAATATACAATGATTAAGCATGATTCAGGTCATCTGTGCCTAGACACTCATATGCCAGACATTCCTACAGAGTATTTTACAGGGTTCAATTGGGTATTTTTCCTTTTTTCATCATAGCAATATTTCAGTGAAAAGATTGTTGAGGAGTGAACAGGTTGAGGAAAAAAAAAGTCAGAACATCGAGTACCTCCATTAACACAAGAAGTTCTAAAGCTCTGGAGCAGCTTTTCAAAAATACTCAGGGTTCAGTGCTTCTTAGTGTTCCCTGTAGGAGACAGGATATGAATAGGCTGTGAGAAAACAAACTTAGCCCAGGTTCTGGAAATGTTCAAGTAAAAAAATGCACTGGTAACATCCTTGAAAATTATGAAGTTACATTTCTAGCCTCCTCTGCTCTCTCTCTTTCCTCAGCTCCACTTTCATGCTCAAAAAAATTCCAAAGAAACATCTGATTTTTAAATGAACCTTCCAAAGCTCTGATTTTCCTGTCATGGCTTTAATAGACAAACAGATAAATTGTCAATAGGTAAAGATAGTGGCACAGTGGGAAAATTTTGATGATTAGCATAGCTCTTGTAGAAACAGACCTCTATGCAAGAGACAAAGGGTTTCAGCAAAACATTATAAATTATTACCTTTATTATTTTAGTAACTTTTTTTTACTGCAATTTTAGCTGATGGACAGCATTCCTTGCTGAGATGTTCAAATCACCACTGTTTCAGTCATATAGGCAGTTAAGCAGAGATCATCTTCTCTTTCACTCAAAGTACCTACAGTTTTTAGTGAGGCTGTGCTTAGATTAGGTACCTAATAGAGAAAATAACTGAATTATGTAAAAAAAAATATACATATACTTCTGGTTGTTTTGACACCTGTCAAAAGTTTTGTTGCCTTTAAAACGTGTCAGGCTTTGAATTTACTTCATTCCAGTCAGTAAGCTGAATCTTGTGACAGTCAAGTCTGCTTTCTTATGCTGGTGGGGCTTTTCAGCTATCATTGGTCTTCAGATAGCATGTCCCTAAGAAATTGACTGTGCCTCCTCCTCCAGCAAGAGGTTCACCTTTCATTACAGAAGTCCTCATTTTTTCATTCCTTTGCTGTTTCTGCAGAAATGCAAGATCTCTATTTTCAATCTGGGCCCTACATAGTGGTTCATGTGGAGTTTCACCTCCTGTTGATGCTGACATGAAGCAGCTTCTACAACAGACTCAAACTGACAGGACACAATGATAATGAAAGGTGAAAACAGGCAGCTAGAAGCTAATCAAATAAAACTTCGCAGTTCTTGACTTGCTCTGTGTAAAAAGGCTAATTACAGCCTCAAGAGATTTTTTAGGGTGGCTGAATCTTCATCTGCATCTAAAATTAAGATAGCAGATTTATATCTACTCTGTTTTTCACCTTCACTGTTCCTCTTAACATTGCATTATTATCATGCTGGAAGAAAATGGAAAGAAATATAAACAGCAGGAGTGAAAAGAGTCAAGAGGAGATTTCTGAAAAGAGCACTTGACCTTAAAAATACCTTTGTCAGGTCAGCAGGTATCTTGGTGTATGCACAATGGAAGGCACTGTGGGTAGCGGAATAGACAAAATGGCTGCATAGAGGTTATTGTTTTCAATCACCTGAAATGCATGGACTTCAGCTGATGAAAGTATAAAAGGAAAACTAAAAAATTCCAAAATGTTCAAAAATTTCTGATGTAATGTCTAGCATATTAGAAAATTTTCAAGTCTGGAACTGGAAAAATAGATTCCTCTGACATTTTTCTATTAATTAGAATAATCAAGTCAAGCTTTATTAAAAAGCAAGCATTACTCAAAACCACAAGCACTGGTCTCTCCCAGCTGTCCCACGAGCACATGGATGTCCGATCTAAAACCAGATATCCTGTGCACTTTCCTGTTTATTCAGATTTGTTTCACAATTTCCCATGAAATGCTATCAATTATAAAAATGCAGAATTTGGTAGAAATTTGCAGAAATGTCTCTACTGAAATATAGAGTGTTCTTGGTGCTCTTTTATCTTTCTCTATAGTCATACCTCTTTTCAAATAACCATACCGTGGTAGGTTGTTGTAGAGGTTTTGAGGGTTTTCCTAATGGTTTTTTCCAATTTTTCTATTATTTATTTTGCTTCACTGCTTTCATCCTTCTCCATTGTGTCATTTCTTGGAATCTTCTGGTTTTTCTCTCACTCAAGCAGCTTTGGTCTGTTACTCATATATCTGCTTCTTCACTTATGGGATATTTTCTCTTGGCAGGAGAAATTTCTTCTCTTCACTCTCAGAGCTGGAAGGAAGGGAGTGCTCTCTCTGTTGCTGTTCCGGAAGGCGCAGTGTTTTGGCTGAAATGGAAAGACATTTCTGATGCATATTTCCACCTAAATACAAAGTTTCTTCCCTAGAACCAGGCTTTTTACTTTTCATTCCCTAATTTTAGATGTTTAGCCAAATCTTTAGCTGCACTTTGTAACCCAGTAGAATTTTGTCTGCTTCTGACAGCTAAAGTTCAAACTTGCCCAGAGAGTTCCTAAAACCAGAAATTTATGGGGAAGTAATGAAAATTACTAGGGTAAAAAATGTTTCTTTGAAAGTGAAAACAAAAGAAATTTCTTGCAGTGAAGACAACTGCGACAGCAAATGCTGGGTTAAGAAGTTCTAGCCTTTAAAGACTTCCTCACAAGTATTTTCAAAAGTAATTGGTAATGTTTCACTTCTCGTTATCTAATTTTGGCTGTTAGCTGATTTTGACTTTTCCATAGTAATTACTGTCCCATAAAGGAAAAGTTTAGTCCAAATTTCTAAGAAGGGTTTCTAATACTGCTTGCTTAAATCTGTATTTCTTTGCCTAACTTCCAGCTGAGCAGCGTACTGCATGACTCCTATGATTCCTGTCAGCTCTGAAATAAGTAAGGTGGAAAAAGAAGATAACATGAATTATAGCACTAAAAAAACTCCTATTTCTGTTAGATTGTCTACAGAGAAATTCAGTAATAGCTAGGCAGTCCATGATCCCTGACAAATCAACTCTTTGTTTTCCCAGGCTTTCCTATCTTTTTTTCTGGAACCCTGCCAGCAACCTCTTGGAGGCAGCTACTTCATTTCAATATTTTTGTACCAGACTCACTAATGTGGAAGGGTCATTGTTTCTTCATTTTCAGTTTGTAAAAAATAATTTCTAAAATTTACTTTAAAAGGTTAGTGCCAAAGTCTTTAGAGTTTTGGTAACTCCTATGAGTTATATCCAGTATATTATTAAAGTTTGGTACTTGTTTCACTACTCTGTATTTGTCTTGTCTACAAAATTTGGAGGGTGGAGGATGACTGTAGTTTTCTGCTATCCTTAGTGGAATGTCTTACTGGTTTGTAGTTGTTTATTTGGCTTTATCAGTAATAGGAGGAACAAGATGCCTGAAAAATTTAGTTTGGCCCTGTGCTTGCCAGTGGCAGGCAGATGAATCAGTTTATATCTTCAAAATATGTGAAGTATGTATCAGCATATTTCATCTGTGTATTTGGGTACCCTGGGAACTGCTACCAGGACTGTGTACTTCCTATTGATCACTTCATTTGTCCAAAGACACTAAGAAATATTCCAGTACTCAGGATATAGCTTACTGTATCTTTATACTCACCATAACATTTATAATAGAAATGGGCCAGATCCACCAAAAAATCACCAGATCCATCTAAAAATTGCCAGTGCTGGGATTAATGTACTTAAAACCCACGTAAGTAATTTTCCTGTGCCTTCATTTTGCTGCATTTTTGTACTTAGGGAAGTCCTTTGTTTTGTCCTTCATGTTCACTACTGGTCCCAGCTTTAGGTGAGATTTGGTTTTCTCAGCTTCATCCCTGCATTCTTTAGCAACCCTCTTTTCATTTCTCCTGAGAATTCCATTCCTTCTTCCTCATTTCATGTACTTCTTTTTGGTGTTCAAGCTCATTCAGGAGTTCCCTATTAATCCATGCTGACCTTCTGCCACACTCTTGCTCACCTTCCTGCACATATGAATAGAGGGATTTTATTCTCTGAGGAAATTCAACAAGCTCTCCTGTGCCCTGGTGTCCTCTTTTCCCTACTGGACACTGCCAAGAAGATCACAGAATAAGCTAAAATCTGTTCTCCAAATGTCCAGGGTTATGATTCTAATATTTGTCTTCTTCATTTCAGTCATAATTTTCAACTCCATGATCTCATGGTCACTGCAGTTGACACGATTCTCAACTAGTAATGGTCTATCTGTTAGATTCCTATTTGGTGGGGTGCTTTCAACCTCTTCAAGCCCTCAGTCATGTAGGGATTTCATCCACCTCATTGACTGATAATATGTTTTCTCTCAGTTTTAATAAAGACATTGCACAAGATACGACAAAGAGAAGATCTCTGCAGGACCTGCTAAAAACACCCCAATGGATGATTTGCAATTTACATATATAATTACATTTTGCAATATATTACTTGGCTAGTTTTTAATTTGTCTGAAGTGAGTTGTATTGATTTTTTATACTCTTTAATTTTTATCAGAAGATCATAAATTTAAAGATATTACACCAAAAACTTGTATTACTCATGTCTTTAATCCAAGTATAAGCAATGTCAAATTTGCTTGATAAGACAGTCAACAGAGCCATGTTCATTGCCATTAATTAAACACCCCAATTTGCTTCCTTGCTGATTGCATTCTGTATCAGCCTTTTTGTGATTCTGCCCAAAATTACTGTACAGCTGATGGGCCTATTGTTTCAAGGTGACGACAGTTGGAAGAGAAAAATATGGAAGGGAGAGAAGCAAAAATTGTAGAAACAAGTATTTCACATCTGAATGTCTGTTTTCCTGCTCCCTTGGGCACTGGCCATGTTGGAAGGAGGCCGAGCACACATGTTTAGGATAAAACTTGTCCCAGTCAGGAAGCCTCAGCAGAGAGAGAAGACAAACAATATTTTTTACATTATTTTGCTGCAACAAAAAATTACTTCAATTTTTCAGTGTAAGAGAATTATTTTTTTTTTTAATGCATATTCCAAACTAGCATAGCAGAAGAGGCAAGGGTGATGTTCTGTACCCTGCTCTAAGGGGTTATTAGGAAGACAGCACTCCATGCCTGTTGAGCAGAGCTGATTGCTTCAGAAAGAATCCTCCTCTGACTAAGCTGAATGAGACAGAACTCATCTTAAATATAGAGGATAGGAGCTCCCAATTGGTATAGGTCAAGTGTCTTATTGCTTTTCATTAGGTTTTGTGTTTTTAAATATAGGTTATTCATCTCTGTAAATGTTTAAATCAGGAAATGGGGCTCAGCTGACACTTTCTTGATTTAAGATGCTCCTCACCACACCCCTCTCTCTACTAGCCTTTGCAATTTTGATTGCTCTGGACAACACATCTACTGCAGCCTAGCTTACTCAGCCACTGCCATACCAACTTCTTTTCCATTAATAAATATATTCAATCCAGTTCCTCTCTGAATGATGTAACCTTTTTGTTTAGTAGAAAATTGAGCCCAAGACACATTCTTGAAGGTTGACAGATAACTTAGTATCAATTTTCATTGTAAAGGGACAAACATGGCAAGACTCCCGCTAAATAGCCACATAAATGTATTTCTAAAGCTAACTCAGCATTCAAATCTTTACAAATATTTATCTAGGATTTTGTGAAAACTATATTTCAAAGTCAGGGTAGACTTGGATTTTAATGAGATGCTTTCTCTTTCCAGGTGAGTTTTACTGCTGTTTACATCCCTAGAGCAATTCTTATAATCCTTAAATTCTATAGTAATTCTTATCAACCTTAAAATTTACATGGCCCTTTTCAAGGACCAAAAGTACCTCACAAAATTCATTGCATGGCCACACTGTTGTGTGGCTCCCCTCCCTCCTGTGCCTGTAGCCTGCACATAAAACAAAGGCTGATATTAACAGTCTTGCATGACATACTAATTATTGTCACTAAATTCCCTGAATTCACCTCCTCATCCTGCTCTTTCCTCAGTCAATCAGTACCCACCAATATATCAACCACATCTATCATATCACTGGAGAAATCCTGATAGAAGATCCATAAGGATTTTAAACTCTTCCCTCAGGAGCACATATTCCAGTCAAGGATCTCTCCATTTGGTGGATTTCTGATTTCTTGGGCCCTCTGAAATTACCAAGGATTTTTTACAGACTTCAAAAGGAGCAGGATCTGGATAGTAACATATATGCTCACTGTCCAAAAGAATCGTAAATATTCACACTACTTCTGGCAAATACATTGTCTGGTTAGCTAGGATAGAAAATGGCAGGCAAAGCATTCTTTTTGCCATTAAAATCCTAGCGGTTCTTTTTCTCCATTCATCAGTAGATTTTGCCTTTTTGCCCTTCCCAGGCAAGTCCTTCATGCCACATCTCAAAGATTTGCCCAACAGTGCTGCTATTAAAATCTTCTCTCTCCTGCAAACTGCCTTCCTTCTCCCCCCAGTTAAAAACCCACATTTTTGCTCTCTCATTTCTTCTCCTAGAAAAAGGAAATTATAAAAATCCATCTGAGATTGCCAAAATACGGGAGGTAAGAAATCTTGTTGAAACAAGATACACAAATGTTTTGATGTAGACCAGGACCCCTTTTGACCTGCAGAACGTGGGGACAAGACCTGTAGTATTAGCTTAACTGAACTAAAAACAATAGCTCACTCCACTGGCATCTCATGTCAAAATAACCTGGGAGATTGTAGTTCCTAATACCTTCAAGCGCAAACAAAAAAACCAAAACCAATCAAACAAAAAAAGTTGTTTATTTGGCTCTTACTGGTAGCTATTTTCAGATGATATTGCTTTTTCCTTTAGAGACTGAAGTCATCCTTGATAACTTTGCATCTACAATTTCCAATTCTGAATTCTTGGAGCAAGAAAGTTTGTGTGTAAATACCTTTACAGAATCTAAACTTTCAATATGCTGTCCATGTAAAGCATAGCAACTGTGCATGGGTATGTATTTTAATTGTCTTATTTGTTTCTTAGTGGCAATAACATTACTAGTTCTTTTATCTCTTGCTGTCTACTCTATTGCTTCAAGCAGGTTGAAAAATAATCTAACTAAAAAGGAATTCTAAACCACTCAGTTAACATGCTTTCCAATTTACTATGCTTGGAATACTGCCATTTGAAAATAAAGGCCACAGAATTAGGAGGAGCACTGTGCCTTGATGCTTTTTTTTCCCCCTTATCTATAATAAATACTTTTTCCTCCCTGCTGATGAAGAGGAAACTCAGAGTGATTAGCTTAGCAGTAAGGGGCTCTATTGCAGACATCTAAAGTTAGATGAGATGAGACCCATCTTTCTTAGTGGAATGTTTCAACACTGCTGGCTGAAATCTCTTGCACTTGCTGGGACTCCTTCAGCATGTTTAAGTGAGATTGTCCTTCGGTGGCCTAACATCCTCACAGCTGTAAACTCAGTGATATCTGCAGCAAAGCAGCAACTTCTTTCCAAAGTGAGATGTTACATATTATTCAACATGGACTTAATGTTTGGAAACACCAAGTTGAATTTTCAACTTTTTTGGTTGAGACTGTACCTTTATGTACTGGTCAAGATAGCAAATTATATGCATGTCTGCAACACATCTCTATTATTGTTGTCCAATAGGCCATGGTCTGGATTATCCTTCTCAGAGAAGAACAAGATTCTTATAAAAATTCCTTGCTCTCAATGTTTTTGTTCACGTTGCAGTCACACAGCTGTTAACAGATATTGCTTTCTCACACTTTGAATCTGGAGATGGCCAAAAATCATGGAGATGGCCAAAATACATACCAAAAGAATAGGAAATAAAATTGAGAACAACCTTCTGGTTAACAAATCCAACTGCTACTGGCTCAAGGAATCATAACACAATCTCTTTCACAACTCAATCAAGCACCAAGCTAACACATTTTCACTTTGTTACTGTTAGAAGATTCTTCCAGAACCTGAATGTTTTGAGTAATAAAATCCTTCTTTGAATTTCAAGGCTGGAATTAATTCATGCCAAATTCTCTTAATCTATGCTGTACTGCTGCCCCTTAGTTTAAACAGCTCTACTCCTACACTGATCTTTATATTTATAGGCAGTGATCATTTCTCCTTCTAACTCTTGATTTGGTGTACTGAGAGCCAGTCTCCCACAGGCTCTCCATCACCCTAATTGTCCTGTTAATGATTTAAAAAATGCATTCTGGCTTCTCTTTTTGCACACAGATGAACAGGACAGCATAAAGTATCCTGCATGAAAACTCATCAAAGTATTCTAAACTTCCATTAATATTTTCAGATCAAAGAAAGCAGGGTTGGTGGAGATTTTTCCAAAGATGTAGGCAAGGATGTATATTCTTTCTATCTAGGATATATACAATAGCCACACCTCCTTTCAAAACTAAATGAAACTGTTTCAGATGATGTCCAGTACACACTGGCCTGATCAGGAGTTAGAAATGCAACCAATTACAGACACTTTGCATCCCAAATCATTGCTGCTGGTGCCCTCCTCAGGGGTTTTTGAGATTGCACTGTGTGTACTAAATGCAAATAATAACAGATAACAATGTCAACTTGATACAACTTATTTTCTCGTGTATGGAAAAGTGATTTAAATAACCAGCAAAGAAGATCTGCTGTTCAAAGAAACTCCAATGCTGAGGTGCTCAAATGCTGGTACATTTTTGACAGAACAAAATACCTCAACTTCTAAAGCAATTCAACTCCACAGCCATGACATGCATCAGAGGACTCTAGATATTAGTACTTATATGCAGAACGTGGCACAAACCAGAAATTCAATTTCCCTTATTTTACTGACATGCTTTGAACTGAAGTCCCTGGCATGACATACGCCCATACATAGACATGGATGGCATTTTTGCCAGGCACTGAAAAGGCTGCTGGAAAGGAAAGCTGTGTCTTCACAGTACAGGATCTATCTCTACAGATCAGCATGTCTGTAGAAGATCTGTGATGTTCAGTGTTCACAAGGTGTTGAAAAGGATAGTGGGACATCTAGGTGAAATATTTTCTTGTCTGTCAGTCATTCAAAAAGGCAAAGGTCCAGTTGTTGGCCTCCACAGTAGCTCTAGTTACTTGCTGCTGATTCAAGATATACCACTTATATCACAGCTGACATTTCTACTTGAACCAGATCCAATCCATTTTGTGCTTATTCCACCCTTTCCAGTACATGAGGAGGCAGCAATACAAAAATCAAAGCATAAATAATACAGAAATACCTAAGTATATATACCTAATTTATGCCATGAAAAATGCATTTTAATTAATTTTTTAAAAAGGCAAGGATGAATTAGATGAGCAGAAATAAATATTATACACCAAATGACATAAAATTTAGACTATTTTATAATCTTCAGTTTAAAATGGGTGATGGCCTTACATTTTAAAAAGCTAAGATATAAATATTCTCTTCTCAGCTTTGAAGAATTTTGATTCAACTGCAAAATATGCATCAATAAAAACACCTTCTTGGGTCAGAATTGTGGCTTAACAAGTCACTAATAACAGACAAAGCTTCAGAGCCTGATAAAAATTCCTTGGATGACCAAATTCTGTGATTCTGTGAAGCAGTAGAAACACTAAAATATAAAGGAAAAAAAATCCCTTTTCCTTGAGATTTTTTCTAAATACCAGTCAGATGGTTTTCTCACTGAAATGTGAAAATCTTTAGACTTTGTAACACAATTATTTCTGTTCAATTATCAACACTTTTTGAATTTTGGTGAGATCCCGAAGCCATTGTTTTGAAGAAGTAACTTCAGTGGACTAATTATGTACATGTGGAAATGGAATAATGTGTTCCCCTTCTAGTCATCCTTTACAAATATGAAATTGTAGCAAATTGCAATTTTAGATTTTGGTAAGAGGTTTTGCAGAAACAATAAGAACATTTTATTGATAGAACAAGGGAAGAATTAAACATACGGAACAAGAAAAGAAAACTAAAAGGAAAAACAAATGGTCTTAAAATAATTTGTAAAGTAATTATATTTTTGGTGACTCTGGTCTTCATGTGACCAAAAATCTATTTATATGGAAATTTGATATTAGGCTATAGGAAGAGAAATATTTTTCAAAATAAAATATTTGTCAAAATTACTACTCAAGAAACCAGTTCAACATGATGTATGAAAAAAAAAAAAAGACAGACCCTGTATTAAGGAAGAAATTTGTTAACTGATCAAGAATGGGCTAATAAGAGAATGATAATACAGAGAGTGGAGACAAGTATGAGAAGACTGTTTTAAGAAACAGCTACTATTTTGTTTACGTAACACAGACAAGAGGAGAGGGAAATCTTCCATGTAAAACATAGTTCAGTAATGAACACTAAAATAGTTGAAATGGAAGAAAATTGGTCTGACTAAAGACAGAGGAAGTATGTATTGTTAAGACTAAAAAAACAGAGGAGGATTAAATACTATTAAAATAGAAGAGGACATTCCTACATAGAGGATGCTGAAAATTAGGTAAAAGAGAACAACAATGTGGAAGTTTAGACTGCAGAACTTCTTATAAATAAATGTTTTGAACAAAGTCTTCTGATGTCTGAGAAGAAAAAAGCAGACTTAAAGGCAAATGAAATGTTGCTGGTTTAGTCACATCTCTTAGGCAAAAAGATCCACAGCTTTTATAAGTCACGCATATTGTCATGGAAACAAAATTGGAAGTCTTGCTTTGGTGAAGAGTATTTCAAGCCCAACAAAAGCTAAGATACATGTTTGCTTGTTTCAGTTATGCTAAACAGAGGAGGTCTGTTGTCAAGTTATCTTTGAATAACTCTGTTATAAAGACAGCTTTACCTAATGCTTTTAACTTATCATCAAATACAGAAGGAAGAAAGAATAAATAAGAATACAATTTATTGTAAACAAGTATTACTTTATTTTCACAATTTCCATTTAATTTTCCTGATGGATGAATTAAAACAAGTTTAACTTTCTGGATTACTAGGTTTATATTACCATCTTACATAGAAAGAAGTGTTTAGATGTTCTTGGAATGCAGTTAAAGACTATATTATCTTTTAGAGAAATTGCATATAAAGGGGAAATGCAACTTTGGTTTCTCCTTGCACTATTCAATTCACTGATGGAAAATATTATGGATGACATCTGAAGTTTCTGGCCATTCTGCAATGTCAATTGATTAATGTATTGTTTAAAACCTCACCAGTGTGACATAACAACCATGCAACCTAGGAAAGAGTTATTTTGTCTAAATCAGACTCTCATTAAAAAAGAAAGGAAAAAAAAGAAGAGGAAGAAAAGGTAAAATAACCTAGAAGTGATTGAGAAAACTCCTGTATGCCAGAGGTGTTTATCTTGGCTGGAGTAAGGTGTGCTAGGAACTGTGTCTTTCTTCTGAAACTCTGAATAATGAGATACTTTCAAAACAGACCAACAATGATATTCAAACCATGGAAATGTCAAAATATTTAAAATTTGCTGTCCAAACAGCTTAAAATTTGAGGTTTCAGTGAATACTGTTCAAAAGGCAATTTTATCTCATTAGGCAATCAAACATATCTACAGACATTCATTTCATCTCTAATGGGCTGTTCAAAATGTTTTCCAAGAATAGAACTTTAAATGAAGACAATAGGAACCTGGTTCAAAACATAGAGGAATTGTTTAGGTGAAAGATGGCTCCAGATAGGGAGTGCTTTGCCAATGAAGTCTGGATGTTTCCATTAATTCAAAGGGCCACAATAAGTTAATTGAAAATATAAATCCCCTGAAGGTTACAATAAGCAGAAGTCATATGAAGCACAGAAGTCCCGAAGATGAGGATGGCTAGAGACTAGTAGTGTCAGGTGTAAGTATCAGCCTTGTTCTTATGTTCTCTCTTTGCTTTGGCTGCTGTTGGATACACAAAAGGTAGCCAGAGTGAGCTTTGGTCTGTTACACCGTGCCTGTTTGTGTGTTCCTGTTTGTGAGCACTTCCTCCTCAGTTAAGAAACTTGCTATCATATTGCCATGCCATCATATGTTCCAGTCATTTAAACCTTACCTAGTCGCAAGTCTTGAAAAACATAGTCCTGTTTATAGAGTTCTTACCAATATAATTTTTTTTTTCTCCATCAGATTAGTTTCTGTTCCATATCAGCCATTCAGCATTTTTGGTGCTGATTCAGTAGTTTCTGTGTGTTTGAGTTACTTTTTCAGTAACTTCTCTTTCTAACACAGTTGTGCCACATCAGTTCTGCCATGTTGCCCATCTTTTAATACTTTGAAAATGCTATGAAACAGGTTCATGTTTTGGCAACTGTAATTCAAGAGCAAAGATCTTTATTACCTCTGCTGTGCAACCTCCACCTTCTGGAAGTCACATCTCTGAAATCTCCATGGTAGTTGGTGTGACCAGTTCATGCCAAGCATCGAGAGCACTGCAGTGCCAGCACCTCTGTGCCCTTCTGAGAGCCAAAGATACGGCTATGGCTAGAATCTAACTCATATCTACAGGCAAACCACTTTTCCCAAACTTGCATACACACTCATACCCAGTGCTCATCGAACCTCTTTGTCTAGACTTTTTGGGCATTACTGATGTCATTCCAGTGAAGAGATGTTTCAAATAGCCTAGGAAATTGAGAACTTGTCTAGCCTGGAGTTGTGAGGGCTCTTCTTTTGCCATTTCAGGTGAAAGTGCTCCATCTGCGTACTTGCTCTGAAATAAACGATCAGTGCTTACTTGTACAAGAGCCTACACAAATCAACAGCAAGCAGGGATCACAATGTTTTAGCCTCTTAGAGGACACTGAAGAAGATGACATGCAGGGAAGCAGCAAGGATCTGGTTGCTCCCTCAGGAAGGAGCGAAGGGTGACCCCATCATAGGCTGTGCCCTCACCAGCAGGTGCCGTCCCACAGGAGCTGAGCACATTGGGTGGAGATGGACAGTATTGACAGCTCCAGGCACTGCAAGCAGTACAGCTGCTCCAGGAACACTGCTTCCTTCTGCTGAGGGAACCAGTTAGGGGTACAGCACACAATCACACAGAGACAGAGACAGAGACAGAGACAGAGACAGAGACAGAGACAGAGACAGAGACAGAGACAGAGACAGAGACAGAGACAGAGAGAGACAGAGACAGAGACAGAGACAGAGACAGAGACAGAGACAGAGACAGAGACAGAGACAGAGACAGAGACAGAGACAGAGACAGGACTGGGCCACATGCACATCCATCATGTAGCTGGGCCAGGGACTGGTGGCACCAAGACAGGATGAAATGGAGGTGCTGGGCCTTAGGAGCGAATTGGGAGAGGCCCTGGGAGACTGGGCTGGGACATGCAGGGCTATCTGTATCTTCCAGTCTCAGGCACTGAGTTAACCTCATGTCCAGTGAATATTGCAGTACTATACATGGGAAATGGAGATGTCATAGGGGAAGAATAATACACTATCATGCTAGCAACTATAAGACAAAACTTTTTTTATTTAATTAGTATGTTCTTGTTAACAATTTGTTTTTACGCTGGCAAAAAGTTAATATAGCATAGAAGCTGATAAGACTTTTTCCTCTTCTGGGCAGTCTAAATGCATAGTGGTCAAATTCTTCCTAACTAGGATATCACATACACATTTCAGTTTTCTTTATTCCCTCAAACAATTAGCTAGTTAGTTCATAGAAAAGATCTGGCAGTGAATTAAATCCAATTGACTGATTAAAAAAATCAATATAGTAAAAATGGAAAATTAATTACAGAACATTCTATAGGCAGAGTGGTTTAGTTGATCAGATTCTGAGACTTTTTGAAGATCTGTGATGGGTTCATTGTAACCACTGGCATCTAAACTAGTTACCCTAGACTTCCTTTTAAATAAATAGATGCTTTTAGGTGTCTTTATCCTAAACCTTGTATCTAAAATGTGCCCTAGAAACAAGTACTTCTCTTCATGGGCCATAAAGTACGTTGGCTACTTTAGAGTGTAAATACTGCACAGTAGACAATTCATGATTAGGTGAGGTGAATCCCACATTGTCTGAATGAAGACTAAGATTTCATTCCGATTTTCCTAAAAGTGCTTGTTTCTTCTTTCTGATGTGTAAATCATGCTATCAGCAAGATATTTACTGAAGTGTGTTCAGTTCTGTCTAGCTCCATTTAACATGTCTCTCAGCAACACTAGAACATGCCTTGCAGAAGGAAGCAAGTTAGCTAGAAGTCATTTGTCAACTTTGAAGTCTTCCTTCCAGACACCCAGTTCTGTGAAACTTTCCCTTACTCAGTTAGACCGTCACAGCTCATTATTGTCATACTGTAGCTCAATGTATTAGCTTTGCAGTCTCAGATAGCTTGATGGCCATCAATCATTTATAATACAAAACTCAAACTCCTTGATAATTTTTTATGGGGGTACAAAATTATTTTTATTACAATGTCATTCTGCTTGTTTTCTTTGTTTGCATTTGGTCACATGAAAATAGGGGCTATATGATACTTCAATCTTTTGGTCATATCCTTCAAGAAATTTGTGACACCAAATCAGCCCAAAACAATCTAACATGTCTAATTATTTTAATTCTATTGGAAGCTCACCTTTATAAGACATTTCTCAAAACTATGCCACCATTAGCCCTTTCTTAAGTGAGAGCTACTTGTTAGGCCATGGAAAGTTAAAATAACTTTGTTAATTGAAAGCATAATGTTTTTATAAAGAGGGTATCTAGATTAAAAACAGCTATTTGTACAAAATTCTGTTCACTCACACATAACTTCTATAGCTGGTTGAAAAAATTTTGTTGTCACATTTTTCTACAAAAACGCTGTTTCATGGAAATCAAAACTTTCTATAGGAATGGACCAATTTTGGTAACTTTTCATAAGTAAAAGGCAATTCAAGTTGAAGGATACCAGTGAGATCAAAATATTCTACTTTGATCTCAAGTTTTAATTTTTCTTATTAAAACTTCTCTTCATTTCTAAATTTAATTTTTCCTTTGTGAATTATAAAACATAAAGAAAGAAAACATGAGAAAATAAACCTTTTATTTTACTTAGAGGGAATTTTTAAATATGTAATTTTCTTGAGAATTTCCTGAAAGCATTTTTTTTCATTCTAGTATTGATGAAAACCAGTTCTTTAAATCCATTTCCCACAGAATATGAAAACCATTTCCTGAACAACTTCAATAATTTCTGAGGCATATATTTCAGAAAGAAATCCTTCTCCACTTACCATTTCTTCTAAGACAGACAGATGAATCATGCCCTGGAGGTGCCTGTTTCTTTCAGCTGGCTATAAAGGGAATCTAGGTTGATGAGTCTAGACATCAACAACCAACTTTCAGATATCTACCCTTAGGCAAGACGACTATTTTCTATTGAAAAGATGAAAATAGTATACAATTACTTTTCAGTAAGCATGATTTTTTAAATCGTGCTTAAGGGAATGTTTATCAACAGTTTGTCTTCTAATTACATGCCTTGAAAGAGATTAGCTGGGGAGGTAGTAGAATCCCTGCCATCCCAGTGCAAGAATTTACTAAAAATAACAATGGATACCTGACAACACCTTTGTATAATTTCAACTTCAGCAACCTCAAATTTATGAGAAAGCTTAATAAATACAGATACATTGAATTCTGTCCTCCCTCTTCTTCCCTTGGGGACAGCAGCCCTGGGAAGGCTGGTAAAAATCCCAGTGTCCTGCTCCCAGTGAAAGGAACTGCAGCATGTGGCAAGAGCAGCGTGGGTGAGCTGTGGGTCCAACAGGAGGCAACAGGGGATGTTCTGTGCAGTAACAAGAGCTCTATCAGACCTTGACATGTGATCAGAAAAAAAGTGATGTGCTAGTGCGTTAAGACCTATAATAAACTATATTTTGCTCAAAGAAAAGGAAGCTTGGGAGGGGCCTTATCACTCTCACAACTACCCAAAAAGATGTTGTAGCAAGGAGGGGTCATCCTCTTCTCCCAGGCAACCACTGCAGGATGAGAGGAAATGGCCTCAAGTTCCACCAGGGAAGGTTTAGATTGGATATTTGGGAAAATTTTTTTCACTGGGAAGATGGTCGTGCATTGGAGCAGGCTGTACTGGAAAGTGGAATCAGCATCCTTGGAAGTGTTCAAAAGGTGTGTGAATGTGGCACTTGAGGACAAGATTTAATGGTGAACATGGAGGTGCTGGGTTATTGGCTGGTCATTTCCAATCTTAATTTTTCTATACATTTTAGAAATTTCATGGAGAAAGATGGTTAGAGTCAGCTTAGAGGTATTTTTGTTGTCAAGCTTTTCAACACTGAAGCTGCAGAATAATATAGTTTGTGTAGAGGCTGACTGAAAAAAGAAAAACAAATAGTGTTATATTGTACATGTGCATCCAGCTAAAGGTGATGTAGCTGTAAAATTTAGCAAGTGAGTTGTACTTTTTTGGACTAGGGCAAATATGACCACAGAGAAAATATAAGCAGCTTCTCTTTCATTACAGTTTTTGAGACAGAAAGAGAGAAGTTATGTTTATTGGGTAATTTTTCAAATAAAGCAGGATTAAGGTTATTTGAGAACTGAAAATAACTCTTCATTTTGGAGTTTTCTAGAAGTCTGCTATTTTTTTACTTTCTCAATCTGAAAGGGCAGAAGATATGCCTGGGATGCCTTTATTCCTTAGCAGAGTTTTGCAGCAGTGAATTACTTTAAAGAGAATGCATTTACGTTCATTTTTGTACATGTCAGTGGACTTTTAAGCAGCTGCAGATCTGCAGATAGCCATTTCAGATGTGGCTATAGTGATGCAGTTCAGGAATGCAAAATCAGATGGTGCTTTTCCTTGGTACTTACTGGAGGAGGAAACACCAATGTCAATACTGCACAGAGAAGGAAAAGGTCAACACACAGAGCACAGACACAAGTGTACCCCAAAGCCAGTGGGCAGCTCTAAGGATCCATCACTCTTCTCTCCACTAGCCCCAGGGTGACAGAAATGCCCAGTTCCCTTCTCTAAATTTCTGTTTGTTATAGCACAATGAAGATTGGCTAATGGTTGCCTGAAATACTGTACCAGGAAAGAGAAAATAACTTGGCTCTATAGCTTATGATGTCAATGACCTTTCATGACATGATGGTTACAGTAATAGTAAGTACTTAAAAGCAAGTTGATGTCTGCCTCTGTCATCATCTACTTCCCCATTTCAGAGTATAAAAGTTATACCCATACTGGCCATTCAGAGCCTGTTCCTTTTTTTTTCATCCCATTACAGCAACAGTATTTAAGAAGCAAAAAACATTTATAGAATCTGATAGTTGTTATAAAAGCTTGCTCTTGCTTTCTCCAAAGGTTTCCTTTGGAGAACTCCAGGACAAAAGTTCCCCAAATACATCTTAGAACCTCCATGTCTGCAATACAATCAAAATTGAATAAACATACATATTTCAGAGCACTTACACTAGCTATCCTTTCACATGTAAAGTTTCTCTGGGTCATTCATCCAAACGCTGTTTAATGAGTGCAGATACTCCTGGAGCAGAAGCAACCTGCAACAAAACCATCTCTGGCCATGTCCCCCACACGGGGTGAATGAGGTCTGAGATAGCCCCTTGCCATGAGCTTCTGTGGGAGAAAGGTGAAATGCTTAACATTGACTCGGAGATACCCCATGTTTACACACAAGGGAAGAAAATGGGTAACTGGGGAAGAAAGCAAGCCTACTGTCTCTTATCCCTCTTACTGCTCTATCCTTCCTTTCCTTTCTGACTAGAACTTCCCTATACTACCTTTCCTGTACCAGAATGATGTCTTTTGGTTCCTGCTCTTGCCTCACCCTTTACTTCACTCCTGTACCTAGTACATTTCCTTTGTAAAACACAGAGATTGTCATGTCAGTTGCCCTTTTATATATTGGATTCTGTTCAGTCTATCTGAGAGATCTCCATGGGCTTCCTAAGTACTTGCTTGGGAGCAAAATCTCCTAGAAGTTCTAATCTCTTTTCCACTCTGTGAATATGTGCTTAAACATCTGGTTTTGTTGCTTGGTAGTGTTTTCATCTCGGAGGAAAATTAACAGCAGGTGAACTCTTATCAGGATTCTATGGTGAATCTATTCAATTTAAGATATGCATATTTTCTCTAAATTTCATTTATGCATAATATCTATGAAAAATTAATTTGCCATGTATGTACCTCTGAAATACTTGCTTCTTCGGAAAAAAACTCCACAAAATTAGCACTCTAGACCAAATTACATTCGGTTAGAATGCTAAAAATAACTAGATTTCTTCATTATATGAAGCAAACAGCTCAGAATTATTCTGGGAATCTTTTATCATACCTTCAAGTATATTAATTATAATTAGAGTTAAATGAAAATATTCCTATTTATTTGATGCATTTTATATTTTTGCTGTTCCTAAGTTGTTTACAACTAAACCAAGCCTTTCTGAAACTCACTCTTGATTTACATTGCAAAACCACTTTGAAAGTATGGCATTCTGAAATCACAGTGTGGAAATGTAACCCCTGAGATTTGGATACAGCTACGCATGGGTACCAAGAGGCTCACCCAGTGATGGGATTTGCCATCCTTTTTTTGCCAACATTCCCAGACTGAAGTGTGAAGAGGGGCAGGATATGGTCACAGAGCACCAGGCTGTTGCTTCCAGTTTCCCTAGATGGTTGCTCTTCCTCATCTGATACCATCTCACATGCAAGACTGAAAGGTAACCCACTAATATCTATATACTTGGTTATTTATAATAACAGTTGAGAGTATATTGAGAGAAGGATATTTGGGGAAGGAGGTAAATCCATTTTGACATCAATCCTTTTGAAAAGAAGTTGCTGCGATTCCTTACCAGTGTTAGATAAAGTATCAGAGAACCTTTAGGGTCATTCTGGTGACATTCTTCAGCCCACTGCTGTTAGCCAGAGATCAGCACTGCCCAGGAGCAAGGGTTGTTTGCTTCACTTATCTCCAGCAAGGGCCCAGTGCCAGCTGATCTATCCACCATCAGCAACCTTCAGAAGCTCTAGCACTGCTTAGATGATGCTGTATTAGTGAAACCTCATCAATGTGAGAGCACTTTATTTTATTAAAAGTGCAATTAAAACAAAATCAAATACTTTCATTAACTGCAACAACTAAAAATTATACTCCCAGTTGCTTTCTTCTCATTAAGAAAATTTGCATTTGAATAACTTTTCAACTGTGTGTATTTGTAATTAATGCAATTACAAGCCAGAGATATGGTCCCAAAAGTAAAGAAAACTTCTTTATCAGCTTTACCATTTTAATTGAAATAAGACTTTGTATAGTGAATTATTTAATGTCTGTTATCTGAAAAGTACATATAGAGATAACAAGTCAGCCTCGGTATTTGGGACTGTGCTCATTTATTTTAGAGCTGGTTTAAGACCTGGGAGCCACAGAGGATGAATCGTTGGGTTCAACCCTGGAATACTGAATATTTGGACTTTGTTGGTTTAAAACCAGGGCCTATTGTTTATTTAACTCTGTAAAGTTATATTTTTCTTTTCCAAATTAATATATGAGAAATAGGAAGATAAATATTCATTAAAAGGAAAACAAACTTTAGCTAGGTTGAAGGAAGATAAAACATGTTCATGGCAAGAAGGGGAAAAATTATACAGTTTATCAATAAAATAATGCTACCTGGAATTATCACATAGTCAAGGCTTTCAGACATAATCAAAGCAATACCAAGCTGGATGCTGCACAAACACATGATGTTTGGAGCCATTACTTAAAATAATTTATCCTCTCTGTTTTCAATCCCAAATCTTTTTTTTTGCAAATTTCTCTTCAGAGAGCCTCTTGGTCAAGCCTCAGCATTGACAGACTACATGTAAGTATTACTGCAGGGCCCTGTATCTTCATGCCTGTATTCCATGATGAAGCCTAGTTTGAAACAGGAGCCACAGGTGTGAGCTACCAGCAAACTGGCATGAGGCAAAAATGGTTTAAAAGATATAAGTCCATAAATTGGACAGCTCAGAAACAGCTTAAAAGGGTTAAAAAAAGGTCCATCTATTGCTAGCTATTATTGCTTGGGTAAGAACTTGTCAACAGGGAATTTTCGTTAAATTCCTTCTTTCCTTAATTTTCATGTTTCATTCTGAAAATGCATAGAATTCCTTTAAACATCTTCTCTCCAGTAGTGAGAGAATACACATCTTCCACTAGTCCTGTGACACAAATACATAAAGATTTTTTTTATATGGTATGTTCAGCAGCAAAACAAACCATATGTAGAGAGTAAACAAGTAGAAAGAAAAGATCGATCGGATAGATAATTTTCCAAACTTTTAGGCTCCCCCTCCCTTTCCTCCCTCACATGTACAGGACTTACAATATGCTCTCAAGCTATCTTCTAGCTTTGGTTCACTGCAGAAAAATATTCTAGAAAGAATATTCTATTTCAGAAGAACTGAAAAAAGAAAAAAATAACATAATAACCTGAATACCAAAGGTGCAACCATAGGTAATGGACAAGAAGGAAATCTAATCCAATCAGGAATTGCTTCAAGAATGTCCTGTCTGCTATAGAGTAGGTCAAACAATATGGTCACATTACCTCCTTCAGGGTTATATTATTGTTAAACTAGGAACTTGCCATGAGTTACATCCCAGATTCATAGAAACATAGAATTATTAAGGTTGGAAAATACCTCTAAGATCATGAAGTACAATCATGAACCTAGCACACCACCAGGTATCCCTACAGGAATTTTCAGTAACTGCTGTTTTCCTAGTATTTTACTGGTATTTTTTCCAGCCGTTTACTGGTATTGTTCCATAATAGAGGGCTTCCTTCTCTTCCCTTGAGGGGATTGTTGCAGAAAGGAAATTTAATATTGCAGGAGCTGAGTTCTAGAACTGATCAATACCATTTTTCTTCATTTCATCCTCAATTCTATACTGTTCATTGAAGTGTGTAATTCTCATCTTTTCCTGTACACTATTCAAGTATATATATAAATTCTTATTGTGCCTTTGTAGAGTTTTGGCTATCATGTAGCCAAGTGATAAAAGTTTAGTCTTCCTCTTTCTCTCTTCCACTTCTATGATGTTTTTTATGGCATTTTTGGTTTTACTCTGACTTGTTGAGACCTTCAGGACACTGCCTCGTCCAGAGCAAAACACACTACACCATGCTTGGTATGTCACCAATGCTACAGAACTCTTCAGCTGCTCTGTATTTTTCCCTTGTATACATCAGGTAATCTCCAGGTCCCTGCAACAGCTTTCACTGAATTTGGCTGTCTTTGTCACAAGGATTTCCATCTTGGATCAATACTCTCATCCTCATAAACCAAGAACAAAAATACATACATTGAATTTTGTGACTCCAGACCCCATATAAAGAACTTCAAAAATCTGGCATTTAAAATTCCTCTGCAGGTAAATGCATTTTAAAAATTTGACAGCTTTTTCTTATCCATTAAATTAATGAGGGACAATATTGCAGTATCTTTTTCAACACTCACCAGATTCACTTAAAATTTGAGAGCATTACAGGAACCCATATTCCACCAATGAAAATTTTAAATATGACTCAGCACTTCTCATTTCCATTAAATTTCCACCCCTGTGAGCCACTGATGACATTATCCCTCTTTATTTCTACTGTCCTTTTAGTAACAGTACTCTAGTTCAATATAATACATAAATTATTAGAGAACTTAAAATTTGCAGCACAATCTTTTCTATAGACTTTTTCACAGTTTCATATTATTTTACAGTGTTCTCACATATATATTATTTGGAATTTTCACTTTAAAATATTTGAATAATTCCACTGAAATAAAAACCCATGCCAAGGAATTTAAAATTAAATCTAGTATCCTATAGATATACCTCTATTGCTGTTTGAACAGCAATATGGCTTCCTTGATAGCTTTTCAATGAAGAATGCTGTTATACACAATCATTCCTTCAAAATTGCTCAAGGCATCTCTTCTCTTTGAACATCTTAATTCATGAGACTTGTAGAAAATTACCTCCAAATTTTGCTTCTTCTCAAATTTGGTTGAAATGTGGCACTAGATACAAAGGTTGTGAAGGACAGAAGTAATATGTTATATTAAAGTGTAATTATTTCAAGGAATCTACTTCAGTTGAAAAGAAATTATAATTTAGAATAAATATATAAAAAGGAGGTAAGAACTTCTAATGAGGAAATTGATGGTTAACAGATGAGTCTGCTGTCACCTACACATAATGGGGAAAGCATATTTTGTCTCACAGGAAATTGAAAAAGGCAATCAAGTTTCTCAAATTTAAAAAACTCATGACAGGTTTCCAATATTGTTTTGCAGACATTACTGACTGTTCATAATTCAGCCTTTAATTCAAATATATATTCCTTTCACAGAAGAGTTACTTAGGATACTTGTGTGCAAACAGAAACAATCTCTGTGCTGCTTAAAATAGACTGAGGTCACTTAAGCTGCATCAGTTTTTTATGTCAGTCACTTCTTAGTAAATGCTGTAAATTCAACCCTCTTAATAGAACATACATGCTGTCAAAATAATCTTGAAAAAAAGGAAATAGTTGGTGTTAGGAGATATAATTTATCTATAACGAAAACAAACAAAAAGCAAGCATCAAAACCTGCTCCCCAAACTGTATTATATTAATTACCTAAAATACCTGTTCTGCAGTGATTTTCTGTTTTTTTATGCTCTCAAAAGCCTTTTGCTTGCACTGAATTGCTGTGCAAAATCCAGTCATTTCAGCCTGGAAAGATCTTTACCCAGTGGTTTAAGGAGGTGTTATTGGTGTGAAGTATGTGAAGGCCTTAAATCTGAGAGACATTATATGAGATCAAGTTTGTGCCTCTTTGCTTGGAGACACAACCTAGGCTGCAACAACTGTGTTTACAGAGGTGTGTATCACAAAATAGGCATTTCTCTTCTTTAGCAAATGGCATTATCGTCAGATAAGTAAAGGCTGGAGTCAGACAAACTCAAGCACTTTGAGGTGGAAATTTAGAATTTTGTGCTTGTATGATACCCAGAAAAATACAGCATATCCTGATTGAAGATATCACAATATAACATAAAATAATTTAATATTCCTTAAACAGTCCCACTTCACATTGTCTTGGGTTTTTTCATCTAGACTGTGGATTGGTAAAAGTATTTTGGATCAGTGAGCTAATGTAAAAGAACATATTTGACGTCTAGTCTCATTTTAAAGTCTAATTATGGCATGTTGAGGCCATGAATGAAAGAATGCAAGTGCCTTATGAAACATTCCTGATATGTGGATAGCAGGAGCAACCACCCTTCACAAAGTCCCCTGTGAAGAAAACACTGTGTGTGTCCAGCCAGACCTAATCATACCAGCATATGGTGCTCTGTCAAGAAAACCTGTCTGCTGCGTTTTCTGATAGCAATCAAGTCCAAAAGCAGCACTAGCACTGACCCTCTGGATGCTTCTTTTCCACTGCCTTTGATATTCTGGACACAGTGAATGAAAACAGGGAGGAAAAAATAGCTGATTACAAATACCAAAACCAAACTCTATTAAGTATTAGAAATCACAGAGATTTAAGTTTGAAATTGTCACAAAATGGGGACTTGTTGAGAAACAGAATTTAGCATATCAAGATCAGCCCAAAAGATATTTAGGTAACCTACTTCAGAAATTTTCTAACAGGCATGTTAAAGAAACAGTAATATAATAGAGCTGGTCTTGCTTTAGACAGAAACTCTTCTTGAATATAGGTTTTAGAAAAACATTAAATTGCTGTCCTCTTGCTCAAGTGGCAGCGCCTGCCATTGTAACAGCTTTCTACAGACTGGAAGAGTTAATTAGTTTCCATTAAGAGATTCTTTATATCCATAGATATATACATATACATCTCATTAAACACTAGATATTATTCACTAAACACACAAAGCATGAGTCAGGCACCACAATGGGAGGCAGTGTTCTCCACTCCCCATTTCTACACTGCATTCTGCTCTCTCTTACAGAGAGAGCAGAATTTTCTACCTCTGTATTCTCTTTAATGGTGTTACCCTCTAGTAGCCCAGCTGATGCCACACAGATCATATACCCCCAGTGCTTTATATATGATATTTATTTAATGCAGCACAGAACAAGCTTTGGCTTTTCAACTACAGCATCAGATTGTCAACTCAAATTGAATTTGCTGTCCATGGTGCTGTTTCTTTTCCTTTGTTGTCCCAACCTACTGAGGAGAAAGGTGGAAAAGGTATTATTCTGATACACGGACCTGTGGGTGGGATATTATGAAGAAGGAGAGATATTGAGATGACAATATAAAATCAAAGCTAAGTTAGAAGCTTGGCTATTTTCTTTACCAAAACCAGAAGTAGATATTATTTTGGAGAAAAACTGCATATCTCATGCAGTGCTTTGTGCATATTTGCATGAAACTACTTGTGAAGTTTTATTACCATGTTGAATAATAGAGTCCTGAGCTGGTAGGAACCAAATGATGTATCTAGTCCCAAGACAGTGTCTATTATCTCTGATAGATATTTGTCTGACCAGCTCATAAACAAGCAGTCCCAGTGCTTTCAATATGCCTAGCAAAAATAGTGTAACAATAATATTTGGCCTGAAATTTTCCTATGATTTAAGCCCATTTTATAGTTTTCCTACTCCCATTAGCCCACAGCACAGCTTATTCTCTTTCTACTTTCAAGTCTTTTAAATATTTGATATTTGTCATGTCTCCTCAGCATGTTTACTTTTTTAATAGTAACACACCACTGTTGACTCATGTTCAACCTAACTGCCACCGCCCATTCCTCATATTACATTTTAGATAAGAAATACCATCTAAATAGAGGAGTACTTTGAAATTGTCCCTGAACTGCATCCTAATTTTCTCTGACTATTTTTCCACATCAGTATTAAACCTCTCTTGGGTGTATTTCAGTCCTCCCAGCTTTAAATTTTCTGTAAACATAAAATAACTGTAATCAATATTGAAAAACATATCTCATGGACACTATATATCTGCAAACCATTGCATACAGGGTATTTTCTGCTGTTTGAGATCAGTGTGAGACAAGACTAGTCACACCAAGCACATTTATTCATAAATTAAAGACTGGAGAAGTGATTCATGTAAGGAACAGTATCCCTAAGTAATTCTAATTTATGTATCTTACATTTACAGAACATGGCAGAAATCCACACTTCCCCAGCTTTAATGGTATGCACATCCATATGCAAGCCTAGCCTTAACTATGCTCTTAAATCTCTTTTGTACAGGTGTTTAAGAATGTTGAATATTATGCATTTTAGTAAAATTTAAGTTTAATGATTAAGCCACTGTTTCCAAATACAATCCAGCTAATTTCTTGTTGCTTTAATCAAATTGGTAGGTATATGTTCAAAAGACACACTAATAAATCAGTTTGGCTTTTTCTGTATTTTTCCCAAACCAAGGCCCATTCCATGCTGCAGAGTTTAAGGCTTCTATTCATCTCTCCAACCATACAAATAAACTCAGCCATCTGAAAATGTGATGTTTAGTCCTCAAATACAGGTTTTTAGTTGGCACTTACCCTTTACAAGTTTTTATATAATCATCCCAGAATGCTTTTAGTTTTCATTCTGTGAGATAACCATGGAGATCTGAAGGGGTTGATGTTTCACAGCAAGGAGGAGTAAGGCAGTGCTCCAGAGTCTTTGTAGAAAAAGTAATCCAAAACTAATCCTGTTTATTGAAGCAATAGTTGTTCTACAGCCTTCACAAGTCAACATTGTTCAGAATTTTTAGCATGTTTTTTTTTTCCTTAATCTGGATACAGTTATAAGAAAAAAAATCAGAGAAAAATGAACATTTAATTGTTGCGGACAGTGAGAAACATAAGCAACTATGCCAGAAAAACTGCAACAGCAGCTTCATGTGTTGTTCCTAGGCATGTTAAAGTGAGCCAATTATAGCAACCTTTATGTATTCTCAGAACATGTGTTCATTCTTTATGAAATTGCAGGATATCTTAGTAGAGGGAGTTCATGTAAATTATTTATGATTAATCCTGTGGTTGGCTTAGCTTATGTCCACTCTCAGTGAAAGAACTTTAAACTTTTTAAGTGGAAGCATGATGTGAAATATTAAAGAGAAATATTTATATATATATTCTCTTTCTAGCTATGGATTTCAGACATGAGATAAAAGGTTTCTATTGTTGGTTATTTCAGCTCTCTTGGTATTACTGCAAAGCACTTACTGCCAAGCTTGAAGCTACAGCTTGGGGATTTCAAACTGACGGAGAAATGCTCCAAACTAGCAGTATCCTTTTGATTTACCAAAAAGTCTTCTGAGCTAGCAACAGCAGTGTTCTGGTATGAAAAAGATCAAATATAATGAATCACTCTCATCATCCTCTAGAGGAACAATTACATTGCTCTATTAAATAAAAGCAGTTTGTATGAGGTAATGATTTCAGGAGTCCACAACAGAGTCTATCTATATTATGCATCACTTAAAGTTTTGCTCCAGGTAAAGGAGATGTTAGCTGACAGCACAGCCAAGTTTATATTCAAAACCAGCAAACTTCTCACAGTCCTTTTTTAATGGATGCTCTCAGATACAGAACTTGCAATGCTGTCCAGCCAGTTATCTTTAGAGTATGTTTAAAATGAAAATTAATTCAGTGGCTGCTCAAGTAATTTCCATTACCCTGTTTAATGCTCTCTATTACAGACAAATCTTCTTTATGGAACCATACAGTGACAGATTGGCTTTCCTTGTTATCAGGTATCTACCAAGTGAGCCTCATCAAACAACTCTGGCGACTATGAATGATGTTCTTGTTCCCCTGGATACACCCTTGTGTCCTTTGCAATTTTACCTTCCTTTGTCTTTTATAAGAATTACCAAAGAACAGAATTTTAACTTATCCACCAAATTCAAGGTTATTTATTGTCTTAGATGAAACATCCACTATTTCTTATGGCTACCATATTAAAGTAATTTTGTCATCAAAACTTTCACAGGGAGACAATTCCCAGGGTACAGCACTTACAGTTGTTGCTTTTGTAACATACCTGCTTTTCCTCCTGAAAGTCTGGAAACTCCTCCTCCTCCAGGTGCTAACATAATATCCTATATTGCGCTTTTTCTCCATGTGTGTAATGAAGATTAATCAAGGCTGATTTGTGTTCATGACTTCTTTTCACCTTTCACTGATGTTGTGCTTTATTCATAAACTTGGGCTTCCATATTAAATAAAAGGAAAATACACAGGTCTCAACTTACCATGACAATACATTCCTAAACTCTGCAGATGATTTTTCAAACTGTAGCAAATCAGTTAACACCCTGAATTTTGAAGCCCTGTACAATCTGCATAAAGCAATTTATAACCAGTTCTTATACTTTCAAAGCTACAGTAGGAGTGTACTGCTTTAGGTGAAACAGCTGTTGATCAACAAAGAAATTTTAACAATTCATAGTGCTGTTTGATCCAAAGCACTGTGTTCTGACTCTCTGAATGCAAGGGCAGGTGAAGAAGGCCTTACAGTGTCTGTGCCAGGTAGCAGTTCACTACTCAGGGCCTTCCAGACACAGTAGAGGTTATAACTGTTTAAGATTTGACCAGAGAGTACCCAAAATGAAAGCAAATTTTCTGAGAAAACCAAATGGATTTTGCTGATTATCTTGGACATCCAGGGGATGCTCAGTTAATCAAGTCACAAGAAAATAGAAGTCAGCTGGCTATAAAGACTACATACACACCACTACATTGTATGCTACTACATTAACATTGCTGAGCATGCTACATACATTAACCATACAGCAGGCACTTCTAATGCACACCTGACATTCAGAAAAATATTCTCAATATATTCAGAAAAATATTGCACTCTGAGTTGACAAGGTATTACTAACCTAGGAATTATGATAGCAAACAAGGGGAATATTCATGTTGCCCACATCAACAGCCTACAAAATCAGACTAGGCTTCCTCCACAGTAAATATAGAGGGATAAATAAGTGTCTTAGAGATTATTTCAGAGGCCTGAAGTTAGGCAGCAGTGGAAGTCCTCTGGAGGGCAAGCAGAGCACTACTCTCCTGCTTACCTTAGCTACTCCAGATTGTTCTCTGGAGGTGTCAACTCTACTCTGCTGATTACAAATGGTGCCTAGACTCCTTATTTAGAAACCTAATTTGGTATCTAAAATCAGATGTGGTGAATATTCCCTGAGATCTCAAAATTTTCAAACTGGGCAAGTGATAGGTTTTAATTAAATATTAATAAGTTTAAAGCTCAATTTTTGTAACTTCTCCAAAAAAAGGTGCATCTGACAATGAAGTTAATGCCCTGCAGACTGCAAATCTTCATGCTGTATTTAAGTAAATACATGCTAACAATCTGTTACACCCTGCCTAATGGATTTTACATCCAATACCACTGGTATAAATACAAAGTGATTTCAATACAAAGCAATTTCAATAATGGAAACTGATGCAGAATAAATATCATGCTCATTGCTTCATAGATCTATGTAAAGTAAATAACACTTATCCCTTTCCTGCAGGATTTTTAAGGTAAAAAATGTCTTCTTTTCCTCACCTTGATGTAGATTTATTTAGCAAGAAATAAAATCAACATATTTATGAAAGATACAGGAAGATAGCAGCGCAGGTCCGTCTGCATGATCAGTGGTCAGACAGACTTATTCATGATGACTGCATACTTGAGCCTCCTTCATTAGAAGAAAAAGACATAGGTACTGAGCTTTCTCTCCTATTAACTACCAGTCCAAAATTTAGCTATCTATGGTAAGTTAGTCATCTAGGTCTCCCTCTGTCGTCAGTAGAGTGGCAGGTACCTCCAGAGGATGAGTCATCTCATCTATTTTAGACACATCTTAGAACTGTATGAATCACCCTGAAAATCCCTCTCCCCACAGTTACAGAGGAAGCCTAGACAACTAGCTTAGCCAGGACACTTAACTTTTTGCCAGCTAAGGCAGGTGCCTGCTACTTCATGTTCCTGCAAAAAGAGTATCAGTTAGGAAAGTTTTTTTTTGAACCTAGACATGTGTCAACTGATGGCAATATAGACTCATGTTCATGCTGAACTACCAGACCATAACAGCATTAAATCAGTATTAGCCTGCCTTGTTACTGACCTTGAGGTGAAAAATTCCCTATTCCTCTGCCAACTTTTTGTGCTAACTAATTCACATTTGAACATGTTGATAAGGCAGGTGCAGCTGGGCAAATGCCCTAGCAAGCATCAAGCCTATAAATTAGTGATGGGGCAGTAAATTTTTTCTAGCCAGTTCAGATAGTCTTTAATCTCCATTGGTTAATACCACTTATTGTTTTTTATATAATCCTGATTTAAATTTATACAAGAGGGCTTTCATACAAATTTCATTCAAAATATGCAGTTAGATTCAGAAAAGAATGAAGTATTATGACACTGATTTTTCTTTTTTTTTTAATTTTTGATTTTTTTTTTTGCCCCACACTTCAAAATGGGCTAGAGAGGGGAAATCTGCTAATTAAATTCAACATTTTGAAGAAGTAGTGTAACACACACCAAGCACTACTTCAAAGAACACAGGAAGCAGATTTGGATTTGTCATCCTTTGACACAGACTGTAACAATGTAGTCAGAATTTTGAGAGAAAGATGCATCTTTTACAATCTTTCTCTCCCTCTAGGGTCACTGCACTGTGATCTATTTTTACACAGAGTTTCCTTTGTTAAAACAAGTTGGATGCTTCCATATCTCATATTTGATCAGAGAGCATTTCAGAAAGTCTAGTATCCTCCTTACAATCAGCTTTGAAGAATTTCTGCTGGTTATAGACAGCATTCATCCACAATATTGTAATCATAAAAACTTTTTTAAAAAAGTGGGGGAAAATGTGACTTCCAATAACTTAAGAATAAATGGTATTTCAATGATTTCTTTAGAAATGCAAAAGCTAGAAATGAAATAAAAGCAGCAGAAAGATAATAGATCTAACCACATATCCTCAAAATTTTAGGTATACTAAAATTCAGATGTTAACTACATTTTCCTCAAAATTCCTTTGCAGAAACAGCTCAACAAATATGATTAATCTAGTATTATCTCATGTTCTTGAATTTTCCATGAACTTGAAATACCAATTCTGCATTGCCAGTTTTTTCACAAAGCCCACTGTACAAAAAAAAAAGGAAATTTGGAGGAGAAGGGCGGAGAGAGAAAGATGAAAAAAGTAGAGGAAAGGAAAAGGCAGCGATGGCAGTTGCCTTGGAATTGATAATGTCTTCCTGATTATAGCAGGAGTCAACTTCGCATACTAAACACAAAGTATAGTTACAATAGCACAGGTGACATTTTAACCTTGACATCCTAATAAAGAACAAAAGCTCCATCACCAATACTAAAAGTCCCAAGCACTGTAAAGGCTCACGGTTGTGCTACCTTAGGTCCATGGCACAAACCTCCTTCCCAAATACTGGTCAGAGTTCAGCTCCCCTCCATGAAATATGCAACAGCTGTAGAAGACCACAATTCCTGAAAGTCTCCTCTCCTTTCCTTTAATACTAGAAACTATCTGATACTCAAAACCAGGGGATTTTTTGGCCTCACCTCAGCACTTCGTTCACAAAGCCTGTTCCAGTTCTCTGGACAAATGTGACACTCAGAACTAAGTTTTTACATTCGGATTGAAACGTTGCCCTTGAAAACCTAGCATCCATTGTCCTGAACATACACAAGTAAGTTTTATTGGAAGTGCAAACATTTGGATGAAGAAATAAATCTTTCCTGCATAGCCCAGCAAAACCCTCAATATAACTTCAATGTGTGAGTGCCCTTAGCAGATCTGTTCATATTATGCTAATTTTTAACCAACTGAAGGTGGCTACTGAATGTAAAAATATGCATGATGATTTATTTCAAAATTCCCTTAATAACACTTTAAATTGAGACTATATTACGAAAGAATATTAAAATAAGGACTTAACAGACAACATCAGAGACTATTCATAAGTGCATGAAGTAGAGAAGAGGAGAAATGAATAGTGATTCATGAAATACTTTATTTTTAGTTTACAACTCCACCTAAATCTGGCCACTTTGATACAAGGTATCATGTCTGTATTTGTCTCATTTCTTAACACACATTTCAGTACTAAAAACAGTAGAATGGTATCAACATTTTGAACCCTGCTCTCTTGATCTTTTCTATATTCAGTACTCAAACCAGTCCTAATTACATTTGTTCATATGTTTGTGTTTTGCTAGTACTGCAATAATTTTAGTCTCTTCAATAAAATACACTGGGAATTCATACCCATTCATTTATCTTCACTCAAAGATCAAATGACAAATTGATTATTTTGCAACCTTAGAATAACACCCAACCCTGAGGTTTTTTTTTCCTATAAGCCTGTTTAGGAATACCCTGGCACCAGCAACATGATCAAATCTTCAGGAAGATAACTAGTTATGCAACCACCTAGCAGTTCAGTATGCACACATAAGCTGCATTTTTGCTTACCTGAAGGCAAACAAAAGTTTGCTGCTCTCAGCAGCTTTAGGAAGCTTCCCAGATAATAGTACCAAAATAAACAATATTCCCCACCTGTGATCAACATAAGTGACACTATATCTGTACATTTGGTCTTGAATTCTTCTCTGAGCTCTCATGTGATGATTGTTTTCTGTACTGCGGCTGGGGGCAAACATCACTGCTTTCATCCCCATGATTGAGGAGAAAGACAAAACAATGCACCCGCTTTTCATCCAACTCCACTGGTTCCCCATTCACATCACAATCAATTTAAAAGTGCTTTTTGTTTCCAGTATCTTTGAATGGCTTACTCAAAGATCTCAGATTTCATCACCTGTTACATTGCATTTACAGACACCTGACATCAATTCTCCTGGCAGACATCAATTGGCTATCTCATTTAGTATTCTCATTTTAAAATACAACTTTTTTCTTTTCCCTGCTTGATTAGTTTTCCCTACCACCAGCCTTATGATTGACTTCTTTGACTTATACTGGAGAATTTTCTGTTAGCATCCTATTCATGGCCTACTCTCTGCAGTATTCTTGCATTTCATAAATAATTTGATAAACATCTTAAAAATCCATCCTAAAATATGGCTTGCAGATGTATATGCAACCACATAGGTTTTAGTTATTTTATTAGAATTGAGGTGCTGACTTAGGGATAGAAAAAATAGAAGGTGAAGTATTCAAAATAAAACGCCTTAGCTCCTGGCATTCCCTTGTTGTCATTTTCACATCAAAAACTACAACTACAGTGATGTCTTAACTGTAAGTTTTTCCAATTGCATTTTTATTACTACACTATTACACATACTGTATGAGTTTATATTTAGGTGGAACTGAAGGGAAAGAAATGCAATTCCTCATTAAAAAAACAAAACACAGTGTTTGTTCAAAACCAGTCTGACAGCAGGTAAGATTGATGAAAAAACCTGAAATTTTCATAAGAAATAAATTGAGGTGGAACTTCAGAGAGTAACCTTTCTAAACATGCCTTTGAGTCTAGTTTTATGTATGTGGCACATATTTTTTCTAAATATTTCTTAGTATTAGTTACTGTAGTAGGAGATACTTTTATTGGATACATAAACCACTTGCATTAAACTAACTTTATCACTTAAAACTCCATTGTTCTTCTACTGTCACATCTCAGCTTTCGATTGCATTAAAAACAAACATAATTCTAATAATACACTAAACATTTGCAGTAAGCAAAACTATCATGTCTTCATTTTTCTTTCTAATGGCCACACATGGTAATTACAATCCTCCTGATAATTGGGCAACTGCTATGTATAAGCATACCTGCAATATAATGCACAGCCAGCAAACTTCCAAAGCCTAATTTTTCCCTGCTCACCTTTCTGCAGAAGTAAATACCTCCACAGGGTCACCTGCAGGTAATGATAGTGACTCCCTGGAGCATCATTTACAGGTTTTTATGATTTGATCGCCATTTCGAATCACAAGAGGGTATATTTTATCTGACACAGGAGTCCTGTGACTCTCTCCAATGCCTGGAAACTTGGTTAAAAAGTTACTCAAAAGTAATTTCTTTAATTCCATGACTGTGTGTCCAACTTTGTTCCTACTTCATCTCCCAAGTACAAAGACCATCTCAGGTACCATATATACACTTGGTACGTATCTGCTATGATCATGTTCTTTTATTGATCATGTTCTGTGATTATTTCCTGCAACCTGTGATTAGGGTCGCTAAAGGTCCATATATTTGAGTGACAAGAAGTCACAAAGAAAGGATAAACTTGGACAGATGTTCATTTGTCATTTGATTAATATTCATTCTGTTCCCACATTGTAACTGGGAAAACCCCTATGAATTATTTTAAACTGTTTTGTGCTATCTTTTCTCTCAGAGGTGTTCCATATATTCATAAAATCCACCTAAAATCTTTACTGTGGATACTTGTATTGCCCTCAGTAAGGCTTCACCCATGCCAAAATTCTTAGAATTGTTACTGCTAAGGTGTATTATAAATGTTCCTGGAAATTCCTGGAGTTTTTGGAAGCTTGAGTCCTTATCTCAAGCAAAATTTAAGCAAACATCTTCTAATGTACCTTAAAAAGTAATGACAGTTTTGCCTAAAATACAGGCTAAGCTGAAATCTTTTTTTAATGATAGCCTTGAGCATGTTAATTGTATATCATTAAGAACTAAGAAAATTGCATTTTTCCTAATGCAAACAAAATAAATCCAAGAGTTACATAAGAGAAATACTTCCTAAATTCCGGGGTTTAAAATGCTGCAATTGTTGTGGTAGCTATGGAGTTTGAAAGGTTTTTTGGCGAGGGGCATGGGATCAAACCAAAGCAATTGTAACCCTTGCCAGCCTGAGGGTGCCATTTTCCCTGAATGGATTGATCCAGAAGCCCCCTGCACTTGCTGGGAAGTTGTAAGCCTCTGTCAGACACACAGACAAGTTTTCCAACACACTCTTGTGTTTTATGCAGATCACCCAAAACAAGAATGTCTGAAAGAGTTTTACAGAGGGAATGTAAAGCTTTGGATAAACAGAGAATTGAAAATAATCTCAAAAAATTGAACTTGATCTGCCTTCTTTGAAGTTAAAGTGATTAGAATGGAGCAGACTGGGATTTATAGACTTCATAGGCTGTGGGAGGGACTTCAAAGCATAGAGGTGACAGAGGAACCTATTTTTTTTCAGCTGTGCAGTGACAAAAATGCAACATGGTTTCAGGGTTCTTGAAACAGGAAGAACAGGAAAACAAAAAATTCTAATTTTAGTCTCTGCCAGTCATCCATGTGTCAGTCTGATTGTCTTCTATTCAGGAAACTCACCTCAAATGCACCTTCAGCAGAGCACACAGCAGATAAATACTGATAAAATCTCAATAAATACACAGGACAGAGAAACAGGAACCAGCACGACCATTATTAAAATTTAGCTTTGATAACTGGTCAAATGCATAATCCACACAGTTCAAAACTAGGTGTGAACAGGGATTTCCCATACCTGCACTGCAACCTATGCCACTCTCCCTTCTTCCCCTCACACAGGTTTCTGAGTGCCCTGTTAGAATCATCCCCCTGTGTGTAGTGTGTTAAAATACTAGGAGCAGTTAGGCACTGTTAACTTCTCATTTGGGACAATCTGCCATGGGGAAGACATCTAAGTTCTATGGCTAAAATCTCCCCAAAGCAGGAAAATGAACCCATCTCCAATTTAACCTCATTTCTACACAGAATGGGAGGAAACATCATGGACACTGGTGAGTCTAGTGCCTCTATTTCCAGCTGAACTATTCAACATACAGCTCATTAATCAATTAGAATTGATCACAACTGTGTTTTAGTGAACACCTCATCTACCATTTACTGTCCTACATTTCACTGCTGATCTTACCTGAACAAAACTTTTTACTTTGCATAAAAAAATTAAACTCCCAAACTTTCAGAGGAACTGTTCTTCCAGCTCCCCTAAATGGTGGCACACTCTTCAGAGTAAGAATTGTGCATATGAACAAAGTTACTCAACATGCATGAGTTTTTCCAGAGTGTGACCTGAGCATCATAATGCCGCAGTGCTCTCCATATGACAGTTCTAATATAAAAACATCCAAGTTTGGAGACTTTGTGAACAGCATTCTGTTTCTGCATGCTTGACACTTGCTCAAGTAGCCTCAGCCTTGATCAACTCTACATGCTTCTCCAATCCAATTAATAAAATATAGAGCACTGCTTTCTGTGCTACACTAGATTTTGAAGATTTTTAAATAGTTTATGGATAAGTACACAAGTTGCTATGTAAACATTTATTTTAAAAATAGATTTATTATAAACATGCATTAAAACAGTTACTTTTACAATGTATTTCACTTGCTTTGGTGGTTCGTAAAATCAACATTTCAATGAGATTGTAGGGGAATTCTTCCTCTAGAAGGAGGGCATGTCCTCAATTTATGGATTTTGCAGGAAAATAGAAGGCACAAGCACAGTTGTATTTTAGTCACTGAAAATGCAGAGTAAACCATATGATATCAGAGTATTTTCACACACATGTTCCCTATCCACATGTGCCTGATCACTTATTTCCCTGCTTCAGCCCTCTACCCTTACTCACCTATGATAATGTGTTCTGACCTCATTCAAAAGGCTCATTCAGCTTACAAACAGGACAGTTAATCTCCACAAGGCTCCAAATGCAACCCTCCTAATATATTCTGTACATTTAAAATTTATTTCTCTGGCAATTATATAACACAAAGGTCTCCCATGAAAATTAGCGAGAACAAAATCAATAGATTTCTAGAGCAATTATTTAAAACTTATCTTAACAGTTTACATAGCTTGAGGACAGGTTCCTGATCTGCAATTCAATGTGCTAATTTTAAAAAAACTAAATAATAGTCATAAAACTAAATACTAATACTTTCCAGTCTGCTCTGAGAAGCTTTACAGCATTTTAAAAAGCACATAAACTATTTGACCACAATGACAAAGGCAGTGGCCAAAGAGGGCTTAAAAAAGTTGATGCAGAAACAGATTTTTCCAATTCTATCAAGTCACACCTTTGTTTTGATAAACCATAATGTTAGACTAATATTAAAATTTCAGCTTAAAGTTACTATATAAACTTTGTGTTCAGCTATCCATGCAAACAACCAAAATGATTCTTCTAAGCTGTTTAATCTAAATAGTATTGGTTTCCTGTCTTGACACTACCTGAAAACAAGATAAATATTCTGCAAAAATAGGCAGCACTCTCAGATAATTAATGTAAGAAATTTTAATGCCTCTGTGTTAAGCCTACCAGTGACAAAAAAAACCCACCCAAAAAACCCCAAAAAAAAAAAACCAAACATAACAGCAGGAGTATTTTTTTTTTTATTAAACCACACTAATTACTTTTCAACAAACCTTCCGGATCAGAACAGATCTTAAACTGAGTGACTTCACATTGCCATAAATCCTTGTCCTTTCTGCACAGCCCTGAGTGGACACAGCAGGCTGCATTCACTGTCTCCCTGCAGCCTGAACTTCAACACCTCAGCAGAGACAAGGGAGCAGAGGCGGTGAGCAAAGCAGGAATGCCAGATGCGCGCCAGTAGTTTATACAAATGTTGAGAACTGTTTGTTTACACATCCAGTTACACAGGTAAGGGAGTCCAGAATTACAGGGTTTGTTTTCTTTTTTTCATAAACTCTATTTTTTACTTTTCAGAAAGAACCTTTAGCAGCTCTGCTTTCAGCTAACTACTGTTTGTTCCACCGGCGGTGTACAATTAGAAATAAACATCAAACTCAACAAACAGTTCTTGTCTTTGTCATCAGTTTGGTAACAGTGGCCACATACAGCTTACCCTCACCTATACACACACACACATATATATATATATGTACATATATTCATAATGTACTCTGTGCCAACCTGTCTGGGATGTGTGGGATAATCCCCACAGACCGAAGCTCCATTGCCCTACAGCTCCTTTCAGCTTCCAGAGCTGCACAGACAGCCGGGAATAACCCGGCCCGGCCCGAGGGAAGGGTGGGCAGGCGGGGCAGGCGGGGCGTGCTGCTGGAGACCGATTTTTTGCTATTTGTCTAATTTAACTCGAGGGGAAATCGAGCGGCGGCAGGCGGTGAGCTGGTGTGACAGCGCGGCTGTGGCCGTGCACTGGGCGGCGGCAGCGCTGCGGCTGATGAGGAGCCACGCCGGGGTGAGCAGGGGCCGACGGCAGCCGCTGCCGGCAGCTCATCGCCGCGCCGCCTCAGGGCCGGCGGCAGCGGGCCGGCCCCCTGCCCGTGCGGGGCGGAGGCCGAGGGGTGCGAGCAGCAGCGGGCGCCATGTTAGGTGCGGGCAGGCCTCGGCACAGTCGGAGGCGCCATGCCTGTTAGCGGCGGCTGCCGGCAAAAGGTGCCCCGGCTGCGCCCGCCCCTCGGTGTACTGCCGCGGGCACCGGCACGGGGGCGCGGCCAAGGGCGGCCGCGAGCACCCGCCCCGCACTGTACTGCCGCGGGCACCGGCACAGGAGCGCGGCCAAGGGCGGCCGTGAGTCACAGCAAGGACGTGGCGTCCAGGTGGGATGTGACCCCGCTCTCCGCGGGAACGCCGGGGGCGGGCGGGAGAGTGGCGCGGGCCCGCCCTGAGCGGAGGTGCCACCTCGGAGCGCACCAGGGCTGGATCCACGGCCGAGGGTAGCCTGTGCTGAGTAAGGGAAGAGCGTAGTTGCTGGCTGAAATAAAAGCCCGAACGGCCTCGCTTACGGGTTGCTGTGCCCTGGCTGGGGTTTCCTCTGCTCCCGGCTGCTATGCCGGCTGGCCTCCACCGGGGCAACAGGAGTGCGAGGGACCAGAGGAGTGTGGGAGGCTCTGTGAAAAGGATTTGCCTGTAGGAAAGGCTGTTGGATTCTGTTGTTGGATTATATTCTTCCCAGCCTCGAAAAATAGCTGTCTCCGAGAAACTTTTCACGAGGGGAATTTTCTCTGTGAGGTGCCCCAGATTTCAGTGGGAGATGAGTTAGCTGCTGCTTCTTTGCCTTTTTCAGGAAGCAAACCCTGTGATTTGCATCACCAAAGATGTGCAGCAACTAGCAACAATCTCTTTTGCCCGCAGGACGCCGTGAGCAGTAACAACAAGGTGTTGGCTGCCAGGTGTGAATGAACACCTTGTTTTCGTGCTCGAAGTTCAAAGTATTGCAGGAGGTCAGAGGTCTGGGATCCGAGTGGTTGAGCTGGGTAAGCCTTTAACTTGGGTCGGGTCAGTTCCATTTTTTTATTGCACTCTGACGACAGGTTACCCATAAAACAAAGAGCAGTTAGCAGGTTCAAGGGCTACTCAAATGCTTGTTCCCATGTAAGGTAGTATCACCAGACCGGGTTCATGCTAAACAACAAGGTTGTAGAGTAACTTAGCTGAAAAGGACCCTTTCTGTGCCACTTGACCCAAACCCTTCCTCCAAGCAGGGCTAGCCTCAGAGTTGTGCCAAGTTGCCTGGGGCCTCATCCAGACTGAATTAGGAGCTCCTCCATGTGAGTACTTGGCTTCCCAGAAGGTAAAATTGTGGCAAACTACCCATATGTGTTACCTAACCTGCAGCCACTCTCCGTGTAGAAAGAAGGACGTGCTAGAGACTACCCCTTCCAATCAAGTGACCTGAGTGCACAGCTGAAAGCCTGGGGAGGAATTCAGCAGGATGAAGCCTGTCATCGTGGTGCATGGTGGAGCTGGCCGGATCTTCAGAGAGCGAGAAGAGGGATGTCGCGCTGGTGTTGTCAGAGCTGCGCTGCGAGGTTACCATGTCCTGAGGCAGGGAGGCAGTGCTGTAGATGCAGTTGAGGAGGCAGTACGGTCAATGGAAGATGATCCTCATTTTAATGCAGGTAATGTTGTTAAGAATTAAGTGGACTTAGAATCATATTATATTTCAAGTGTTTTGCCCTGATGCTTCTGAAAATCCTGGCTTGAATTATTATTATTATTATTGCATTATTAATGATTTATGTACATTGCAGCGGAGTAAATACTAGTGTCACAAAATATGTGATTTCTCAGCATAGTATGTGCTGTAGTTTCTCATGACTGTACTCAGGAAGATGAACTATGCTTTTTCCATTCTTCATTGTTATGTATCTGTCATTTAATTTGTGTAGTGCTGTTTTACTTTTCTGTAAATCTTCTGTTACTCTGCTATGTATATCCCATTTTAAGACATGGACTCTTACGGAATATGTGTTAAGTTAATGTATCTCTTTCAAGGCACTTGGATGTACCAAATTTAGTTTGTTTAATCCTGAGTGCATGACTTTACCCATTGCCACAGAAATACTGGTGTTGGGGATTTTAGGTGATTTTCTTTTCATTAATGCTTGCGATTAGTTATTTTGTAAATAATACTAGAGAAGCACTACAGTAATGGTATATGAGTCATAAATATGTACCTTCTTGTAGTAAGGGTTCGTAACTGGATTTTCTAATCAGTAATGTGAATTAATGTTAGTGGTAGTAATCAAATACTTTCTCCTCTTCTTAGGACCTCAAGTTTATTATTTTGCTGAATTTCAGCAGAAATATTTCCCCACTCCCACCATGGTATGTCAGAAAAGAACATGGAATGAAATACCTGTCGGTGCTCAGTATTTTTGATAACATAGCTATCAGTTATGTGCTCAGTTAGTTTGCAGAGGCTCATTTGTTTTGTCTCACCTTGCAGTCAAGAGCAGCTGTTCTTTAATATGAAACTTTCATTGTTTTGTTATTGACTTGGGTTGAGTGTTTTGATTTTTAGAGCATTCAAGCTGAAATCATGAAGTGGACTTGGAGATACAGTGTGTACTTTTATATAGTTAGCATCAGGGTGGCATTCTCTTATTTAGCTTTTACTTAACTGGACTTGAGCCTTTACCTATTCAGGTTTGACTATGATGGTCTAAATAGCAAATAGTCTGTTACTAGCAGATATATCTAATTGAGCACTAATGTTAGTGCTCATTAGGTACAGCTGCTTTTAGAATCTGGCAAAAACGAGCTGAAAGCTGTGAAAAGGACACTGATTGGAGTGGCTGTTTAAAACTCACTGTGTAGTATTTATCTTCATAAAAGGATAAAGTAATTTTTGCTATAATATTTTCTAGGCAAACACAGACATTGCTAAGAGACAATAATAAAGGTGGGGAAGAATGGGCAGAACAAACAAATTGTGATCTGTTTTCCATAATAGGGTGTACCCATGGTCTGTAGGGTCATCTTGATGTATGCTTGGTGCAAGGGCTCAGAAGCTATATTGGTGTATAAAATTACCATTTTAGTGACTTGTGCAGTGTAATAAAGTCAACAAGTTCTACTTGTGGCATGGTTATTTTTCTGTGTGATCTTTTTGACTTGCAGTATGTACCAGCTTGTCATGAGTACTCCAGGTGTAAGAACTGACACTCTATTGATCCTAGCACACTCTTTCCTATGCAGCCTTTGCAGGACAGAGGACAGATTTATCTACCTGTCCACAAACAGAGGGAGTTGGAGTACTCCTCTCAGTATCCCAGCTGTGATTAGGCTTATGTCAGACATGTTGATTATTTGTTTCCTCCTAGATTTTCTGTCTTCTGTTGTCTGTCTCTTGTTTTCCCAGCCCCTTGTTTAACAAGTAAGCCCAAAACTTTAGTTTTTCAGCACTGCTACTAATGGATACCATGGCCTCAGAGGCTGGTAGTCCCTACCCATTGGTTTGGAAGTCAGGTAAAAAGGCAGCCTGTAACCACAGAAGGAAGGATTCATCCTACCTGAGATTACTTGAAGTTCAGTAACTAGCTTTGCTGTGGTGTACAGACTTTCTTGGTGATTACTGGAATGAGAAAAGTTGGGTATACAGCTCTCAAAGCTGTAGAAGTTGCGGATGCCCCCTCCCTGCAAGTGTTCAAGGCCACGTTGTGTCAGGCCCTGAGCAGCCTGATCTAGTGGGTGGCATCCCTGCCTGTGGAAAGGGGTTGGCACTAGATGATATTTAAGGTCCTTTCCAGCCCAGGCCTTTCTGTGAGTCTATGGCAGGTGGAGTGAATTGTCCTTAGAAGGTGTCTGTCTCTCTTTACCAGCTGTAAAATGAGACTTTTGTAGAAAGCTGCCTTTGATTACAGAAACTGTCTGTAACTTCTTTCTGCTCAGCAAATTTTAGAAAATCCTAAAGTGTATCCTATGACATATGTCCAGTAGGCATGGGATACTCTTAATGCAGTGATGAAGGGGCTTCGTTCATTTTCCCCTGGAACCATAGTTCTGGTCACTGATGCTTGAGAAAGGGGTACCCTAATTCTAGTGGGAATTTTGTGATCGTGGATTAGAAAGCTTACCCTGTCAAAGAAAGTAAAGATTATGGCAGGGTTTAGCTAAGGAAACAGTTCCTTACCAGCTTAAGGAAAAGCTGGAAGAATGATGTCAACATGGGTGGCACAAGGCAATTAACCTATAAGCTCTTTACAGATCAGTCTAGAAATTAATATATTGTGAATGATGCAGGACTGAACTGTGGAATAATTTATGTGATTGGAGACAGGTAAAAAATAACTTTTGGGAGGGTGTGTGTGGCAGGGCACTTTTTGAGATTACAAGAGGAGGATTACAGGATTTAGCTACTTTTTGTCACAGGATTTAATTTCATATATTCAGGTCTGAAGTAAATTGGCATAGAAGTCTTATGTCTGTTATTAACAGTGGTTTCTGGACTGCTTTAATGTTGGTTTAACAGAAAGGTGAAAAACCCTACTGGATTAGTTATGTACAATGCTGAGGCGTTTTTACCTGAGGTACTGTGTAAATCTGCTATATTTTGGTTTGGTTTTTCACTTCTTTTCATGTTTAGTCTTCACTATCTGTATTAGCAAGACTTGTGCACTTGATGACTTACAACCTATTATTCCTCTGTGGTACAATTATTGGCATTATTTTGAAAAGCACCCTATTTGCATTGTCTCATTATGTATGCCATTAATTTTCAATTAGGTTAGTGATAGCACTGATAATTATAGAAGATAACTACCTGATGTTTTATTACTTAATTTTTATTATTTAAAATTACTTTATATACTGTTTTTATTTGGTAATGGAAGAACTTGTTGTTTCAAGCTTTTGCCACCGTAGTGAGGGGACACTTACTCTGCTCCATTAATTTTGGCAGTTTATTGGAGTGCTGTGTGATGTTAATCTGTTGATAGAATCAAACACTATACTATTTCTTTGGGTGGAGTTGTATCCTCCTTTGGAAGAACTGTAAAGGCAAAATAATTTTGTACACGAAAGTCATCTGGGGAATAAAGAATTCTGTTCATGATGGTTGTTGATTTAACTTTAATACCAAGTGTACATCATTTGGATGGGATTGAAAATGTGTTCGTTTTATACAAAAATAAAACTCTGTTTTAAAGTAGATGTACTCTGTGAGATTTCTGTTAATGGCTGAATTTTTGTGGTTATACTCAGCAGTATTTCTGCTGTTTTGTTTGTATTTGGGAGATACTTTCAGTAAGTCAGCAAAGTGGGAAGGAGAAAGGTTGCTTGATGAGAGCTTTTAATTGAATCACCTGGGTGGTTAGTGCTTAATGACTTTCTTCGTTTTCTCTTGCCCCCTAATTATTTCTTTTTCTCTTTGTAATTTTTTTTCCTTTGTCTTTAGGTTGTGGATCTGTTCTAAATGAAAAAGGTGAAGTAGAAATGGATGCCATTATCATGGATGGAAAAAATTTAGACTCTGGAGCAGTATCTGCAGTTAAGTGCATAGCAAACCCAATAAAACTTGCTCGACTTGTTATGGAAAAGGTATGCTGGTTATCTACTTGAGTATGAAGCATTTTCTTTTCCTTTGAACTTCATCCAGGATATTGATACACCTCAATGATGATGTTTGTGTAGTACTTTAAAGCAAGACGGAAGGGAGAAATCAGTTGGAGTGTTTGGAAACTATGGTCATGACCATGAAGCACTTATTTTCAGGGTTTTTGAGAAATAGTTAGGAAAAAATAGCATCCTAAGGAAACATAACTTCACCTATACATGTTGATCTCCTGTAGTTCTGCTGCTGGTATTCATGGGGTTTTTGTTGTTTTTTGAAGAGCTTTTATTTTGTCACTCAGTGTTGTGCTTGATCTTGCAAGATTAAAGTTAGGTAATACACTGTTCACTTTGCAGTGATGTGGAACTGAATTAAATGATCCAGTTACATATTTGGCTGTGTAATGCAATCTTATGTTGTTCTGGGTAGCCTTCTCCATTTTCACCTGATCAGGTGGTAGCACCAGTACAGTTGTAGTCTTCCACCAGTAGAAGATAATATTAGTTCTATATGGTGCTGAAAGATTTTCCAAGATAATCAAATTTATCAGGGCGATAGACCTTCTATAGAAGATCAATCCCACCTTACTCCACTAAGAACTCCATCTAATATTTGCCACAGCAGACTTCTCTTATTTTTCAGATATGGTGCAACTGATCTATGTCAGGATGGGAGTAAGTGATCTGTGTCTGTTTTATTATTACGAGGCTGTGACAGTGATCAAAAAGTTTGTCCTGTCTTTGGAATTTACATTTTCATCCTACTAGTGTAGCTGCCCCATTGTTGAAAAGGTTCATATTTATAAAAACACTTACTAATAAAGAAGACTTTGTTTCTTTAACCTTTCAAAGTGGCTTATAAGAAAACAAAGTCTGTTTTGGTGATCTATAAAGATGATTGACATTTATCTTGTCCTCAGTGACCTCCAAAGCAGATAGCATTTTTTTGTGTCCGTAGTCGAAGGATAGTTCTGCTTTTAAGAATAGAACATTTCACTAAAATACTGAATAGAAATATTTAAGTGAAATGAATATCTACTAGAAAACAGTGCTAAAACGTGATGAATAAGATTTTCTTTCCTTCATATGGATTTTGTTTTGTGATTAACTAGATCAGTAAATAAGTAGAGGTGGTAGACAGCTTCACAAGACAAAATTTGAGAATATAGATGAAGGGGTTAGGAAAGATATGTCTCTAGCATGTTAAAGTTAATATTGTATTTTATTTTATTTTCTTCTGTAGAGAACCTATTTAGTGCCTATTGTTTACTTCTTATTCCAAAATCGCTGATTTATTTTCCTTGTTTTCTTGTGCATGAAAAAAATCCAATTTAAGTCGACAAGAATAAGGTCAAAATAACACTGTTGGATTTTGAGAATATAACTTTGCAAAATGTGTTTTAAAAATTAAACAAAAAACCCCAAGCCAACAAATAGAAATCCTTCTCCCCGTCTTGTCTACTACAAGATCTTTCTTTTCATTGCATGGTGTTCAAAAGTATTGAGGCTAAATTTGAAATGTAATAATAAAATTCTACCGTACAGGTCAAATCATAATGGTGTAGCCCTAACACCATGACATTTTGTGGTAAAGGTATTACTCTTTGCCAAGATGCAAAAAAAAATAAAAATCTGTGTGCATGATGATAAATTGCAAATGTAAATGTTGGCCTAAATTGCTTGATGCATCTTGAGAAGAGTTTCAGCACTTCTCCATCTCCCATAAATGGGAATACCAACTGATGTTGCTCTTCAGCTCGTTGTTGCCCATCTGTTCATCTTGGACAGGAATTTTGAGACACCAGCCCAAGGTATTTCACAGTACATTTCATTGTTATACTATGCTTAATTAGAAAACATTTTTAGCTGTGTGACTTTAACTGGTAATAAGGATAGTTCTCCTGGGCTCTTAAGTCTGTATGCATAATGCCCAGTGGTTTTGAGATGCCTTAATGCCATAAAGAATTTTAAAACATGTGGCTCCCAAAAACAAACAAACCAACCAAAACCACCCGGTACATCTGCTTGTAATTATATTTCCATTCCATTATGGAACTCTGTGGGCTCCATCTGGTGGCCAGAGCAGCTCCCCTAGATTGTTGTTGCAGCCCATTTATCCTTTTTGGCTGTCACTTTCCCACTGAGCTCAAACTTGTCCAAATTCATGGAGTAGGAAAAAGGGAGGGCACCAGAATAATTTCCATTCAGGATTTACCGTACAGTTGTTCATAGGAGCTTCTAGAGGTGGAAGACTTTTGATAAATTAACTAATGTAACACATTCTTGAAAAAGCACTTAAATTTCTGTTGAATTATTCCTGTTTGTACTGAACATAAATAGAATGATACATTGAAATTTATTTTTTTTTTTTAAATTTGGGGCATCTAACCCTTCTTAGCTCCAAGACTTCATTAGATGGACTTCTCATGAGCATTAGAGCACTAATTCATTGGTGTGTATATATAAGCCATGTATATTTTCCCCTACTCTTATTGTGTGTTTACAGTAGGCAAAAGAGAATTTAGCTTGGAACACAAACTTCTTGAGGCAAAGCGCCAGGTTTTTTTTCTGTGCTGCCAGAATTGTTAAATGAAGAACTCTGATAGACTATCAGAATTGGTCAGAGTTTAGGCCAGGCAGAAGTTTGGGGTATTTTCCCCATTTCCAGTGAAATTAACTGGAAGTGAGAGCATTTGTTGTTTATTTGTAAGATCTCTTGAACCCTTTTATTGTCCTTTTGCATTACTTTATGTAAATGTCTTCCAGAAAAAGTAGGCACTTTACACTAGCAGACATATTAATGAATGAGACAGAAAAATGTACTTTTGCATTGTTTGACCGTGTTCTGCTAGGTCTTTTGATTGACATCATCTGCTGAAATGAATGACAAAAATCACCTTGAGACATCTTCTTCTCAGTGAGGATCAAAAAGAAAAAAACCCCAAACACTAAGTCCTATCATAGCAGTTTTTTATCAGTACACAAGTATTTTTTGTTTGTGTAGTCTAGGAAGGTGCATATTTTATGCAAATTTGCATATGGGATGGAATCCTATGAAAAAAGCTTTTAGAAATAGCATCCATTTTTTATAATAAAACTTTACCTTTTTAAAAGTTATTTAAAGGATGATGTAAGGTGCTGAAGAAAGCAAGGGGTGGAGGACACAGCCTTCTGGTACAGGTCAAGACAAAAGCAGATTTCAAATTTCCTACAAAAACCCACCAAACAACAAAAAAACCCCAACCCACACCCACAAATGAAAAACAAAACTGTTTTGAATGCTGTATTGTGTTCTTCTCATGGGTTAGTGGTAGTGGCAGAGGGGGGCAGTATTGCACAAAGAAGTTGGCTTTCAAGTCCAAGAGCGCTACTCATTAGTTTTGTTTGAAATAGGTAAGTGTTACATCGTCTCATAGTATGGTAACAACACTCAGCATGAAAGCCTGATGTCCACTTTGACAGATACAGGGGACTTCTTCCTTGTCACCCTTAGTATTTGCTAAAGCAGAACTCTCATGAATTAAAGATTAGTTTAAAAGGCATTTAAATTTTCAAAAATGTTTGATATCGGGGCTGTAACATCAGGAATGTTTCTAAAGTGTAGTCCCTGTCCAAAGGGCTTAATGCAGAGGCTGTAGTAGGCTTAAGTAGAAATCAGCTCTAATTTGGGAAGAGACTTGTGTGGAAAGCAATGCAGTGCTGTGCATTGGTCATGGTAATGATTACTTGTCATTGCTTTAGAAATCAACAGCAGTTGATGGTCTGCAGCATCTTAACCTGAAGCTTTGAGACTGTAAATGTCCTCCAGAATATAGTATGGTACAGAAATACCCAACCTCTGCTTCCCCTTGCTTCTGGCCGAGAGCTGGGACTGTGCCACTGAGTGCTTTGCAAGGCAGTGCGGGCCTGCTGCCTCCAGCCTCACATGGTCCTGTTTGGACCTCAGCTGGTCTGTGTGCTGTGCTGCTGCATGGACAGAAGGGTTTGCTGTAAGCTAGGTGCTCTGCTCTGAACTTGTTCTGTGCTATGCAGTCAGACCACCACTTCTCTAAAACCTTCCCAGGCTCTGATGAGCAATTGACAGCTGCATAATTGCACAAGAAACTGCTGCTTACTTTTTGACACATCAAAACAAAGCAAAAAAAATTACCAGATTTCAGAGCTATTACTAAAGTATAAGGATTAATTAAATTTATCTGGCAAATTTCTCTAAAATATGAATTAACCAAGCTCTACAGACTTTGAAGTATGGAATTAACTAAGGCTGTTGAATTAAAATCTAGTTTGAAGTGCTTTGTAAATAAAGGAATCAAAATAGAACTTTCAAGTACTAATAGAAGAGAGTAAACATTTTTTGGTCAAACCCATTAGAAAGTATTCTGTTCTTAAATTTGATCCTCTGAGTTAAGCATACCAGCTTGTTGAAGGAAATATTTAAAATTAAATTCTTCAGCTAATGATAAGGAACATTTTAGTTGTATGCTATTTACATTTATTTGTTATTTTACTAGGTGTAATGCCTCTAAACGGGAATTTATTTAGCATTCTTTAGAATAAAAGCCTTCTAAATCTCTTAGTTAACTAGACAAAACAGTTAGTTACGTAGTAGTTTGGTGGTTCTTTTGAAACAGTACACAACAGTTGCATACAGGTTAGCTAAAGAACAAATCTACCAATTTTTCTTCTCCAATTATAGTAAGAGTTGAATAGATAAGTACAATTCTTTCCTATTGATGGGTATAAACTTTGTGGTTTGGAGAACTGGAAGCTTTTTCAGCTATAGTGGAAGGGGATATGGACAGAAGTTTAGAAATTTTTAAAATAAAATTTGCATTTTTCTTTGTGTGGAAACTTTTGAAAATAGTGGTGATACAAAACTGCTCAGTACAAGACAAAACAAGAACTGTCAAAGAATCTCTTCTCTTTCTGCAGACAAAGCACATGCTGCTGACTGACCATGGTGCCCACCTGTTTGCTCAGACCATGGGTATTCCTGAAGTTCCAGGGGAGAAACTCATAACTGAGAGATCCCGGGAAAGATGGAAGAAGAACCTTGAGCCAGATTCCAACCCTGAAGAGTTTCAGAAGTAGGTAAAATATATTTTATTTTTAAATTTGGGTAATTTAATTTGTGCTATCTGGTTACAAAAAGAACTCAAACCATAAACCTCCAAAAGAATAAAGCAACCAAGAAAAACAAAACCCCAAACAAATAAACACAAACCTTGAAGGCCTGTATTCCAAATGTTATGTGGTTTGATACAGTCTTTACAGTATGTCTTTCTTGAAAACAGTAGAAAATTAAGCTTTCAATGAATTCGCTTAAATTTAAATAACTGGAACAAACTTGATGAAACTTGTTGCTGCTTAAGAAGATTTTTGGTCACTTTGACAATAGCATAGGTTTTGTGGTTTTAGTGGAGAACAAAGTTAGAACTTGTTACTGCTCTTAAAATCATCAGTTACAGAAGCACATAGAGTAGCTTTAACAAACAGCAGGTATTATTTTGTATTGCTTTTTCTGTGGCGGAACTGATTTTAAAAAAAATCTCCAGTGCCCATACTAAAACAAGTTAATAAAAAAACCCAAAAAAACCCTAAGAAATCTGATCTTGGTTAAGTATGAAGTAGATGATCAGATTTGTCTTTAAATTGGATTAGGTAGTTAAAGACTTTGACCAGTAATTCCTTTTGAGTAGTGATTGTGGCTGTTGGTTATGACAAGGAATGAAAAAAAATAACCAAGTTTAGTGGGTGGATGGGAGGAGAGATGCTGCTGGGTGTTACTGCCCAACAGCAAAATGAACATCACTTGGAAAACAGCCCAGTTTCATATAAAGCAGAGTGGAAGGTGAGGTGGACAGTAAAGGGATGAAAAACATCAGGTGTCAAGAATGTTTTCTGTGCCTGTGAGGTAGGCATAAACACTAAATTGTTCTGAGCTTCCATTTGAATGTCCATAGTTGTGGTGCAGGAAAACACTGTATTACATTACATTAATGCTGTATTATGTGCTGTTCATCTGTTTTGTGAAACAGGAATTCGTAGATCAGGAGGAGAAAACTTCCTCTGTGGCCATGTTAATTAATATCATGAAAGAGGCTATAAATTACAGCCTATATGTTACTTTCAGTAAATTGCTAGAAGGAAAAACAAAGTAATGAGACAAGCATAAATATGGTCTTGTAAACAAAGTGATGTTGTTCCTTGACCATAAGGTCTTGGTCATAGTTTGTCTTATATGCAACAGAAGTTTTCTTTTGATATATGGTCTGTCCAAGGTCTGTGTGATGTTACCATTCATTGTGAAGAATTTTGAGGATGTCGTAGCCACCACTGCCTCTTTATTCTCTTGAACATATCAGTTGGACTAGCAAGGCATTTAAGTCTTCATTCATTCCTCATAACGGCTTCATTTTTTACCTTTTTTTTTTTTTTTTTTTTTTTCCTGAAAACAGTGTTAGGCATCTTCAATTTTACCATAGACTTCTTCTGGAATATCTGATAATAAAAAGCTTGTGTGTTTCTGAATGACTGAAGACTTTTTCTTGTTTGGCCATTCTGTTACTTTTCTGAAAACCAAAACATCAGCACAAATTCAAAACGTTGAAAACAGGTCTTTCTTAATGCAAACCCGTTTCATTCTGTGTCACACGTGGAATGTTCTTGTTCCCTGTTATGTTCACAGTGATTATGCAGAAACTTGCCTGAGGCGAACAGACAGAAGGTGAAGTAGTGTTAGTCAGAGGCAACATTATACCAGATCATACTGGGAATTTGAAGGTTGGTGCATACGTTACTTCCCTGATCCTCACAGTGTTAGAAACCCTGAGGTTTCATAGGCTTTGCAGGTAAAGTCTGGTGTCTCCATAAGAGATACCTTTCTCCTCTGCTGGTTAGAAGCCTGCATTGATTTATGCTGAGAGCTTAGGATTCTGTTGCGTGTACAACATTCCATCTTGCACGCCTTTTGCCGGGAACAAGGCGTGATTTGATTTATTTGCAGTTTCACACTGCAAGGACTCTAGCAATACCCTTGTAATTACTGGAGTTTGCCTAAGAATCCCACAGAATGGGTGTTGAGTCTGGCTGTAAGGTCGTAAATGGGCTCCTAGGCCCACTGTGAATCACACTACTAGAGTAACTTGAGGAGGTATTAACTAACAAGGACCCTAACAACAATAAACAGAAAGCCCCACTACTGATACAGGGCTGAGAGACAAAATAGCAGGTAACTCATTAGTTAAATGGGGATAGTGTAAGTATGTGTTACTTCATGGGTATTGGATAATGAAAGATGTAGACATTCTGTATCACAGTATATGAGGTATATAGGAATAATTCTTGATTGATTCTAATTCTAATAGCATCTGGTAATATCTGGTATACCACAGGTACTTGTTGAGGTTCTTGCTACTGTCAATAACTAAAAACAGAGAGATGGTTATAAATTGATAGCAGTTTTGTCTTCCTTCTTAATGTTTTGGAGTAAACTAGCCATGCAAAAAAATTTATTTGTATCTTCTTTGCCTTTGTTCTGAAGATGATTGAAGGAAAGGTTACACTGAAGCAGTAAAAAAAGGGACTGTAAGAAATCAAGTGTAGTTGTCTGTTTGCTCCACTGCAGATGAGGTGTGTTGGACACATTCACTTTGTTATTTATTGCCAGTTGTGCTCTCATACCAAAGCAGGTAATTACTGCCTGTGTAATCTGTGTGCTTTTATTTTCAAAGTTGCTTAAGGTAAATACTTACCTAAGAAAATGTACATCTAGATACATCTTTCTTAATTTCTCAGGAGGATCTAACTTTAGTTGGTTGAAGGATGCTACATGAATGTGCAAGGGAGTACTGAATTTACTAATGTTCTTTTCAGCAAATCATTTGTAACAGATGGATGGGTGGGAAGCCCATCTGCACCATCATATCAGTTTGAGATGAGGTCCGTCTCTACATAAATGTCAGAGCAGCTTATAAGGCCTGTGATTCATCAGTCAACTTTGAATTGCTGTGAATGAAGGGTAGGGACTGACAGTATGATATTTTACATAAGCAGGAGGGAACAGGAAGTTGGGTCTCTGAGAAACTGACTGTGGATTTCAAGGCACACAAAGACTTTGTCTGACTTAATTAGCTGAGATTTTGCATAGCTGTAAAGAAACCTTCACCAGTGCCCAGGTAAACTCAAAAGGTATTCCTTTTCCAGTTGTCTGTTGGGTAGTTCCGTGAAGGATTGTTATGAATTATTTTCCTGTGTGGAGGGATTAAGATTATTTTTGATATACTTCTCCTAGTCACATACTGGTTTATGTTCCTACATGAATTGCTAAGACTGGAATATATGGATATTTAAACTGTTGCTTCTCAGTAATGTCTCTCTTCTCAGTGCAGCAATTGTTACAGTAAGTCACGACAGGCTTCCTTTTTTTTTCCATACACAACTACACACGTATATTTTGAGCAGGCTATTGTAGCTGTCTTTTCTGTGATGAATAAATAAAGATATAGTTGATACTTCTGTTTTCTTCAGTGCCTGAAGTTTTTTAAACCAACGTGCAATTTCAGCAGTCTACTGGCCAAGTGATTTAAACCTCAAGATTACGTAGCTACAGAGTACAAAGACTAAAGTATGTCTTAATGATGCATTGTGAGCAATACTAGTTGAAAGGAAAATAAATAAGTTTTTTTTAACAGCATTCAAACATTAAGGGGAGTAAGGAAAAGGAAAGAGGAGGAACAGGAAGGAAATGATTCAGTGCATGCATAACATTACTGTCCTTTTCTGTATTCACTCATTTACGTGCATTGTCATTAATAATTCCGGTTAACCTCCTGTTGAGACAGTGGAGCCAATTGTTGCATCTTTGAGTTGCCATTTAGGGGAAAGTTGTGTGTTAGTTTGTGTGTCAGCCAAAAAACTACTTCAGAACTATAATGACTAGAAGTATTTCTGCCCTGTGTGCTTTTGTTTTGTGGGTATTTTTTTCCTCCCCAAGTTTCCATGCTATGAAAGTAAACAAGTCGTGGTGGAAAGATTTTTTTTTTTAAAGTGTTTTCTACTCTGTTAAATACAAAGCTTTTGAGAATTGTTGCATGTTTCTTGTTATTTTTGTAATAAGAAGCGTGGCAAAAATAGCTTTATGATGAGTAGTAATTCTGTTGTAGAAATCGTTAAAGCTACCTGGGAAATAAAGGCAACATGCTTTGGCAGGTATGCTTTAATTCTGTCTGATTTTGTGAACTGTTTTTCTTGGCAGAGACCTTGGAACAGTCGGTGCTGTTGCTATAGACAGTGAAGGCAATGTAGCTTGTGCAACATCCACAGGAGGACTCTCTAATAAACTGATTGGCCGTGTTGGTGACACAGCATGCATAGGTATGGGGTGTGGAATTTTGCCTTTCACTTTTTTGGGGTATTTAATTTAAAAAGAAAAGTTTTACAGTTCTCCTTTTCATTAGTGAAACAAAACATAAATACTAATCCATCTGAAATTGAGGTCTAACATTCAAATCTATCTAGCTAGTTAAAGCTTCTTACAGCATGGAGATTTGCAAGAACGAATTGAGAGTTGTATGTGGAAAATGGGGAAGGGAGTTTGTTTTTTCTGTCCTTTCTTCAGTGCTAACACCTGTGTTTTCTTTCTGTTGATTCTGATAAAGCTCTCCGTTTTTATAGCTCTGCTCTCCGCTAATTCAAAAAATGTAGCCTGCTCCATATTAAGATGCTGTTACCTTGTTACTTAAGGAAAGTATCTTAAGGATTTAGGAAGTAAATGTAATTGCAATTACCACTTGTTGTATCAGTGAGCAAGAATTATAAAGTGACTCTTAGAGAGCCCCGATAAGACTGTCTCAGAACCTAATAGATGTGGTGTGGAATAAAGGAAATATTTAAAGAGATCTCTTATCCAAGTATAAAGAGACACTTGAAATCCTTTCCACAGACTACTTCCTCTCATGAAAGAGGCTTGCCATTTGACTGCTTCAGGGATCTACCATACAGCTGAGATTTGGAAAATAATTATTTTTAGTAAAACATGTTCCAAACTCAAATAGCATTGCTGTTGGCAGTATATGATTATTATAAAACTGTCTTTCTTTTGCATACAAAGTTGCTGACATTTTGTTATCCTCTGAATTTTTTACTATGTTTTCAATTTTGTGTCTCACTGCAGCCTTCTGACTGCAGATACCTTTCTCCTGTGTAGATCATGCTCAGCATTCTTATACTTTGGGACAAGGGTTTGTGAAGGACAAGTGAAACTGGACACTTTTGAGCATATTGCTTGCAACTTTTGGTCTCACTAGGCATCTTCAGGATTTGATAAGGGGGCAGGGTTTTTCACATGTTACTCAGAGTCCATTAAAAGGTTCTGATCAAGAAAGTACAGAAGGGAAGAAACTTTTCATTGCTCTTTTAAGGCCTCTTTCCCCTTCCTTGTTTATAATGCTGTGGCATGTTTCTTCCTAGCTCCTGGGAAATACTTTTCTTAGGAGATGTGCTAGAAATATAGGTATTGAGCAAGCAGAAGCTTGGTGGAGAACAGGGTGTGGAATGTGTCAGCAAAACAAGGATGGGAGAAAGAAAAAGGGGGGGAAGGAGAGTTCAACAGAAGAAATACTCTGCTTGTGGTGAGGACTTTGAAGATTCTTCAGGAGTGCTTTGTGAAGTTTTACGAGAGCCCATGTTCTTCAAATCTCATGCGTGCTGTGGAGAGTAAGTTCTCCTCAAACTGGTCAGCTCACCAATGTCCTCACTAGCTCTTCCTTCATATCTTCCCAGTTGATGTAACCTGGCATTTTGCATCCTGGCCTGATCTTGCTGATCTTCAATATACCCTCCCTTGCTGTTCTGGAAAATATTTTTGCCCATTCCTGTGGAGTGTTGGCCTGCTTCGCCTCTTGTACACAAACAAATCACTAGTCTTCTCTCTCAGCTTGGCAACTGACTTGCTCCAACTGTTGTTCATCTCTTTCATATATTTTACTTTTTAAATTGTGGCAGAAATGAGAAAGCAGCTTTTCTGACACTTTGCTTTCAGAAATGCACAGAGCTAATGGACCTAAGGAAGAAATGTTTGGTATCTATTTTAAACAATGCAGGGCTTTTAAATCATATTTCAGAATATTGCCTTCTTTTCTTTTTCCCCATTGAAAGGAAGTGGAGGTTATGCTGACAACCATTCTGGTGCCACTTCAACGACAGGACATGGGGAGAGCATTATGAAAGTGGTCTTAGCCCGACTGATTCTCTATCATATGGAGCAAGGTATATTCCAGACTTCCTGTAATTGGAACTAATGAGGATAGGAAGCACTGCCTAATCACAGGTTTCACTGTATATGCAGTCATCCTAGAACACTTGTCAGAAGAGTTGCTCTCAGGGGTATGTGGATGAGTTAAAACAAAAACTTCAAAAACAAAGTATTAAATTATTAATAAAGCTAAAATAGCTGAGGCAAACAGAATTATCTCTGCTTCCTGATACTGAATCATGCTTTAGATCAGTGTACATTGAAAGACATTACTCTATACTTTATTTAACGGAAGTTCTCTTTAATAATTTTTTCCCAACTATAAACTAAAATTCTGTGAATAAGAAAAAGAAAACAAGTAAAAATAAAATGTATTTAAGGGAGCAATAAGGGTGGGCTTGAAACAGATAACTGGAGCTGAAAGTATGGGATGCTGCCTTTCTAATAAAGTGTAAAGGTCTTATTCAACTCTGAATACAGCAACAGAAAATATTTAAAGACTTTTTAACCATGATTTCAATTTATATTTTGTTTTGGAAAATGTACTAAACTGACTGAGCAGTATGTGGTAAACAGCTGACACAGTATGTCTTATATGACTGTAATACAATCTGACTGTGGGATGACCCTTTGTAGCTTTACCTTCATGACTTAGGTTGTCATCTAAACCCTTGATTATGTTACAGCCTGTAAACAGACAACATACTTGTGTTGCATGCAGTTCAAGAATCATTAATATAGATATCACCATTATTTTTAGAAAGCTGTAGCTTTGGGGGAGTACAGTGTAACTTACTTTGAGATTGACCAAAGTGGAAATAGTTGGAAAACATTCAATTTACATTTTCATTGGAGAAGCAGTAAGTAGAGAGACAAGTAACAGCTGCAAATATTTTTGTTGTGCCTTATAGAGCTGTTTGCATATAATGGGTGCATTTCTCTCAATCTCATAGCTGACGTGACAGTTTCAGCATAAAATACAACCTACAGATTATGTCCCAAAGCTCTTAACACGTTATGCTCTCCCTTTACTCTAAATTACTTCTCTAAGTATTCAATTTGTGAACAGCTTTCTAAGCTCTTGTCTAAATTGTGTCAACCAGTTTCTTCTCTGGCTTGAAGTTAACTGCATTGCAAGACTTATGCATTGATAGCAGTTATCTGGCTTGTGATTAATCAGTTTGAAAGGCAAATGAGTCTCAAATTAAAAAGTTTATTGGAAAAAGAGAAAAAGAAAATGACTCCACATGTATTCATGTCTAATTGGTTTGCACTTGTTCACCCTGCCCATGCTTGCTTTACCTTCATTTTTCCTGCCCAGAAGTATAACTCAGCTGCCAAGCAAACATGTCAACAATTAGATTCCCCCCCAGCCCCTCCTCCCAACATGTTTCCATGAAGGCACTAAAAACAAACCCTCAAGTTATTGTAGCTTTTTGAGTCCTTGAACATTGAGCTGAAGTTGCATATATAAGAAGAACTGTAGAGTCCTCATAATTCTGTTCAGCTATTTGATAATTCACATACTAAATATCCTCTTTTGGACAAATACTGCAAAATTTACTTCTATATTTCACGAGTGAATTGCTTTGCCAGTCTTAACAGCTGTTGGAATTTCAGTCTTATGGTGGCAGCTGTTGTCTTGGTGAAAAATCAAACAGTGAAATACTGACCCTTTGAAGACAGTGCCACTGGCTTGAATAGTCACAGTGTCACCCGTACATCACAGTAAGGAGCTTTAGCCTGTCAGTCACCAGTGCTGTGAATAATTCTGACTCTGATGGTTTTATTTGGTTTTAACTCAAAATTTGCAGGGAAGGCATGAAGGTCAGGATTTGTTCTATAACCTAAACTTGCATAACATTACTGAGGGTCTGTATCGTAGGGTAATTAGGCCAAGCGAACTGCATTCCTGAATGTATTTTTAAACTTGTAGTGAACAAATATTTTGCAGCTATTACAGGTCTGTGTGTATGATGTACCTAGGAAATTTGATTTATTTCAAAAATACTCTTGTTAATATGAACCAGGTAGTGAAAAGCTAAAGTTGCATTGCTGGTCCTTTGTCTGATGTCTAGTATATTGAGACCTCATTTTGCCTGATGGTTTCAGAAGTTTCAGGAAGAGTCATGCTGATGTCTGCTTTTGATAAATTATGATAATGTGTAATACATGCTTTGAGCTCTGTTGCAGCCAGTGGAACTAGAAGAGAGATGATGACTGAAATTTTTGATGGTTTTGATGTGTGTTTTTTCAAATTGTAAATGCTTTAGATCAAGCTTGTCACAAACCTTCGATGAAAGCCTTGCAGATTGGCATTTTTTTCCAGTCAAATGATGGCATAAAAATGGTGTGTCTTGAACATAAAGTTTGTGAGTTAGTTTGTATTAAACACTGAAACTGAGTCAAAATCTGAAGCTATATAAATAAATACTTGGAGCCATCCCACACCATAGCAGCTCTTCACAACTGTCCAGAGCCTTTCCAAAAATGCTTCCTTTGTTAGACTGGAAATTTCTTGCTGATTTAGTTGAAAGAGAAGTTAGATTTGACTGGTTCAATGGGGAGGGTGAAATTTTCAGAGAATTTTAAAACTGTCAGGACAGGTACTTTGAAGTGATTTTGTTTTTCTTTTCAGGAATGTCACCAGAGGTAGCAGCGGACACTGCATTAGACTACATGAAGACACGAGTCGGGGGTTTGGGGGGTGTCATTGTTGTCAACAAGGCAGGAGAGTGGGCAGCAAGGTTCTCCACCAAGCAAATGTCCTGGGCTACTGTAGAGGATGACAACCTGCATTTTGGGATTTATGCTGGGGAGAAGCATACAAAACCTGTTGATGAAGCACTTGCATCTGAAAGGGAGGGACTCTAAGAATGAAGAAAGTTGACTGATGGAGAAGAATTAAGGTCTCCAGTTTTGTTGGAGGACAGTGGCAGCTGATTTTGTGTTTCTGAAAGATCTTTTGGTTCACAGGCATTACCACATTTACAGTCAAAACAAAATCTGGACATAGTTCTTTAGTGGACATGTATATATGTGTAATCTTTTAATATCTTGGTCAAGTCAGTTACTCCTTTTTTAGATAAGAAAGATAAGAATGGTCTGTATGTTCCTTGGTTAGCATGCCTTAATCTTACATTAAAGGGAGTCTTGAGTTTCAGTATTAGAGGAACCCCTTTCTATGTACATTCTCAGAGACTGCTGCCAGGATGATTTGAGAGATAAATGCCTGTTAATTAAAAGCTGAATTTTGAAAGCCCAGAGTCTTTTGAGCAGCCATCTCATGATAACAACTTGCTAACTGTCAGTGAAATTACACCAAAGAGCAGCAAAGGGTTAAGATTAAAATCATTGTGGCAGTCTTGAGCTAACTTGTCACATATAATGAAGTAAGGAAAGTAACTTTCTCCAGAGAAGGGGAAGGTGATGCTAAGGAGCTCTAACTCCATTCATTGACATCAGATGGGAAATCGCAACAAAGTTGGCTACAATATTTCAAACTGTACCTGGTCAGTTAACAGGAAAGATGCTATTGACAGTAGTATTTGGGGTAGTAATAAAGAAAGTCGTGATTCCAATAAAAATAACAGCAATCTTTACTACTGAAATGGAAAGGTCATAGGCATCGTTTAAGTCGAAACATGAGACAGAGATGCTGATTATCTGGAAAAATAATTATCTGAAAGTAAGTGATCAAATCAAGTTGTACTAAAATAAATAAAAATGCCTGTAACAAGCTTCTTGTGTGAAGTCTGAAATACTGTCTGCAGAGATTTTCTTTTTTTTTAAATTATATTCTGTGTTACTTCTAATATGTTTTCTTCATTAAGATTTTGTATTTTTAAAAGAAAGAGAAAAATTCCTTTTTTATTTTCTGACTCTCAACTATATGCATATATGCATGGATGTAGGCTGTACACAAGAAAACAGGTATCTTGTCATATATACTGGCTTTGTCAGATGAAAGAGTGTATAGAAGGCACGCACCTCATAACCTTTTCTTTGCTTGAAGTAGCTGGAGGGAGCTGTGTTTACCCAGTACTGCCATAACACCTGGTGTACTTTCTTTGTAAAGCTGTTTGTGTGTTAACATTCTTTGTTCTGGTCAGGCTCCAAGCTGACCAAAACCCAAGAGATGGTTAGTGTAGCAGCAAGCATAAGCGGATACACCTGCTGGGTGGTTGATTGGCGAGGATTTGGCGCTATGCTAACCCCGCTAGTTGGCTTTGGGTTAGCTTTGAAAAAGTTCACATCAAGCCAAAAGGCACCAGCAACCTCAGCAGCACTACACACAGGATCTCAGGGATGTCAGAAGGAATAGTAAATGGCTACTGTGGTTAATTCACCTCAGCCGTTCTCAGGAATACGATGTAATAAATTGCTGGCACTTAACAAAGTCATTATCCTCTATAGGTTCTTCTGTCACTCATAACTAGAGTCGCTGGGCGCCATCCCAACAGTATGTTAAGCACTGTGGCTACCATCTGCTCTGTATGATTTCTTCTGTCTGACACACCCTTTGGTACCATGCTCTATATTCCTTTTCTGCAAAAAATCTGGTTTTCAAAAATTTGCATGGCTGTTATATTGCCTAAAATCAAAAGACAAAAAATTAAAACTGATAAAAAGCAGATCTTTAATGAAAGCCTTCAGGTGCACAGGCATGGCTACCTACACATGTGATAAAGGATTTCTCCAATTTTATAAGGTTAAAAATTAGTATATCTAGCAGGTACATCCAGTAGGAGATTAGTTGCCCCAGTAAGCCACCCTTAGGTTGGCCTCTTGGAGTTGGTCCAGGGGCTTCCTTGCCCTGCTTGTTATGTCTCTTTAAGTTCTGGTGGAGAACCAGATTTCTTGTCAGAAATAGTCTTCCTGAGAATAAGACTAAACAGAATTTCAATAATGTGTTAGAAAGAGTTAGCTTATTATTCTAAAATGTGAGAAATGGCAAGAAAAGTACTAGAAACCGTACAACAGCAAATGAAAACTCTACAAAGCTACAAATACATGAAAAAGCTGAAAATCTTCAGGCATCAGTTGTACCTTTCCAATTCATATAGGGCTGGGAATGATTTCCTGTGCCTTATATATGGATTGATGGCATTTGATAATCTTCAGGCTGTTGTTTGCTCCACAGTTCAAATGTCAGGCAGGCAAAGCACTGGTCCAGGCATTCGGGGCTACACGCTTTTCTTCCAGGTTGCTGACCGACACTCAGTAAAGGCATGAGATTTCCTCACCTGATCTGGATAGCAGGTAGACCTCTTATGGGACAGTGTTCCTCTCCCACTTAAGGGGGAATGGCAGCAAATGGTCAGGGGTGTGGTAGACCTTACTTTCAAAGAAGCTTGAGAGCTGGGGATGGAAGAAGTTTCTTCTATTGCTTTAGCCCTTTCAGTCATGTTCTTTATCTAGAACAGGGTAAGACTTTGTTGCAGAGATGTAAGAGGTTGCTGATGTTGCACAGGACTGCCTAGTTTTATAATGTGCTTACATGTCCCCTGACCTTTGTGAATATTGAGAAATCGCCCTTTATAAGGGCTTTAACATTTAACAGCTTTTCTAAATGTAGTTGCAAGATGCTGAACTTAGGGGGGATACCAGCAGCAGGACAGGAAGCTGTGTGCCCCTGCTGTGCACTGCTGCTGGAAATGAGCCTCTAATCCAAATGGCTGTGACCTGGATATCAAAGAAAGAAAATTAGAGGTTTTTTGCCAAGAAACTGGGTGTCCTTGGCATCTAGCAAAGCAGAAACTGTTTTAATTATCTAATTAAAGTGGGGCATCCCATTATTTTATATCATTTAGAAAGCCAGTTGTGGATATTGTCCTGTTGCTTTCTTAGTACTCTCTAAAGGGTCCCTGACATGCACAGATAGGTGCAATGGGTCTACATATCAAAGCAAAGATTTTAACAAAAGCACCAGGGTTGTGACCCTTGACTTTGTTCTCATATTGTTAGTTCTGTGTAGGTTTTGCTTCATAATCTTTGCAAGTTACAAGTAATCAAAACCTGTTCTGTAAGACATCAGTTTTTGGAAACTTAATTTTTCAGTGCTCTACTTTGTCCTACATTTTAGTTCTTTGTCTCCATGGTGGTTTTCATTGACTTTGAAATCTATCTTGGCAAAATTTAATGGCACTCTCTGTTGTGCTTGTTTCTCTTCTGGCCTGCTTTTCCTTTGATATGCTCTGATAAATATTTGCTGTGGGACAGATTTCAATCTCAGTTACGTCAGTATAAATGCAAAAAGCACAGTCACTGAAGTCTGTGATTATGCTAAAGGAAGTGAAATCAGACATGGGCTCTCCTGTCCGAAGTCAGTAGTTCTGTACTGAAACAGCCTTTGCTAATGAGGGGAGAGAATAGAGAGGGGAGAGAATAGAGAGGACAGAGAGCCTGCTGTGGGGAGTCACTGCCTGAAACAGAACTCTGTCAGGGTAAAGATGATGCCCAGGGAAATGGTTAAATATGCATACTGGGAAATAAAAAGTGTCAAATGATTCACATGAAAGAGTCTTAAAAGCACACAGGGTGAGCAAAGAGTCATTTTGTTTTAGACATGTAAACCACAAAGGACAGGAATCTCATTTTCCTTTCCAGTGCACTCCTTACGCTTGGTTTATTGGGGGCATGTAGATACCCTGCAACCTCTGTGTAATTGAGTTTTTCCAGACCTGGTCACATGTGCTATAATTTCAATTATTTTTTAAATTTACATTTTTTAAATTCTTGCCTTTTGGCCTTTAAAGTTCTCCTTGCTTGGAATGAGGCTGTTTTCTTGTGGTTCCTCCCTAAGTTCTTTTCCGCTGAGGACAGGATGGGTTACAATGCGGTCTGCGTGGGCTTTAGCCCTCCAGCCCTGCACTTTTGACCCTTTCCTGCTAGGGCTTTACTACAACTTAAGCTATGTAAATGCATGGTAGCATGCAGCTTATTAAATACTCAGCCTCTTCCAGACTTAATGGCTCTGCTGGGTCCTGCCTGCTTAGCAGCATAGCAGGCTGTGTGCTTAGCAACTCTGGCTGCCCTGAGTGATCGCCCCCAAGCACTGCCTTCCCTGCTGCCTCACCACTGAATATAACAAATAATTCCAGCTTGTTCTGGAACAAAATTTTGCCCAGGTTTGGGTGCAACTACCACCAGCCAGCCACAGCCTGTGTATTTTAACAGCATCATGCGGGCTGGCTATGACAGGAGACAAAACCCTGGGCTGTTAGAGGTGCTCAACCCCCATCTGCAAGTAGCAATGGCTGTAAAACAAATATACATACCAGTAAACATAGACCCGATTGGTTTAATGCTTTTTTTCCTTAGAAATTTCAAAATGTAAAAAGCTCATAGTTTCAAGAACAATTGATAAAGAAGAACAATTCATAAACCACTGCTCTTTTGGGCTGGATAATGCACAATTTGCTAGGATAGGGGTGCTCTTGTCCTCTGTAGGTGGAACTAATTTCCTGCATGGAAGAGAGATACAGCCAGTAAATCTCATCTTTCCTATATTATAGAAGGCAATCTGTGGTGTCGTTGGTTGGTTAATTTCTTTGTTTGTTTTGTTGGTTTTATTTCTTAAAAGCTGAAGAAGGTTACTGTGACTTTACTTATCTTTTTTCACCTCGGCTAACCGTTCTGAGATCCTCAGACACAAGTACAGCTCAGCTAAGCCTCTAGTAGGATGATCACTCAGAAATTACTATATTGGGGAAATGAGTAGCAGGTTTTCAAGTATTTTAACCCAGGAGAAATCACAATTGTTTTCTAGTCATAATGCCTAAATAAATAGCCCATAGGTCCTTCTCTCTGTTATTTCTGCATTAAGAAAATAACTTCTGCTGAGGTGTGGTCTACTCTGGCCATGGTCAGAATGAAAATGAGGATGCTCTCTGGTAGAAAAAGTGAAAAAGGAGGGAGGAAAAGATGGTATCATGCCAGATGCCATTGCAACCTTCTGGGCTGCCACCAGGCTGTGCTTCAAGCATCTATAGGGCAAGGGCATCTGCTAGAAAACAGACCTGAATTTTTATCCAAAGATACTTGCTATTTTCCCAGAGACAAGCCTCCAGAAGTCCTGCATGTAATGGAAATATTTATATAACAATTCAGTTCTTCAAAGAAGTATACAGAAGCTGCACAGCAATTCAGTGGAGTTTATTATATTTGAACTGTTTTATCTTTATCTCTGGCAAGCATGCAGGGAGATTAAGCAACTACTCTGGAGCTACCAAATGCATCTGAGGTAGGGCCAAGATTAGAATATTGATTTCTGGCTTCCTGAGTTCCAGGCTCAGTTCACTACATTATGTTGTCTTTACAGATAGCATTTAGACAAATAGATCTTGACATATCAAAAGCTCAGTAGCCTCTCAGTAAATTGAACAGGGCTTTAGCTGTTCAGTTCCTGTGATTTGTGCATGCCTCACACTTGGTCTCAGTAATGTCAGTAGCTATTGCATATTTACAGTGAAGCCCACTTGTATCCTGAGGCATACTAGACTTATTTTTTTTCTCTGAGTAGAAATAAGCCTGATTATAATACATTTTCCTCTTGTCAGATTGAGATTTGCACATAAAATTTCCAAGAAATTTTGTTTCAGCCCTCTTTACAAAATTCCCCACACTGGTAGAGATTTTCAGTCCTGACCAATGGTAGCTTGTCACTCTTTCTAATTTATTAAGAAGTCAGAAAATGGGAAAAGTCCTACATACCCAAAGTTCAAATGCAAGTACTTTTGAAGTCACCACATACCAAGGATACTCAGTTCCTGATATGCAAATGCCAAAGAAAAGCATGTACTTGAAAGCTGAAATAGATTTTACACAGAGAATAAAGGCATAGGTATATAGGCATTAGAAAACTTGCCTCTGGGTATCCACAGAGGTATAAGAATATTGCCATCGCTACAACCCAGGAAACTTCCAAACTACACCTCAGCTTGCTGAGGTGTAGGCTAGAACCTTTTTTTAATTTCTAAACTGCAGGTATCCCATCTGCAGCTAACAAAGGATCTGCTCACTCACACAAAGCCTACTTGAAGTTTGACAGTCCTACAAAAGCTGTACTGGTGTTTCAAACACATCAAGTTGTCTAATAGTCTTCTCCACCCTTCTTTGTTACTTGATGCAGCAGCATGATGTCATTTATCAGAGCACCAAAACTGGAGACATGCTGAATATGTGAATACCAAGGAAGTGGTTTCCTTAGCAATAACAGGCATGTGAAAGTCAAAACTTCCTTTCCTCCTCATGTGACCTTTTTCAAAGCAATTCAGCCTGGGGACAATAGGAGTGAATTCCAAACACCCGCAGTGTTCCTGCACGGCTCGGCAAGGATCCGCTAAATGGCAAATTTATCTTACCTATTTAATATGGTAAAATTCTATTTCTCTTTATATGTTCTTCTCTAGGGATTCTGTGTGTTTATATGACAGGAAAGTACTTCTTGAAAGCAGAATTACCTAATGCCACATAAACAAATATATAGAATATAAGTCATTTTCTTGCCATTGTGGACCAAAACTTTTGTTATGCATAAAATCCAAAGTCCTTTCAGTTGTCAGGAAATAGGAGCATGAAAATTCTTACCAGCTTCTTTTAATAGCTGGACTTTCCTGATGACATCTTGCCCAATTTATTTAAGGTGAAAATCAACGCTTCTAAGGGGGGAAAGAGAAAGGGAGATGATTTATGAAGGCAAATAAGAGGAAGATGACATTCATCTCACCCATCCTGCACACAAGAGCAGTATCAGTCCTCTGTTGCTATTCTTATCCTATTTAGTACAGCCTTTTTTCATCCCTAAGGAGACAGTAGTGATAGCCAGAAGTGCTTGCACAAAGCTGCCTGTCCAAGAATCCTGAGGTATTTTCTAAAAGTAGCTACTAAAATTAAACCTGAGCTATCTACTGAGTTAGGGAACTAGTCTCTCATTTTTTTGAGCTGGGGAGGTGATATAGCAGGTAGTTGTCAGAAGGTCAGACAAAATTCCTGTTGCAGCTGGAAATGGTCACTCAGCCTACTTTCTGTACTATAATGTGTGACAGACTGTCTTGGGTTTCAGAAAGTCAAGGTAAGTTCTGGTTTTACTGTTCTCCCCAGATCTGTGGTGCTGGACCACCCATACACATCCTGTTGCCTTGCTGCCCCACTGATGGGGTCTGTATTCAAGTCCCTGGTGATTCACAGACAAGGGTTTAGGCCTCAAGGACCACTGATTATCATCTCACTTTTAGTAACACGTGCTGTGGTTTGCTTGGGTTTTCCCCACCACTTTCAGCCTATAGTTTTAAACTCTCGAGCATAAGTTTTCAGAAATGAACAATGCAATGTGAATAGCTGAGTTTGGAGCTGGTCCCACCAGGCAGAAGAAGAAATTTGACAGGAGACAGTTCCTCTGCAGCTTTCTGTGAATCTGAGAAAGAGATGTGCTGTGGATTTGGAGCCTTGATGTCTGGAGGAAAATAGGCAAGCCATCTGCTCCCACAGGTGCTGGCGCATCGGTGCTTTGTGCCGGTTCCTCCAAGGCAAAATGTATTGTCTAGCCAAGCATTCATGTCCAACAGAGTGTGAAAGTACCTGTGGTGAGTTGTTGTATGAAATCCCAATCCACCCTTGGCAAAATGTCATACCAAGCATGTTCATGTTTAATGCCAGGAGCTATTCAACTGCTGTGCAATATTCCTGTGGGTGGACTGTCACAAGGATGCTTGAGGAAAGATGCAAATGGACTGTTCTCTGTACATGGCAGCAGCCTCTGTCAATGATTCAGTGCCCAAGGGGGTGACATTCAAAGCGATTTTTGATAATGCCCTTATAGCCAAAGTCAGACATGACCAGAAACAGGGGCAGCTGAAGCAAAACAAACACAACTGTGGTGAACAACTGCAATGAGCCTTTCTGGATATGGGACACCTGTTCCACACAGGGAACAAAGAGCAGGAAAACTAGGCCTGTGCTTCCCATGGGGGCAAGCGAGCAGCAGCTGGGTCATGGCTCTGAAGGCACCACGGAGATGGTGCAACATGGAGGTGGGTTTTCTGCCATCAGCAGGATTAGCAAGTGATGCCATAAGCCCAAAGTACCACATCACTCAGGCTGTGTGAAGTAGGTACTTGGAAGAGCAGTGGTGGTGAAACCAAAGACAACTGGCTGCTCCCAGACAGTGCCTTGACATAAGAAAGGAGTACTCAGAAAAAGGCCCCTGCATATTTTTTTTCCTGGTGTGGCAGAAAAGAATCAGAAAAAGGTGTAAGAAAAGCCCTGAAAATGCTCTCTAGAAGAGGAAAGGTGGCACAAGTCTGGCCACAAGTCCCCTTCCAACAGCAACTGCATAGGCTGAGTGGAAGTGGAGCTAGGCAGTACCCTGGTGCCACAGTAAAACCCAGTAAACTGCACCACCAAACTGCTGATTTTGTTACGTGTTACTGCCAAAACGAGTAATTCGGGACTTACTTGACTGTCTCCATGTTGCTGTTCTGCGTGCAGTGCTTTCCAATCTGCTGTCACCTTGGCCAGGGGTTAAGGACTGTCCCTGTGTATGTGACACTGGAAAGGCACAGTGAGATTCTGGGATGAAGGTGGGCACAGTGAGGCTGTGGTGGGCACAGGGTTCCTGAGAGCACTCAGGAAGGGTGCTGCCCTCCCAGCAGAGTCACAGCAGAGCAGAGGTCCCCTCAGCCTCCAGCCTGCTCCACACTGGAGGATGTCTCTCTGGCCAGGCTGGGGGTTTAGAGAGGTGCAGATCAGCAAGGGCAAAAAGCAGCTTTGGCCAACACTTCACCTCCCTCAGACAGCATCAGCCCACCATTATCCATGTGTCTTGCTGCCAGCACATGAAGAATTCAAACAAAATTCACAGGCTACAAGTCTGCCAGGGGGGAAGCAGTGCTGCACATTAACCACCCCAGATTACAGGAAGGAGCACAGACTGGTGCAAAAACAGAACAGCAGGAAAAAAAGTGAAAGACGGGAGAGGTGTGCCTGGGTCTTGGGGGAGACTGGCACTGAGCTGCCTATGTCCGGTTACAGAGTAACCTGCTGGGGCTCAGGGAAGTTTTCCTATCAAGGACAATTCTGAACATACAGGCTCAGTGCATTGTAATTAGCCAACACACAGCAGACTGCAAGATGTTTGTCTCATGCTGTGGGACCAGGCACTATTTATGGCAATCCCATAGAAATGTCATAGGATGACACTCTCGGCTACATTAATAAATAGGGTTTCCTTTATTCCTTTGTTCATGTTAAGACATCATCTATTTCTCTCAATGTGTCATTTAGCTTGATAAATTTAGTTGAAAAAAATACTCAATGAATGTTTAAGCAAAGATTCTTTCAAAGTTTTTGTCTGTTTTGGAAAAAATCTAGCCAAATACCTTTCTGTTCCTTTGTAGGAGAATAATACAGTCAGGATATGCCATCTCCTCCTGTGTAATCCAGTTATTTTTTTAACTTAGTTTTTTCATGCTTCAGTTTTATGATTGCTCCCATGGGTCATAATAAACCAAGATATAAAGAAAATATATTCAGCATATTTTGAAAAATAACAAGCAATATCCTTTACAGGAAATGTGGGCTGCGGCATACTATTACAAACTTTTGTCATGTCCTTTAAAGTCACTTAAGAAGGGCATAGTTCAGCCATGCTGGTTTCTTTAGAGCATGTGCTGATAGGATTTAATTAATAAATCAGATTTCAGATTCTGTGACTACTACAAAATGTTTAGCAGCAAAGTCACTTTGACAGAGCTGCTTTTCAGCATATTATCCTTCTGCTGAAAGATCTCCCAATGAATCCAGTATTTGTCTCAAACACTGAAGACAGCTATGACCTGCTATAAAAAGCGCTGTCTGGTGGTCAGAGCTTACCATCATTAAGTTACTGCTACAGCAGCTCATTTGCAACCTTGCTGAATACAAACATGTATTAAATCATTCAGCTGATGGAAAAAAATGCAGATTTTATTCAAATTATATGTACTATGATGTTACTAGACTTCAGTTTTTGAGTTGTGAGTTTTAACAATACCGGCTTCTAGGAGAATGGGAATGCAAGCTAAGGCAGTGCTTTATGCCTTAACACAGAAATTTTCCAGCTATTCAGCACAACAGTGCTGTCAGTTCAGTGTACTTTTGAAACTTGCTTTGAAACAATTATGGCAATAATGAGAATCAAGCTCATCATTCTGGAGCCGTTCCAGGTGAAATACCCAATAAAATGAAAAGTTGAGTGGTTGAGAATAAAGGCAGGATGTAGAGACAAGGGTGGGATGTAGAGACAAAGGTGGGATGCAGAGATGAGGGCAGGATGCAGAAGCATGGTGGGATGTGGAGGTGAGAGTAGGATGCGAAGGTCAGTGTGGGATGAGCAGGCCTGGACACGGACACAGCTCATGCAACACCAGGTGTATCTTTTCTCTCAGCACAGACACACAGCCTTGCCTCTTCACAGTGGATCTCTAGGCCCTTTAGAGTTTGAGAGCCATCAGGTACCAGGACTAAATTAAAAAGCATCTCTGCACGAAATCAACAGTGTGCTCCAGAACTTTCCTGATTAGCTTAAAAACATGCAATCACCCACAAAATCTATTTGCTCTTGCAGACAGATGAAGAACACAGAAATTCAGCATCTCTACTATTGCAACTACCAAGACCTGAAAAACAGGTTTGTTACCTGCTCTACAGGCATAATGGGAGGATATGATCTCCTATCTGTGGTTTCACTTGCTCTTGGTGCTCAACACTTGATCAGGCAGATTTGGCCCTGTTTCTGGTTCATTCTTCCTTTGTTCCAATCTGTTTCACAGGCAGTGTTTGGGGAAAGCACCTGCCTCTCCAGCATTGTTTTGCACCAGCAGATCTCCAAGAACTTTACAAAATGAAAATAAATTGAAGGAATGAGGCAGATTTGGGGCAGTTGGCAGGGGCAGGTGATTAGGGAAGCACTGTTGATCAATGGATCACCCTTGAGAGGAGCAGATGGAAGAGCTGTCACGTGAAAACAGTGTGGCAGGTTCTGGAGTGATAGCCAAGCTCCCTGCATCCTCTGTGGCCGCCACTACTGCTGAGACCCACTGAGCAGACCTGTTCTTATGCTGGTCCTTCTACAAAGGATAAGCTACTGCTAAAACCAAACAAATGCTGCTTCAGGCAGGTGTGGTTTCTACGGGGAGTCTAAACATTTCAGCCCTAATGTGCCAATGTCATGATGCTTCGGGGGTTTCCTTCTCCGATTTTTAAAGAAACTCAAAAGCTACATTAAAAGAAAGCCACAAAATCAAGCATTCATTTTAATGTGAGAATCACATTTATACTCTTTAATTCTTTGTCCCTGCATGATACAATCTTTAACTGCACTCCGCCAGATACACTTTTAAGAAAAATGCTGATGTTTACTTTTCCTGGTAATTTACTATAGAAAATAATACTATAATGTAAGACACATTCGATGATTCAATATTACCATGTAACAATGTGATGAAATATTGGGGCATTACTTGTTTGCTCCTTATACTGTAGTTACTGTACAAATGTTTTAGTGAACAACACTGAAAACCTGAAACTTGAAAGTATCTTTTGAGGGAAAAAAAGACTTCTAGCCAATGAGAAAAATTATCTCAGAAAAACTGAAAGAATACAGACTAATTGCTTTTCTTTCTTGTCCCAGACATTCAGCTAGAGAGGAGGAGCCTTACAAAATTCATATGATAGTAGCAGTAGTTTGCAAACCAAAATTGTTTGTTCATGCTGTTTGATGGCATCTCCCCAATGTACACAGGGCCCTGATCCTTACAAGCTCATGCACACTGCATCTGTTCATGTTACACATATTTACCACCACAGAACTGTCCAAAAATGAATAAATCATAGTTCCTGCAATACTGTATTTCGTGCTCTCCCCTCTCTTGTTTCTGTATTCACCTCAACTCCAAATTTTAATTTGTTAGGGAATTATAAATTTCATACTTTCTGGTCTATTCCTGGTGGAAGATGTGAAGAGCTACAGACATTTACTGTTCTCTTAAAGTATTATAAATTGCTTTAAATTTAAATAATTACATAATATCTTGTACCAAGAGAACTGCTTTTTTTGTCTCCAGAGACATTTATTAGAAGCATTCATAATTGCAATTGTTTGCCTCTTACTACTAGATTTTCTTTTTGCTTTTTGCTAGTATCAAATGGCACTAACCAAATAGTCCTGTTGTCTTTAGCAAGACAGCTTAAGGAGAAAATTCCTTTGATACTAGAAGGGCGAAACCAGGCCCTTCGTTCTTTAAACAACGATTCAAAGTCACGTTGCCCTTATTGTTGGCTTCAGTACTAAAGATTTTTCTCATGCCTGGCTTCACTTTGACTTCATGGCTAAGGTTTCAGCTAGTGATGCTATCAGACAACAGCAGAACACAATTCAAAACAGCCAGTGGAAAAATCCCTACCCTCTTCCAAAGCTACTAGGTTAAGGTAAAAGGAGAGCTGTGACACCACCTACTGTGAAGCACACACTTGCATTGAAGCTCTATGGCACACATCGGAACTTCGACTTGCTCATTATTCTTTAGGGTTTTGTTGTTTCAAATGTAAGTTGCAAATGGTTTGGTAACTAAATTGAATCCTATCAGTCCAGATTAATATTTCTTTATAGCTGAGATCTAAAGTCTAAAAATCACCTTTAAGTTGTAAAATATTATTTTCTAAGCTGTGTTAATTTTACTTTGAAATTCAGATGCAAGACAATATTCCATTTACTCTGATCATGTGTTTTGAAGGTTAAAGACTACATACTTCTTCCTAAATGTATGGCACCAAGTGCATGATAGAAATACTGAATTGGACATCTGCTGCTGTCCTCTTTACCAGAGAGGTCACTTTAAAAACTGTCTGCTGTGCTTTCAAAGAAACCCATTGCTGTGTTCCAGCACTGAAGACAATAGTGGAGGGTAAAGATGTAACCTCTCTGGTCCAAATGTTATATATTCACATTGCATCTCCTGCAGATGAAAAGCCATCCTTACAATGAAGAAGAAAATTAATTTTGGAACAGTGTATTTTTCTGAATTATTATTTCAGTCAGAAATGAAGTGGCAGAACTGCCCAATCTTAGTATTATTCATTAGGCAAATTCATTATGGTTGTATCTATCAGCCAACCCCCATCAGATCCTCTTGTGCTAGACATTATAAAACCAAGAGCTGTTCTGAAAGTTGGATGATGCAGAAAATCATTTTGTACTGCTGAAATGTGTTGCTTGGAGGGGTGCCTAGCTTCATCACTTTTTTAGTACAATCATTTTTAGAGTAAGGAAAATGGTGTAATATTAATTTCACCCAAAACCTCAGATTATATAGGCCATGCTACATAGAAACAGAACATCAGCCAGAATGTGTTGCTTTTTGTGACTGGGAAAAGCCAGATAAGAGGTAAAGACAAGTGGTCAGAGCTGCAAGGGAAGGGTGGGACCTGCTCCTGACTCTACCCTTAATGTGTTTTTCTGGTGGAAATAATATGTGAGACCATGGGTATTGGCTCAAAAGGGATTTGAAACATATTTTTGAGGTTGGATCAGAAGAGGCAAAAAGATATTACTGGTTTTGCCCTTAATGTTGCAGTGTGTTTGTCTTTCAATAAAAAATAAAATTAAATGACTGTGCTTTTTCTCCCTTCCAACCTCCCATCCAGCAGCTCCACTGCAAAACAGATGCCATGTAGGGTAGGTACCTCTTCTTTCCAAATGCCTTGTTTAATCTCCTCCTTCCCTTCTGTTCAGTTTCTCTTACAGGACAATAAACCCCGGGTTTTGTCCACCAGTCTGTGTGTATATATTAGGTCCACAACCTTATCTGCATCTATGATGACCTCTGGGGAGAATATATCACCACTTTTTCATCTCACTACAGCAAAAGTGAGTAAAACACAGTTGTTGTTTCTTTGAGCAATGGATTTGATGAGGTGGTTATCTTGGTAATTAAAAAACCCCAACCCCCTTCAGCCCAAGAACTCTGAATGCGTTCTCCATTAATCACTACAAGAGCACCATTGACTTACTATGTTTGTAAGAGACATGTGCCTAACAAAGTAGAAACAATTTTTTTCTAACTCAAAGAATATTTTATTAGGTGGTCTAATCACTTTCACTCACAGATACTACAATAATAAACTGTGAGTGAAAAAAAACGTAATAAATACAGGCCTGCACATCTTAAATATATGACTGAATTTTAAGTTTACCAATCTACTTTATGTGTAAACCAGTAATGTTCAGGTCTTCAAAGGCAAGCAAGATTGGGCTAACCCAGCCTTCTGATTGATCCATCTAGATGTCAAAGCCTGATGAGAGTTCACCTCTGATGGGGTTACCAGATGTCAGCCAAGCAGCAGTGCCCATGCCTGCCCTTAGTCCATGGCAGTAGTGAGATACAGATATGTCACTTACACAACCCTCTTCCCCTGTAAAAGCAGCTTAGGAAAGATTTTTCTCACATTTGAAACTGTTTATGAGGAACATGGCCAGCAGCCAACTACCCTGAGTCAGTCAGAAGTAGATCATAAAGGCAATGCAAACCACTAGGTATCTGCTGTGGCCAGTGTCTTACTTCACCCACATTTTGTGAAGCTGGGCTTTTGCAAGAGGGATTTGTGCACTATGAGCATGAGTAATTCTAAAAATTTTGCCCTGCTCCACTGCTGAGATTTGGTTTAATCCTTAGGTAACTATTCCAGTAAAAATACTAGATGTCATTGGTCCTTCAGCATCCCTTACACCTTGTCCAACTTGAGCTGTGGGTTGTAGGGGCAGGTTTATCCTTGATGAGGCATTTGTAACAGAATGACATGGCAAGGCTCTGTCCCTGGCTGTGATGGAAATGCAAGCCTTGTAAACAACAATAATGCTTGAACCTCTATGCTAAAATCTGCAGACACCAGAAAAGTAAGGAATTAGATCAGAAGGTCAGATCTTAATTGAGAAACAGAAATGCAGGGAAAAAAAAAAAAAAATCTAAGCCAGGGCTCTGTTTTGAGATGCACAGGACAGGTGCTTGCACACTGGTATTCATCTTTTAAGACTAAAGGCTGAGAAAGAAGGACCATCATGCCATGTGCAGGAGAAAAATCCAAGTTAGCCAAATCTATTTTTGTTAATCATAATATTGATGAGTCTTCCATGGCCACAAGACACAGTGTATGGCATATAACCAGGAATTAGACTCTGTTACTGTCATATCTATGGTGTGGGACTCCTACCACGGCAATTGTCATCAAAGGGCAAGAGATGTTCTTCCCAGGAGAAGCCCACATGGGGTACCACCAGTAAACTTTTACTGGCAGCATTCATAATCAGCACCAACAACTGCAGACTAGCTGTCTACTGCCATTAGTCACTAAGGATTGAGAGCAAATATGTAAGGAGAATACAATTAAATAGCTCCAAATGGAAAGTAGGATAAAAATGCAACAGGACTTTACCGAAGGTATATTTTGTGAATCAAACCTGGAACCTTCTGTGAGTAGAGGAAGGGTCCTGAACAAGGAGAAGGCAGGAGATTCAGCATGACTAGACCTGAGTCAGTGTTTGGTATATGATTTCACAGAAAGCTGATACAGGGGTTGGTGAGATGCTGCAGCATGGCTAAGAAGCTGGCTAAAAAGAGATGCCACAGAGGAAATGCTGCCTCACGGAAAGAAGCTCCAGAAGGATCAGGCATCACACCTATCTAAAGTGTAACAGGTCTATGCATGCACTAAATTATGGATTGTACCAGTGACATTTCTTGATGGCGTGGCTGGGAGAAACAGCCAGGAGAAAGATCAGGATAGCCTGGACAAGGGTTTGCCTGAACTTGAGGACTGGAATGTCAGACAGTTGACAGAAGTTCAAGCACCAAGCAGTAAGAATACTTTTAATAATAAGAGTATTTTTAGAACAAACAATAACATATCCAGTTTTGAGGTGCTTAACTGTGACTTACAGGGGAGGACTGAGTGGTGCATACTTGTGGGTCACTAAATGAGCATAACACAGTGAGAGGACTGGAGGAAGTGGCCTTCAGGTGAGATTCAGATTTAAGATTTTTCACTATTAGGGTGGTCAGGCACTGGAATAGCTGCCCAGGGAGGCAGTGGAGTCACCATCCCTGGAGGTGCCCAAGAAGCGTCTGGATGTACCGCTGGGTGATGTGGTTTAGGGTTACAGTGGCTGTGCCAGGTGGACGGCCGGGACTGAGTGATCTCAAATCGCTGCAAATTACACCCTTGGGAAAGACAGTGAGACCCCAAGGTGGCAGTTTTCACCTCTGAGTTATCACTACTATTTCTTCTGCTCACTTCTTGGAGAGGACTTGGTGTTCCCTACAGTCCAGAACTGACGTAAGGACGACTCAAGGGAGGCTTTTGGGCCCCACCAGCTCCTCTCTCCGGATCCCCGTGTGACGGGGACGTCACTCAGCTTCTTCGCAAGTCCTTTTTCCCTTCCACCCCTGCCGCCTCTCCGAACGCGCCTTCACCTGCGGCCGGGGCGGCCCCGCTCCGCTGTGCTACGCTCCGCCGGCCCCGCCGGGGCGGCCGCGGCGTCAGCGGGAACGGCCAGGAAAAGCCGCAGGAACAAAGAACATGGCGAGGGGAGGAGGAGCTTACGGCGCCTCCACCGCTGGGAAGGGCGCTCCGGGGGCGTACAATGCCCGCCGCGGGGCGGGCTCGCTTCCCTCCGCCCCCTTTCCCCGCCCTTGTGGCCGGGCTGGCGGGGGGCTGGGGCGGAACGGAACGGGACGGGCTGGACTAGACTGGACTGGACTGGAGGTGGCTCTCGGGAGTGGGTCCGCTGTCTGCCTCAAGTTTCGCCCGGACTGGGAAAGTTGGGCGGGACCCGTCCAGGTAAGGAGCGGGCGGGGGTCCCGGGGCACCTGCGGGCCAGGCCGCGCTCCCGCTCCGCCCGCAGCTCCCGGGCTCCGGCCGGGGCCGCAGGTGCCGCAGGACCGGGCGGCCGTGCCTGGCGGGCCCCGCGGGGCCGGTGGGGTCAGGCAACCCCGCATCTGGAAACTTTTTAGGAACTTGGAAGGTTGTCCGCCCTGGCTGTCTCCCTTTTGGGGAGAGCCGTCGCCGTGCTACCCCGCGGCACCTGGCCCAAAACTTGGCGGGACTGTCAGGGCCGGAGCGGGAACCTCCTAAAAAACTCTGCCTAAAATTGCGTGGAGTTACAGTCCTACCTGTGGAGAGGTGCCGGGACCGCTGCTCTTGTGAAAGGAAAACTCTCCAGCCCATTTTCTTCTGGCGTCTGCACAGAGTGCGGCTCTCAGCTGGTTTTTCTCAACTCTCAAATTATTCTTTAGCTCTCGTCTTGAATAAATATTGCTCATGTCAGAACGATTATGGTACTGTTGAGAAGTCTTGGTCGGGATTTTGATCCTTTTAGTTTGTACTGAGATGGAGACTTTGTTTTTTGTGGGTTTTTTTTTTTTTTTTTTTACTAACTAACGATTTGAGCATCCGGTTTGAGGGATAACTTAAATGAATCGTACTAAGCGTTCCGCTTTTCGGAGTTTGATTTAAGATGTCCTGAGCTAGTTAGCTGAAATTTGGATTTTCAGAAATGTTTAGAAGTGAAGAAATAAATCACTGGGCTGCTTAAAGTAATGATTAATGTGTTCATAATTAATTCAGTTACGGTCCCGTCCCCGCCCCGCAGTCCTCCCCCAGATTCACATCGAGGCAGCTCAGTTGCATATCAAAAGCCTCTTCTCATTTTCATTTACTAAGTTATTAGACTTTCAAACTGTTCTTGCTCCTTTTCTTCTCACTTTGCTCATACCCTCAACAATTGAAGTGAAATTTTGGGGCAAGTGTCTCAGTGTACTTGCTTGGACACAAGCAATAAAGACAGCTTAGCGATGGGAAAGCCAGGAGTGTAAATAGCCATTATTTTCTATCAAAGGTTAATTAGTTATCATCTTTATATCTGCACATGTAAGTATAAGATGGGTAAAATTTTAAGATGAAAGTGCACAGCGGCTCTGGAAGGTACTGTTACACATTGCCCCAGCTTAAGAAGAATATCTCTTTAAAATGTGTTGACATTTAATTGACCTTTGAAAGTTCATTCTGTTAATCATACTCAAAGCACTAAAGCTATGGTTGACTGATCTGGTGCTCGTACATTCAGCCGTGCTCAGCATATAAATTCTGCAGCATAATTGCTACTTATTGAGCAAGAGTTTCTTTTCTTCTCCGAAAATGAGAAAGTTTTGCTTCGCCTCCGGCTGGGTGCTACGGGTAGAGTTGTGAATCCAAATGCTTTCCTGCCATCAGTTGTTGTGGCGGGTGTGGCCTCCAGCCAGGCAAAAAATTCCTTTGCTGAAACTGTGGTTTTTTCCTTCCTGAGGCCGCACACAGGGCAAGGTAACCTTGAAGGTTACTTCTGTATCAACTTCGAATCAAAACACAATAGGTCACTTAGCTTTTTATGTTTTAAACTCTTCTATATGCCAGCTGTTTGAATGGAGAAGGCTGAGTTTAAAAAGGTTGATTGCAGAAGATAACTCCCCTCTCCCCCTCAAAAACTTGTTTTATAAAGTCAAACCTAGTATACCCGTGTTAATTTGCATGCTACCTTTTTATGGCTGTTGTCCATAGCTTTGTTGTAATTCAAATTCATACAGATACAGGGAGTGGAAGCATTACTTATGACCTCACTGTCAAAAGATCTGGGTAAAGATTAATTTCTACTGGGTTCACTTTCTGGAGAGATTTCCCAATGAGGTTGATATAGTTGGTAATAGTTTTTGTGTGTTGAGACCTCTTGTCTTGTATCATGGATTTGTGACACTGTCTGTTGCCTCATGTGAAATGGGGGAAATACTAAATGTTAAATGCAGTGTCAGTGATTCCTAATACATCATTAGCTCTTTGCTGTTACCATTGAAAACTAATGAATATCTTTTATTCTTAGTCATAAATCTACTTACGAAGTTAGAGATCTGGCATTACTCTTGTAGTTTCCTAAGGTGTTTTGTCAATGCTGCTTTTGTGCTGGAATCCTCTAACTGTGAAGACAGATGTGATGTTCAAGGTGCATCTGCAGCCAAGTAACTGCCCTGACACTGTGTTAAAGTCTGCAGAGGGAGGGATTATCATCTGAGCAAGTATTTTTATCAGGGCTATGTCCACCAGCACGAGTGCTTTGAATGCTAAAAAGTGATCCTGTACTTGAGTTTTGTTTATTTTAGTGGGATAGATACAAGTACCACATGTGATTAATTTCACTGATTCTTTAAACAGCTGAGTGAAGATAAATGTACCAAGAGTATGTCTGTACTTTTTGTACAGTTGACAAAAGGAGGAGGCAAAACACCTAGGGTAGTTTAAGGGCTGGAGTGTGCAAATGCCTGACCTGCAGCTGCCCTGATGCCCGTAGCCCAGAGTTGGCACCTGCTTGGTCTATGGGCCTTGCAGGAAAAGACCATGCAAGGTGTCCTCTGTCACATTGGAGGACAGCGATCAGAGCCTCAGGGACCAGCAGGACATGTAGAGAGAGATCTGCTCTGCAGCTTAGCTTTTATAGAGGCTTAAGTCTTGGGTCTAGCTAGGTGAAAGTGTCAATCCATTTGTTACTTGCAGTTGCAAACACTGCCCTGGAATGAGATGCCTGAGCATGGTCCCCTTTTCCAAAAGGGTTATCTTACTGATTTGGGGGAGTGGTGGCTCTCCTGGGTGGCAGAATGGCAGAAGCTCCAGTATCTCCTGTTGAAAGCAGTGATCAAAGCATGGATGGCATCACCACATAGGGGCACAGACGTTCAAGTGGGGCAGTGAAAGCCAAGTTTTGAGCTGTGCCTGAGACAGGCCTAGAGGGGGATTTAAACCCGAACTCTTCTTGTCCTAGTGTTTGTATTGTAAAAAAGGTTTCTGGTGCAGCTGGTCTATTCCCGAACTGCTTTTTTTATTGCTGGGTTTAAGGACAGATCTGGAAGTTGCACATTCTTGCAGTTCAGCAGTTGAGGAGTGGCAGAGTGAGCCGGGGGTTTGGGAGCCATGTGGTGGTTTGGACGTGCAGTATTGGTTCAGTCAATGTTATGAAGGCTTCAGTGTTGGTACAAGTACCCGCTGGCAGGAAACTGTGTGCTCAGAGGGTAGTAGCAGCCAAGAACGGATGTTTAAAGCTTTAATGGTATCTAAAACTTTATCAGGCACCTAAACCCTTCAGGGTTAAAGGGGAGAGTCTTATAAAGGTGATGGTTGATGTTCTAGCTGCATTCCTAGATTATTCTGAGGAGGATAACGTGAAGTAATTCTCTGAAGATGATGGCATTGCGTGAAAGGAATGTAGCACTGGGCCATAAATTAACAGGAACAGGAAAAGCTCATTCTCAACTCCAGTTTATTAACTCAGCCATTTGCATATGTAATCCTTTGTACTAAAAACTTGTACTGTATAAATATACCTTTTACAATAGCAGCCTACCACAGCAAAGAGATTTTTGTGCAGAAAAGTTTTCTCTTCTCTTTCAAGTTCAGGTGTGTAGAAAGTAAGTTAAACATTATTCTGTATGACTGCTTTTGTCCATGGCACTGCATGTTGAATAAAACACATGATAAGATGTTCTTGATCAGTGTTAGATCCACAGATGCTTTTCCTCTGTAACCATTTAGAGTGCATATATAGACAGGTTTAATTGCATTTTAACATAGTCGCTGGTCAAGGTGAGCCCAAGCCATTCTAATGTGACACGCCTGGCATAATCCCAAGGGGATTAGTTGTTAAGACATTTAAAAAATAAAGTCAGGTCTCGCTTCAGTGTTTTTACTAAGTGACACATGTTCTAAATTAAAGCTTTTGCAGCAAGTTGATTATAAACTTTCTGTGAGTCTGAGCAACTGAAAGCTGTTCTTGGAGCTGTCAAGAGATGTACTCATAGCTCTAATTTTTAGCTGACTACTAAATCTATATTTATCCAGCAGGGATTTTCTTCCTTATTGACCATCAGAAAGGTGGGGGTTTTTTTAATAGAAGTCTTCATATGCATCGTGTTTCTTCTTCTGTTCTTTTTCTGTAATCTCTGGGCAGTTATTTCTGCTATCAGGAGTAAAATGCAGTTACACGACCTGTTTGCATCTGTGGAAAGCTGTGTGGGGTCAGCATTTAGAAAAACTCTGACTTATACTGAAAACTTTGGGATGACGGTGAGGAGGAAGGATAATTCTAAGTTCCCAATGTCTGAAGTTAATCAGTAGGGGTTTCTCACTTTGTGCCCTCCTCCTACCTGTCATTTCTCACATGCAGCTCTATTTTAGCTGTTCCAGAAGGGCTCATTCTGCTTTCTCCTCCTGCAGAACTCTGTAGTGTGTGCATTCTTTGGCATGTTAGTGTTGATTGCTGCGTAGTAGTTTTTTGAGCACTTTGGAGCTTCCCCAGTTTCTTAGCTAGGGCATTTATGCTGGTAAGCCCTCTCTTCTCTTGCTTCACTGGTCAGTCTAATGCTTTCTCCTTGCTTTGTACAACTGAATTGTGCCTCTCTTTTAACTTGGTAGGCATTTTTTTGTCATGTGCCTGTAAGTCTCTTGTAACTTCTGCTTCTGAAAAGTTGGAAGGAAAAGTCTTTTCACAGTGATGAGGATACAGGTTAACATTAATAAAATTCATGTTCATGGCCCTGTCGGTATGGTGTCATAATTTTATTTGATAGGTCAGAATGTTTAATTTCAAACTGTGGGAACAAGCAAGAGTTTAACTACTGATGTTCAGCTTAGTTCTGTTCCCTCATTTCATAAGCCTGGTCACACCCAAGAAAAAGGGAGGCTGTTGGAAATAAATGAAGTATGGGACTTGAGTAGGTGTATTGCCCCAGTCAGTATGCATGCAAAGAGTAGTGCATTTGCTGCGCATGAGTTCTAGTTTTGTTTTTTAGATGTTGCTGTTATATTTCTCCTGTGTAGCGCTATGAATAAACAAGCATTCTCTAAATTACTTTAGAACATGCTATTCTTAATGAAGTTGTTTTCTGCACACTTTTAGTGAATGTTTTGCTCCACAATAGTACCCAGTAGTTCTCTTTCATCTAGAACTAATTTCTGGTATATTCAAGTACCTTTGGGACAAGAGTAATCAATGCATTGCACAACCTCATGGGTAAGGATGTGTAAGCCTTGCAGAATCTTCTGCAACATCAAGGGCTTGTGCAGTTCACTGCGGAGCACGTTAAGTTGTGATAGTGTTGTGGTGAGAGCCTGTATTTGTTCTGATCTGCTGGAGATGAAGGACAAACTTTGTGATTGTGCTAATTATTTTGAGAGTCTTTATGTCCCTGTTTTGTGTTTGAACTCTAAATGTGGAAAGGAGTGATGGGAAGCAAAGAAATGGCCTTTCTGGTACTTGCAGGGGATCTGGGATGGCTGCAGTGTGCTACCTATAGGCAAGCAGAAATTATTCCTGCAATAACAACCTGACCCTGAAATTGGAAATGAGGGTAAACTTGCAGCCTGTGAAGTGTGAGTCACTGGGCTGGATCAGAGTTAAAGTCCCTGCTTTTCTCAGGAGTACAGTAGGATATAAAATAGTTCCCCAGGGATGTGACTTCCTCACAAATTACATGTCCTGAAAAAGGAAATAAGAAATGTGAGTTAGGAGACAGTTTGCAAAGCACAGGATGGAAGTGTTCTAGAAGTTCTTGGAGGATGCTGGGACAGAACATGGTTCTGTTCAGCCTAACATATGTCTGCTCCTGTGTGCAGGGGTCTAAGTGTGTGCCATAACTGTAATGTGTCCCCTGTGCCAGAGGCTTATCACTACAGCTGTATTTTGCCTTTGAAATGGACAATGCAGCTGAATGAGTTGTAAATGCTCTATGTATTTTGTACACTGTTAAAGCTAAGTAAATGTTCTTTGCTAAGCTCGGGATCTGTTGTGTTATGCTCCCTTGGACAATGCTTCTCCCATAAAACTATGAGAAGTTACTACCATTGCAGCCTGTTTTCTGGTCTAATATATGATCTTTATTTTTGTGCTGACCCAGACGTGGTCTTTATATTTATCTGTTATGAGAAGCCACAAACTTACTGGTTCTGCACTGGGAGGTGATGGGCAATGTACAGTTCAGTGCAGTTTCAGGCTGGTTGCTCATGGAACAGCAGCTGGCACAGCACTTGGCTCTGCCAACAAGGAGAAAGAAATGCTTCACACCACCTAGGTGTCACCCACTTCTGCCAGCTGATACCAAACAACAGTTGAACCTGTCGCATCTTCCTTTCTGGTCAGTACTTAAGGTTTGCAGGCTTCACAGTGATTCCCTCATGACATTGAAATGAAGAGGAGTAAACAACACTGTACTGTTCACTGATGCTATAGCAGACCATACTGTTCACACTTCTCTTTACCTTTCACTTGTTACTGCAGCTGCTTGGTGGAGATGTTTACCAAAGGCATCTTTGTTTCATGTGGCACATCTAAAATGAGTTCAAGTACCTTCAAAAGGTGTCAGGTGTGCAAATTGATAAATATGTTTTGAGTGTATGCATTTCAGTTAGTAAGTGCTATGTCCTGGACTTCTTTTGCTTTTGTAGTATGCTCATAATTTAGATTTCAGAACTATCATGTGTGTATTCTCTCTCTACTTTAGGTTGGTTTACTGTAGTTCTCCTTATTTTGTTTTTTTCTGTGCTCTTCTCAATCTCTATTTCTTTGGGTTTTGCTTAATATTGTAGTTCTGTCTTGTGTGTCTATTTGCTCATCCATCTTCATGGGAGCTCTCTATGTCCTTCTTCCTCTAGAATGATTGCGTGAATAAATTCTTCTCAATCTTAAATTCTCTGGGGATTTTGCTTTTCTGAAAAGATGTTAAATCTGAGATTGATTATGTGGTTGGTTTTGAGTGTGTAATCTGTACGTTTCTTAATATAATAAATGAGAAGTCATTATGCCTATCTCTGGTGGCAAATTTAAATTTTTCAGTGTTGTTTCTGAATACTTATGCAGCCTTAGCAGTTGACCTTTACCTACACGAATTGAGAGACAGCTGCATTCAGCAGTAATGTGTCACTTTAAACACATTCTAAGTTTTAAATGACGGTACCAGAAAAGGACACAGTTGTAATCATGGTTGTTAAAAGCTATCTGACTTCTTGCAGACAGTCCTAATAATGAGAACTATGTGATCTGGACTGCTCAGCTTCTGGAATTACAATAACTTCTGTTCATGTATGTGATACAGATTCCTGGAAATCTGAGGAGCAGTCTTTGGCAGAGGAAGAATGTAATTCTCCCTGGAGGGGAAAGTATCTCTTATGAAGGGGACTGAAGTAGGATCAGCTGATATCCAAGGTAAGTTCTTGGGCTTTTTTCACCAGCTATATTGCTAGTGAGGTGTGCTATAGTATTCATTCACTTAGGTGGATTAGAAGCTGACTAAAGTCTTTAATGATTATACATTGAGGAGAGAGTTTTGGGAAGAGACCTGAGAAAGCTAGGCACTACGTGTTGTTCATGATTTTACCAAGAGTTTTGACATCTTATTCCCAAATATTTGGATGGTTTTTGTCTCGTTTGGTGCATAATTTCAACTAATTGTCTGCAACTGCCTGCTTAATGCAGGGGGAGCCTGCTGCTTCAGGCATTTTAGAGCTCAAATGCAGTTGGGAGAATTGGATTCATCTGTAACAGTTGGAGATACTCATGTTGTATCATAACAGCTGTGAACTTGAGTTCATGTAAGTAATGTGTGCTTAATCTTCCTGTGCTGTCAGTGACAGGAAGAGGAGGAATAATATTTTCCCATATTTAATGATGATCTTAAAGTTTTTGACAAGCAAATTTGAAAACGTAAACTATAAAGCAACTTAGGAAATAATTGCCACAAGTTAAGCTACATAGAATTTGCAAAACCTTTAAATTTGCATTTTCATATATTGATATTCAAGTGTTAATGTGATAGAATTAAAAACTAATTTAGCTGTCTGAGTTTATGCAAACCTATCACCTTGTCTTAGAGACCCTGTTTTTGAATTCTAAGAGCACTTGGCAAGTTTTGGTTTAGTTGCTTTGTTTGTTTGTTTTTTTAGTTCTTTCTTTGTCACCAATAATCCATTAATCTGATTTAGAAACATGAAGACATTGAAAAGTTAGGATGTTGTTCCTTTTTTCTTACCTGTATTTTACCTGTTCAAGTATGTTTCACCTTATAAAGATCAGCATGTATTAAGCCCTGTTGATTGCTATTTAAGTCTTGGACACTTTCTTACAAAACACCTCTGTACGAATACTTTACAAATTAAATGTTGGAGTGGTAAAGACAAGTAATTGCCTTCTCCTGCATAACAGTCCATACTGTGTGACAAGGTGCCTCACAATTTTAGATTGACCTTCTTTTGACTTTCATACAAATATAATCTGTTTGTGTTATTAAATGGAAGGGTAGCCATATATGGAGTGGAATTGCATGTGGTTGCTGATACAATGTCCTTCATCTAATTAATTCCATTTTATAGCCTTCCTACATTTTCCCCCTTTAAGGTGTAGGTATTAGGCCAGTATATTTACAAATGAAATAATAATTTAAGTGTCACGAGTAGGTGTAATTAGGCTGAAATACTTCAATTTTGCATTCAGTGTTTTGCGTTTGGGGGTTTTGGGGGGGGTTTTGTTTGTTTTGTTTTGGATTTTTTTTTTGTAACTATCTATGTATATTGTTTTACAAGGTTATTTAAGTGTATTTCTTAGCTGGCTTGTGATAAATAAGATGGAACTTGCCAAGAGAAGAACTCTTTTCCTTTTTTCCCAAAGTATTGTTATAGTAAATATATTTTCTTACTGTCCTATTCTTGAGTAGATCTCACACAGGAAGCACCATTACCTCCTCATATTGCCAACTTTGTGAGTCTTTACTGAGAGTTTCATAGCTTGTCATGATAGCTCTCCTAAGGACAGGGTGAGTGGATCCTGTGGCTCTGATGTGGTATATAGATGCCAAGTGCTAGGAATTCCTGGAATGTAGAGTTGTGCAGCACTGATAAAGTTTGCTTTGTTTCCTTAGTGACTTGACTCATTGAGAAAATGTGATTCCCTAGGAAGGTTTAGCAGCTCAAAGTTTATATTGAATAAAGGGAAAGGCCCTAGCATAATTCTGCTTGTTTTCACCTGCTGCCTGAAAGATTAATTTTCTTAACCTTAGTATAGAAAATATAACCCTGAGTTTTGAAAGTGATTTATAGAGATCCTTCACACTTATCAGTTTGAGTAAATACGCCACAGGCTTCTGCGTTCCAGCTACAGTCTTTTCATAACCTTCTCGGTTTACAGTGTGGTAATTTCATTTGGGGGTAAGAAAGTTTCAAGGAAAAACACCTTCTAATTAGAGCGATATAATCACTCTGCTTGCCTGCTGCGGTTTCATATGACTTCAGAAAAATAGTTGAGTGATTAATCTTTAATTTTCCCCATCATTAACTTAATAAGGAAATGGGAGATAGAACAAAAAACAAACAGCAGAACTGTACAACCGAGACGTTGTTATGCCAGATCTCTTTGGCTTTTTCATTTGGTGAGAAATGCCATTCTGCCAACTCTATGTGAAGTGTAGCAGCAGCTGGTTAGCTCAGATAATTTGTAGAAATCTGGAACTTTATTGAAGCCTTTCCAGAGCTTACTTTGCAACTTCTTTCCTCTTCCCCACAGTCCCCTCTGGGCTGGGTGGTGGAATTTTTTCTATACTTTTATTTATAAGTAAATATTGCATAAGCTAAACTTCTAATATCATATAATTTCCTTGCACCCATTTTTCTGAGGGAAAGGAAGCCATCCCAGACACTAGGTTTGGTTCTATTTTTGTGCTGGTTACTATCTTTAGCTGCTGTGCTGATAAGTGAACTTTGTTGTAGAGTAATGCAGTTTTTGTATGACTGTGACACGATTGGTCGAGTCTCTTGGAGAGAAAAACAAATAGAACAGTGGAAGCAAGTTTCTCTTTTTGTATGTCTTTATTTAATTCTTACTGTGTGTAAAACAGACAACATAATACTAGAAGTGCAATGCTTGAATAGAAAATATGCCTGGCTGTTTGCAAATGTTCATCTGGAAGTTGTACTTTTTTCATTAGTAAATACTATAAAAACAGTCCAGTGTACATCTGCGGGCAGCAACACAGCAACAGAAGTTGTAGTGATCTTAACTAACCTGCTTGGAGGCTTCTGCATGTTAATAATATAAAATAAACAGCCAAGGAATGTGTGTTGCTGTTGACAGTGAGCGACTGTAAACATCCTCGACTGGAAGCTGTGAAGCAGCAGATGGGGCTTTCAGTCGGATGTTTGCAGCTGCCAACTGCCACAGACGTCAAGAAATGTTTGACACTAAAACATAGCTGTCCATTTAAAACTTTTATTTCATTTATCACAGCCGTATTAATTTAGGCCAAACTTTTCTACATACTGCTTAATCTTTCTTGTGATGTCTGTGTCTTAATATCTAGAAATCATCCACTCTCTGTTAGGAAGAATAAAAAATGGAATCAGGCTATATTTTTAACTGCAAACTCAGTTCTCAGTTTTCAGAGTTGTTTGTTTGTACAGGTTGCTTGACTTTGTTTTTAGACTCCACTAGAAAGTTTTCACAAGAATATTTCACATCTCTATCATCTCTCCAATGGTTCATTTAGAATTTGAAATCCTAAGCCTTGTAGGAAGTAATCACTTAAAGGACTTCTGGAAACTAGAAATTCACCAGTAAGCAAAACTTGGGGGGGGGGGAAGGGGTGGGGAGGAGGAGTATTAAAAATTTATTGTTCCTGGAAGAGGCCCAACCCAGAGAGATTTCATGTGTCTGCGTTTACCTTAGATGTATCACAGCATCTCAGCTGTTTGAGGTTCAGTGACCTTCACCCTCCCTTGCAACAAAAAAAAAAAGAAAAGAAAAAAAAAGAAAATAAGGAAGTGCTAGAAGTTGATTCATACTTTTCATACTTTTCTAGAAGTCAACTGAGGCAATTTCAGGATTCCAGTCCTGCCAACTAATTATATGTGTGGGTGGACCTTGTTGCTAAAATAATGACCATAAGACATAGAGAAGAATTTATGTGATTGGGACACTACTTAAGGGTGATTGCTGTCATACCAGAAAAAGAGCAGTGAGGTTGTAGTCCATAACTGATTTAAGTTGATACTGAAAGTACTAGTGAATTCCTCCTTGAGAGAACATAGAGAAGATATGCATCTGCTTGGTACATGCATTAAATATCTATGCTTTTGGTAAAGTGAGTTAATTGTTTTCTTCTTGTTGTCTTTTCTCTCAAATATGTTTGTATGCATGTATGTATAAAAGTATGAGAGGACATAATCTAAACATTAATCTGTCCCTTTACATTTCACATAAGATACAGATACCCTAAGACTTTCCACACTTTGTGACTTAAGGATTTAATGCCCTGGTTAGAGTTCTTAAAAAAGATTATTGTCATGTAGGTAAAAAAGTATCTGCAATGTCAAAACCCCCATATTTCGTATTTGAGAAACTTCACTAATCTGTGTTTTGCAAATAGAATTCAGTGAAGATTTGTATACTTGTCAGGTTCAAATTATACTGTATTTCAATAAGGCTTGAAGATTCTGTTAGGATTAGCACTGTACATCATCTTGCACACTTCTTGTTCATAGTAAGGTATGAGGTGTACCAAAAAGGATTTACCGTCTTGATTCAAGACCAGTGGCATCAAAGTGGAATTTAGATGATGTGGGCAGGAGTCACATGGGAAGACTGAGAGGAGGAGGGCAGAGGAATGGGCATTTTTAGTGGCTTTGAGTTGCTTGCTAACTAAAATGTAGGAAGACAGAAGACATATCTTCTTAGCCAGTTATTTATTTGGCTGTAAGTATATTGGAAGATGATGGTTTAGTTGGATAGTATACAAATTTGAAATTAGGACAGATAGTGAAGCTGTGATTTTAGGTTGATGATTTTTTTTTTCTCTGCTGATGGAGCAGGTGAAACGGGCAGATCTAAGTGACAAGCTTATAGTGAACTCAGAAAAAGAAAACTTGACAAATACAGCATTTGACTTAAAATAATAAAAAATTTAATTCAGGGCCAAGGTAGTTGTTCAGGGTATGGCTTATATGGGTTGTAGAAGTGGCTGGATTTTTGCTATTTATGGAGGAAGAAAAATGGGAATTACAGGCAACAGTCAGGTTACATTTGAAAATTATAGAGGTGGGTGTACTGGTGACAAAATAGAACAGTAATGAACAGAGTTGTGGTTTAACAAATAAGTGCTTAGAGGAGTCTTTCTGGGCTTAGAACTGGCTTTATTGACAACCACTTTCTAAGTGAACTTGTAATGAAATTTATGATACTTGGATGCACTTGAGAAATGCCATCTAGGCAGAGGATTCTTGACATAATCTCCTCATCTGGAAAGCTTCGCAGTAGTTTTGAGGAGGATTGAGCAATAGGAAAAGACTTGCATAGGCAGGGTATTTAATATCAAAAGCATTAAGTACCTCCTGTGAAGATTTACATATTGATAATATTTGTGCTTTGGCAGGAAATTCTTTCAATACCCATTCTATTACTCTTCTTCCTGAATTACGTACTGTCTCAAAGTTCAGCATGTTTCCTCTTGGAAAATGTAGTAATATGTTGGGATTGTTTTCTTCAGCCTCCAATCAAACTACATGCACATGAGTTTTCTTTGTAAAAGAGCAGCTTCAGACACGTAACCTGCTCTTTTGCCAACTACCTCTTAAAAACTGCTAGGGCTAAACTTCAGAAGAATTTATGGTGGTTTGACCCTGGCTGGATGCCAGGCACCCGTGAAAGTCACTCTGTCACTGCCTTCCACAACTGGATGGGGGAAGAAAATAAAACAAAAGGCTCGTGAACTGAAATAAGGACAGAAAGACATCGCTCTCCAGATACTGTCACAGGCAAAACAGACTGGACTTGGGGATATTAATTGAATTTATTACCATTCAAAATTAGAGCAGAATAATGAGAAGTAAACAAAGCTTAAAAGCACCTTTCCCCCACTCCTCCGTCCTTTTCATGCTCAACCTCCTCCCCCACAGTGGCAAAGGGAGATGGAGAACGGTGGCCATGATCAGTTGATCACAGATTGTCCCTGATGGTGGTCAGGGAGAGGAGTCTTTCCCCTGCTCAAGCATGAGATCCCTCCCTTGAGAGACGGTTCTTCAGGAACTTCTCCAATGTGAATCCTTTCCATAGACTTAATTTCTTCATTACCTGCACCAACATGGGTCACTCTTCCACAGGATGCAGTCCTTCAGGCCCAGCCTGATCCAGTGTGGATCCCCCACAGGGTTACAAGTCCTACCAGGAATCCTGCTCCAGCATGGACTCCTCTCTTCATGGGTCTGTGGGTCCCTGCCAGGAGCCTGCTCCAGCACAGACTTCCAGCAGGGTTACAGCATCTTTTGCGCTTCCACCTTCTCAGGTGTGGGTCTCCTCCATAGGCTGCAGGTGGATCTCTGCATCCCCACAGAGTGCAGGGAAATTTCTGCTCCAGTGTGTAGAGCACCTCCTCCTTCTCCTCCTCTGACTTTGGTGTTTTGAGTAGTGTTCCTCTCACATATTCTTACTTCTCTCTTCTTAGAGCCAAGTTATTTTTGCACAATGACTTCTCTTCCTTCTTAAATATGTTATCATGGGGTGCTACTACCTGGTCAGACTGGCTCGGTCTTGGCCAGCACCGGTTCCATCTCAGAGATGGCTGTCCTTGGCTCTGCCAAGGACATGGGAAAAGCCTCTGGCAGCTTCTCACAGAAGCTGCCCTTGTAGTCTCCACTGCTACCAAAATCTGGCCATGCAAACCCATTACAAGAGTGTTAGAGCACTGGCCCTTATTTTCTGTTTGAAATAGCAGCTGACTGCTAGCTTTATCATACCTTAAATATTGGTGTATGTTGTCTTACCTGGTCCTTGCTGAGGTCACCATCTCCCTGAGGAGGCAGGGTGTTGTTTTCAGGCCCTGGCTTTCAGATTTGGATAGGTCAAGTCAAGCCCTCTTCATGCATCTACGGAAGTAGCAATGCATTCTTAAAAAGCTTCTTTGCTCCCCAGCCCTGTTTAAAAGAAAAGAACAGGTCTTGTCTGAGGGGTCTTGGTTTTGACTCTGCCAAGTTGTCTGCCAACAAGAAGGAGGGAAGTAAAGAAGAAAGTCAACCAGCACTATTTACATCTGCATGCTGTTTATGGAAATCATCTTTAACATGACAGGGCAGCTGTTGGAAACATCCCAATCCATCTGCCTACATGTGCTCTTGTTATGAAAAAAATGCAGGTAATGATGTGAATGGAAAGCTTTCAGGACTGAGCTGCTGTTCCTACTTAACCTGCACTCAAAACCATATATTGTTCAGATACGTGCTTTAACTCTTTGCCTGAAAAGTGAGTGTTTAATCACCCTATTTCTTGGGAAGGTCTTGTTAATTATATGTGAAATAGGCATTAAACAATGTGCTTGTGTTGTTTAGAAACAGAATAAAAGAAGATTAATCCTGGATCACTAAAAAAATCTGAATTAGAAAGGATGATTCTTTTGAGTTGAAGTGAATTGAGTTGAATTTGGCATATAACTTTTTTCCCTTTAAGCAGTAATTTACAGACCAAGATGCATGAATGCCATTTTTTTTCTATTGACATACAGGCTGTTTTGGTTTTTTCCTAAAGCTTCAAATAGTTATTATGAAACAAATAAATGAACAAAGGATGTGGGAAGGAAGCCACGTGCCATGCAGTGACATAGTGTTTTTCCAGATGATAGCTTGAGGCATCTTTTTAGCAGTGGATGTCAATGTAGCTGCTTTTGTTTAACAATACATCTCTTAATTTAATATGGTTAGCCAGCATTTTCCTCCCAATTCAGGCTTCCTGTTATTGGCACTTGGATTTTTCTTGTGAGTAAATTGGAAATACTTTCTGTTACTTTTTCTTGTGTTGCTGAAGTATTTTTTCTTCCCCTCCTTCTTGTACATCCTTTGAATAAATACATACCTACTTTCATAGTGCAGAGCATAGAAAATTAATTCAAGAACTTCTGCCTGTAGCAAAGCAAGACTATCAGTGGAAGAGAGGGATATTGCTCTGAGCAGTTTTTTTGCAGTCTCCTTTGGGCATCCAGGTGTATTTCAGTCAGTAGTAGGTTTTTGAGCATTGACATCTGAGCCATTCTGTGTTCTTCATTGCACTCCTTTTGTTACTCTTCTAGTGTGAGGACAGAGGGCTTTTAGCTCTCTAGGATGCTGTGCAGAGATCTCTTGTCTCTTTACTTTCACCATATCACTCATTTCTTTGCCTTTCCTTGACTCTTCTTTATTCATTAGATGCAACTTTAACTGCTTGCTTTTGTCTTCATTACAGCCTGTACATGGAATAACTCCCACATCCAGTTGTTCTGTAATGCTATTATTCTTCGTTATGGATGTGAACTTTTTCGATCCCTTTCAAATCTTTTTCCTTGGTCTCAGAAATAAAAGGTTAATCAGTCAACAACCTTTTTAACTACTTTGCTGTAGTGTAAAAGCTTTGAGAAGAGTTTGTGCACTCTGCTGAAGGCCATAGGCTGTTAAGAGATGTTCTTACAGTAATGTTTATAGTACTCTTTTTCCTCTTGCCCTCCTCACCTTCTGTATATTTAGAGAATAGGATTAATATTTTCACATTGCAGTGTTGACTTTGAAGAGTTGATAGCTGCATTTCTGATGTGTGCTGCTATTTCTGGGAAGCTGTCTGCTTTGCTCTGTGCAGAACAGTGAAAAAATTTTACTTCCTCCACAAAGTTTTCACCATTCTGCGTAACAACTTGTATATCCTTAACGTTCATTACTATATATTTATATACATATATTAACTTGAAACTAATTTTATTAAGAAATTCCACTATACTAGGCTGATATACTCCGCCTTGTATTTTTATTAGGATGTGTACGTATGTGTGTATACACACACACACACCCCTGTATCAGGGAAGAAGGAGAAGAAAGAGGCAAAGGAAGCTGTGTAAATGGCTTGGTTTTTTTCCTACACATTGCCTAGATGTGCATGCTATGTGAAGTAAACCAGCCTTGTGTTCTAGAATTTCTTAATACAATTAGTTGCTAGCATTTTGCCTGTAGTTGATGACATTATTCAATGGAATATGTGCTTATCTGAAGCTCTTGCTCAGATATTAGTGGCTTAAAAATATAAAGCTGAATACTTAGTCTACCTGCATTAGGTACAAATGCTGCTGTTGCATTAGAGCAAGGATCTTATTAGTGTGTCAGCAACTTAATTTATAGAGGATAGAATGATCTCTGAAGTTCCTCTATTTTGATTGTTAAAAACTATGTAACCTGAAAGCCTTTCTAGATGTGATTCTGGGATTCATAGCAGTGATTAATTCTCTAACTATAAGTGTTCCTCATCAACATCCCAAAATGTTTTCAAAACATACAGAATTTATTTTAAACAAATTAAACAGTGATGAAATGGCAGAAATATGCTATGTGAGGCACATTTACTTGCTATCTTCTTGAAATCATACCTGCTATGAGGGGTTTTGGTCTTTTGTTTGAGTAGCGATGTCTCTTAAGACACTCCAGCCAGTAATTGGAGCTTCTATGTAATGCATGGAAAGCAATGAAAGCAAGCAAACTGGCTTAGGTCCTAAATTTACAGGGCAAGGGCAAGATGCAACCAGGAGCAGAGGGAAAAGCATATAAAGCAACACTCACATGGCTCTGCAAAGTTGGCACAATGTCATGTCTGCTAAACCTTCTCCAGCTTTTCTTAGAGAAACTTGCACGTACAGAAGCATCTTCAGAAATACTAAAAAGACACAGGCCAGACTTCCTTGAAATGTCTGTATTTATTCTGCAGAACTTGTTAGATGAGGCCCAGGGTTATGACCCTGCAGATACACAGTTCTGAGCACAGGTGACAGCTGTTGACAGGTCAATAATAAAGGTATCTGTGAATCAGTGAAATACCTCAGAAGTGCTTATTTTATGAATACATAAGCTTCTTCACAAAGAGACTAATAGGAATTATTAATATTCTGAAAATAAATATGGTTGTGTCTTAAGATGAAAATCCACTGGAAATGTAGTTCTCTGTCCCAGTGTGGATTAGTGTGGTTATCATTACCTTTGAATACTCTGTGGGATTCTAATTGTTCATGAAAATTGGTAGGAAATACCTATGATAAGCATTATATTTCTGAACTTAGTACAGCTGTATTGCAGTTAAATATATTTGAGCTGCACTATTCTAGGCTTACATTTATGAATAAGGAGAGGGCCTTTTACATGACAATTTATATATTTTATTTTAGATACGTATTTAGGAATGGGATGACTTGTCCCCAGTTGCCCTGCTTATTTCTCTCCTTTAGCTTCAAAGCCAGTCTGGGATAACTACCTCTGGTGTATGTATCTTTGCTCATAGAAATCTGTTTATAGTCAGATGAATTTAGTATTTTTTTCTCAAAGGAAGAAATTCAAAAGGTAAAAAGTTTTTTAACAACACAAGAGAAAAGATCAAATATGAACTGAAAAGGTGTAGCACTTTTGAATGGCTTACAAAAATCTTACTAGTTGTGGAAAAATCCATAATCAGGTGAGATAGCAAAGATAAAATGTCTGAGAATAGAGGTAGAAATGGTGCTTTAAAATATTCTTTCCCTTCCTCCTGCCACAAGGAATCCCTAAATAGATGTCTGTCAGCTTTTATTCCATGAATATAAATTAGCAAATAATGAAGCGATGTATAAAATTAGTAAGAAAATGTAATGGATGGAGGGAGGACAGCTGGACAGTGAGAGGAAAAGACTTTTATTAGACACAAAAGGATTTTAATGTTGGTGCTCATGATCAGGTAGTAGTCAAAATTATATAGTAGTGCTTAAAGACGTTATAGACTTGTCAGGCTTGTGATTAAAAAGCTGAGGCGTAGTCAGATACAAATGTTGATGGCATTCTTTCAACTTTAGCAAGCCAGGAGGATGTTTAACAACAGCTATTAAAATAGGACATAGCTTAGAAGATGCCTATAAGTTGTATCAAGGAATTGGAGAGCAGCAATATAAAAAACTCTGTGGATTGCTAATCTAAAATTAGCATACTCCAGATTATAGATAGAAACTGAATTGTGCCAGGGCTCAACTGAGTGAATAGAGTTTACGACTGCTTATAAACTGTCAGCTTGACATGGTTTTGGACAGAAATACTGTAATAGGACTTGGACCAAAGTAGGTAAGTTGAGTAGATCCTACCAGGAAATGGAACTCACTTGTTACATTGTCTATTTATTTTATTTCTTGTTAAATCAGGTAGATTGATAGCCTCATAGAAACACTGGCCTTTATGATATATTGCATGATATTGGGTTTGGCAGCCCAAACATCCTGATAGAAAAAGTTGAAATTGTAGTCTAGATATGATGTATCTGGTGAACAGATCTAAAAGTACCGATGAAGCACAGTCACTGAGTGGTATGTTTCCCTGGGATGAAGAGTGGCAGGCTTTGATTCTTTATTTGTCTTGGTTTTTTTAATCTAGAAAAATCCTCAGGTATTCCTGTTAGCTTGCAAGTGAATTAAATATTGGAAAGGTACAATGAAGATGGGAATGGGTCATGTGGTAGATTGCTTGTAACTCTTAGGAGCCAAGTTGGTACTGTTCGCCTTGAAGGCAACCAAAATACATACATGTACACATTTAGAAACCAGAAGTGTAGGGTACATTTACACATCTTCCAGGCTGAATTTATAACAGTGAGGAGTTAGAAGAGTGACACTATATGTAAGTGCCTAAGTGGTATTTTGTACTTTTTTCAAGACAGTATGTGCTTTGAGAGTAGGTAGACCATGGCTATGACCTAGTACATAGCTGCTGTGTTGGAAGAGGGAAGCAAGGTTGCTGTCTATTGCAAGGCAGTGGGCAGTGCCAGGAGTTGGGGGAATAGAGGGAGGCATGAAGAATGAATGTCTGGTTTAGTGAAGAAAAAAAAAGAGAAAAAGCAAGCTAGTAAAGCTGAAAATATGGAATGGCCAAGCATGGGAGAAACAGTACCAAAAGCTTGAAAACAAGTGCTGCAGATAACATTTTTGAAATACTTAAATATTTTCAGTCCGCTTTTTTGTGTTGAGCAGTAGAGCATGACTCGGTCAGGCAGAATATGTCACCAGTGTACCTCTGATGCATCTGATCAAAAGCATTCCTGCGTGCCTCCCTGACAGGGTGAAGCAGAGAACTGACCGGCTCTGTGGGGAGCGAGGGTGTGCACAGCAGCACAACAGTGAGAGAGATCAGCCTTTAACTTAGGGTGTCCTAAAGAGATGTACCTTTGTGTTTGAGAGAGAAAGAGAGGCTGGATGCTTGATGTCTTCTGAAAAATAAAACCTTCAGAGGATGCATCTCCATGCAGTCAGCAAAGAATGCTGATGGTTTTTGTTTTGATGGTTTTTTTTCATGAAGCATGGTTGCGCTGTTTTGACCCCTAAAGAGGATCGTCAGCATCATCTTACTGCTTGTGTTGGATGGTATCTTTGAGAGGGATAGAACTTGGCTATATAAAAACAGCGTGTTGAAAATGTCATTTGAAAGTTCAGAGAGTTGGCTGGTCTCAGACCTGAAGTAGCTGCACCATGGATTACTTCTAACACTGAGCATGCTCTATTGCTGTGAGCTGAGGTTAACAGATCAAATTCCTAGGTTAGTCGGTCTCTGATTCATCTTTTAAATGTTGTTCCAGATCTTCAAAGTAAGCCAAAATCTCTACAGCAACAAATAGTTCCACTTCTCTGAGCATACTGAGCAAGTAAATAAGTCCAGCAAAATCTAAATGCAGTTTGGCAAGACAGGATAATGCTGGAAACGCTTGCCAGAATTGACTTGGCAAAAGCTCTTCTGTTTTCAGTAGATTTGGAATAAAATCTGACAAGATCTCAGCTCTCTCTCCATGGGAACTATGTGACTCTCTTAAATATTCTTACTATTGGGTGGGTTGTGTATAAGGGGTATAGCTGTAGAAGCACTGTATGCCTTTCTTGCACAGTATCCTTTATCTCTAAGATGTGAGAAATGGGTTATAGCTACATTAGCAGAATCATTCTGATGCTTGTTAAATAAATGGGAAACTATGCCTGTAAATATGAAGGAGCAATACTTTCTAAAGTGTTTAAAACCTAGTACTTGTTTTGTCCCAGTCTGGCCTTAGTGAAGGCCTGATTTCTGTCAGCAGAACACAATCAGAAGTGCTTCTGGGTTGACAGCCAGCAGATTAATATCCCATGGAAACAAATCCCAGAAGATGGAAGAACCAAAAAATAATGGAAATAAGTCTAGATCAGTACCCTCCAGGTATTATTTTTTTCTTCTTCAAATTTCTAGTGGTGCTTGTGGTAGCACAAATACAGATTAGATGCTACTGTTTCAGTTAAGGCTGTTTTCAGCAGTGGGGAGTATGGTTTGGGACATTAGTTTATATTTTCCAGGCATATGTGACAATATGGAAAGTAATATTTTTAAACTTTGTGCAAACAGTAAGCAGGTAAAGAAAGAGAAACAGATTAAGGCAAACAGAAGCTCTGGGGGCAGGGGGCAAGAAAACTGCCATAGAATTTGAAAGTTGTCAAAGGCCTTGTTTTGTTTTTTTTTTTTTTTTTTTTTTTTTTTTTGAGTTTTGAATTCCCAACCTGACTGAGCTGAATATTCAGTCTGTAGCAAGATGCTGCTGGAGTCACTGATGATGCCTAAGATGGATGTTCAAAGCAATTTAAATGCCAAAAATTAGACAGGATCTCCCTCTGGAGGTCTTTAAAGGCATCTCTGTCCATGCAGGGAATTTTGTACTTTTGTTTTAGAAAGACTGCATCATTTAGTTCCTAAACCTTGGAATCATCCTGGATCAGGTGGTTACTTCTACCTCACCCTGGATGTTTAGTGGAAGCACAATATATGACAGAACCAGACTGGTCACTGACTGAATAGGAGAACTGATCTGTCCTGTATAAGTGGGTTTTTTACACCATACTGAAAATAAGTTGGTTAAGGCAGTTCACGCAGATAGATTAAATAGAAGGCTTTGGCAAAAAGATTCTGGTCTGATTTTCTGTCAAGTGACTAAGGGATCTAGGGAAGAAATTACATTTGACAGCTTCTTTAAAATATGGGACCCTAAAGAAGTAACTACAAAGGCCAAATCTCTCTCATAGCCCCCTAACCACAATAAAAAACAGCCTGAGTCTTCAACAAGAGATAACTATATTCTTATAAATTATCAGAAGAATAAAAGATGCATTCTCTTCATGGTTGATGAAGAACATTTAAATTTTACACTTTTGCACCAAGTTTCTGTGCTATCTGTCTTTGTAGCTGGAAAAAATACCCTTGGTTGAGTCAGTGGGGCTGGATAGTGGCCCTCTGGTCACCTGCATGAGCTAGGTGCCAGCTTGGAGCTCTAAAGCACTTGTAAAAATTGCATAATGCTGATGTTTACAAGGTTTACAGGAGAGGCAACTGGCCCTGAGGTGAAACTGCCAGGACATTTAAACTGACAGCACTTACCTGAATTAGACCCCAAATGTCTGATGTAGAGTAAGATGAATCTCTCTGTAGGCTTTTTGACTGTAGAGGACTGCATGGTGTCTGAGTGCGAGTTTAATCCTACCCTAAGTGTCTTTGTTTTACTCTTCTTTAATATGTAAATAGACAGGCATACCTGTTGGGATAAAACCTGTGTAAGAAGTTCTCAGAAGAATCAGGATTTTGCCTGAGAATGTCAAAATTATGTAATTTTTAATAGATCCATGCAGTGTTATATTGTGGTGAAGTGTTGACAATGTTCAGAGATAATCTGGCATTTCATTCCTGGAGTAAGTCTCTTTTTCCTTGCATAAGTCCTTCAGGATTTAGTATTGCTTTTATTCTCTTTGAAACTATATTGTCCCTCCTGTCTGTTGCCTAATCCATGTGGATGTTTTTCTGTAGCTCTGTGCAGAACATGTGGGGGCTTTGTAAAGTTGCTAACACTGTGTTTGTTCTCTACCATCTGACAGCTTTAAGACAGGAAGCTAAAGGGTTTCAATTTCAAGATGGATCAAGTGGAGCATATTGGAAACCTGTAAACAAGAAGTCTGATCTCCCCTCTTTTTCCCCTTAAGTCTGCACCATAGCAACTATCTACACAGAAGGATTTCATGTCTTGTATGAGGAAATCTGTAAAGGAGCTGTGTTGTTCTTTTGTTCATTTCTATCACAAAGATATTTTATACAAATATATCTGGTGCTGTCCTGGAAAGTTGGGTGTTTCATTCCTGGGAGGAACTGACTGCAGATAGCAGCTTTGTTAAAAGATCCTTTTTTTTCTGTTATATTTCCTTCCATGTCAGTGTGCTGAGCTGAAAATCCGATTGTAAAAGAGATGCAAACCCATACTGGAAAGAACTTGCAAGTTTCTTAATCTGAGCATTCTCCTCCTCATGATGGTGATCTATAGGTTTTTCACATTAGTAAAATGGAATCAAAGTGTTAGCTTTAGGAAAAGGAGAACATGAGTGTTTCAGTACAGGGTTTGAATAATTAAAATTTGGAACTTGACACATTTTTACCTCAGGCATTTTGTAGTTGCTGCTTATAAGAATAGTGCTATTTTGGAATGTTTCAAATCTTCTGTCAGTATCACTGATGTAATACTGGTTTAACCCTTATACTCCCAAGTGGATATACATTGAGGGGAAGAAAGTATAAGTGCTTAAGACACAGGCAAAAATCTGCAAGCAGTAAATAAAGGTATGAAAATCATCTTCCTTGCACTAGTGTCGGCTGGACCCAGGTCTAAGCCTGTCTACCACTTTTCTGTGGTTATGTATGTCAGTTTTCTCTGCTGCCAACTGAATGTTTGATGTTTGTGAAGGTGCTTGCACATTGGGGCTGAAGCTTAGATATCCTTGCCTGGGTACTCTCCTTGAGATGCCCACAGTTTGCCTTGTGTTCACAAGTGTTTATTGTCTACAGCTTCTCTTGACTGTGTAAGTGCACTCATTTACTCATAGCCAAAACAGATTTAAAGTATGTCTAGAAAGGGTAATGGTGCTTTGAGTCCTTCAGAATTCTGGCACTTACTCTGACATTGTGGGACATGGGTGATTAGACTTGGTCATATCATTGTCAGTGCTTCTGTTGAAGAGTTTTCTGAACTGATGGCAGACTACACTTGCTGGGTGTATTGACTTAAAGATAGTGTCATATGATTCTCCTCCATGAAATCTATACAACAAGAAAATGCTCCTAATCGCATCTGTAGAATGTCTGCTCTCTGTTTTGAATACTGGTGAGGTATCTTTATTCCTAGAGATTCAGCAGCTCCTAGTGGAATGTGTACAGATAAAGCACTTTTGCTTAGAAGTAAGTAATTTTTAACTTTTCAAAGATGTTTCTGTGGTTGCAGCAAATCTGTTATGTTGTGTGAGTATATGAGTAGAAACAGGATGTGCTAAAATTGCATCATGAGCTAGAATCAGAGTTGAGACATTCATCATACATTGAGAAATAGTTTGCACTGAATTTCTCCAACTCTATTACAGAACATCTTGCAGAATATCAGTTTTTTACTGAAAAGAAATCAGAAGATATATATCCTCTAGTTTTCATTATAAGCATCACTTTTAATTGATTGCATTTTGGCTTATGTTGCTAATACTCTTTAATTTGCTGGAATGGATTTGTGGAACCAGTTTTTTCCTCTTAGGAGGGAAATATCAGCTGGTGGGACAAACATTTATTTGAGCTGACCAAAAATGTAACTAATGTATCTTGAATGCAGTTATGCTTGGTGGCTAGTATATATTACAGGTTTTAACTGTAGTTTATATCTAGTCCTATTTTAAGCCTCTAGACACTTAAACAAGGAGCAAAATATTTGCGTTTTAGAAAATGAGGTGCGTGCTTTCGGATCTTCTCGCAGAAATTACTGTTGTTGCAATAAATTCTAATGCAGAAGATTTGTGCCAACTTTCTACCTCTCCGAAGAACTTGAAGACACATGACGTAGAATTAATATTTTTTAATCCTCACTTCCACGTTTATCACTTCAGAATGAAGGACTTTTTAAAAAACTAAAATCTGAACCCAACTTAACTTTTAGTTTCCTCTTTGATTCCCGTTTTAGCATGTCTTGGCACTGCTCTTGTGTTGGCAGGAGGTGTCACTTTGCTGAGCTTTAGGGAACAAAGTTTCCTTGCACTGGCATGAGCAGCAATCAGGACAGATTTTTTGTTATGAAGAGGGTGTATATATTACTGCGCTTCTAAAATTTAGGTTTTGGCCTCTTCTGAAGTGTCTTAATGGTGATGACAGAATAATTTCTGCTACCATCCTGTGGTAACCTCAGTGCAGTTTGTGCAGCCCATCGGGGCTGTGAGCAGGCAAAGGTCAGTTGCTGTAGCCTCAAAGAGAAGGTAGAGTGTGTCTAGCTAGAAACAAAGTCAGCCTAGGAGGAAAAGTAGTCATCATGGCTGTTTAATCACCATCACGAGGTGTTCTCTCTGTTTTACATAGCCTCCTAACAAGAAGCCTGTGTGCCACTTGCCATCAGCCCTCTCTGGGTTTGTGTTCTGCATAGAAGGTAAAATCAGAATGTTGCTGAACTCTGTCTAACACATCAGTTACCTCAGTAAGACCCATAGAATTGCAGTGCTGGTAAAAAATATCTCTAGAAAGGAAGTACCCAAACTGCTTACATCCCTTTCTTCTCCCTTTAATACTTGGCAGGCTTTCACTTAGCTTGGTCAGGAAGTTAATGGGGTCTGTCTGAAATAACTAGCTGCCTGCCCTCATCTTTAGCCAGAAAGGGCACAGGCAGAACTGTATGCAGCTGCTTTACTTATTTAAATTGCATTTTGCAATTTATTATTTTCCTCTGCAGCAATTTAGATTTTCTAATGGTTTAAGATTTGCAAAAGAAAATGAAGCCTCTGTCCACTGTTTGGCTGGGTCTAGAAGACTCTTCTTGCAAATTAGGTTTTCTGAAAAGTAGCCTGCTTAGTAGTTCTGTACAGAGAGAAGCTCTGGATGTGAGTAGCACCATTCCATGTTAGCACGATTCACAGCCCTGAAGAGGGGAACATGATCAGATTTTGCAGCTTCAATGTGGGAGGCATTGGGCACAGAAACTTTTTAAGGTATTATTTCTGTTGCCAAGCCATTTGCTTAAAAAATTCATGTGCTGGAGCCTGTCTCTGCCCTTATCTTCTGCAGCTGACCCTTGAGTTTCTTCCTTCCTGCTTTTTGGATGGAGCCTGGATTTTCACATTTTCTCTAACTGATTCTTCTTTGCCTCTTGCTTCATATCATAGTCTCTAGGCAGATTGTAGGACTGAAGTGAGGTAAAACAAGAAAAAAATGTGGTGCCTTTTTCTCTTGTGCCTGTTTGCCTTACATTGACCATATGATGTTATGTTTGATTCGTTGGCAAAATGTGTGCTGAGAGCAGCTTTTTGCTCCTTTTCTGTGTTAGTAACTGTGAGATTGAAACCACTTCAATTACCAGATTGGGTTTTCCAAAGGTTATAATTCTCATGAACTCTGTGAAAATTAGAGTTTATATTTATATACCCTACCCTTGGATTATAGTTTTCTGTATTTATTTGTTTAAGTACAGGGTACAGCATGTACTATTTTGATGTACTATTTTTGATGATCACTGTATTGTTCCACTTCCTTAAAATAGACAAATACTTAGCAGCATGCTAAGGGGTGAAAGGTTTGCACTAATTAAATAACTAGTAATTAAATAAGGCTGTCAAAGTCCATGTATGAAGAATTACAGATAGTCCAGAACCTTTGTAAATAGTTTAGGTACTCTACCTTCATATTTTGACAAAGTTTGGGTAATCTAAAGTTTTTCAGTGCATTTTAAAAAAATGAAATCCTACAAGAAAAAAAGTGTCCCTTTATTGTATACTGGCATGTCTTAGGCCCCTCACGTGCACATGTGGAAGTCAGGCAGCGAGAGGACAGGTGGGGATGGAAATCTAGAACTGCTGCTAAATTGGTACCTCTCAGTTCTTTTGTTCAGCGTAAGATTTACTTTAACCACAGTAAAATAGAAGTGTTTTTTCAGGAAACCTCCATATGAAATAGTTAAAAAATGTATCAGCATTTGACTGACACTTAATTTACTACTTTTTCATGGAAAATAATTTATTGCTGCTTCTCTTTTCTTTCAAACTATTTTTGTTCCAAAGTATCCGAATCTGTGCTATCAGTAACATTGCTCTTTCTGTAAACACTGTCCATGGGCTGGCCCAGGACTCTGTTTGTTCAGAGCGTGAGCTGGGAGACTCCCTTCCAACAGAGGAAATGGGACGATGTGTTAAGCTTTCGCTGGAGATTGTTCACTTCCACAGAAGCTATATCCTCTGCAGGAAAACAGAGGTTGGATCCCTGCCACAGCGTGTCCATGATGTTAGCGAGTAGGGGAAGCAGTGCCTGCTTCAGCAGCAGTCTGCTACTTCAGAGAAGGGCTTAGAGAACAAAGTGGAGTTTGATGAAATTTAAATGCGACACTTAATCCTGTTAGCACACAGAGGGAAAAGTTTTTTGTTCCGTGGAGGGGAAGGAGAGGAGCTATTGAATTTACCTGAAATCTATGCATCAGGAAGAACCATATCAAATGGAATCTGGGTCCATGCCTTGTTTCAAATACATCATCTTTGCCAAACAGAGACCTCAGCTGAGTTTCTGTACAGCTGAAGCCCTGCTTGTTTTCAACCTGCACGACTGTTGTTTAATACAGATAAGCAACTTGATCTTCTTTGGGTTGCTCACATACTATAGTGATGAGCCTTACTGACATACTACAAAAGAAGTTTTAAGTTTACTGCCTGTTTAGGAGAAAAAAAAGTATGTTCAGGTGAGCGTTTTTTTTACCGTGTTCATGGTGAAGTGGTGATTTTATTGCTAAAAAATTTTTTTTTTTCAGTTCCAGCATTGCTGCTTCAATAATGCCTATTCTTTTTTCTCAGATTTTTCTTTGATGTTGCTAATTAGTCAGCCTTAGCCAAAAATAGGTTAAATGACATCATAAATTGTCAGTCAGATGTTCAGTGTGATTGCAGCATGTGGTGGTGCTGAGCTCCGTGACTCCTTTGAAGTCCCTGGCACTGTTCTGATTGCAGTGGGTATGTGAACCTACGCATGGATGGGTGGAGCATGGGGCAAGGCAGCACTGGTGTGACTGGTATGTGTGGACAGTGTGAAGAGGAGGACTCTGAGGGAGGCTGTGAGGGTGGAAATTGCATTTCTGTTAAGACACAGTGAAGAAGAAAGCCTGAATGAGCTGTAATATAAACTGCAGTGTGGGGTGCCAAGTCTGTCCTTGTGTCGTACTGGAGCTGGAGAAGAAGACTTGTTAAGGGCAAGGAAGGTTGCAGATATTGATAGGCCTAGACCACGACAATAGCTGCTGTTTGATTCAACTGAGAAGGGACAGGTGGCCCTAAGAGGATATAAAGATTTCTTGGAGTATTCCTTCTGGCAGAAGTTTTCTGAATCTGTTCTGGTCACAGCAAGATTTTTGCTTTTCCTTCACTGCAGAATGTAGTGTAAAAGTGAACCTGGAATACGAGGAGTTGCTGGATGGGATCGAAATGTAAGGATCAGTTGAAAGAACTTCAATTTAGATTTTATGCATAAATAATCTGCAGGCCTGGATGTTTGGCTAGGTCTGTGGAGTTGCAAGTATTAATTATGTGTTAGTTAGCAGGCATAGTTTTTTCTTGAAGTGTTGGAGAGATGAAGAAAGATTTCATGTGTGACATTGGACATAGAGTAGAGCCAGTTTTTTGGACCATGTTCACGAAGTGGATGGGGTTTTTTAAATTGCAGAGTAAACCACCCAGATTCAATGTGCAGAAGAGCTTTTAAGGATCTCCACTCCAAAAACAAATGGAATATCTTCTGGTAGGGAGGGAAGGAGAGGGGTAGCAGTATAGAAGACCTGGTTCTGGATTGTCACAGAAAAGACTGGCAACTCAAAATACACAGGGAATAGAGCAAATATCTTTGGACTTTGGCAAGAGGACTGTTTGCCAAGTTAACCTGAAGAGGATCTGGGATGGAAATAGGAAAGTGGAGCTTAAGGCAACTACTGTACTTAAAGAAGAAATGGAAATCTGGGTATTTAAAGAAGAATTGAGTCATCCAAGAGACAAAATAATTAAAGGATGAAAATTTCCTAATAAGGCATTCTTTGCCATTAAACTTATTTGTAAGTCCTTGAAAAGGGAATTTCTTTAAAAACAAATGAACATAACTATTTTAACATGGTTATAGTAACCATAAGACACTAGGAATAGGAGATGCTTCCGGCATTGCTTAATTCTTACTTGTGACTATAATAGAACTTTTAAGCCAGCATTGGCAAGAAAAATTAAACGTACAAGTATTTCAAGCATAGTGCCGAATATTATTCCTACTTGTCCATGTAAATGACAGCATTTCAGGCTGCAATTTCCCTTTTTTAAAAGTGTTTTTAACTGGAACTTTTTTCATTGAGGCAAAAATGTGTCCACCGTTCCCCATCTGCATGGGCATGCCAATACTGCCATGTAACTATTGAAATGCCAGCCTCTTTCAGTCTCACAGCTTGAATGCCATTTGCCATAGTGCTTTCAGCAGCAGAGCTAACTGCTTGGTGGGTGTAGAGGAAACCCTAGAAGATAGCTGCACATAATTTAGGTAATGTGGAGAAGAATCCAAAACCCCTTTGACACTCAAGGGTGAACTTTAAAAGATTTTAGGAAATTAAGTTGTGCTAAATAGTAACTGACTGTAAGCTTCTTTCCTCCCAAGTTTTGCTGCTGATGGGAACTTTCAGTAACTTTAAGTACATCTTTGCAGTTTTGCTTCTACAGAATCTGAAATTGTTTGTGTTCTTAAAACTTTGATTTGAAGGAGTTACATTTCTTGGGTGAAAGGAGCCAACTGTTCTATTATTCTGACATAGTGTGCAAGCTGGCTGTTGACTCATGTACTCTCAGTGCTGGTAACATTCTTGAGATTTGCTGAATAGACAGTAACTGGAATAGTACTTATCGTCTGGACATAGTGAACTTGATCTGAGCAAGTGGCACATGAAAAACAGAGACACTTGGGTTTGGTTTTTGCATGTTTTGAATGTGCAAAAGGTGGGGAGAAAATGACTTGCAGAAGAGCCTTTGTAGAAACAAGTGTTTACGTGTAGGGAATTTAAGGGAGGAAAAGTTAACAGAGAAACTATGAGCCTCAAGGGTCCTTGTTACAATTAGAGCCAAGACTCAGGAATTAAAAATTCCAATTTAGAGAGTGCACATAAATCACCTCCTGTTTTAACCTGACAAAGACGTGCAGTTGTATGGAACAAAATAGGAATTGTGAAAGGTTTCCTAATGAAATTTAAAAGCAAGGTGAAACATGCTTATAGTTTTTCTGTTTAATTAAGCACTTTCTCAGGTTTGCAACAAACCTTGCCTTTCCTCTTGAGTCAGTGATTAGGCTCCTCCAGGAGAAACTTCTGGGACTACAAAGCTCACCTGAATTGAAGGGAGGTTCCAAGGCTTAGTTTAGGTATGAAATTAAGAGGTGCTCTACTTTAAGTGGTTTGAGGGTTTCCTGTGAAGTGATTTACTTAACATTCTTTTTTTTTTGCATTTGCTGCTGCTCAGCTTACAGTTACAGGCAGTTTGTACTCCATCTCCCCTTCAAAATTATATGACTTTCAGGATGCTGTCTCTCTGCATTCATTTTTTTCTCTTTTTCGTATTAATGTCTCAAGTTATTGAGCTGTCTATGTTAAGAAAACATAAATGCTCAGAAAAAAAAACCTCTGTGTATTTGCATTTCTATTGCTCTCTGTTTTATTCAACCTGAGATACGAAACTGTACAAAGGAAATCCAAAAGTGTGGTAGGGTTAAAACTGAAGCTAAAACCTCAGAGCTGTGCTGAAATGGCCCTATAAGGCAAGACAGATATTTCAGTAAAATTTTTTCCAAACCATTGGCCTAAAAAGTTGATTTTTTGTTCATGCTTTTTAACTCACCAGATTTCTTTTAATTATATAACTTTTAAAGTTTTTTTGCATTGGACTTACATGCACTGAGTTGATTGCATTTAGTAAGAAAATAAGAGATTTTGTAAGACTGTGCAATAAGCCAGTATTAAAATTATAAACATTTGTTACATTACTCTTATGTAAGCAAGTTTTCCTGATAAAAGTTTCCACAGGTTAATGTATGTTGCTTTGCTTAGCTGAATATTTCTCCAAAAATAGAAGTCATGATGTCACTAACATTCAGTAGTTCCATGCCAAGCAAAAATTTCAAGTTAGGTTTCTTAATCACTTAACAATTCTCTTCTTGGTTTCTACAGTTTCTGCTTCAATTTTTTTTGCATCAAAGTAAGACTTGATGATTGTGGTAGGACAAGAAGTTCAATCTATAAACTCGAAAGCTGAAAATTATTGCTGAGACTAAATAATAAAGATTATGTTTTGTATGGGAGAGTGGTTTCTTTCCTTTTTTTGATTGTTTTTTAACCTCTGCACTAATGCTCTTTAAGTAGCCTGTGAAACCTCTCTAGTTAATAGCTTTAGTAACCAAGTTTGTAAATTAATTTAGACATGAAGCAGAAAAATGTTTATATGCCACATCTTGCTGAAATTAATTTCTACCATCAAGAAATCATAGATTTATATATTTACTTGTGTGAAGAAGTTAAAGTCTGTGATTAGAAGTTTCAAAGCAAAATCACCTAAGCTGAGGCTGCTCTGGAAACACTTTCCTTTGCAGTTCTTATAAAAAATCAGAGGTGGGGAGAGTGTGGGGAGAGCCTGTGCTGTAGCACAAGGACAGACATGGTAATGCTTGTTTTGCAGAAAAGCTTTATTTAGCTTAGCAACCTCATTGCTAAATATTCCTTGTCACTTTGCAGCATAATCTAAGGAGACTAAAGCTGTTCAGGAACAGAGGGAATGTGAATGTGTGGGGCCAAGAGTCATTGCTACAGAAACTGATGAGCATGAGAGAGGAGGGCATTAAACCTTAATAATAGATTATTTAGTATCAAGCTGGTTCTTGTTGTCTTGAGGCAGTAGAAGTTCAGGCCTGTTCTTACAGCTTTGTTGGGTTTTGTTCATGTTGATAATGTGCAAATGAGATCTATTGTATGAGATTTTTTCCTTTCAGGATTTGAGGAAGGTCTGGATTTATGTACCTGGACAGTTGGGAGAAATGTTAAATAAATATCCTTATTAGCCTGGAGTAGGGAGTTGTACTAGTAATTCTCTAGGCTGTACTGACATCTGGTGGCGGATTATATATTTATAAAGTATTTGAAATATTTTTCATTCAAATAATTCCCTGCCTAGAATATGCCTGCTTATGTATTTTGGGCTGTTCCACCTTATCTTGTGGCTTGTGTGTGGTGGCTGTACGTTTCCCACCGTCTTGCTCTGACTCTCAGAGGCAAAAAGTTTAAAATTGTTGAAACTAATCTTTCTTTTACCTAGTTTAAACATATATAGACTTTGTTTTTAAATTTTTTTGTGTGTCTTATAGCAGTTATATAGAAAATGAAACTTTTTTTTTTTTTCCCCTTTCCCTTCAGATAGTTGCAAGGCTTATGAAGAAAGTGAATGGGATACATGAAGAAAATGAATGGGGTAGTTTTCTTTCTTTGAAGGTGAAAGGAAAGCTGAAGGAGAGCGTTGAATCCACCTCAATTTTTAGGTCTTCCCCATCAGACAGAGACTCCAGGGTTCCTCTTTACATACCCATATATATAACTATATGTCTCTAAAGTGGAACACAGAATGTTTAAGATGGGAAAAAACAGAATTCATTGTCATGGGCTTGAAGTAATCTTAGAAGCATGCCAGGCATTTTTTGAGAAAGTTTATAGCAAATCATTGTTACCAGGATAATAAGGTGCTCACTGAAACTGTGTGGCCTTGCAGAAACAGGCAGGTGAGAAAGAAAGCTTGGCAATTTGGAGAGAAATTTTCCTTCTTGTAGGAGAACAGCAGTAGTGAGAGGTTTGTAGTTTTTGTGGTTACCACACAGAGATGGAGACATAGGAAGGGGGATCCACCAGATACTAGCTAAGTTCTAAGGATGCCTGACACTGTGTCCTTCCCAAGTCTGAATGTCAATTCTTATTTCCAGCTGACATGGCTGTTATACTCTATACTAGCTGCTTCTTAAGGGGTGGCTGATCAGTGAAGGAGGTAAATTTGGAATATCTCCAGATGTAAAGACCACACAGTCTCCAGGATTAGTATATATTATATATATATATATAAATATAATCAGTATATATAATAGCTTGCTTCCCTAGGCCTGCTCCTTTTTAAGCTGTCTGTATTCAGAAGGGGGATTCAACACAAGTATTTTGCCTCTCAAGGGGGTGACTAGAGGTGGGTCAAGTAAGCCTCTATGTAGGCCAGTTAGCCTTCCATGTGTGCATTATGTATTTTGAGGAAGGTTTTGGGACAGTTTTGTTTTTTTATAAAAGGCAATGTAAGAGGCCTTCCTATGTAAATAGTGCTTCATTAGTTTTGCTAATGGCATAATATTTATAGTGCTCAGTGTTATTTGCCCCCATTTTAGTGGTGTGCTTGATGCAGAGCTGAAAGATTATCTTTTTTAGGGGGCCACGAGTACACAGAAGGTAGCATAAAGTCAGCTCATCTTACAAACCTGTAAGGGAGTTAGACCCTACACTATATATAATGTTCTCCCTGTTTGCAGACAGGGTAATTTCTCTTTATTTTATGGTCCTCTGCTGTTGGATGATATAATTGAGTGGTTCTGGCTATAACAAGTGTTTTTTAAAGTGAGCAATTTGTGCATGTTGACACCCAGCTTATTATCATTACCAGAAATAAACATCTAACTTGTTACAGAATAAGTTTTCTTTTCAATCCTTCTCTTTTGTGCTTAGTTCTAAAATTAAAGCAAATTAGTGACTGCAGTTTCTTTATAGTGTGGCATTTACTGGGCAGCTCACAGTGTCTTCTATCCAGGTGATGGCAGGGCAGCACTTTAGTTTTGGGTTGTTAGTTTGTTGTTGTACTGCATTCTTTTAGCAGCTGCTTCTTACTTAGCTCTCTGTACTACATTTTACAGTCATATCCCTCAAGTGTAGGAGACTGAAGCCAAGGGAGGGAGAGCAGGTTTTAGGATCAGGTAAATAACTGTGTCACTAACACCCTACCACTTGGAGATCTGGGGGAGAAAGTTGGTTTTTTTTGCAGAGCCTAATCCTTTTGTGATATCATTGCTGAGACCATGCTCATTTGTGTGGCTATCAGTGCAGGTAGAGCCTTCCCTTAAATCCTTCAGGGGAAGGATTTTAGCCTAGCTTTGTGCAAGGCTTGCTGGTAAATCACCAGCTGTATTTCTTGGACACCTACAGGAGGCCATGCTTTGCAGTGGAAGCTGGGGCAGGCAGGTTGCTGTATCTGGGTACCTAGGCATAGATGAGGAACTGTGCCTGGCACGTGGTAGGCATCTCTCTTGGCAAGGGGCTATCATACATGTAGCTTCTTATCCTCCCTAAGTACGTCACCTTAGACACCTCTTTGACTACATAAATATTAGTAGAAAAGGGAATAGCCACCTGAAACAATTCAGAAGTCAAAGTAGAGAAGCAGTACAAATACAGTAGACCTGTGCTTAAAGTCATAATTTGATTGCTGTCATGTTCTTCTGTCATTCTTTTTCACTGTAGTTCCTTTAGAATAGGAATTACTGTGTTGAGTATGAATTAAGTTCTTGCCAGAAGATTTTCTTAAATTATTTGAAGTTATCTGGGTGCACCTTTCAGAAGCACATCTGAGATATATATATGTAAAACTGACTTTTAAAGTCATAAGTCTCTTGGGTCATTCATTTAAATGCTAAAACTGAAGATTATATAAGAAGTCTCAAGTCTTTGTGATTCAGTGAGACCATTATATGTTACTTAATTTTTATTCTGATTTTTCTTGTTCAGAAACTCCAGATTCTTTTTGCTTCGTGTGTTTTGAGTATTTCCTTGTCACTGCATCATTTGCCTTGACAAGTTTTCTTCTCTGTATGCTGACAGTATGTTCCCTGCTACAGCACTGGCTTTCACAATTTTCTTAGATATGAGGCCCACAGCTCCAGTAGTTTATAGGCTTATTTTGAAAGCAGAATATTTTCCTGCTATAGACAGTTTGGGCTTTTTTTTTTTTCCTTCTACTTACTTTTTAGCAAATACAATATCAATTCTTTCTGAATTTACATAGTTGTGTGGGTTTTTGTATTGGTTTTTTGTATTGTATACTAGGTTATTGGGAGAAGGGTCATTTTTTTGTTCCATGTATTAAACTTTGAAGAACTTTTCTAATGTTAGAGTGTAAAGTAAGTTAATATTTTCTAAGTCAGCTGTCTGATTTTAAGCCCTGAAGTTTGAATTGTACTGAAAAGGTAATTGTAAATAGCAATTCTAACTAATGGTAATTAAAGATGCACATCAGGATTATATAATGATTGATGTTTTAAATATAAAAAAGAATCATCATAGCTCTTTCAGGATAAAAGTAGGATCTGCTAGCAAGAGAAATATCAGACACCTGTCAGCTAAAGATTGAGTGTACTGTGGTAAATTGTATCGGAGACTACCACAATATTATTTTTCAGCTTTCTCTTGTAAAGGGCTGAAGTGCCTTCTGCAAATCATACTTAATCTGCAAAACCTTGAATGAGAAATGTAAGGTCTCTTGCGGCAGTTCATGAGGGATTTCAAAATTGACTCTGCTTCCAGGAGGACCTGGGTCAAGATTACCTACTGAGATGGTTACACCTGGATTATTCTAAGATTTACTCCTTTTCCTTGCTCTGAGAGAGTAGCTCCATTGCTTTATTTCTTTTTTTTCTTTTTATTTATTTATTTATTTATGCTTTTGTTTCTACTGCTAGATTAATTGTTGAGCCAATGCCAGGCTGTTTCTTTCAGGGCTATCTGGCAATCTGATTGGTGTGGCCACTTAATTGAAGAAGGGATTTTCCTCTTCTAGAAAGAGATCCAACCACAGACCCCACTGACATGTAAAGCTGGCAGAGTATTTTAGGAGAAATGTGTCTTCTTAATGGAGAGCTATCATAGGTCACTTAACTGCTGACCAGAGAGATGGTTTATTGAGGACAGATAGCTTGAGAAAGAAAATTTTTAATTCTTACAATTTGTGCTGCCTTTGCCCTTGTAGTCCATATTCTTTTATAGCAGAAGGTAAAAATGGTAAAGGTGCCTTCAGATCTATTTCAGCTTTTGAGCCTCCTGCAAATCTCTAGGCCTCCTTATGAATGGCCAAGCAATGGACAATTACATAGTCCCCTTCTTTGCCCTCCTGCTGCTGCTCTTGTTTCCTGATCAAAGGGATTTTCTCCAGGCACTGGCTTTTAGATACCTGTCCTGAATTTCAGAAGTACTGGACTGATATGTAGGTAATGGTAGAGGAGAAAACTGTATAGTTACTTTGGTCCAAATGAAACATACTTCATGCCCACAGAGCAGCTGTTTCCTCAGAAAGCTGGCCAATATACTGTGCTATAAATGGTGTTCATATGATGATGAATGCTGTACTAGTATTGTGGCAATCCTTCTATGGGTTATGCTCTCAGCAAAAGCTCCTCTACCTTTTCAATAGCAAATTAATTTTTTTAAAGTACATTGCTGTGATTCTGTAACTCAATTCATGTCCCTAGTCACTTGAACTTGAACATAGTTGTGGGGTTTTTTTTCTCTTCTGAGGACTTTGACTTTTGTTCTATATGAGATTTCTTTTTTTTTTTCCTGATTAGATTGTCTTTAAAAAAAATGGTGGTTTTTTTTTTTTTTTCCCTTTTAGAGGTGATGCCTTCAAGGAAACTGAATACTGAAAATGTTTGAGAGGAAAGTACAATCTCAAATGTACCTTGACTGCTGTTAACAGCCGCATGCTAGTTAACCAAACTCTTCAATTTACCAAGCTATATCTTTAAAAGTGTTCTTTTCCTCACAGTATTCAAAAGTGTCCCCAAACCATCATTCCTTTGTTAATTAAAAATAAGCTTGATGGTGTAGGCATTCTGTGAGCCAGAACTCTAAATATCTCCTTTAAATCATGTTATAATCTTCCAATCCTTTGGAAATTAAATGACAGCTCTTACTTATAGAATGCAAAGACCATTTTTCTGCTATGTGCATTCATTAAAATGGTGAATTCTCTGTTTTCTGCAGGCACGACTTCAGGACATGCAGGAGTACTTTGGAGTGAGCTGGCAGTAAGCCTTGCAGTACCATGGTGGCAATAACACTGGCTGTCCTCTGAAGATGCTGAAGCTCAGACTTACTTTGGACTTCTTTCTTAGACCCTCCAACTTCTTCACAAAGAACTTAACACTGATTTGGATTCATATGGTCATGGGTATGGATTTTTTCCTCCCATTACTTGACATCTGCATGTTTCCAGCAGTCAGTGATGAACTCAGTGCTATATCTGCTGACATTTGGTCTGTTCTTGGGAGCTCTGAGTGACAGGTATTGTAAACATCCTACACTCTCAGCTGTGGAAACTAAGAAAGCTGGGAGAAGGCTGTTTACTCTTCCTGCCTTGGAAATCGTCTGGAGGGCAAGGATGGACTATTACTGATTGTATATCTGAAAGCCTGTATTTCATGCTTTACATGATGGTGTCAGTAAACAAATTATGTCATTGCATCATACCATTGGTGTCTTGTGTTCAGACCAAGGTCAGAAGGGCCTTATGATATGCTTTAGCTGTACTGCTGGCTTGAGGGAAATTTAAATAGTAGCAATAATGCACTGCAATATTTCCATCCTTAAGCAGTTATTAAAAAATGCCTGTTTGTTTAGAGGTAGTGTGGACATCCTCAAGTTGACACATCAGTATTGTGTTTAATCAAAATCACCCTTAAATGGTTGGTACTTGTCTTCTAAGATCTACTCAATTCTCATTTTTTACCCAAAAGAGCTAGAAACAGAGGTTAGAAGGCAGAAATGTTCTAGAGGAAATCAAATTTCTGTTTCTTTTCAAAGAAAATCAGAGGTGTCAACATCAACTCTAAATTAAATTAGGATACAAAGGTCTTATACCTTATGTTTTCCACTTGATGTTCCCTACTTCTTGCTCCCCAGTCTGTTTTATACTTTGTGCTTTGTCCTGGCAATCTTTCTCTTCCTCCTTGTCTGTCTTTCATTCTTTGTGCTGTAAGCCAAGTAGAACTTCTCAGTTTAAATGCAGAATAAGCTAAAAAAATATTTTTTCTTTTAAATCTAATATCCTGCTGGCATGGTCCTAAATACTCTTAAAGTGAGTTTTGCAAATTTTCTTAAGCAAGGACTCTGGCAGGCAGAATATTGTTTCCCTCTTTTCTCTTTTTCCTTCTTTATGAGGAAGGGACACACCTTTTGTATGCTCTTTAAGAAATTTTTCATAATATAGTTGAATTCAAAGATCACTGTCTAGTTTCTTTTGCAAGAGCACTCTTACATCTTCAGATCCTGCCACTTCAGCTTTTTAGAAAAGGCATTTAAATATAAAATCTTTAAGGGCTTTTAGAAGAGTTTAGTTCTCAGGTTTTGGGAAGGGATGGGAGTGGAAAGACAAGGCGTAAAAGAATATGTAAGGATTTGAAGTAGTACTTACTCAAAATGGACAAAAAGGAATTCAAACTTTTATGCAGAACCTTTTTAAGTCAGTTATTTGAAGTAGTAATTCTTTTTCAGGCTCTGGCCTGCTTTCCTATTGGAAGAAGCAGTAAGAGGGAAAGCCAGGGTCACAGTGCTGTAGTGAAGGACTAAGGTGATGAGTTAAAAGAAGGCTTATGATTTGTATATTAATTTCGAAGAAATGCAGAGTTAACCCTTGAAAATGATCGTTTTAAGATGTTAGCTGTTCAGACTAGTCAGACGATAGGGGGTAGCATTTCCTAATACACATGGTTCCCTTGGCAAAGAGAGATTTCTGGGGATGATGGAGCACAGTTACTTCCTCCACTGCATGACAATAGTGATTGTAGACTATTCTGTTCAGGAAGGACAGCCTCCTGAAGGAGGTAACTTCCTGAATTCCTGAAATCTGAGTTTGTGTATTATTTTTATTTAGACATGCTTTGGGTTTGGAGTCATTGTTTTGTATCAGTTAAAAATACTTCTCTGTATTTTATATTACTTACCACATTAAAAAGTGAAATTCCATCTTCAGTTTCATCAATATAAGACTCCAGTAGTCCCAGCTTTGTCATACATTTTTCTGGTCCACGCTTTCCTGGCTTTGTACTGACATGATTTGTTTAAACTGCAAACTAATTAAGTGGCTTGACCCCACTGAAAACTAAATAAGCAAAACAGCTTTTATGTGGATCAGCTACTTATTCCACCACTGTCCTGTGGACTGAAATGCTACTGAAAGTCCTAATTCCTTCAAATATGGCCACTTTCTTGAAGAAGAAAAATACTGGTTTGAAAAATCCATTTTGAGTGGATTATGTAGTCCTAAAGCAATTAAATAGTGAAATGAGAGGATTCTGAATCTTTTATTTGATATTAAATTATTCTATTGATGTTGTCTGAACGCAATTGCAAAAGCATGATGCTAAAATAAATTCAGATTAAATTGTTTTAATTAAAATGTTTCAATTTTTTGAACACCATTTATGCTTCTCCTTTAAAGATTTATAGGTAAAGTCTAAATAAATTCTGTTGCTAAAAGGGAGCAACTGGTAATTTCGCTATCTCCGGACCTTTAATTATAAAGGTATCTTCTGATATACCTGCACCATACTGAGCACTGTATAAATTGCATCATTTCTAGATCACAGAGGTTTTTTCCCCCCGAGGTATTGCTTGCCAAGCCAAAGGCAAACATTATGTCCTTTTCTCTTGTTAATCCCAGACTTCAAAGAGTTGAAGATTCTTTCCAGTCTATCAATTAAATACAGAGTTTTTCCATTGTGGAAAAAAAATGTAACAGGGCTGTTTCAAAAGCCTGTTGGTAGTAATGAGCTTTGGATTGGGTCCATGGAGAGGTAATCTGGATAGCTACCACTGCAAGTCATCTCTGGGAAACTGCTGGTTGTAGGCATGGCCTTTTTTTCTTGAAGGGTGATTCTGCCAAGATGCAGAAATTACTTGTTCTAAGTGATTTTTGGCACCACCCTGGACAATATTATCCCTGCCTGTTATGGTCAACATGCTACATTGATTGTTTCTGTCTTTTTTTTTTTTAATTTGTTTGTTGTTTTGAGGAAAAGGACAGTTCTTGTTATCATGTTTCTTGATTTCTAAACTTTGTTTGGTCTTGGTTTGTTTGAGCTTTTTAAGCTGCATTTCTGATTATGTAGTCCTTCAAGGTAATCGTCAAACATCCATTACTTTTGGTAATATAGGGAGTGACCGTGGGAAGGAAGAAAGAATGTGTGGGAGTACTCAGGCAGAGCTATTGCTTGTACTGATATTGCAACCTGAGCTTGAGGTTCACAAGTGAAATATTAGAAAAATATTGTATTAAAAGTTTCGAAGAGCTGCTGGTGAGGGAAATGAGGGGTGAAAGGGGACAAGAGGTCATGGAGTTGTCATCCAAAGGGTAAAAAATAATAAAATGTTGATTGTAAGTGTAAACACTTCCTTGATGATGCAGTGAATTTCCCCTTAATCCTTATACAAAAGTCAAGTTCTGTTTTATGCAGTAAATCTCACTGTCACTGATTTTAAATCAGTACAGGAGAATTTAAGAGTCTATGACAAGCTGTTCTACTTAGGAGACTTATACTGAAATTGAAAAAGAGAGAGTTTGCTTGAATGAAGAAAAGGAAAACCACATTATGTGGGCTTCAGTCATAATTGCCCTGAAATGAGAGATGGAGTTCTAGATCTGAGTTTTCTCTGTGCTGTGATTGAGATAAAACCATGTAAAAGCAACTGTCCTTCTGCAAAATGCAAACAGGTGTGGAACATCTGCAGTGCAAATATTCATTCATATGCAAACAAATGTTTTTACAGCTTAAAAATACATTAACTTAAAATCTGATCAAACACTTTATTTGATTCAGGTTTTATTCAAAATTAGGTTCTGTTTTAAAGAATTCTTTTTATATAAACTGATTCTCAAAAATCATGTTTAATTAAATAGAATGCAAAAGCTGAAGTTTCTGTTACTCTTGTGAAGATTTTAGTTCTTGTTAGCTCTGGGTTCCATCCAAGACCTACTTAGCTACAATTAAGCTGTTGTTTCTTTGTTTTTGACCTTTGGTTTTAAGGATGTTAGTATGAATTAAATGGAAATATGCTTTTCTAGCAAACACTTTATAGAATAAGCAATCTTCAGCTGAGCAGTACAGTCCATAACTACAAAGCTGAGGACTTGCTTATTTTAAATAGTGTAATATAATAGCTAAATTATACCTTATTTAACTCTTCCAAAAGGAGAAAAGACTTAGGCTCTGTTGCATAAGCCTTATGTTTGCAGTGCTGACTCTACTTTACAAGAAGATTCAGTTTTGTTCCTGCTTAAGTTAATAGGGGATTTTTGTTTGCTGCCTTGGTGCTGTTATTAAACTGTTAAAATAATACTGCAGAGAGCTGGGCTCTAATCCTGATTTTGGACAGAGTCTCTGCTTTCTCCATTGTGAAAAAGATGACACTTCTCTGTAAAGGCAGAACCCATGTTGTTCATGAGTCTCAACTGCAATAAAGCATGCTTTCTAAAATCATGCCATCAGAAGCTGTTTTGTCTCATTGTGTTCCAGCCTTTCCTGTGATTTAGATTGCATTGCCTGCTTGTATTGCTGGGGGAGCAGAAAGGATGTTACAGACCTAATGCAGGGTTATTGTAAAGGCTGCTGAGAGCTCCTCCTTGTGCTTCTGTTGTGATGCTGTCCCCCCGTGGGTGAGAAGAGGGCATACAGACCTTATAGTGATTTTAAGTGTGTGCTTGTAGGGCAGCCACAGTTTGTACAGGTGTACCTACCGGCTAAGGGAGTGAGATCTGCCCAGTTATGGCACCATGGAAATTGGCTCCAAGCCATCCTCACCCCACTTTGAGACCCTGGGTATGTTTTTAGCTATGGGAGTGCCCAGCTGACCTTGTTTCATTATTCAGTTTACAAGAAATACGTTGGGTATTGTCACCAATCAAGGATTTCTGGGCTTTCCATCATTTGAAGGCTGTATTTCTCCAGTTGTTCCTGTGTAGCCTAGAGCATCTGCTGGCTCAGGTGTTCTAAAAAAGTGCTTCTAAAATAACTCAGCTCTGATGGGCAAAGAATAGGTTGATGTTGACAAATGAAATAATTTCAGGATCTGTGAAATTTGTTCCTGTAGCTTGGCTAGAAATAGATGGCTCTGTACACCTGTGAGCTTTGTAAATAGTTGAACTTTGTGCAACTTGCCTAACTTGCAAAGTTGTTGAAGGACACTGGGATGCCACCAGATTTTATGCTTAGTTCACAAAGTACAGATGAAATATGCACAGTGGTAATTTTTTTTTTCTTGTATGTGACCATACTCACAGCACAGATATTAATGGAGCTGCTAATTAAGATTTTGCTGCTTGACTGTCCTCAGTTTAATGTGAAGTGTTTAAAAGATGTGTAGATGTGCACTTGGAGGCATTGTTTAGTAGTGGAATTGGCAATGTTAGGTTTATGGCCTTTGATATTAAAGGCCTTTCTAACCTAAATAATTCAGTGATCCTAGAACTATTTGATGAAAAGCTACAATATGCTTTGTGCCTGCATGAAAGAGAAGATCAAATGTAAATTGAAATAGATCATGTTTTACTGCCTTGGGGTAATTGTGTGTAGCATAAAGCTTTTAAATTAGAGGAGACAAACCCAGTAGTCTCCATTGCTGCTCAGAGCAGGTGTGTGTCACAGTGTATAGATTTGCAAAAGCAGGAGTGATCAAACTTGTCTGCTCTTCACTCAAGTCCTGACATTCATGAGAAGTCCCACAGGTACTCATGTCCATGGCTAGAAGCCTGTCATATTGTCTCCTGGGGACCCTGTCCCTTCAGATCCCAGGAAAGGGCTCCCCAGAGGGTATTTATTACCTACTTTCCTCGTTGAAAGTGAGAACCATCAGCTGTGTTTTGTGATTAGCCTTGCTGAAGTTTGCATGCTCCAAATAGACTTAACAGGTAACCAAAGAGGAGCTTGTTGACTCTGTACCTTGAGATACAAGCTCTACTACTAAGACATGTATTTTTTGGTACTTCCAGTGGCAAATCTTATTCCAACAGTGCCTTTTCACCTATACTTAAAGGTTTTTTCCTCTCCTGCAGAGGTGGGGAGTGTGTTAGCCCAAATGCTCTTTAGTGAGGCTTTGCTGTCTTTTAGTTTGGAGACTTGGTTAGAGGTATATGAACTTGCCATGTCACATGGCTTAGAGTAGGAGAGGAGAAGGACTGAAACTCAGAGAGCAAAAGTAGTTGGATTGAAAATACCTGGTAAGATTTTTCTATGAATTGCTGAGCTTTTCTGGGTTGAGTAGGGGAGGAAAAAAGATCAAAAATTAGGAGTATTAAAGATAAATCAATGTCTGAACTGTCAGTTCAGGAAACTCCAGAGATAAACTGAATGGAAAGCTTTCCCCTAAGGTCCCCATGGAATTTCTAAAGACAAATCCAAATGGAGAACAGCATGGATTTACATCCTTTTCTACAGGAACAGAATAATTATTTGCAGCCAGAAAAGAAACTCCAAGTTCTTGGCAGAAAAAGAAAGAGGTCTGGCTCAGAGACTTGAACTGAGTTGATTTAAAGTCTTTCAGGGGCAAGTAAGGTTTTTATACATACAATAGAACAAATTTGTGAAAATGCAGAGGTGGGAGATGAAAAATGTTGCTTCTTACTTGAAGATACATATACATGGATTTAGTTTGAGTATTTCTGCATGCTCAAATGTAGTATGCCAAATGCACTGTTTACAGTAAGCAAGGTAAATACCTTTAAAGGAATAAAATATATTCCCACTTCTGATTGCAGTCTGCAACTTAAAAACAATTCTTATTTTGAATATCTTAACAAAAATACCATTTCTATTTGACACTTCAATCTGAAATTACAGGAAAGGTAGATGATGCTATCATCATCTCCCAGTTTGAGCAATCTGAAAAATATATGTGGATTTTCGGTGCACAAAAGTTCACAATGATTTGATTGCTGTGGGAAGTAGTTCTGCATTTTGGTTTGTTGGGTGGGTATTATATGTTTTGGTTTTGTGTTTGGGTGTGTGGATGTTTTATCCTTTCTTAGTAGATCATGCTTTTCTTTTGATGTTTGATGTTGCTGGAATCATTAAAACAGCATTGTGCTGGTTTTGCTCCCTTCCCTTCTCTCTCTCTCTGTCTTTCTCTAGTCTGTATTTGTGCCTAGGGAAGCAGGAAGAGTAAGGATTTTGCTTCTGTCCATTTGAGTGAAGATTCCTGTGCTTTGCAGGTTTTTGGTGAGGTCTTTGCAGGCTTTTGTGGGTGGGTACTAAACCAGAAATGGGTTCTGCAGTGTGTGAGATAATGTGTCACAGACTGTGTGCTCTGAGGCTTGTACAGAGCAAGATCCAGCAAGGCAACAGCAGTAGACTGGGCTCTGCTTCCTCAGAGCCTTCCCCTCTGATACTCCTGCTAAACTTTAAAAAAACTTCACAGAACTGTCCAGATTAATTTCTCTTCAGATTAACCAGAAAGATGGAAAAATGCATATGGCTGTCACCAGTACGGATAGTTCATGTGGCGTAGCAATGTAAGGTTTTTTAGTTGTCTGCTTTTCTAAAGAAAATTTGAACTGAGACTTGGAAAGGTGAGCAGGGGAGAAAGCTTTACTTTTTCAAGCAGGAACATTGGCTTTTTTGTGGCCTGGCTCTGAGGACTTGCCTATACCTGGCTTACTCTGAATAGCTCTCCACGATGTCTTTGTGAGTAGAACAAGGGCTTTGAAATACAGTTTCATATTTGTATCATCCATTGTATTTGAAATGCACTCTGCTTTAATACTAACAGACTTTAGGCAGAGACAAATTCTTGACAATTTGTTGAAAACAAAGTCTTTTTGTGGAAATATTTTCTATTTTGAAAGAATTTTTGAGAAATGTGTTTGGATCCAGACTGGTTTGTGTGTGAACAGAGAGTGCAGACCTGCAGCACAAGTACTGGGACTCGAGTGGGATGTGGGAGACTGAAATGCACATGTCTCTCACTTGATTCAAAAATGAAAGCAAGTCTTGAAATCAAATATAGTTCTTGTACACTATGAAGTCCTTGACATTCAGCCCACTCGAGAGTATATTTTTCAAATTAAGTCATCCTATTTTCTCATTTCTTTAAATATAGAAGCATACAGTTAGATTTGGGATACAGTTTTTGTGGGAAAGGAAGGCTGAGGAAAGACTCAGTTGACTGCTGGTTGTGCAGAAAGTAGAGAGGCATTTTTCAAAACGCCAAAAGGTACAGCTTGATCCTTGCTGATGCTGACAAACCTGTGGAGATCAGCATTCAGCAGATGGGGCTATACCCTTCTGATACTGTGTCTTTAAACTCCGTCCTCCTCTGGAATAGTATTTTGGAGGTAGCTTTGTAAGGTTCATCCAGTGCTGTGGTACAGGACAGGAACTGTCTGTGTCCCTGCTGGTCCCTGGGGTGGCTGATGCAAAGGGACCTGAGGCAGGGCTGTGAGAACAGAGCAGAAAATAAGTTTAATAACATGGATCTATGTTTGGGGATTTTTTTATGCCACTGAAGGCTGCAGGACTGACAGAGGCAGGGCCTGCCCCTGCTGCCTCTGGAATGTTAAAAAACTAGTAATAAACCAATCTTCAGTACTGCTACTGGTTTGGTATGACACTTTGCTACTCTCCTCAGCACTGTTCTCCATTCAGCTGAAAATAATCTTTTTCCTTGGATTGAAAGGAATCAAATTGTTTCCTCAGTCGTCTATGGGACGTATTGTCTCAAGGCACAGTCTCCTCTGCCATTGCCCAGCTACCACACAGCCTGCCAAGTTTCATCCTTTGGCTCAAAAACGTGAAGTAACTGCCTTACACTGCCTTGAGGAGAAACCAGCAATAATTGGGAGCAATGATCTACTAATAAAGGTCGAATTTGAATGAGTGGGGACATGGCCTAGCTTAATAACTCCTGTTTTCTGCTTCAGGACAAGAAAAATTATTCGCTTCAAGGTGAATGCTGTACTCTGCTTTGTCTCCTTGCTCATTTAGGATTTAGGCAATAGATAGTTAAGGCAGTCTGATTTTTTTTAAATTTTTTTTTTTTTTTTTGCTAGCTAGTCTGTGAATTATAGCAGATTTGATCTATTTTTGGAGAGTTTTGAGGCAGAGATGCTTATAACAGCTTGCAGAAAGGACAAGACTTGCTTTTGTAAAATTCTCCGTAATGTGCCAGCATCAGTGTTGCTGTTATTTGGTCCATAGGTTTCAGGAACTTCTTTTTTGCCAGTAGTCTCCCTGTTTCTGGAGGTAGGGAGGGGTAGGACCTTCCAGCCTGGTGAAAGCACAAAATTTGATTGTTTTCTGATGAAGCTCCAGCTGCACAGCTAGCAATGGTCACACCATACTTCTTGGTAGCTTTTTTCAAATTTTTTTGTCATCCCACAAGTACTACCTTCCCTGTCCCACTACGTTCTGGAAGAATTCTTTGAGGAAAGACAACAAAGTACAAGATGATAGCATTATACCATCTGAGATCACTTTCAAAGAATGGTATGAGACTCCAAATAATTCCTCTGGTGCAGACAAGAGAGATGTTTTATTTGAGGAAAAGTAGAGGACAACTCTTAAGCCTGGAGCTTTCAGTGACAGTTTCTTTCCTATTTTCACCTTGCTGAAGTCCAAGATAAATTTTTCTATCAAGATTTCTGTATATAATTGGGTAACAGAGTGCTGGGGATCTGTGGATGGCTTCACTTTTTATTCTTCTTAAAAGAAAAGGTCAGGATTTTTAATTTATGTTAGAAGAAGGTACAGTGTGCTGCTGTGTCTGTCAGTGCAGTCAGTACTTCATCCATCTGCTTAGGCTTTCTGTCAGCAGCTGAGTTGAGCAGTGTGGTTGTGTTGATTCTACCTGCAACACAGTGGGTTTCACTAGACAGAGACTGCTGTTTAAAGTCTAATCATCTCTATCATTTGAATGAGGGCAGAGGGGAGAAAGCAGAAATGCAGTTCCGTGTGTGTGCCTTATGTCTGCTGGCACACAACTTCTGTGGGAACCATTGGGACAGCACATTTGTCTCAGGCTTAGCACCCTGGTCTTAGTGTGTCTTACAACACAAGTACTGATTTATTTTTTAAATTGTAACTCATGGTTGTAGTGGGGGTGTTTTGTTGTTGTTGTTTAGTTGGGTTTTTGGAGTTTGGTTTTTTTTTAAATTTCTCTAACAGGAAGCTTCAAACTTTTGCTCAGGATCAAACTTTTCTAGTGAGTGCAGCACTTTAGGACTTCACACCTGAGTATGGACTTACCAAGGGAGTGACCAGCTCTGCTTGAGCTGTGAGCTTGAAACACATGTAAGTAAGAGGGTGGTTAGAAATCAGAAGATTGGCCTTGTGCTGTGTTAAGGCAACTGTAGGACCAATAAAATGAGCATTCACAAGTCAAGAAAATCTGGAATTGCAAAATGCTTGCTGTATCAACCCAGACACAGCTTGGCAGTAGTTGCTGTAGGGTATCTAAATTAAGCAATGAGACTTCTGTGGTGGCAACTGCTATGAAACACCTTGCAATGTACATCAGCTCCTCCAAGACCCAAATGCACTTTTACATTCAAGGGGGTGTTGTCAGCATTGGCATCCTCACAAACAAGCCACTGAGGCCCTAAATCAGCAAAATACTTCTAAGAATATCCTTAAGCAGTTTGTTGTTGATGAGAGGAGACGTAAGCTCTTAATTATTTGTGCTGAACAGGGGAGATGGGAGGCTTCTCAAGTATCTTTTAAAACAGTTAAATGCTAGCTGTGCCCTGAAATGCAGTGCCTGAGATGCTGCTGCCTTACCTTCTCTCAAGCTGCACTTCTCCTCTGTGAATATGCTCATTAACCTTCAAGTAACTTGCCTTGCATCTGATTCTTTGTGGGAATTTTGCCTATCCCAAGTGCTTATCTGTTTAGAGGATTAGGCATAATGCTGTATTCAGCTTTAACTGGAGCACTTTTGATAACTGTCCATCTTATTCAAATACTACTGAGCATGGGATTATTAAATAAGCTGAAAGACAAATGAAGGATGAAACCAGGAGGGGAACTGACTTTGTGTTTTATGTGTTTGCATCTATATCATAACCAGCTATTGGTAGATACTTCATCCCTATCAGGACAGCTAGCATTTAGAGTTCACCACAGGAGGCAGAAAAAGGGAGAGAACTCCCCATCCCCTCCCCAAAGCAGCAGGCAGTCACAGCTGTTCTGAAGGAGAAGGTTTGTGTCAGCAAATCTTACACAGCTATGCTCAAAACATTTGTGTCAGCAACTATGAAAGCTGGCCCATCAGCATTTCTGTTTTATTCCATACACAAAATGCATATTACTGAACAATTATGCCAAAGGCAGGGAATATTTCTTGATAGCACAACTTGGAAGTAGCATCTCCCTGTGGGAGCAATCATGTCATGTGCCCCAGAAGTCTCTGTGGGTTTCAGTGTAAATCCTTGTTGTGGGTCCTTGCTGTAAGATTGTGTTGAGAGCCAAGTCATTTGGTGTTGCATCTTGGCCAAGGTAGTCTTGGTCCAAAGTTCAGGGAAAGTAGTGAATTGCTTGTGATTCTAAAAAAGCTTGTTCAAGCATACTCCCCAAAAGCATATTCATTATAAAGGAAGCTCAGTGATGTTTAGATTTTTGGCCTCCAAAGTCTTCAGAGAATACATAAAATACACGATGATTTTGGTGTGCAGTTCAATCTAGCTGGTGTAGAGTAGAAAGGAGAACTAGGGTGAACTTTGAATAAAAATTGATTTACTGCTTTAATATGTGTTTACTGCTCTAGCTCAACCACCATTTAACTGTGTTTTGGTTGTCTCCATTAAGAAAGATGTTTTCATTCCTCTTTTGTCAAAAGTCACAGTTCAAAACACTTATTTAATAACTTTGGTGGAGGAACAGAATTGTGTTTTAATTTCACTTTTTATTGAATGAGCCCTACTTTTCTCTCCAATGAATAGGCAACAACTTGCTGCACAGTCCTCATCTCTGCTTATGGTAAGCACAAGTTCAATAAGAAACACACCAAAGAAACCCAAACAAAATATGATGCCTTAAGGAAGTAGGAGAAGAGAAGCATAAAAGTCCACCAACACTCATTGAGGATTTGATACCTATCCATATACAGGAGCTTGACTAATTAATTGCATGAGTCTCCATGTCCAATTTCTGATAATACAAACCACTTTGGACATGGGAACTCTGGTGATCCAAGTCAGTGTGGAAATTGGTGTGATGCTGAGATCTGCCTTGCCTAGTCTTGGTTGTTACCCCCAGTCTGCTGCTGGAGCTAACTGCTGCCAGCCCCTCAATCAGCACAGCATGTTTTACGAGACACCCATTTCTTTTAAGCATCCTTTGAGAGTATTTATCATAGATCTGGATACCTGTGTGAGGTGAGGCAAGGAAGGGAATGCAAGGATTAGGTGTGCTCAGAAGTTTGCGAACAAGCCACTGGTGCCAGGTGGTAATATCCAGCTGGGAGGGGCTGTGTGTCACTATAACAACTTTAAAAATAACAAAATTACAAACCCCCAAATGAATCCAAACAAACAAAGCCCACCAAAAAAACCCCGCCATCAACAGGAACAGCAAAGTCTCTTGCAAAGTCATCTGACCACGGCTGAAGCTAGCTTAAAAGAAGTAAGAGCATAAATTTTAACAAAACAGTAACAAAGGATACAAGGTAGAAGAAACATTTTCATGGAGTTGCAGTTTCTTTCTTCCTTTCCCTTTCCCCGTTCTCCTTTCTCCTTTCCCTTTCTCCTTTCTCCTTTCCCTTTCTCCTTTCCCTTTCTCCTTTCCCTTCTTCCTTTTTGTCCTGAAATCAGGAGACTCTCAGAAAAGAGAGAAAAAAATCAAGTCATTAAGTATGCAGTATTTTCCATTTTCTCCATAGACCTTCTAGTAATATGGTGTTCAGTCAAAACAAATAAATGAATACAATAGATTTTAGTGTGTTGTTTTTCTGAGAGAATGACTCAATTATTAATTTGGAGACATATATGCACTGTGGGTGTTTCTATATAATCTAAATAATAGTTCCAATATTGTGCCACCTTGAGTATCTCCCCACGACTTAGGGACCGAGTTGATAGTCATGTCCAGGGATTACTTGTTTTCTCAAAACCTCCTCTACAGTAGTACTTTAATGGCTCTGATGAGCAGGAGACCTCCTTCCTTCTGTCATGTAGGTTCAGAGTTGGCACTGGCCAGGAACGTTTGTAGGTACCACACAGTGTTTCCATTACATTCCTCATCTGACTGCATGAATTCCTGCCGGTTATCTAGAGGCTAGGATGTCCTCTCTCCATTGATTAATGGTTTCCATGAAGTGGGTGCAACTAGAAGAGAAAAGCTCTTGAGAATTTTTAATCTTGTAATATTTTGACAATTCAGATAACTTCTGTGATTCATGAGAAGGGGCACCAACTGTTTTCTTTGAGAAACCTCTCTAGCTGCCTAGGAGAGACGAAAAAGAAGGGGATCAAGCTGATTCACTTGAAAAGCAGTCAGTTTCCTCTCTGTCCGGCCAACCTTAGTGTTTTCAAAAATACATTTTCCTAATACAGAGCTTAAATTATTCTTTTTTTGTTTCAGATTCAGCTCTTGACACTAGTGCAACTAATCCCAGTGAAAATATTTCTCTTCTTTTCAATCATTTTTTTCCTGTGAATATTTATATATTATATTTATATTATATATTTATATTTATTTAGCTCTTTCCTTTAATTATTTTCCCTTTAGGCCTAATAAATTTAGTTCTTGTTATCTTACTTTTAAATTGTATTTTTAAATAACAAAGTAGTGTTAAATATAGCTTAAATCAGACAAAATAATGCATCTGAGATTTCACAATAATTTCAAAATTAGACTTTAGAAGACAATAGTGTCCATTTTACTAAGACCAGCAGTACAATGTTATTAATTAGTCCCTTGTCAGAAATTTTTGAACATTTGAAATAATAACGTCTTTTAAAAGTAATTTACTGTGTGTTACTGGCATATGAAATCCTATTGTCAGACTTTACGTGAATTCTCCATCCTATTTTAATACTAATTGCAATGACTACTTGAGTGTTTAATTTTTAAACACTGAATTAATTTTTATTTTGCTTGTTAAAACACTGAAATAGCTTGGAAAATTTTGTGACATTTGACATTGGATTTCATAACGCCTGATGGAAGTTATTGCATGTTTCCTCACATCCTGCTCTGGCAATATTAATGCTATTCATTCTTTAGCAAGAATGGGGCTGGGAAGAATTCCAGGCTTATCCATCTCTTCCTGAGGGAACTGTAGGATCCAGGGGATTATGGGATTCAGAGATTCTTTACTTCTAAAGCATTTGTTTGAATTGCTAGTAACTGAAAGTTTATATACTAAATATATTTGCAAAGCCTCTTATGTACAATTTGTATACCAAACGGATGCAGGACTTGAAGGAATACTAAGTAAGTTTGCTGACAGTACAAAATTAGGAGGAACTGTTGACTTGGAGGCAGAGAGGCCCTGCAGGGAGACCTTGACAAATTACAGAAATGGGCAGCCAACCACTGTGTAAAGTTTCAACATCTGCTCTTGGGCTAGGGTAATCCTGGATGTGCCTTTGTGCTGGGGAACATGCTGCTGGAGAGCAGTGAAAGGGACCTGGGAGTCCTGGTCAGTGGCAAGTTGAACCAGCAGTGCCCTGGCAGCCAGGAGAGCCAACCCTGTCCTGGGGACACCAGCACAGCATCACAGCAGGGCAAGGAGGGATTGTCCTGCCCTGCTCTGAGCTGGGGCAGCCTCACCTCCAGTGCTGGGGGCAGCTCTGGGTGCTGCAGTGTAATACAGACATTAAACTATCAGAGAGTGCCCAAAGGAGGGCACAGGGTGGGGAAGGGCCTTGAGGGGCAGCGTGTGAGGAGCAGCTGAGGGCACTGGGTCTGTTCAGCCTGGAGGAGACTGAGGGGAGACCTCACTGCATGTACAGCTCCACTGAGAGGGGAAGAGGAGGGGCAGGCACTGACCTCTGCTCTGTGCTGACACTGACACTCCAGGGAATGGCCTGGAGTTGGGTCAGGGGAGGGTTAGGGTGGATATTAGAGAGAGATTCTTCACCCAGAGGGTGTTTGGGCACTGAACAGGCTCCTCAGGGAAGTGATCACAGCCCCAAGCCTGACAGAGCTCTAGAAGTGTTTGGACACTGCTCTTGGCATATGGTGTGGCTCTTGGGGCTGTCCTGTGCAGAACCACAAGTTGAATTTCCATAATCCTTGTGGGTCTCTTCCAACCCAGGATATTCTATAACTCTATGAAATGGTATCCTGCAGTTTTTCTGTGGATAATCTCTTCTGAAAAAGGTATACAGAAGTTAACAAAGATGTAGCAACTGGAATCTGACAGAAATTATCTTTTAGCTCAATAATACATTGCTACCTATTTGATTTGTTCAATATAATTTTTACATACAATATTGCTAAGTCATTACCTGGTAGTGTATATAGATCTTCAGCTCAGATTTGTAGATACTCTCTTGAAATTAAAAGTGGAAGTGATGAGGATTAAAGATTTATCACTGCTTCCTCACTAAGATCTTGACTATCCCTGGTTAAAACTTTTAAGTGCACTTTGAGGCAGAGTTACTGAGACACCTGCAACCTGACTAAAAAATATTCTAAAGATGGATCTTTTGAATGTTTGACCAATATTATGAGCTTTGCAAACTCATGCCTCATGCAAACTCATGCCTCATGCAAGCACTGGATATTTTAAGGCAGGCTTATAAATGAGTGATGGAAGTTTACCTTTTTCAGGTGACAGTCTAAACACATTGCAAATATACCTAGTTTAAATTTACTAAGCAAGTAAGCAATAAAATAAAGTCTACAGAGGTAAATAAAACCAGGGTTACTTGGATATACTGAAAATAGATGCATGATGAGTATTATTAAGAGGCAATTTATGTTGACTTTCTAATAACTCTCTGCTAAAATATGTGTTTCAGGCAGTTCTGTCAGCTTTATTCTTTTTAATTTTGGTCTAAAGATTTTTATCTGATGCGATTGTTTCCTTTGGGAATTATAAAATGCATAAATTTCTCAGGATGAGAGAGTTTCTGTGATTCATTTTTCTTGGGCTCTGTTGGTTGAGACTCCTTATCAGTGTCTGTAGTGTTGTTTTTTACTTTGAATTCTTCTCTTAAATCTTCAGTTTGATTTAAAACTACTTACAGCATAGAAAAAGTTTCCTTTCTGAGGAGTGCAGAAGGTCTCTGTACTGGTATGGATATAGAAAGCCATATTCTTTTCATAGGTAGAAAGAAACAGGGTTTGAATTCCCATAATTTGTAGTTTGTACTACAACTAAGTTCAGCCTGTGATCATGTTGAAAGAAGCTAGAAACTAATTCCTCTGGGAAAACTTCCTGCCCTAAAACTAAATGTATATTGTTTTGCCTAAATTTTCAAATGCCTGTGACTTAAGCTTCATGTCTTTAAGTATTAAAACTGTGTTCATCCTACCCATGACAAAAATGTGTCTTGCTTGTTCAGTGCAAGCAAATACAGCCCCTGTTCTGTCTGGCTTTTTGCTTCTGATTCAGAAGGGCACTGGTATCTCATGACTCTTGTGTCACACTGATCAGCCCATGTATTTGTAACTACACTTAAGACTGCCTCTAATGTCTAGAAAGACCTTATAGAAGAAAAAAATTAGAAGACTAATTTTACTTTTCTTGGAAATGGGTGGATGAAAATTCATACAGATTCTGGTTTAATTTTTTCTAATTACTGTGACTTTCCAGTACTAGCCTACAGAAGGAACAAGAATCTCTGGCTGAGTTCAGTTCACATCCTCACACATGGTTTTTTACTACAAATCCTGCCTAGCCTCCAGCTGCTGCTCCAGAAAATTATGTTGGATCTTCTTCTGCAAGTGTTCAGGTTACACTGGTATCTGTTGTGGATCAAGCTGAATCAATCTCCAGGGTCTTTGCCTGTGTCTGCCTTGACTCCACAGGTAGTTCACACCCCCAGCTCTCAGGCAGACATGATTTGGTGTCCAGTGCTAGGCAAGATTCCCTTGTGCTGTCCTCCTGGTTCCTAGTTACAGTTCCAAACAGACACTGGTCTCGCAGAAGCCTCATGTCATCTGCAAGCCCTGTCTGGACTCCAGAGTGTCTCAGAAGTATTAGACACTGCTTCATCTAGAAGTTGATGTCGAAGCAGAGGGCTCTGCTCTCTCTGTTACCAAACAACCACAGCTGTCCTGCTGTCCTTTTGAAGAGGCTTATAGAGATGAACTAGTAGCAGCCTGTTCCACCTTCAGGAAGTTGCATGTAGTAAAGGGTGGGATTAATTTAACCTAACTTTAGAGATCAAACACTTAGCTAGTCTACAGAAGAAGTCTAGACAACTAGCTTGATAATATGAAAAGGGTTTGTGATGAAGAGATGCCTGAGCCGAGTGAGATGATGGTGCCTACTTCTTCCTCATGGTTGAAGAAATGGCTAATTTGAACTGCAGCCATGGAGTGTACACCAACATGGTCTGCTAATGAAACCATGATTAGACTGCAGGTGTGCACTAAGGCACAGCCAGGCACCAGAACAGCCCAGAAACTCAAGTGTCCAGGGTGCTTTGTCTGTTGCTGTGTGAGGGACTGCACCATAGCAAGTGTCCAGGCACTGCCTGTGGCACAGCAAGGGGGGAGGAGGTGAAGCATGCCCTGCTCCTGGCCACTTAGGAGGAGACTCCTAGCAGATAGATAGGTAAAGTTTGAGACATTTTCATTGAAGATATGAAACCAGATCTGAAAACATGCCTGGGGAATCCATTTTATGAGTAGATCTACAGCCCACTAAACTATCCCTACCCTTTCTCAAACACCCATTTATGAGCTTGATGACTACATGAAGCCATTTTGAGTGAAATTCAATGTGGACTACTTGCTTAAGTGTTTACCCAGTTTCTTAGGGCAGGCCATGGCATATGCTAAGTTCCACATTGCTGCTTCTACACTACAGTAGTATTTATGCACATTATCCTAAATAAGGTCATTTTTCTAGAATGATTGCATTAAGTCTACAAGGTAGACACATTCCCTTTCCAGGGAATTTCATGTGGGTCTTGAGCAAGCCTTGCAATCCTCAGAGGCAAATGAAGACCCTTGAAGACATTTCCTCCCTGTAGCAGGGAAGGAAGTTTGCCAGGGAAAGTCCTGTGGTGCTGGCCCTAGGCTGACTAACCAAGTGTGCAAGATTGTTGTCTTTGAGTACATAGCTAACTTCATAGTTGTATCATGATCTAAAAGCTGACTCCTTTTTTGTTCTCTTTGTCATCTTGTCATCCTACTATAGATCTATATATATACCCACACATGCATAGCCACAGTTATATATGCAAACACACTGCAATGGGGAACGTGGGTGGCTGTTCTCATAGTTCTATTTGGAAAGCTAAAACTAGGCTTTTGATGTTAAAAATGGTGTACAGTGCCCAGAGCAGTGGTTCAGCTTTGCCTCCTCTCCCTGTTTGCTGGGTAACCATAGCTACTGCACTTTCCTTAGCAAGAACAGGTTTGTGAGAGATTCCTTCTTGCAGAATTAGTGATGTAATTACAAATACCAGCAGAAAGCTTCTGCCATGGAAGTCCAGTTTCTTCTACTGCTTCAGCCTGTTCTCTGGCATACCTCCTTAAGCCATGAGCAAAGCCTGCCCCTGGTTTGCTCAGTTGCATACCTGTCACCCCTTTAACTGGTTTTGATTGACAGGAGGAGCTGACACCACCAGTCCCAGCTCTAAAGAAAATAACGAGTAGTTCTGCTTCTGCTGAGTATGTTGATGTTTAGCCATAAATCCTAATAGATTGATTATCCTGAATTGTTTTCACCAGCTATTGGAGATGCAAGTGTTAAAAAAAGTACAAGCCCCTTCATAAAAAGCATGCAAGGATTTCAGGTCTCCTGCAGACAAGGCAAGCCAGAGGGGAGAATAAATCATCACAGGCACTGTGGTACTGATGATTTGTATTCTTGTAGCACCTATTCCTTAGTCCTGACCAGACACAAAATAAAAGGTATTCCCCTGCCCCAAATGATGGATAATCTTGGCACAACAGAAGGAAAATAGCAGATGGATATAGATGCATCAGGGAATACAGTCAGCCTGGGTCAGGATAATGCCAACCTTAGCTTAGCAACTGTCTAACTTCAGTTGAATTTTTGAAGCATTATGACTTTGGAACATTTCAATATGGAGATACAATGCAAACACTGTCATTGTGCTGTCATAAAAAAAAAAAAAAAAAAAAGTACTGTTTTGTAACATTTCTAATATGTAAGGGAAGGCTAGATTCTTTTATTCTTTTAGTGATACCTCTTTGCAGCGGGGTTCTTGTGTGATTGTCACCAGACACCTGAGCTCAGGCAACTGAATCACAGCCCTGTTCCCCACAGACAATGAAGATGTCTGATCAGAGCATGCACACATGGTGTACAATCTTCATTTGGGTAACCTCAAGTGTTGGCATAAGAGTAGCAGCTGAAAAAATGGCTTAGTGTTGGAGGGATGCTCAGCCTAGACATATGCAGAGCTAATATTGCACTGGGGACAAAGAACTTGGTATGGGAGTGGAAGAAAGCTGATTTTCACTAGCTGGGCTGAGTAGGCAGAGATCCTACACAGCACGTTCTCAGTTAAATTCTTTAGGTTACCATTTACCCGAGCAGCTTGTCAGTGCAGAATTCTTGTTTTGAATGTCTCGTCAGGCATGTCACATCAAACTGAACACTGTCTTTGCATTTTGTAGGGAGTAGGCACTGATGGAGCTGCCCCTCAAGAGGCAGTGCTGTGGGCATTTCTGTAGCTGTGCTGGATGCCAGCCTGGGTGCAAACCTTCTGCCTCGGCAGCAGGCAATCCCAGCTGCATCTGGAGAAGCAGGGGTCAGCTCTACTGCCAGACTGCCTGCAGGGCAGGGCTCTGCTACTGATGTGCACTTTGTGTGCTGCAGGGGAATAGCCTTGCACAGGATGGGTGATGGTATTTTACAGACCTCTGCCTGATGGGAAACCAAGGTAAACCTTGGGGTTAGAAAACCAAGTGATCCATCCCTGACTCCTGCACCATCTGCTTGCAGCCCACCAAAGTGAAGGCACGTTGCTTTCTCAGCATTACCCATCTCATCCACCCTCCCATGCTCTTTATGTTCAATTTGCACATCACTTGGTGGCATTTTGTCTTAGATTTGAGCAGTTCTGCAGGTGAACAGTTGTACTGCCATATGCTATGTGACTTGCAGCAGTGCCTACATGAGCTGAGATCCCAAGTGTATCACTCAAGGTTAGGGCAGTAGCCTGCCGTGGATTTGTACAGGGACATGGAACAATAAGTCCTTGATTGAAACCTCTGGATGCTAGTTTAATGCAAGCAATGACTGGTTCATTTACAAGGGGAATGGAAGTGATGGCTGCTGTTATGAAAAGTAGACATGAGGAAGGATGTAACTTTTGTTCACAGCAGAACCTGTATGACTTTTTTTTTTATTGTTGTATCACTTAGTTTTTTCAATCTGTCTCCACTCTTGGGTAAAATAAATGCTTTCAGTAAAAAAAAATCGTGTTGTTTTAATGTATACTTCCTTTGCAAATGAATAGGAAGAGTTAGAGAATGAAGAAGCAGTACTACTTTAGTGTGTGAAACTGTATTATAAGCAGAGATACCCATGGAGGACCAGAACTGTCTCTATTACCATGCAGAAAAAATACAAGATTATTAATGTCTGATTATATTTGAGGAAAGTAGGAATAACTTGGAACAAAAATCACAAAGACTGATTTTAAATTTTAGGTTTTAAAGAACATTAGTTATTAAGATATGTATTGCATTGTGTCCCTTTAGTCTTGCACAGAATATGCAAAAATTAAATTTTTGTGGTTCCATGTAGAATGTTACATTTAGCCTTTCTAGTGTTTTTATGCTATGTGACAAAATCAGTGCAACAAAGTTTCAATTTTATAGTTGTAAAGTTGGAGTTGTTCTACAACTTTTTCCCTGATACTCCTGCTTTACAGAGAAAACCACTAATGAGATAGTTTTGTTCAAATATACTTCAGAAACGTTGTGTTGTTTGAGTTTTTGGTTATTTGTTGTATTTTGGGTTTTTTGTTTGTTTGTTTGGTTGGTTGGTTGGTTTTTGTTGTTGTTGTTTTGTTTTGGGTTTTTTTTGTTAAGTTTGCATGTTTTGTTGGGGTTTTGAGTTTTTTTAATTAAAAGATATTTTGATTCTTTAGTAGCAACTTTGCTAGAATTTAACTCAGGTAGTCTACTCAGGAAAATTCAGTTTCAACACATACTTGGATTAAATTAGGAAGGATTGAAAGAGTTTACTTATCTTAAAAAAAAACAAAAACAACAAAACCCCCACCAATGTAACTATGGAAACATGCCAAATCAATTTTTTAAAATCAGAATTATTAGAATAATTTCAGTTGGAAAAGGCCTCTAAGATTTTTGAATCTAGCCACTAGCCCAGCACTGCCAATTCCACCACTAAACCGTGTCTCTCAATGCCACATCTGCACATCTTTTGAACACCTCCAGGGACGGTGACAGCCACTTCCTTGGCCAGCCTATTTCAGTGCCTGAACAAAGATGTTAAAAGAACTAGGTGTGCTAAATATGATTTTTTTCCTCCCAAGAATAAAAGTGTGTATTTGTTAACAGGAAGAATAAAGAGTTTTGCAACTTCCCCAAAAGCATGCAACTAGATTGCATGAGAAAAACCTTAAAGGTGGTGAGGCAATGAAGGCACTCATAGATGTCACATAAAGCAATTCCTGTAATGATCACTTGGAGCAGTAGCTGGGATGGAGTTAATTCTTAGCACTTCACATGGCACCATGTTTTGGATTTGTGGCTGAGGCTGTGTTGGTGACACTTTCACCACTTTCAGTGGGTCATGGATTAGCAGTGCTTGCCCAGCCTGAAGGTTTTCCTTTTCCCATCTGTCCACCAATGAGGAGGTGGGGACACAGCCAAGACAGCTGACACAAATTGGCCAAAGGGATGTTCCACATCATACATTACTCAGCACCTTGCTGAGTAATAAAAAGTGGGGTAGAGGGAGAAGAAAGGACAGGGGGTGGCTTCCTAAGTGGCCAGTGTTCAGAGACTGGCTGGGCATCAGTCTACCTGTGGCAGGTTGTGACAGACTAACTTCCTTTGGTTGATGTAGGGTATTTTTATTTTCTTCTTTACCTTTTAAATTATCTTTATCTCAGCTCATGAGTTGTCTCAGTTTTGTTCTTCCTGTTTTCTCCCTCTGCCCTTCTGCAGAGTGAGTAAGCAGCTATGTGGGTGCTTGGCTGCTGGCCAGGGTCAGCCCACCAGAGTCTTTTTTGGCACCTGATGTGGAGCTTGAGGGGTTTAAGATTTGGTCAGAGTGTGCTAGACTGAGTTTACAGCTGTTACTTGGCAGGCTAGTACTTGCTCTTCCTAGCTCTGATGATGGGATATTTGTTGCCTTACCTGCTCCATTACTTTCTCCCTTCTTGCTGTACACTGAATTCCAGGGCAAGTCAATGGCTCCTTTCTGCTTTTGCTGCTTTCTGTGTTGTTTGTTACTTTGTTTTGCCTTGCCTGGGAAACCTATGATAAAAGCACTGTCCTGAGGCCAAGCCTGGTATTTGTCCTTGCATCACTACCTCCCAGTCTCTGGAGAACCCTGTTCTCCATGGGTAGGGCTATGTTGGAGAAGGTTTCTTCTGAAGGACTGTGACCATGGGTTGGTCTGTGCCACAGTAGGTATAACCCTGAAGAGACTATAGCTTACAGATAAAGCTCCATTTGGAGCAGGTACAACCTGCAGTCTGTGGATAAGGCAGCTGGGTTGGTAGGGCTGGAAATGGTCTTGGTGCTTTGTTTTGCAGTTTGCCCTGTTCTTTTGCAGCCATTAAGTTAACTGATAGGTCATAAAGTGATGGTTAGTTTACTGTAGTTTATACTGGGATGAAGCCCTGAAGCTAACTGCTCTAAACAAAAGCCCAATTTGTATTTTGAATTTACTGATCATATCTGGTAGATAGAGGTAATCAACAGGTATTTTACATCTTCAGTTAATTCACTGCCATATGCCTTGGGCCATACTTGCTTCTGCCTTTGTTTAATGGATGTTTCCTTTGTTAAAATACTGAATTTTGGAAAACTAGTCCACCGTCCATTTGGTGGTTATTTGTTCCATTCACTTTAGAGTACACTAATTCAGCTATCTCATCTTTCTAAACTCTTCCAGTGGTTAATGAAGCAATGGATTCTTCCAGGATTCTGTTCACTTTGGGATACATTAGCAAGTAGTGCAAGCCAGTGGCAGACCTGAAGAACAAAATAGTCAGTGCTGAGAATCTGACACCCACACTATTAAACTTAGTGACTTTTTTTTCTTCAGAATAGTCCTAATCTGGTCCCATGGGCTGAATGCTCATTGCATTTGGAGTGTACTGGATACACTCCTGATCTCAATCTTCCAGTTTGTTTGATCTAAACCAAATAAAGTTTATGTTCCCCAAGACTGTGTGACTTAATAATATGAACCAAAGCCCAAAAGGGAGAAGAATTGGGAACTTATCTTTAAAAGCTGTGATCTCTTCTGATCCAGGCTAAAACACTAATATAGATGCAGCCTCAAAGCACTGCATGTCAGATTACAGTCCTGAATTTCTTGCTGTAGCTGTCTCCTCCTTTCTTCATTTCCCATAGAGCAAATCTGGGGAGACTCAGCAGCTACTTCATTGCAGAAAAGTTGGGTGCTGAGCTTATTCTGTGACTTCCATGTGACACCACTGCAGTGTGGACCTTCCCTCCTGGCAAGACTGAGCTTTTCAAGATTGTTTTAAAGTAGCCAATTTGTCAGTCATTCATCAGATGGCCAAGGTGAATAAGTTCATGTAAATTAAAATGTTTCTAGGTGCTGAAAATGAATCATTTCTTGGGTGACTTTAGATATCTTCAGTGTTACTGTTTGTGTGCAGGTAAGTAAGTTGTGCTCCCTTCATAAAGTAGACAAAGAAAGAAGTACTTCATCAGACCTAGTTTAAATGGTTACTTAAGGATTTAAATGCTTTGTTACCTAAATGTTTCACTTTTTCGCCCTGATTGTAGGGGTACCTGAGTAACCATTTAGACATACCCAAAGCTGCATGAGAAACCCACTTCTCCTTTCCATATTGGAGCCAGACTTCAAAGATATACTTGAAGGTTGGTTTGCGCTTGGTTCTTTTTGTCATTGTTTTTGATGAGTTTTGTTGTGTTGTTTTGGGGTTTTTTTTTGTCAGATTGAATCACTTTTCTAATTTTCTGTGATTTTCATACACCTGAGCTAATGATGACTACTTTCACATGTTTTATTCAGTTCCTAGTGGATTTTTGCTTTACCTACAATGTCTCACAAACATATCAACCGTCACTAGTTCTCACCCCATGGTCAGATCTCCAATCCCATTTAATCTCAGGACTGCATACAGAAATTCTGGTGCTGAAACAAAGTTTAATTTATCTCTTGGTGGATGGTTGACAGCATTGACAGCCTGCAGCGTATTACCATACTGAATTATCCAGCCCCTTAAAGGAATAATGAATGCTGCATACACTGACTTTCTGCCAAAAACATCCCTTTGTAATGGAAATGAAAGAACACAGCAAAGCAGTTAGATACACATCCAACCGCTGTGTCTGCTCAAACACACGGTGCTGAAAAGGGCTGCTCCTATTCTATCTTTTTAGCCCTAACATGATGTTTACATTATCTTAGGTGCTTTATTTTTTCACTCTGGCACACCCTCAGACCTGTCAAGTATTTCCCTGCTTAAGGATAACTATGAATGGTGTTAGAGGGTGACAAATTTCATAGAAATGTAATACAGAAATGAATCATTGTTTTCATCTGAAGCAGAACCAGGAGATGATCATTGCGTTCTAGAAAGAGCAAACACCTGCATGAGAGTGAATTGCTTGTGTCAGAGTTTGAACCAAAAACCCATCCACAGCATTCAATATTGTTACTCATGCAAGGCTGGCAATCTTTATTTTTTATCTTATTTCCTTTGAAGAATTGATTTAATGAACAGAAATGTGTATCATGCATTTTTTTCTCCTGTCTTCCATACAATGTTAACAGTATTAATACCACCACAAACATCACAAGCCAGCAAATACCATTGCTTTAATGGTGCTAAGAAAATACAGTGGAGCTTTGTCCTTTTCAGCATCAATATCAAGAAGAAAAATTGTCCCTTTTCTTTTTAGACATACATTTGTTGCAGTGTGGGGATTTTTTTTTTTTTTTTTTTTTTTGGTTATGACAACAGTGACAAAAAGTATATATCGTTTAGTTGTTCTTAGCCTCTTGGTAAGGATCCTCCTATTCCCTGACCAAGCTGCATTTACTCTGGAGGAAACTGCTCCTTGCTTCCAGTCCCTAGCCTGGATCAGTCCTTTTCTTTTTTTGTCTGTCCTCAGCTCTGCCTGCTGAGTCTGAATTTGGCTGTGCTCTTTTGCCCATGTCCTGCTTTGTGTTTTGCTTTGTAATGACCTCTAATGTAACAAATGTAATGTTTGACAAAGTATCTTAACAGCTTTATCCACTGTTCTGATTTAATCTGTAATTATGGTGACAATGTGGGCTTTTTTAGTTTTGCTTTTAGTATTTTTTAACAACGCTATTGATCAACATGTAATTTGTACTCTTTTGTCCCTCCCCAAATCTTGGAATTCCCAGCTCACCTAGGTGGGTTTTTTAATTTTGAGAAATTGACTCCTCCCAAACACAGCTGCAAGCAACCCCCTAATTATGACATAAGCATACAGAGTTCATACAGAGCAGTAAATCTAAAAGTACAAAGCATTCACTGTATTTTAGCACATTACCAGCAATATTTTGCTGACCCACTTTGCCACATGCAAAAGGACATTGATGTGCTTATTTACTCATCTCTTCATTCAGGACAGAAGTGAGCCCATTTGGATGGTTTATTCAGCCTGGTCAAACAGCAGTGTCAAAGCGTGGCAATGTCTTTCCTGAGCTCGTCAAAGGCTGCTTGTATTCCTGCTGCCAGGCAGCTTCACACTGTAATAGGGCATGTTACAAAATGAAACAGGCCAGTTCTGCAATAGTGCACATGCTCACTGTACTCTGATAATTTTGTTCACTGCATCAGATTCCTAAAGTGGACATTTGTTATGTTATTTCTTAACACATAACTCAGATTTGTCATATCATCCCCATCCCTTCTTAGCTCTCCTGTGTCACTAGAAGCAGAAGTTAATCCCTTTAAACTTACCATCTTGCATGCTCTGTTGGGATTGCAAGTACACTTAATGTACTGATGGCACCACAGAGATAAACAGGGAAAGGCTTTCACAGGCTCTACTAACATGTTTTCTTCAGAATGGAAGAACACAATAGCATTATGATGAGGCTGATCTATTGTGGTGATCTAAGGAAATCTGAGACTGGGAATATTAAAGGGGCAACAAGATAGGTAGGGGGAAAAAATCACTTCTTTAATTCCAGAGTATGCATGCACCAACTGCTGACAGGGTTTCCTATGAGGATCACATTGTGTAAAGTATAACATGCTTCAGTCCCTTTTCAATCACAGACTATGGGCCATGTCTTGCTCCTCATCACTCCAAAGCAGTTGAATTCCTCAACTCTGCCATCATCTCCCTCCAGCCTGGCCACTCTGAAGTCACACAGAGATTGGCAGGCATGGGGAAGGGTTGCTTTGAGGTGCCATCAAAGACTAACAGGCAGGACTGACGTGGACCTGTGCTTTAAAGCTGTGAAGAATAGTTTAACTGAGTGAACTAACCCAAAAAGGTTATAAAAATCACTGGGCCTGCGATAAGTGCATGAAAGCCAGCATTGTTAGTGGTTTCAGTTTCTGGATGTGTGTGTTTGCTTGCTTTTGTATCTCAGTCCATGCATCTTTGCCTTAATCACAAGCTAAAAACACAGCATCAGTGGAGCATCAGTGACCTAATTAAAAATGTCTTCCCTGATGAACTTCTTCCCTAGTTTATGTATTTATATAGGTTTTCTACAGATGATGTAAAAAGCATGATATGAGAAAGGATGAAAAGCAGGTGGTGGCAGAGTCAGGGCCTGCAGTCATCCCCCTTGTGCAATTTGGTCTTGTGCCAGCCTCTGGCTGGAAGTAACTGCTGAGGAGTTTGTTGAAGATCAACAACGACTTTAGGCATTTTCAAATTATCCTTGAGGAAGTGTATGAAATCCACAATCACCTGCCAAGAAGCAAACTACAGAACTGCACAAATGCATATAATTTAATCTGGACTTTTTTTCACTGGTAGGGATCCTATGACTCCCATGAATCACATCAATCTTGACGTCAATTAGATCTTTGAAATAGCTATGCTGCACCATCATGACTACATAAATTCACACAAAAAGTCAGCTAAGAAAGAACAAGCAGAGTCTGTGGTCTGGAAATAGTGGTTTATTGGCAATATCTTTTCCAGGGGCAGCAGGAGCTCCTAGTCTAGTCAAACTGAAGTGTTACAGCTTGTGCATGCTCCACTTTCAGCTGACAGAGGTGGGTCAAACTTGTGATGGCTCCGTGTTGGTACTGCTTGGCTGCACTCCCAGGGAATGCTCTGACTTTATGTCACCTTAAAGTGAGGCCCTTTAACCCAAGCAGAGCAGAATGGGACTCATTTCTTACTGTTCATTATGGATGGAGAAGGGGCTCTGCACAACTTCTGCTGTGTTTAGGTGAGGAAATAAATCACAGCAAATGACATACCAGGGTAGTGTGATGCTCTGACCTCCTTATAGCCTTTCATACTTCTCTGTTCGTCAGAGAGCTAAAGGCTGGCCATTCATTCAGAGACCAAGGAGGAGGCAGTTTTCTTGTTCATCTCCTTATCATTTTGATCTTACGCATAAGAAATTCAATAGGATGTGACAGGAAGGTTAAAGCTCTGTCTCTTCCTAAAGAGATTTGTACTCTTGAGTTCTGCATACCTAGCAACAGACACTCTGAAACAAGAGTCCTCTCAGTCTCTCACTGGAAGTGTATTACATGATATGACCTGATTACAGATATTCTTCATGCCAGGGAAAGGGATGCTCACCACCAGCTCAGTTGGATGCTCTCTCTGTTCCTACGGGAGCTAAGTACTCAAAACTCAGTATTTTCAGGAAACCTCAAGAGTATGGGACTGGGTCATGTAATACTTACAGCTTGAAAATCTGATGTCTAAACCTGAGTTTGACTAGATCTTGGCTTCCTTTATAATCAGTAGAAACAAGCAATATTATGATTTAGCTTACATATTTTAAATGCCAGTTTGATAAGGATTATCCTCTGGAGGTTCCTATTTTTCCCTATTGGAGTACACAAGTACTGTGTGATTAGCTCAGGCTTAGCCTTTACAGATTAGACGCCTCAGGACATAAATTCCCCAAATGAGAAACCTTCTCAGGCTTCAGAAGGATGTCAGTCTCTGTCTCTGTTTAATGACCCAGAGGAGAAAATCACACAGCTTCAGCGGGATTGTGCCTATTCTGAGTACACTAAGTCATGTCCTACACCTGGCACAGGTGCCCCATTTAGCAACTCTAGAAGTTCAAGACAATAAATACTGTATGCTGTTAGGTCAAAAATGTCCACTTAACATCATTTGTCAGAGGCAGTCTGTAGCACACCTTGCCAAGAGAAATATGGATGCTCAGGGACATTAGGGGCAGGATCAAGTTTGTAAAGAAACACCTAAATTTAGTTGTTTACACAGAAATGTATGCCAAAAGATAACAAGGGGTGTAGTAGTCCATTAGATAAATGGAGCTCTGCTCAATACAGACCAGCAGCTTTCAAAGTGATTCAGCGAACCAACCAGTCACATACAGACGTAGCTGTATGCCTATACATGAGATAAACATACACATAGTAGGTGCATAATTTCCTTGGAGATGGCCTAGAGTAGGCAAAATGCCTTCATGGGGCTGGCAGCTACACCATGGGACCTCCTGAGCCTTTGGAGCATGTTGTATTTCACTACTGCTTCAGGAGCAGCAGTGCTCTTCTGCAGCAGAAGATGGACACACTAAGGGATCTCCAAAGGCACTTGGACACCTGCATTTGAGCTTCTACATCACACTCTCAGTTTGTCTTTCAGGGAGAAGAATTTCTTACTGGGTTCCACTGCCAAAATTTCTAGCTTGCATGGTGCAGTCCAGGAGCCCTTCGGCAAAACTTAATGGCATCACCTAATCCTGTGTGAACTTCTGGCAAGTGAATGTCTTTCTTATCAGAGATGTCAGGCAGCTGACCTGCTGATGCACTGTAGAGAAGCCCACTACAGAGGAGCTGGTAGTGCCAACCAGGGTAGCTGGTTCCATTCCATCACAAGGGTGATATGGGACTCCAGCTATAAATCAGGGTTTCTGCACAGCAATTCAGTGGGACCATGCTGCATCCTAGAACTGGATCAGTTTCCTCTCAAGAAACTGGCTGCAGACTTACACTCTATTTGAAAGACAACAAGCAGAATCTTAGAGGTTTAAGGACTACACTGAGACTGCCTCATAGACAGATCATCTTAAACACTCCTCTATTAATTTATTCTGAAGTGACCTTTTGCAGCCTCGTAGTACAAGACACTTCAATAAACAGGGCTTTAGTTAAGGTCTTCAGGTTTGTAGTCATAACCCAGCAAAAATGAGCTGAGTTTTGCTGAGCTTAATACACTGATCTGTCACGTCTAGCATGATTTATGTGAAGTCTTTTCTTCTCTGTAAATTAATTTCAGATCTCAGTAGAAACAAATTTAGGCAAATATGCAACCTGACTTCTGAGTTTACAGTTAGTTAATCATTTCCAGTGACACTCACTAGAGAGAAATTACGGAGAACTTTATAAATTAGATTCACCTTACATAGCTACTACATCAAGCTTGGCACTTATCAATCTGGGGCATTACTGGACTAAAGAAGAGAATTAAAATTCACCATAGTCAAAAAAATAAGCAAATGAGGTAATAAACCCCAGTAAAATACCAGTCAGCTACAGCTACTGCATACAGAACACTGTCATACCTGCATGACTTTGAACACTTTTCCAAATATATGTTGGTGTCCAAATATATTTGGACCCTTGTCTGAATGTATGTAAATAATACTGTAGCTCCCAGACATTTCTGTCATATCAATGCCTTTCTGCATTTCCTACATCTACCTTTGTATGTTTAAATATCCACTATGAATAATTTTACATTAGCTCGACTAAATTTCATTTTACCACTGTTATTTATTTTACTCTCCTCTGTCATTTATCAAAGTGGTTTTGTAGTCTACTATATCCTCTACAGATGCATAATCCCTCCCAGCTTTATATCACCTTAATATTGGGTTGGTAAGTCTCTCCACAGTTGTTAATTGACCTCTCTGGTATCCTATTCAAAGCATCCTCCCAAGATAATGATAAAGTATTACAATTACCTAATTTTTAATATTTTTAACAGCATTAACTTTAAGAAAGCAACGTGGTTTCCACTTTGATGTCCTCATAAAACCATGTCCTCATCAAAGAAAAAAAATGGAGCTTTGACTAACCTATGCTGTTTAAAATGTATATAAATGTATGCAATCAGAAGTGAAGTGCTTATTTGTTATAAGTGTTACAAAAGTCTGTATCTGATGTACAGTGGTTTGCAGTCCCCTGGGTCTTCTGTTGTTTTTCACCTGTGTTATGTGACAGTCAAACTACTTGATTGAAACAGGTCCTGGCTTTAGCACCTAGTCATCTTCCATTGGATTAAAGGAATACTTTAGTGAACTCAAGTGAAATAAATTCACTACCTTTGTAAAAATTATTACCAGTTATGACTGTGAAGTAATGGAATTAATTTTTTTCTGATTAAGATATGTCTGTGGGAATCTGTTCAAGCTCACAAATACCATCCTAGACAGCTATTTAAGGTGCTAGGGCTTCTTCGTGAATCCTGACAGTTCACAAACAGAACCAGCAATAAGCTGCAACTCTGAAAGAAGACATTGTTTGCAGGAAAAATAGACAGCTGGCAAAGGGCAGATCCTCCCCCAGCCACCAGAACAAAAAAGCCCAAAATGCCAGGGAAAGAAAAAAAAAACCACCATGGCTGGCAACCTGGGGGGGAGAAAAAAAAAAAATGGTGCCAGCTCCTGTCTCAAGGAAAAAAACAGCCAAAACAAAATGTTCATACAGCAGCTCCAGCAAAACAGATGGGAACCTAGTGAATCTCTGGTGCTGGTCCCCTCTTCACAGCAGGTGAAGCAGGTGGATTTGGTGTCCTTTCTCTCACTGGCTTGGCTTTTCCAGGGTCTGGGGCCGAGATGGAGCAGCCCCCAGCCAATTCTCCCGCTGGTTGTTTTCTCGGATCTCAGACCAAATCCAAACTGTACAGTTCACTTCGGAAAAAAAGCCACCGAGTGATTGCTGCAGCAGCCTTTCCAAGGCTGGGGAACGTAAAAAGAAAAAATTCCTGCCTAAGCTAACAAAAACCAAGTTAGCTAAGCAAAAAAAAAAGGATGCAATCCACATATCCACATGGCACCAGGGATGCCTGGCAGTGAGTCTTTGAAATCCCCCCTCCCCTTGATCTGCCTTAAATCTACAGCAACCATTTCTGGGCATACAGCGGATGATAAGGGAATAGACTACTCATCATAAAATCACCCCAAGACACCCATCTTGTAGGTGGACATCGTATTGATTAACCTCCAGTCATCTGGGACCTCCCTAGTTAACCAGGACTGATGGTAAATGATGAGAAGTGGCTTGGTGAGCTCTCCCACCAGTTCATTTGACTCCCAGTTCTTATCAGTGCTCTAAGATCCAGATCTTTTAAAAATCCACCTAAAATTCAGATATTTTAAAAATCCACCTAAAATTCTGTTCATGAGATTTGGTCGACAGCTTTGAGACTTGGCTGACAGCCTTGCTCTTCAGGTAAAACTGAGCTTTCTATAATAAGGTGCAGTTATTTGCACAAGAAATTGAGCTTTCTTGCAGGAAGATCTTCAGTTTGTGGGATTAACTGCTGTGCAAACTGAATGTTATCAAAACCTTCCCCTGATTTTTGATGCACGTGCACGGCATGCTTTTGAGGCTCCACTGTCCATAGTATAAACTCAATCCCAGTGAGGGAACATTGACAAATGCTGTAGTAGGGGAGAGGAAGCAGAGCTGGTCCATATTGGGCAAGTAGATGTTGGCCAATGGACGTAGCTTTTCAGCAGGTAGTCAAGAAAAATGTGTTCCAGACATCAGAATTACTTAAGTCAGTTCCTTCAAACTGTGCTAACAACGTGAGAGCAGATACTGTGAAAGCAGGAAAGAAATCCTTTCCCCCAAATGAAGTTAAAGAAGAGGAAACTCTCCAAAAACATGATATATAAGCCTGAGTGTTATAAAAAACTGTTCCCCCAACTGCAGCCCTAGCATCTAGTCTGTTTGCTCTCTTATAACCTTTCTTGTGCCTGCTTGATGGGGATTTTTTTATTCTTTATTAAAATTATGTCCACTGGCAAAAATGAGACAACTTTCCTGCATGCTATATGCATTCCTTAATATCATATATCAAAAAAGTTCCAGTAGACCTTCAAAACCTACAGGGCTGGAGGTGGAGGGGATGTCTTGGCTTGGGCCACTGGCTTTGATCTTGGACTGAGTGGGAGTAGCTGGATCCTGAGGAGGGAAGCAGCTGGCATGATGGTGACTAAGAGATATTGGAAAGGCTGAGTGGGCTTCACTGATCTCCACGAAGAGCACAGGAGGAGAAATGTCTTGGCCAAGGCAGGTGACGGTGGGAGGCAGCAGGGTAGACTGCGCTGTTTCAGAGGCTCAGGGCTCAGCCATGCAGCTGTGACTGTATCTAGGTGAGCTGCTACAGCAAATATACTTGCCTGAAACAAGGTCGGACAAACCAGGGCATTCCCAATAATTTCTTGTGTTTGGTGTCAGTGTGTGCAGCTAACATGCTTCCAGTGAACCTGAAGGAGGGTTATGTGCAAGAGTGACATGAGTGCATCTAAGCATGACACTGTAGCAACCTGACTTAAAATGATCTTTCAGTTTATAGAGAGTGGATAGGGAAACAAGAATATATAGATGAAATCACCTCTGATGACCCTGACATCCAGTTAAATTGTTGGTACCTGCACTTGAAACAGATGCTAAAACATTCAACACAGCAGACAGAAAAGGTACAACTTGGAGCGAAGGAATGATAAAGGGAATTTATGGCGAGAGGCTGAAGAAGCTCAGCCTCTTTGGTTTACCGAGAACTTGGATGAGTTGATGACAATACAGATCTTTAGGAGCGGTCAGCAGACACCACAGAATTGTCTTTAAGGGGAAGGCAGAAATCCCTGAGTGTGAACTGAAGCCTACCAACCCTGGTTAGAAATGATGACACACCTTTAGACCTGAGGGTGAGAGTAGGCACTGGAACAATGTGCTAAGCTGTCAACTCATCAGGTCTTCGCTCCTGGCAGTGTTTCTGTCCAAAAGGCTAGCCAAATACAAAATACACTGTCACTGCCCTTTTAAATTGGTCCTTGAACATCAGTTTCATCGCCAAACTCGCAGGAATTTTAGAAGCAGCCAAAACTGGCTGGTTACCACAGTATTGCCCCCTCCATTACGTATTCTCTAGTACCTGTATACTCCTCGGGTCTACCTCACCGCAACCGCTGCCGTGCCCAGGGGACAGCTCACTGCAGGCGGCACGACCACTTCTGTCACTCAAAGCATCTCCTCCCCAGACCACTGCTCCGGGGCAGCCGCCAACCCTGCTCTTCTCGATCAACACCCGCACCCACTTGCTCTTCTCACAAGCCTTCAGGGGACAGGGAAGTGAACCCTCCAGGGTCGCCTCCGGGAAGTGAAACGCCCGCAGCTCCTGGAGGGGAGGCTCCCGCTCTCCCCTGGAGCCCGGCCTGCCCGGCGCCGGGGCGGCCCCGAGCCCCGCCCGACCCCGCGGTGCCGCGGCCGGCTGTGCCGGGGCCCGCCGCCAGGGCCGGGCGCGTGTTTCTGGTGGAAGTCCCGGCGGCTGCAGCTCCGCCCCGCGCGTGTCCGTGGGCTGGGGCCGGGCGGGGAGCAGCCCCGGCCCCGCCGCCCGCCCCGCCATGCCGCAGCCGTAGGCAGCCCGCGGCCGCTCCCAGCCCTCGGCCTCCGCGGCCTCCGGGCCGATGGGCAGCCTGCTGAGCGGGGTCAGCTTCAAGGAGCCCACCACGGTGGAGGACTGCGACTCCACCTGGGAGACCGACTCGGAGCCCGAGGCGGCGGAGCCGCGGCGGCAGGAGGGGGTGTGCTCCGCCGCGGGAGGCGGGGAAGAGCCGCCCGAGCCGCCCGCCGCCGACTGCCGGCCCCGGGAGCCGCCGCCGGCCCCGCCGGCGCAGGAGGACGCGGAGCGGGCGGAGGCGGACGCGGCCAGCCCCGAGCAGGTACCGGCAGCGCCGGACGCGGCCCCGCCTCGCCCTGTCCTGCCCTGCCTGCGGGGCCGGGCACCCGAGCCCAGCCGAGCGGAGCGGAGCCGGGTCCGGGCAGCCCCGCTCCGCTGCTCTGCGGCACTGGCGGGCACTGGCGGGCCCGGGCTCTGCCCGGCACCTGCCGGCGCCCGGAGCGCCGGGGATCACCCAGCGCTGCGTCTGCACTAAGGACGAGCCCGCTTTTATCTTTCCCCACCCCTCCCCTGGCATTACTGGGACAAAAACGAGGCCTTGGTACCTACCTAACGCTGCTGCTGTTTCCAGGGAAGGCTGTGCTTTAAATTAAATGGACCATTTAACGTGGCCTCTTCATTAAACGGGATAAAAATCTGAGTATTTGATCCTATGTGGCAATGGAATTGGTGGGTCTGACGAATTTTTAGAGCGAGTTTCTCTTCTTTAGGAATCTTTTAAATGCCGAGCTTAAAGAAATAAAGTGTTCTTTTGACAATAATTTTATTTGAGTTAGAATATCATGTAGAGAAGAGCACCTGGTCTTTTTTTTAAGTTGCTAGATATATCGTGTTTTGGTTCACAGACCATACAAAATTAAGTAAGCCTAAGCATCTTTCCCTCTTCTGCTTGTTCCATGATGATACTAGTGCCGGATAACCAAGTGTCAGGGGGTGTTTCTTGTCCAAGCAAGCGTGTTTTGTCTGCAGGTATGGTCAAAGCTGGTCTTATTAAAGGAGGAATGGAAATAGTTGCATGTTTGTCATTAAAGTGAGTTGATAAGCCACGGGATGGGCAATAAGAACGGCAAATGCCCAGTGCAGTCCCAGAGAACTTCTTGTTTGAAGCTTGACTTTAAACTATTACACGTGTATTGCAAGAAGTAGAATGAAATTTTTTTAGTAACTGTTAATTTTCTTCCACAGGATGCAGTAAAAGCAATTAAGTCTATGAACACATGACTTTTTTTTTTTTTTTTTTTTTTCTTTTTTTTTCCAGATAGTATGATTTCCTCCTCAAAATTGGTGGTATCTCTGCATTTTCAAGTTCAGTTATTATTTCATCTTGTATTAGCAGTTGCCATATTACTTTGAAGTCTTGCATTTGGAAATGACAATCAGACTGTTGATTTATTTCAAATTCAGCCTAATTGGAAGGAAAATTCATAGTCTTGCTTCTCTGTTTTAATTTTTTTTACTTAGTTTTAAAATATGTTAAGTACTGAGCAGGGAAATTTTCAGTGTTTGACCAAACAGTAGACAAATACATATTTGTTTGTTTACATATTTGTTTGTTTATAGGCACTTATGTTTGTTTACATTGCTGAAATCTGTAATGAGAAGTAATTATTTTAATATTATACAAATATGCTATTTAGAGGATCGGTGTAAGATGAATATCTGCTTTCTAACTGTTTCAGAGTGGTGATGGAACTGAGCTGACAGCCAAGCCAAAGAGAAGCTTCTATGCAGCAAGAGATTTATACAAGTACCGACACCAGTATCCAGTAAGAATATTTTATGGTTTAAAATTGCCTTTTCAGTATAAAACGTTCTTAAACTTTTGTGTTGTCCAATAAGTACAATAAAAGCTGATAAAAGCTGGTACAGAGGCACAACATATGTGAGTGGGAGAGAAGCAGTGTCTTTTCATCCTGGGCAAACATGCAAACACATGATATGTGTAAGCCTGGGAACTGTGGTAGGAGCCCAGGAAAATGCTTGTGCCTTGGATATCAAAGATGGTAGATTATAGAGTTTGTCTGACTGATTATTTGCCTCTCAAGTTCCTTGAGACTGAAGGGAGTGTGCTGCTATGCTTGCTGCTGCCTCAGCAGGAGAAGGCACCAGCCAGGAAGAACTTTCAGATCCTTAAACTGAGTCTTTAAGTGCATGAGTAAAACTCCATGGTTCCTAAAACTCTGAAATTTTTTGTCCTTAAATTATTCAAAGAGCCCAATATTACTTTCTGGATAGTCTTGGTAGGTTTTTGTAGGCTGATAATGTCCTATTTCCTTTCTTTTAGCAGAACTTTAAAGATCTTCGGTATCAAAATGACTTGTGCAATCTCCGGTTTTACAAAAATAAAATCCCATTTAAACCTGATGGTGAGTAATCTGCTACAAAAGAATTCTCACTAATGATAGTAGCAAATTGAAACAGTAGTAATAATTGAGGCAAATTCAAGGTTTATAGTAATATATTTTAGAACATGAACCTCCCATGTTGGAGTAGCACATTGATAACACGAGAGCGGTTTGTGCTTAAAACAGAGTTAGCTTTCACTCTAGGAATGTGGTGCTTTTCTTAGACATTATCAGCATGAAGTACTGCAAGGCGTTGTTAATACCACTGTTTTGTGACAGTGCCTTTTATTAAACAAAGATAAAGTTCTTCCACTATATTGCACAAACTTGCTGTTTGAGTAGGAGTGGCAGCAATCTGTGGGTGTTATCCCTAGGACTGTGTAAGGGGAAAAAAATGTGCTGTAATCTTGTGGGACACTATTGTAATAACAATTATAAAGCCATTTCTCAGTGTCCCTAGTGGTTCTGGTAGTGGAGCAGGAACCTTGTATGCAGCATTCTGCACAAACACAGGAGAAGCTGAAAGATGACAAGCCCTACTCCAGAGAGTTTGCAGTCAACATATCAGAGACAATAGGAGAGCAGACAGATCAGGAAGCAGGAGGAAGCAGTAAAGCAATCTTGGTAAGGGTGATAGAGGAGTCTCAGCACAAGAGAGCTTATCCATTAGCAAAAAATACAAACAAACAAACTGAAAGCCAGAAGTAAGATTTTCTGAGTTTTACAAGAATAATCACAAGGTTGCTTTGAAGGTATTTGCAGAAAGATCCTCTCAGTGTGAGAGCAGGTTGGTAGGAAATAGTGAAGTGCACACTGGAGTGCAGAAGGGGTGAGATGTGTAGGCTTCCTCTGAGGCAAGATCCTGTTGGAAGCAGGATCAGTCTCATGGCAACAAATGGGTTCTGATAAGGAAATAAGGGACAGGTCACAAAGGCTTTGGAAGTGAAGGCGTATAATTTTGTTTGGTGTTACAGAGCAGGGTTTCACAATGGAAGAATGCAAAGCAAAAAAAAAAAAAAAAAAAAAAAGAAAAAACCACAAAAGGTCAGTATAAAAAAGCAGCAATCTAGAAAGATTATCTTCCCAGCATTCAGGGTAGCTGCATTCAGCAACATTCAGAGTAGGTGTAAGCATGACAAGAAAGCACTTTTCAAGGTCAGGAAAAAAAAAGTTGAGATGCAAAGTGTGAGAGTTCAGATAGGAAGCTTGTTGGAAAGGAATGTTACACAGAAGGTTATAAAAATGTACATATAGGAAAGTTGAAGATGGGGACTCTTATAGACAAGATAGTGGTAATACCCTTAGCATGTGAGAAAATAACTCAGGTTGTGAAAGAAAGATAAGACTTTTGCTGTAACCAGCTTGAGCTTTATCTAGATACCCATAGGCAGATGCTTTTAGTCAGTTTTAGCTTCACTGCAAGAAAAGATGGGTCTATGAACTGCCGGTAAAGAAGTGGCAGATTTGGAAGATGTTACACAGAGAACAGATATAGAATGAAAGCAAAGGGCACTGAGGTCTGTGTGAACCTGGGGACCATATGGCTCTGAAACTAAAAGACAGGAAAGGTTGTGGGGAAGAACTCCTTTAAAGTCCAAAATGAAGGAGCAGTTCAAGGATTAGCTACAAGAAGAGATAGTTGTGAAAGCCATAGGAGGGCTTCTCTCCCAACATTTGTAAAAATAACATTTCTCTTAGTATTCTAGGAGAAAACCACAATGAGTAATATCAAAGTAGCTGGTACACCATGGAGGCTGACATGTTGTTGGCTGTGAGCTCTGGTTATGCAGGAGTTTGTATTGGGAATGGAAAAGAGTAACCACCACCTTGACCCCAGTCTGTGGATCTGTGAGAGTGTTCAGAGGGAGTCTGAGCTACCAGCTTAAAGACTGAAATTCAGGAGAATTAAATTCTGGAGATGAAAATCCCAAGAACATTTCTAGTGCAATACTAGATACAAAGTTCCATGACCTACAGATTTAGCTTGTGGTTCTGGATTAGAGCTGGCCTGTTTATCTCTCTGCCCTGGGACTGAGCAGCAAGTTTTCCAATACTTGAAATATAGCTTGGATACAATGCAGTGATGGTGAAGGTCCTCTTTCCAAGGTCCTTTTCCAGCTTTGCTTACAGTAGAAATCCCAACTACTTAGCAGCCCCTTAGACTGCTTTCTTCACTTCTTAAATAAAAGTATCAAATGTGTCGTCCTTTGCCATTGAGACCCAAATGGAAATTTTCATTTTTGAAAGGCGAAGAGACATCTTAACTGTATAGTAGGAGACTATATACATGGGGTTTTGGGTTTTTTAGGCTGCTCCTATGCTGTTTGTCTTTGGAAGATGCTGTGCAGCTGTTGTTGGTTTCAGAATAGAAAACTATTGTTGGCTTCAGAATAGAAACAGACGAACACAGTGCTCATTCATGGAAAGATATCATACAGCTTTGGGAACAAGCATCATCCTTTTTCTGTATGTTATATATCAGTGTAGTACCTGGAAAAGTGCCCTGGCCTGTGACTGAATTTCATGAGCACATTCTCAGTGTGATGCTTAGCCACGATTAATTAAGAAATATTTCCCAATCATAATGGTTTTTGCAGATGGAGAGATTCCTGGTATGGGAGAGTTGAGGTTTTGTTCTATGAAGATTGGATGGATGGATGGATGGATGGATGGATGGATGGATGGATGGATGGACAAATGGGTGAATAGCTGCAGAGTTTTGTCTTGTAAAAACAATGACAGGTGATTCACAGTGCAGTATTTTATGGAAGCAGTTTGTTGATTCCCAGTCAGCGTGATAAAGAGATCTATGACATGAGAATTCTTGGATATATTTTACATAGGTTGCTGTCACATACCTTCACTTGTTAGTAAGCCAGTACAAATCAGTTTGTTTGTTTATATTGACATGTTATAAGTACCTTATTTTTAAACTAAGTTTTAGTAACTAAATTAGTTTAAAATTTATTTATTACTGCAATAGGCCTTATTTCACATAGTATGTGAAATACAATTAAAGGATGTGTCCTATCATTATTGTAACATGCATATACTTTATGTAGCTGAGTGCTGGTTTTAATGGCTACCTAACAGTTTTTCAAATTATTTTTGTGCAGGGGTTTATATTGAAGAAGTCCTAAATAAATGGAAAGGAGACTATGAAAAACTGGAACATAATCACACTTACATACAGTGGTTGGTCAATTATTACCTATTTCTGTTTCAAAGCATTATTTTGATTAAGTATTCTTATACTGAGCCATAATGCACTTCTTTTAACAGGCTTTTTCCACTGAGGGAACAAGGTCTGAACTTCTATGCTAAAGAATTAACTACATATGAAATTGAGGTAATACAAATTGAGCTCCATACAAACTATCACAGTAATTTTAATGCATAACTGCTTTTTCTTATGTAGAATTTTCTTATACAATGCAGAAGTACTTGCTTTAGTGCCACTTAGAATTTTGGATGTATTCTTTGTCCATTAGGAATTCAAGAAAACAAAAGAAGCAATTAGAAGATTCCTTTTGGCTTATAAAATGATGTTGGAGTTTTTTGGAATAAAACTAATTGATAAAACTGGAAACGTAGCACGAGCTGCTAACTGGCAAGAAAGATTTCAGCATTTGAATGAGTAAGTAATGGCATGCACTTCACTTGCTAGAATTGCTATAGAATCTCTTTATCCTTTGGTTTTCTAGAGAAAGAAAGATTTTTTTTCCCAAAGACTGCCATGAAAAAAAAAGGAAGAATAAATAGTTGATGCCTGGTTTGTGCCTCTATCTGTAGATTCCTCCTTCCCTTCCCCTTTTTTTGATTGTTCTTCTCACCCATTGCCAGTTGGACTGACATCATAGAATTCCTTGAAAATACAACTTTAGATGGTGCTGAAGAAGATCCCAGCACCAAACTAATTTTGTCATGATACTGAATTTGTTTTCATCCAATCCCAAAGTGCTGCTTTTCACTTGATAAAAAAACAAGAGGCTTATCTTTGTATTTACATTTCTTTCTGAGAAAGATCAGATTCTACACACCTGTATGAAGGTTAAGCAACCAGATTTCCCTCCCTCCTCAAAACATGAAATACTTAGTATTTAAATATTTTTAATTGAAATGCAGATCTGGAAAGGCTTAAAGATATGTCAAACCTTGGCCCAATGTTCAGCAAATTACATCAGTTGCTTTTAATTGGTATTGTGTGGATCCTAAGTTTGCACTGAATTTTGTCTCATACAGATTAATTGTACCAAAAGCTCTTTTCAAATCTTGTGCTCACTTTCCTCATATCTTTGACCTTAGAGCTGCAGATTGTTTTCTTGCAGCATTTTTTCTCCTATCACAATAAAAGCTTGTAGGTACAATGCTGATAAATTCCAGGTGAATAGTGGGAATAATTTGGTAATAATTTTACTTAAATATTATATGAGCCAATATGGGTGTGGGCTCAGACTCAGGCCACAGTTAAAACAGGTTTTCAGGAAGCCTAAATGTTACTGCATGTTTTGACTCTTGTTCTTTCCAGTGAGTAGCTACAGTTTTAAGCCAGGATTTGAGACTCTCTTTACCTAATTGTATCCATCTAAAATTCATACTTAAAAGTTTTACTGCATACTAAGGTGTGCTTAATGAGGGAAAGCCCTTTTCACAAGCACTTCCAGAAGACAATTCATTCATTTTCTCTTAGATATTTCCTACAACAGCGGGACTTACTCTCCAGAGGTGCCTGTTTTTCCCCCAGCACTGACTGTATCAGTAGTGCAGGTGTCTAGTCTAGACTGGAGATCCAGCTTTTAAATAACTTGTGAATAACCTGTTCTGTAGCTGCACTATAAATCCAATACAAATCCTTTCATTTACAAAGTGACTGGGTTTTCTCCCCAGAAATAGAACAGCATAGAATCATTAAGGTTGGAAAAAATGTCTGAGATCACTGAGTCCAATCTTGGACCTAATGCCACTGTATCAACTAAACCATAGCACTAAGTAACACATCTACTCATCTTTCGAAAGCTTCCAGGGGTGGTGATTCCACCACTTCCCTGGGCAGCCTGTTCCAATGCTTAACCATTCTTTCAGAGAAAATTTTTTTCCTAATATTCAACCTGAACTGCCACTTGGTGCAACCTGAGGCCATTTCCCCTTGTCCTGTCACTTGTTGCCTTCAACAAGAATATGAACCCCTCCCCTTGCCACAGCCTCCTTTCAGGCAGTTGTAGAGAGCAATAAAGTCTCCCCTGAGCCTTTGTTGTTCCAGAATAAACAACCCCATTACCTTTAGCTGCTCCTCATAGGACTTACAGGTTCCAGACCCTTCACCAGCTTTGTTGCCCTTCTCATATAGCAGAAGGAAAAATCAGTACATGTTTAATTTTATTTTCTCTCAGCCCTGTCCCCCAGTGCTTTTTACAAACAGTAATTTCACTCACATCACCCTAGCAAAGGAGATGCAAGTAAGCTTCAGCATCTTTGAGAAGTTAAAAAGCAGGAATCTGAAGTACATAACTGAAGCGATAAAAAGGACTCAGGAATTGCAGTTCCAGTTCTGTATTTGTAAAGTGGTTTTTTGTTTGGTTTTTTTTTTCCTTCATTCAGTAGAGTTTTTTACCCATTTCTTTCAAAGGTCTCAACATAACTACTTGAGAATCACTCGAATTCTGAAAAGTCTTGGTGAACTTGGATATGAGAGTTTCAAATCTCCCCTGGTAAAATTTATTCTGCATGAAGCTCTTGTGGAAGATACCATTCCCAACATTAAGCAAAGTGCTCTGGAATATTTTGTGTATACTATTAGAGACCGAAGAGAAAGGAGGAAACTGCTGAGATTTGCCCAGCAACATTATACACCCTCGGAGCATTTTATCTGGGGACCCCCAAGAAAACAGAAGTCAGAGGGAAGCAAAGCAAATAAAAAGCCAGCATCTCCAGTTTCTATTCCCAATAGTCATGTTTCTAAGCATAAGAAATCAAAAGAGCCTAAGAATGCATCGGCAAGTGGAAGTTCAGCTGGTAAAATAACTGAAGAAAGAAAGGTAGAATTCACAAAAAATGGGGAAGAAAATGATCAGGATGAACAAGAAGTGAACTGTGATGCTGTAAGGCAGAACAACAGTGAAAAGAACAGTGACACTGATACCAGTCAGCTTTCAAAATCAGAAGAAATTCATGATAATTCAGACGGAAAGGAGGACACTTCTCATTCCAAAAAAGATGATGAAAATCTGAACAATGACTGTGGAAATCACCCAGGCATTATAGAGGAAGATTTATGTAACACTGAGAATTCTTCAAATGACACATCAGCAGATCTACAGGATAACCTTGATAAGGATACATTTTCAAGGGGGACCACCACAAAAGTTAAGGATGAGCTCAAACCATGAGTCTGAGATTTTAAAAATCATTGTTTCATTTTGAATGAAGCAAATTATTCATTGCTTCTTCATTTTGGTTGAAATTTTCCATCTCGTGTAAGTTCACGAGGTGATGCTTGTTGCAAATGCATCAGATTAGGCTTCTGTTAGGTTAATGAATTTTTTTTTTCAACCTCAGTTTATCAGCAGTCAGCCAGGTGTGTCTCTTTAAAACAATTGTGCATATTGAAAGCTAAAAATTCATTATCTTTTTCAGACAGATTGCACAGAAAAGCTTATCTACTTTTTAAAATTCATCCAGTGTTTAAAAAAAAAAAAGTATATAAAGTGTAACAACTAAAAAGCTTTGGAACATTAGAATTTTAAAGTTTCCTTTAAGTTTTATGTTTTGTTTTCCATTTAGGAAATTACTAGAAATTATTTCAAGAACACAGTTTTTTACCCGAGTGGTTATCGTTTTAGAAACTATGTTCATGATTAATAGCGGTATTTGCACAGTATCTTTACCTTAGATTGGCATCTTTGTTGGAGGCTCTTAACAATGGATAGCATATATCATGTCCTGTCCAGCTGGGAATCACTGTACCTTGAGTAAGAGTTTTAACTTACAAAGAAACTGTATCCACAGCTTTTGGATACAAGTGAAGTTGCACTTTACACTTCTTTAGTCCTTGTTAAATTTTCCCTTCTCTTGACTCATTTGTTACAACTAAGCTGGGGGGAAGGATCTCTTTGATCTCTCAAATTTGGTCTATTTGAAAGCTCTCTGTGATCAGCTGTAATAAGCCAACTCCCCCAGCGGGTTCGGCACCTGGGAAGCCTCTGGACAGCTGAAAAGCAGTGTCTTTACCACAAAGCACTGCCTTACCAGCAAAGCCATCAGGGAAAAGGTCACCAGGCATGTCAAATTGGGTCTTGTTTGAAGTTCGATGTTTCTTGGCCAGTTGTGGGCAGAATCTGTACAATGCAGTCACCTGTTGCTGGCCTCAAAGACAAAGGCAGTCCTGATGCTTCTTCCAGCTGTGTGTTTCTTCTCTTTGCTCTCTATCATAAGTCTCACAGTTTTATGTTACTTTGATAATTAGTGGTAACTTAAGGCAGGCTGCTCTATTGGCTGGGCTGGAGCCCAACAAGTAGGAGTTTCACTATTAAGATCTTTCCCAGCTTCTACTGAGGAACTGTCTGCTCTCCCTGAGTAGCTTCTTCAGATTTTCTGCTGGTCAAGTCAAATTATAGGGCCTGGCAAGTTTGTTGTGCAGAGTATGAATTAAAAAATAATGCAGGTAAAATTCACACTTCCTACAGTCCTAAAATACTCTAAAACTGTATGTATTTTCTGTTTAACACTGTACATATTATCCACTGCCTTTAATGTATTTCTGATTAAATGTTATGAGACAAGAGGCTGACTACAGTTTGAGTGTCAAAATGCTACAGGATTTTTATTTAAGTCTTATAACTCTAAATGGTGAAGTTTTCAGGGGTTTCAGAGCATAGACAAAATGTCTCGTATTCTGTTTTGCTAATGCCCATCATGGCAATGCATCATCCATGTTTTTTTCTTCAGATAGCTCTGGTTCTTGGGATCAAATAGAGTGGCAGTTAGGGATCTTGGGATCTTGGACCTAAGGAAGAAAATTAGGCTGTTTCCATCCTAAAGAAGCAGAGAAGAAAGAAGATCTTTTTCTCCTTCTGTCCTGACTTGTGAGAAAAGGAAATCTTAAACATGGATTTTTTTTAGGGCAACCTGAATCATTCAAACGGGCATTAAGTCTGTCTGAGCAGAAATGTCCCAAAGAATTCCAGCCACCATCTTTTTAAGGCCAGAAAGAACCTGATAAGCCTTTCACAATTCCCTGGACATGAACTGGGATCCCCTTGTTCGTGTTTGCATCTGACCTTCAGAACAGAAGGGGAGGGAAGGGCTGTGATAAAACTTGTCTGTGTAGTTAAGGACTCTGCCCCTCCATGTGTGCAAAGGGAGGACACTTCATTTTCTGCCTATGACTTCTTCAGTCTTGAGTGCCTAACTGTGCAAACTTCATAGAGTTGTTCTTACATAGTTATTTTTTGAGTACCATAGGGGAAATTGATACCCTTTGTATAAGGAACATAACTATAGCATAAGAAACTATACAGAGCCTTCAATTTATGAACTTTAGTATTAATGATAAACACTTTACAGAAAATGAAGAGTATGGAAGTGAAATAAGGGATACCAGAGATGTTATTATATTTATAGTGTAATTTGATTGTACATCAATGATCTCAGGAGATCTTTTGTCTACTGAACAAAAAAATGAGAAATCTTGCTCTGATTTTCAACAAAGTTCTTGGGATGTGCATTCAGAAGATTACTCTGCAGTATTCCGTTATCATGACACATCTCTCACTTAAACATGCTTACTGGGTTGATATTCATAATTAAGTGCTTAAAATACTTCTAATGTGACAGAGCTGTCTGCATTAGGGGCCAAGGTATCTGAAAATATTGTCAAGAACTTTGGTACTTACACTTGTATTAACTCTGCAATTTATTTTTTTCTTTTTAATCTGAAACTCAATATATTTCTCTCAGTTTTCATAGAAGAGCAGTGGCATATCAGTTGCCTACAAAGAACTATGGGGACTATGTAAATGAGGGGTTTTGTGTCAAGTGGGCTCCTCCTCTCTCTAATTCTTGTTTTACAGCTTTATCAACAGAATTACTCCCATGGGACACTTCAGCTTTAACTAACAAATTCTGCTCTATGTAAAATGTGACAGTGTATCATTCTTTTCATAGAGGAACTGTTTCTTCTGATTTTGCAAGTACTGAAAAGAAGGATTTATTGCAGGGCAATCATACAGTGTAGCGTCCGCTGAGATTTATGAGGATCAAGTGGGTGCACTGTATGCATTTTTGTTACAGATTCATGGCCTTAGCAACCAGAAGCACCCCGTGCTTGAAGCTTCTAAGGATTGGTTTACAGTATATATACAGTATATATATATATATATATATGTGCTGAAATGATTGTATTCTCATAGATGCCAATACGTAGTTGTTTAACCATTACTTCAGGAACTGAGGGTATGCAAAGAAGGTCAAGTCATTTGCTTGCTGTTAAATTTCTTTTTGTCTTGCTATATGCTTAAGTATTCAGGGATCTTTGTGTACTTATTACAGTAGTGTATTTTGGCCCAGTGTTAGACTAGAATCTGAGCTGTTCATATTCATTGAACAGAACCTTCCATATGGGGTTCTTTCCAAGTAAGTACATCTGAGTAGCCTCTGGTACTGTTAAGTGGGAGTAGCGTGTATGTGCACATACCTGTGAATTTGATTTTAGGGATCTTATGGTGAGGGGATATGAATGTGCAACTCAGAACAATGTTACTGAGTACACAGATGAGTACACACAAGGTGATCATACAAATCATGCAAAAATGCAGCACTTTAAGGTTAGTTACAGCTCTGTGCCCTACTAAGCCAGACACAAGTGTGCCTCACTCCCTGATACTGTGTTGGTGCAGAGACTGAAGGCTCGGGTACATGAGGTGTGCAGCACAGACCATTCAGAGCAGAAGAGGAGTTACATGTGTCCACATATCCAAGAGCAGGTCTGAGATCTTTGTGTCCATGTTGCTCAAATAAAATCCTGAAGGATGCTAAAAATAAGTGCAATAATCCTTTGTGAGCTGTTCCCTGGTTTGGGTCAGCTCCTCAGTTTCCTGCTCTAAGATTGCAGCCCTCTAATGTGTTAGGTGTTTGTATAATCATTGTTAATATTTCATATAAACTTGTGTAAGCCTCCCTGGACTGTTCCAGGATAATTCTGATAATCTGCAGTTGCATATGTCTCTACTGTAAACAGAAGGTTTACTGACGTTAGAAGCTTTGTACAATGTTGATGGATGATCCAATGAGGTAAGACAAGTGACATTTACTAGATTTAAATGGAAAACAGTCTTGTTTGTTTTTAAATAAATCTTATATCTATCTGTTTAATTGAGAGGTTATTTTACACCTTTCTTCTTCTGACTGTTGTGATGGTACTGATCACAATTTATAGTTACATACATTTAAGTGAAAATGTAAATTTTTTACACCACATTTTGCAGGAAACATATCATATTGAATTTCCTTGACAAATCTGTATTTATGAATAAGATGCAAGTATGTGAAGCAAGTTTTGCCATTAATAAAAGTGTGACAGTATCATGCTGATGATGTATGTTGTCCTCAGAATTGCCAGTGGGGATCAGAACCAAAGATGTTTCTAGTCTTGCCTAGTCCTGCTTCCAGCAGTGGCCACCAAAAGATGCTGTGAAACAAAGAAATTATATAGGGACCCCATTTTTCTTCAGGAATTTTTTGGTTTTGTACTCATGGTTTCTTTCAGCCTTTGCAATCCCTTGTGGCTGTGAGTTCCATGTTTTAATAATGTTTTGTGTGGAGAAAGTGATCTCTTAAAGAATTGCTACTGCATTTGAACACATACTAAAAATACTGTAAGGTGAATCCACTTCAAATCAGTGTTTAAATGCCATGGGAGAATCTAATGACAAAATACCTATTCAGGCAGACAATGCCCCATGTTTCTTCTATTTTTAGGCAGAAGATGTCTGCTCAGGCAGAAACTTGTCCTAAGCTGATTACAATGCTACATTACTTACACCTTCTAAATACATTTTTGCACATAAATCCTTTTGTAGAGTAGTGTTAAAAGTAAGATTCCAACTGCAGAACAGGGTTGATTTATTTTTTTCTTACCCATGTAAAAGCAAAATCAGCGAAATGGAAAACCTATTCCTAGCCCACATATGAGAGAGATGCCTCTGGATTTGGAGCAACCAGCATCAACCAATCTAAATTGTGATCATGTAGAAGATGGAAATACTGCCTGGGGTTTGTTGAGAACCATACTCATCATGCTACATTTTGGTAAAATTTTTTGATACGTGTTCACAGTCCCAAGTGTGATTGGAGTAACTGGTCAAAAGGTATTTTATGACTATCAGAGTCTGGACATGAGGCATGGGTCAAAAAAGGCCTAAGCATGTACAGCCCCCTCAATTCACTTCATGGTCAACGCTGTAGGCTCACTACTTAGAGATATTTAGATGCATTTTTCCAAGGGGAGTGCCCATTGTGTCTCTGTAATATTTTTGTGCTCAGTATTGGCTGTTTCTTTTCCTGAAAGCTGTGTTCCCTTTTCAGCCCTTGTTCTTAAGTATACTTAGTTAAGACCTTTGGTGAAAGCAAGAATTTATTTTAAAGAATAGATGTATTATGTGCTGGACATAATGGACTCCTAAAATGCGGTTCAAAAGCTATAGAGATCAGTTCAATAGAGACCTCATCTGACTTGTAATCGCTTCTACATTTATTTTCAGAGGCATTATGCTGTTTCCTATAAGATAAAAAAAATGTGAAAATTGGCAAATTGTTCTGAAAGAAGTCTCTTCTTAGAAATATGGCTCTTCAATTCTACCCTGCTTACAAGTTCAGTGGTGTATTCATCAACTAAAGTTTATTGTGAAATATACTGAAGGTACTTACTACTGTGGCTAACCATGTGAAAATTATTGTTTTGCAGTAAAAAAGGTTATGGCACTTACATTTTTGGGATCTGCTGAAGCATGTTTGCTAATCATTAGTTGCTCTTTTTCTTCTGTGTTGTAACATATTCCATGGTTGTTTGCCCTTTATGCAGTTTGATTTCGGCAACAGATGATTAAGTGTAGTTTTGCACTGATAAAATTTGAAAATATCATAGACTTCATTGTTCAAATGTATTCTAAGAAAAAAAGTGCAGTAAAAAGAGGAAACCCCAAAGCCCAACAATTTTTACTTGCAAAATGGAACAGCTCTATGTCAGTTTGTATGAATGGTCCTGCTCTCTTCTCTGTATTCCTTTGCAGTGTTTAATTACAGAATGCTGTGCATGTTTGGTAGTACCAATACCATATGTATGTGGTAGGAGTGGTAACCAGTTTCTGGATTTGTAATGCACTATAAAGAGATATTTTATAATTCTGTATCTGTATGGCAGTGTTATGCCAACAAAAAAAAAAAAATTGTATAAACATAAAAAGCAATAGTTTATGTTGCTTACTGCTATGTTTTACATCGTTTGTAAAATGAAATACTTGGATTTCCTTTCAGGTAAATATATTTTTAATAGCAGCAGCCAAAATCTCTGAACTAATAAAGCTTCTTCATTTAGCAGCATTGTTTTAGCAACATGTACAAATACTGTGTAGCTCTAATTAATGTGCAATTGCTGTTTGGTGCTTGTTTGTATAGTAGTCTGTAAGTATATTAACACTTAAAAGTAGGGAATTAAAGGCTCTGGTCCTCCTTTTTTTGTTGTCAGTGGCAAAATGACCATGGCTAGTAGAGAAATGAGGGAAGGCCCAGAGTCAGCTTTTAGAAAAGTCCGTTTTTTTAAATGTAAGAAAAATTTATAGCATGAAAACACTGTTAACATTAAAGAGTAAAATATCTACTATGATCATGCAGGCATAAACCTTCTGGAGTGGTGTCAAAACCAGGCTACTGCTGCTTAAGTGTAGCAGGGAAACATTTAACCTGCTGGTTTTATTTATCCTGTGCTGAAGCTGTAGGGTTGGATGGCTTCAGCTCTGGTTTTGAAGTAAGCTGTTATTCACATGGTGTGTCTGTAGATGTATAAATCTCTATAAAGGGCCCAGCAGATTTGGAAAGGGTTTCCTAATCTCACGTTTCTTAAAGAGGAGAAACAGGTTCTCCTCACACTGAAGGAGGACTTCCCATGTGGTCTGTGTCTCAAATCAAGCTTAGTGCTAAGATGGCTCTGTCAACCTACTTCCATGTTGCCAGGGAGTGGGATTGTCACCCAGGGATGGCACTGAGCTCGTAGCCAATACCATGATGTGTCAGTGTGTTGGTGTCCCCAGAAGACTCAGTCACAGCTCCCTGAGGCAGCTGGTGTGGCTCATCTGCCCCTTGGCAGAGACTGGCTGTCAGGCAGTCACCTTGCTCTGCCCTGGGAGCATAAACTGCACCAAAAAGGGCCAGGGCCCCTGTGGAAACGCTCACATTACTGGCTCAAGCATCTGCAACCCCAGACTTAGAGAATGTCTGCAGTAAAAATACTGCTCCTGTGTAAGCACAGACCCTCATGGGTGCCAGAGCCACTTGGGAAGTTTTATTGGTGCTCATTCCAAGAGTAAGAGCCTAAAGTGATGTGCCAAATGTAGCTGGGATGTAACCTTAGTTAAATTAAGACTGCCCAGCTTTTGGAAGAGGTGTAACAAGAGGCTGATGAGCACAGCATGCTGTGCCTTGCCCACTGCCTTCCCTGGCCCAAGGGCAGGCACAGCCTGCCAGGGCTCCAGCTCTGGAGGGGAGCTGCTCTGTCCCTCCCACCAGGATCTCTCAGGGCATCCATTCACCTACTTTGCTTTATTTTGGGGGGTAAAGTCTGGGAAATTTCCAGCTGCTAGGGTGATGGCAACACACACAGCTCACTTCTGCACTGGAGGGGAGAGCACACAGGGAAGGACCAAAGTGTTTGTGCAAGGTGAGCTGGGCAACATATCCATTATGCACAGAGCCAAGGTGGAGACAGCCAAAATAAATGACAACTACCTCTGTGCTTTAGGGAGCTAAACCACAAAGTTTCGTTTTGTAATTGTTCCACTGAAATATTTTTCTAGCAGTGCTGTGCCATAAAACTGGGATGAGATGTTTTTTTTTGATCCATGCAGATGATCTTGAGAAAGGTCTAAATCATCTATAAAGGCCACATTAATTGCAAAGATGTAATTTAGCTAACCAAACCTGGGAATACTCTTCTTAAAATTACATTTTAATTGATTTATTTTGCTTTGTTTGCCAGGGATGGGTAATAACTGGAAGAAAAAATGTTAAATATCTTCATTCCCTGGGGTTAAGCAGGTCAAGTATTATCCCTGCAAAGTTAAATCAGTAAGTATGACTGGAGAGTATCTACAGTATAAAAATAAACCTCCAAAGAAGCAGTAAAAGTATCTACCAAAGTATTTTGCAGCTATATAAAGAAAAGTCATGGCAATGCTTTTTGAATGTTAGATTCACATATCTTCAAAGTTCATGGCAAAACTTGAGTATGACTTTGAGTCATACTCAAAACTTTGAGTATGACTTTATTGACTTGTTTGTACCTATAATGGAACTGGAGCTTCAGCTCCGTGAAACCTGTTCTTTAAAGCCTGTCTCTCTTCAGTCAGGGCAGGTGGACTGGGTGTTTAGAAACACTGCTGTGCCTGCTTTGACTGCACCTTGGGAGGCTGTCACTCCTGGCTGGCACAGGCAGACAGGTCAGCAGAATATGGGGCCAGGGTCACAACATGGCCCTGCTCCCACCTCTCCACAAATGCTGTAATCCAACATGTTTCATTGCCCCAAAAGGAGAAGAGCTGAAGATTTGACCTTCTCAGAGTTGGCTTGGTTAGGATCCCTCTGGCTGGGGATTGTCCTGCCTCACACCTGGGATCTGATTCCTGAAGGCTCTGTGAGTTTATTGACCTGTCCAAGAGCAATAACTTACAGCAGTTAATAGCAGCTCAGATCTAACCTTATGTTTAATCTTGGACTGCACTTTATGGGGTGAGATTAAAAAAAACCCTATTTTTCACTATGAAAAGCCAATTTAGAAGGTTTAATTTGGCCCAAGTATTCACCTTGTCTGATAAACTCACAGAATGCTTTAAAAATACTTTTTATATTTTATATGCAATGCATTAAACATTTTTGCAGGAAATATGCTATAGACATTGTAATTCTAGTCTTACAGAATGTGGGGGAATGTTTAAAATTCAACTGGCTCTTTCTATTTTTATTTAATGTATAAATCAGACATAATTCATGCATAGTTCCTTCTAGGTTTAGACATTTATTGAGCACTATGTATGGTTATAAACATTTTGTGACAGCTGTTTCAAATTTCAGAATTGAGAAGAAAAAAAAAGAAACCTCACTTTTTCACTTCTCCAGGTTCCTCTGAAGGCTTACACAAGGAAGCCTTGAATTCTCAGCATGCAAACTGACAGCTGAAATTAGAGCCTTGAATTACTTCTTCTTAGAACTAGGACTTGGGATCTTTAGTCCTACATGGGGCCCTCAGTCTGTTGTAGGCAGATCTGTAGTACTTAGTTAACTGAAAATGCTGCAATTTAGTAGAATTGTTCAAAACTACAAAGCACCTAATGATGATAATTAACAGGTGCACTCAGGAAGTTTGTGAAGGGTTTCTCTGCATCAGGAGCAGTTTAGTTATTCAGTCAGATTTGAAGAGCTTATTATGGAGCCTCATATTTTAGCTTTTAAGTTTCTTTCTATTTTTCTCCTTTTTTTATGGTAAGGACATGGTGATAATTGAACCTTTTTTTTTTTTACAGTTTAAAATGTAAAAAAATTTCCCCTTTGTTTTCAGAACCATGGAGGTGAGCTGTGGAGCTGGCACTGCTGGCCATGGTCCTGCATAGCCTCGGGCACTGCTGTGGAGGTGATCACACCCAGCTCTTCAATGAGGAAAGCCATATCTACAGTAAGCATCTGTTTTTAACTCCCCCTGCCCAAATTTGACCCTTTTATAGGGTCGAATTTGGAGGCAATTCCCAGCACTTGGCTCCTCCCAAGGCTACACACTGCCTGGTCTGGAGGAGCCTGAATTTCAGGCTGCAGAAGGTACCTGTTGCTTACTGTTCTTTCCTTGCTCAGCTGCTGCTCCTTTTCCAAAGCAGAAGCAGCTTCCCCCAGCTTTCCACATTGCCCTGTTTAAACGTCAGGAAGCAGCATTGTGCATCTGTGCATTGTTACGTGTTTGGAGACCTCTTTACTCAATCATTGTCCGTATTTTCAAGGTCTTTTCTGTTATCCCACCTTTAGACCGTGCAGACACCTGGTGCCAAGCTCCAGTCACCCAGAGAGATGGTGACAAGCCTGTGACCCCTGTGCCACGGCAGCTCAGCCCTGCCAACACTGGGGAGCAGCAAGAGAAGGACACAATCCCTTGGGAAGCAGAGAGCCCAGCCTACATGGGGAGTACCTTTGCTTTTGAGGACAGAGAAGTAGGAGGTTGCAAAAATGAGCCTTTCTGTGGCTTTTGATGAAATTTCCCAGAAGACCACATTCAGGTATTAGAGTTTGTTTATGGTGATGGAGGCCCAGTGCCATAAAGCTGGCAAGAATATGTCCCAAAAGTGCTTTTTAGAAGCTTTTCTCCACTTCAGATAAAATGCTGCTGACGACATTTCAATCTTGAAGTCTCCTGCAACCATCAGATAATTAAGAAATGTTGCTGTGTCACACTGGCTTAGCCTAAGAGCCTCCCTGGTGCAGGGCTGGGAATGCTGCTGCCTGTTTAAGATGTGTCCCCAAACACAGCAGATGTGAGTGATTGAGTAACATACCCAGTGGCACATTCTCTGCTGACTCACTTGCTGCACTGCTACCTACCAGGGCTCCTACCAGGTAAATTCGAGGCAGAGTTTGGACAGAATTTTGCAAAAATTTCAGTATAAACTCAGAAGAATGATACATTTATATAATAAAAGTCACACTGTAGTTCATGGATCTTTACTGGAGAGAGTCTGTCTCCTCTGGGACATGCATCATACACTTTTTTTCAGAAATAATTTGGGAAATTATGCAAATCCCAGTGTTTTGGTATAAGCAGATTAAGAGCAAAGGTTAAGATTTTGCTGACCAAATCCTTTGGTAGAAAACAAAAATATAGAATTTTAAAAATATAATATCAAATATGAATTTTGTGATCAGATTACTCCAGTTTGGTGGTTGCCTAACCCTAAATTGTGTAATCTATTAATTCAAATGTTTCCAGCATCCCTGATATCCCACTTGTGGGCAGTCTCTGATGATAAAATTCCAGCATCAGGAGGCAGCTGGGAATGAATGAAACATTACAAGGTTCTGCACAGGGGATGCTGAAAGAGCAGACACAAAAAGTAGTGTATTGAATTGGAGAGTTTCTGACCCAAGGATATTTTTAAAGTAATGGCTTGAGAATGAGAAGAGCATCTTTCATGCCATTGTGAGGTATGGGGTGTGTATAGACTAGAGGTGAGCACTCCCCTTCTCTCCTACTTTCTTTCTGAACTGACTGGCTGTCACTGACATGGAGATAAGTAGAAATGATGAGTGTTTCAAAAGAGGCTTATATTGCATTCAATAGCTGATGCATTTATGGATCTACGAATACAATTTTACCTTCCTGTAACATGAACTAAAAGCTTTATTCAGAAGTACTGAGCCTTCCTTGAGTAAGATTTCTGCAACAGTGGAAACCTGTAAACCCTAGTGGAACAACTATCCTCATGATTCTTCATTTTTTTGGTCTTGAATGCACCAACAGTCCCTGCAACCCCTCTGCATGATGGGTTTGGTTGTCTGTGCTAAGTGCAGCCCTGACCCGTTGCAGTGCTGCAATGTGATCACACCACTGCAGAAAGAGCTGTGGGAGAAAACCATGAGACCCCTCACTGGGCACCCCTCACTGGAGCTGAGATTAAGTTCAGGCACAGATTCTGGGCTTTGCCTGTTCCCAACCATGCTCCTCGCTGAACCTAACTGGATGGCTTGGCTTGTTGGACCTGCCTCTTCATTATTGTTATTTCTTGGTGGGTTTGGTTGTTTTTGTTTGTTGATTGGGGTTTTTCTTTTTGTTTGTTTGTTTGTTTGTGGGGTTTTTTGTTTTTGGGGGTTTTTTTGGTTTTTTTTTTGTTTGTTTGTTTGTTTTGTTTGTTTAGGTTGTTTTTTTTTGTTTGGAGACTAGACAAGAAAAAGAGGAAATTAAACAGAGAAATTGAATAGTGTTTGCTGCAAATTTTATGAGATAGACTGCTGGTAAAACACTCTGATGCCTCAGACACCAGCCTGATGAGCCCCTGAGAATATTTTTTCCTCCTCAAACATCCTTGTCCCATCACCAGAGACCATGGCACCAGCCAGAGCAGCAGCTGTGAGCATCTGCATCACTGTTGGTGCCTGCTCCCTTCTGGCACCACAGCCCAAGAGCCTGCTGACTTACATTATGGCCCATGGCTAGTGGATTTACTGGCACTTCTGGCCTCAGGCTTTCTCTTTCCCCATTCTTACTGGGAAACTTTGGGTTTTCCTTGTTCTTGCTGCTTTGAGCAGCTGCTTTCCTTGTTCTTGACTGTGGACTTGTCCTACCTCCCTTGCTTTCCACTCACTCTTGTTTGTATTCCTTTTAAATAGAAAGTCTCAGAAGACAGCCCAATTCAAAGATGAAACTAGCAGCACTCACATATGTTCACATCTATGTTAGTGGCTTTAACCACAGCTCTGTTACAGACTTTCTCCCAACCCTGGTAATCATTTGGATGGTGGCTCCACTCACCTGCAGATTGCATCAGGCTTGCAGATACCACCCTAGGTTCAAAGAGTCAAAACTCATGGGAAAACTCAGAGCAGAAAAACAAGGAAATTGTCACAATATTTAAAATTTACACAGGGCTGTTCACAAGGGTCATGTCAGCATTTCGATTTCTGTGTTCGTTTGGCACTGTTTTGCTCCTGATTTTGCAAGGATAACTATGGGTAAGATAAGAGAACCTTTGCTTCTCTTTTAGATATAAGTCTCCTGGGAGAGAGAATTAGTGAAAATCAGCTGAACCCTTGAAGTGGTCTCTTTTCATGGATGAAAACTGGGAAGCTGTTGAGAGGTCAAGGTCATTATTTGAAAAATAATCCTCAATTTCTGAGGTAAAGATTCTTTGATTTTCTGTCTCCAATTTGCTTTACCTCTCTCTCCTTTATATGTATCTACAGTGAAAGTTGAAAATATCTCAGGATGGGGCTGGTTTGTGAAGAAATGCAATGAGACCATAGGAAACTGATGGGATGCTTTCTCTGGAAGCCAAGCTGCAGGATGAGAGAGGCAATTCACAAGTGGTAGAACAGCTGGCAACTCCAACCCACACCATCTGGATTTGTGTGATTTTATAATATTTATTGTCACTAACTCTGAGAGGAATATGAATAGAGCTGGCTGCAAGTGGAAATGAGCTGGCTTTTCAATAGAGAGAATTGTGTGTGGAGCCTTGGCAGGAGCACATGGCAGGGGGAGCAGCCAGTACCAGCCATGCATTACCACTTCATTGGTCAGGCTGGCTATGTGAAACAACAACAGAAACATTTCCAGTCAGGCAAGGGAAGCCCTGCTGGAAAACTGGCATTTTAAATCTATCATTTGGAAAGGGGAGATATAAAGTTGCCAGCTCTCCATCTTTAGTTTTGTGTGAAGCTTGTGAAAGGTGCATCATTATTTCCTGAAGCCCTTTACATCAGTAGACATCAGATTACTCCAGAATCTTACAGTTGAAAAGATTCTTTTTGAGGTTAAGAAAATCTGTGACCTACCTCTACCTAACAGCTGCAGAAAATGGAAGAACCTCTGAGTGCATTTTCTTAAATCTTCTGATATGAGACAGTATGTGGTTTTGGGATTCTTATGTGTGATTGTGAAAACAGTGAGTTGTCAGTGTTGAGCATATTTGTGTAAGTAGCATGATTGCTGCCTTAGGAAACTGTTCTCTGAGGTGCCTGTTTTGCTCCATGAATGCCAAAGGGAACACTGCTACTCCTAGCACAGCTGTCCCAGTTGGAAGCTCAAACTGGGACAAGAACTGTTTAGGCTTTTCTGTTTCTTTTCTTCATCTGTGAAATGAGATAACATGGTGGTTGTTTTCCTTTTTTCAGATCAGCCAAAGGATAAATTATTCTTCTGATATCACAATCTGGTCATTACATGAAAGTTCAACCGGTCTTACTTTTACTTTCAAATGTTTTTACTTCTGGAGGGGCATTAGAAAAGCTTAAAACTTAGAGCCTCCCTCCCTCCCTGCCTCCCTCCCTTCCTCTTTCTCTTCATCCCTCCCTCCTTGTTCTACATCAATTTACAAAACCTGTTAGGCTGAGGAATAGTGTAGTGAGACATGAATGCCAGAGAAGATGGAGTGCCTAACAAAGCAGCAGACAAAAATACATCTTGTGTCCTGCTCGAGCTGACTGCAATGCCTCAAAAGCAAAAGGACAGAGTGAATGGCACTGGCTTTGCTGTCCTTAGCAGAAATGAGTAATAAATGCAGAGAGGAATGAAAAGATCTGGCACTGACCAGATTATATTAACAAGATACCTCTCTAGAAAAGCCTGCAATGGGGACAGAAATATCTTCAACGTTGGGACTGCTCAGTAACTAGTATATTTAGAGGACACTGAGGAGAAGACCAAGTTTTTCTATCTAACTCAGGCACCATGGTGAAGTTAAAGCAAGAAGCAGATATGGAAACTCAGCTGTTTCTGTCAGCTCTCTCAGCATGGTGGGAGTTGGCTGTGCATCCATTAAAAAGGGAGAATTCAGCTAGAGGAACAGCAAGAGGGTCAGAAGGCACAGCCTATGTGAAACATTCACTGTTCTCCAAATAGGCCCATGTTGGAGTCAGTGAGTCAGGGGTCTCTGAATTCTTCAGAGAGAAATCAAAGTGCAGGGATTGAATTAAAGCCTTTGGATGGGTTGAAGTACATTAAGCCACTCACACATAAAGTAGATGTTTAAGTAGAAGTAAGTTAGTACATTTTAGGGTGAGCTCTAATGCTTTTAGTAAGTAAAAGGTTTAGATTCCACAGTAGCAGTATGAGTTCTAGTGAGGGTTGCAAACATGCTAATGTTTTTCAGCAGAGGCTCCAGGCCAACAATTGTAGACAAGACTTCGACATTATAGAGCTATAGTAAGAATATTGCTTACATTTTTCAGATAGAAAAAATAGGTTGTATGAGTAGTTGTATACGTAACCTGGTGTGCTAAGAAACTAGAATTCTAATAGGTTAAGGAGTGGTGGTCTGAGTTTGTGTCTTAGCTTGTTGGAAAAATCCTATATAAGAGTTTGTATTGGGGAGAGTTGGTGCTTTTAGCCTTTGGCTTTTGCCAGGGCTTTTAGCCATCTGCTTATTGCCACCACTTCTTGCCATTGCTTTGCTACTGCTTTTGCCATTGCTTTTCTGCTTGCCTTTTGAGACTGATGTGCTTTGTAATAAGATGTGCTTTGTAATAAATAACCTTTTCAGCAACTATTAGCTTCTTTGCTTATTTAAGATAACCCGACAAAGTAGGAGCCAAGAGCTCCTAGTGGGTGCCTAAGAGCACCAGAGGTCATAACCTGACAGGTCAGAGCAAAACCAAGCTGTGCCTGGGATGGTCCCGCTCTGGAGTGCCCTGTTCAGCTCTCCAGGATCAGGGTTTGTTTCTGAAAAGCACCTGTGCAGCTGGGAAGACAAGTGGAGAAGAGGGGATCCTGAGCAAGGTTCAGACAGGTTCAGCCACTCAAAGCAGCTGCCTGCACAATAGAAGATTTGAAAACCATTGTGAGAAAGAAATGCTCTGCAGAAATGAGTGCTTTTTGTAGGCACATACTCAGCATCCCTTTCTCAAGGTGATAGAAGAGTCCTGTCAGAGCAGGAGTGCTGGAAAGGAAACCTCATAGAGGCAAGGAGCTTTCAAATCTCTCTTCCTTTATTGAGTGATATCACTCTTCTACTTTGAGAGGAAGAACTGGGAATTTTTCTGCTTGACATTGACTTCATCCATTTCACCAGTTTTTATGTCGCTCTGGTGAAATCTCATTGTAGCTGGAAAAGTAGCAAATCTCAAGGCACACATTAAAAGAAGGGAATCCCAGCTGTTCTTCCTGGGCACAGGACACCTCCCACACTGAATGCATGTGTGTACACCAGGATCTGTCCCTCCCAGAGGCTTTTCCTGAATGAGGCTGTATAATACTAAAGAAGTTCTTTTATGATGGATTTCCCAAGGGCATTTTGAGCAATGCTCCATCACAAAATCGTACATTTATTCACTTTGTATTGCATTTTGTGGCAGGAGGGGAAAAAATGGTCCTGTTTCAGAAATGCTGGCATGTGCAGACAGAGGGAAAGACAAAGTGGACAGCAGCATCTTCTCTTTTTCCTAATCGGACAAGCTCACCCAGAGCCCCAGCTTCCAGCAGCAGCTCAGACATTCCCAGGCACAAGTCCTCACTGGTGACAGGTTTCAGAGGATGAAGAGGGCAGGCTGGTGCTAGCTCAGCCAGCTGTGCTGGGTATCTCAAAGGTCTCCCACTCTTTGGCCTCAGTAGTCTGGGCTTGATGCCACAGGAGACTCAGTGTCTGAGTGAGTGGGTCTTTGTGTGTCCTCAGCCATTAAATAGAGGGTAAATTTGGTCTTGAAACAAAATTATTCTGTTGCAAATTGTTGTTAGCAATCATTCACTCAGATCCGAAACACTGAAATTCCTGGAAACACAGATATTCCACAGCCAGATAGCATGTCCACTATTGCTGAAAGAATAGAAGAGTTGTATTCTTTTTAGGTGCTGCTGTTGAGCAGACAAATGGAAATGTGACCATTATACAGAACAAGATGTGTAGTTAAGAGAACAAATCCTTCAGATCCTTTATTTAAACATATTCAGCATATTTTCCTGGCATGTCCAAAAAAAAATCAGTCTTATGATCAACATACCATAAGAATCTCATTTTTAAATTTATCTCTCTAAGGAATTCTCTTTTGATCCTTCTGATCAGACAAGAACAATTAGAGTGCCTCTAAGCTCTTCCCTGCCTCTAGTCTCCAATTTGTCACATCTGATATAATTTTTTCAATGTAAAAATAAGGTCATTTCTTCAACTGTTTGTGTCTGAATCAGGCAATACTATCATAACTAACCCACAGACCACCAGCCAGCCCAGGGCTTTCTGCATCCAGGTTTTCAGAATCATCTTTTAATATCTTCTGTCTAGTCTATAGGAAAGCCACTGATTGAATTTTTGTTTGCTTGAGATAACTCCTGGTGTTTTGAGAAGTACAGAGGCTAAGCCAAGCACTTGGCTGACTGTGTTTCATTTTGCTAAACAGGCCTTCTGAGATCAGTGGTGTACCAACATATTCCAAAGAGAGCCTGTACTTAAATGCAGTAAGCCCAGAATTATCTCCTCCAACACTTTTCCAGTTTGTTTCTCTCTTTTCAAAACTTTGAATTATGTTATGAATTTCTTTTTCATCTGTTCTTTCAATTCTGTCGTGGAAAGAGGTTACATTCTTTACAGTTTTTCAGTTTTCCTTTCTGATTTCAGTCAGGCCTCAAAGGCAGGAGCTTCTCACCTATGTTTGTACAAGAGTAAAAAAGCCTATTGGGATGATGGCATGTGAGCTTATAGTGAAGCACTTCCCTTCCCCATCAGGCTATCTTTTTCCTTAGGTAAGTACCAAAAAAAGGCTGCCAACCATTTGAAACAAAATGGTATTGGGAAGAAAAAACATAACTTTTTATTCAAAAAAGGCCATGAAAAATGAAAGAAAAGGCTCACAAAAAAACCCCAACTCTTCTCCTCCTGTATGAGGCCTGGCTCTTCCTCTGGTCTGTGGCAAAGATGGGGCCCCAGCCCAGAGGAGATACCCAGCGGCACAGGTAACACATGGGCAGCCAACAGCAGGTGCTGCCTTCAGCTTAAAGATCTCTGAAATCCTGGGATCTTAGGGAGACTCCTGGGAGCTCCCTGGAGATAAAGCTGAAGTTAATGAGAGGAGATTTGCTGGGGGCTTTTTATGTGGGATGTCATGGAGAGGCTCCCACGTTGTATCAGCTTTGGGACTTTTACCTGCTGCTGCTCTTCCCTAGGGGCAGCAGTGAGGTCAGGGGAGACATGGAGCACATCAAGCATGACTACATGGATCCAAGGATCCATGGATCCCATGGAGCCAAGGGCAAAGAGGCCAAAGCAGTCTATGCTTGGTACCATCAGTGAGGGGAAGGTCTTGAGGCAGAGTGGAGGAATCCTGTATGTCCACAAGGAATTGCACAGCTGGTAGCAACAACAAAGATTAGTCTTCAAGACCTTGGAAGTCTTTCTGATGATCAGATCTTCTAGGAAGAGATTTGATTCCTCTGGCCAAACAGGGAAAGAATGTGTTTGCCAATGTGCTGGCCAACCTGGGAAGAAGTTTTACACTAGATGGTGGAGGAGAGAGGTGGTGATGACCTACAATCAAATGAGGAAGTGATTGGCAAGGAAGGCACATGGGGGATACAGACAGCAAACCTTATATCCAACATAAGGCAGAAAGGAAATGGGGCCATCCTAATGGTAAGCACACAAATAAGGTAAGTCTACATGACAGTGTGGTGGGGAAGACCTCCTTTTCTGGGAAATCAGAACAACTGAGAGTTGCCTTTATATGAGAGAACAAGGAGGATGCAGCTGTTTCTGTCTTGGGGAGGGCAAGAGCCAGCTGAGAGCTTATGGGTCAGGGTTAGAAGGTAGATCATCATGCATGACATTGTGATGTATGTCTGTATAGACCACCTGAGCAGGAAGAAGTAGAAAAAGCCTTATTCACACAACCAAAGAACCAAAACATGAATGGTGTGTATATATAGCCAAAACCAAAAAAGCTTTATATACATAATTCTGAGACACTGGTGAGGCACCATGGGCATGGTCTCCTACCTGGGGGGAAGCCTGGCCCTCAGCATACTGGGGACCTCATTCCAGGTAGAGCTGTGTGTGAGGATGCCACAGAACCAAGGATGCCAAGTCCCAGGCACAGCACCAGGCAGTGCCTGGTTGCTGCCCTGGGGCTCAGGTAGGGGACAGTGGCAATGTCCTTGTGGCAGGACATGCAGCAGGAGCTTTGGCAAGCCAAGGAGCTGCAGAGGAGGTGAGCAGCTGCACACTGTCAGGACGAGTGAGCAAGAGATGGACAGGCTCTTTGCAGAGGCTAAACAGCCCCAAGGTCCCTTGCTGAATGGAATTATTCCATGAATCTGTGATATGAGGACAAACAAAAATAAGCAGATTTACCTTCATAGAAGCATGAAGGAAACTGTGAGCACAGGTAATTTAGTGATAGGTTGTATGAACAGATTTGTAGAGCTACAGTAACTGAAGCTTGATAACACTGAATAATGCTGAAAGGACAAACTAAAGGTCTCAAGACAAGGTTTTGTACTCAGCTTTGAGGATGATGTGGAGCAACAAGAATGCTGAGATGGCTAAAAATGTAACTTGTAAAGCAATATTAGACAGACTCACACTGTTAACTGAAAGAAGACAAATTGAATGAAAAAACATTGTAGGAGTCTGCAAATGCTTCAAACTGTACTTGGACAGTTCCAAAGAGGAAAGAAATCACCTACTCTATGCTTGTGCTAGATATTGCAAAAATGTAGCTTTCTAAATCTTCACAGACTCCTAAAGTACTGGCCTTTTATCTATAGCCATCTGGGCAGCCTATCACATGGGAACCCCCTAGCAGCAAGGAAAAGTTTTTGTTAAGTGTTATCACCCACTGAACAAAATGCCATAACCTGCTGCATTTACCTGAGTTCCAGCCTTGGATAATTGCCTTTTGCTTGTGGAAATTAATTGTCCCCTTGGTTTGCATGTTTCCACGGATACCTGGGGAGCTTTGTTTTACCTTCAGGTTCCACATTGCTTTGCAGCAGTGTTCTCTAGCTGAGGGAGAGGGTGGCATCTCAAAGCATTACCAGGCTACATGTCTTCATCAACAGAACCCTAAGCAGGTTTCCTAAGAAGGAAATTAATAACCATAGAACCACTGCCTCCATAAACATAAACAAACATGTAGGGAAGGTGAGGCAAGGGATTAGGAGAGTTAGTTAAAAAGAGGTGGAGCTGTAAGGGGATGTTTTATCCCCTGTGGTAAACAGTTGAGTGAAGATCCCATATTTTCTCTACACCTGGTGGTCAACCTGATGGGTTGGCCTTGGCTGGCTGCAAGATACTGAACCACTCTCTCACTCCCCATGTTCAACACGATAGGAAGGAAAGAAATGCTCATGGACTGAGATAAGGACAGGGAAATTGTTCACCAATTACCACCATGAGCCAACCATACTGAGCATTAATTTAAGTTATTGCCAGCCACAATAGACTTAGATGATGTTAAACAAAGACAAAACCCAAACCATCCAAAATCCCCACACGCTTCTCTGCTTCAATTTCTCTCCTCCATTCCCAACTTGTTCAAAGTTGCCATAAAGAATGTTCACATTCCTATGCAGGAACTTGAAGAAGCTGTTGTGGATAGATGCAGCTGACCATCATATGTACAATACATAGAACAGAAAATGAAATAATAGAATGTATACATTCCTGTTTCCTTTCTTTTCACTAGTAAAGAAATGTGTTTCTGTAGAGGTTAGGAAATAGGATTATTTTTCTAACTTATATTTGTCTTTCTCATTTGTCTTCTGAAATTTCCCTTTAGCATGCTGGACAGTATCATTCATCATTGTATGAAAACAGCCAGTGACCAACAAAGAGCCAACTAAGTGAAAAATTGGACAGGCACCTCTCCAGTCCTTCCCAAATTGCTCATACATGTCCTTACACATACACAGCTCCACTCTTTGTTCTTGAAAGGTGAGGGGCCAGACAATACAGCTCATTTTTTTGACAGATGGTCAGTGCTCCCTCAGTAAGCCCAGCACATGGAGGAGCCCTCAGACTTACTCTGCAAATGCTTGTCACTTGAGCAGTAGATGTGTGGCAGCCTGGGTACACCCTGGCCATGGCAGACTCTGTTCATAAACTTCTGCCCAGGAACTCTGGGACAGAAATATGTCTGGTCTATGATATTGATATACTCAATATAAGTCATATTTTAAAAGGCAACTAAATAACAGCACAAGGTCCATAGTCAAAAATCATGCATTCAAGAGTTTGTTTCATCAGAATAAGATTTAGTGTATGTTTTTCCAAAGCCCTTACATTGTTTGTGCTTTAAACTTTACAGTGTTTATGGCTATGGGCTCCCTGAGGTTTGCCACTAGTTTGATAGAGAAATATTATTTAATATCTTCTCAAAATATGTACAAGGTCATATCAAGCTATCTTTTTTTAATCAGAAGCTCTACAGGAGAGAGCTGAACAATAATCATACTAATGGTCTGAATGTGCTTGTATCAATATGTTATTTCACTGCATAAAGAAATCAATGTTATTTTAAAAAATCATAGCAATTAGAGGGACAGCCAATTTGAGAGTGCTATTTACTGAATAGCTAGTGACCAATTTTCCAGTCCTCCTGTTTAAATTAATGAATATTTAAAGAGGAGACTAATTCAATTTCCTTGTAAACTGCCCAGTTTCATTAACACAGCAGGGAAAATGCAAAATATGTATTTGAATGCTTAATTCTTCAGGAGAAGCAATTCTACCTCAGATGTGTGGAAGATTAAAAGAAACCAGAGATTAAATTGTATTAACACAGTTTGTAGCACCCCTGTTATTTTTACGTCTTAAACTCTAGCAAATGAAAGATGGTTAAAGGCCTATTTTTAATGAGACTTTTCATACAATAATATACATGCTTTGTGAGAAGGCTGAAAAAATGGCTTTTTTTTTTTTTTAATCACGAAGCAGCAACAACCATTTGGAGATGAGGGTGACTCCAACATGGCAAAGCCTGCTGCAGGCTAGGATGTCTCCCAAGTACAGTGATACTGTATTAAAGCCATTCAGAATGCCAGCACGCTTCGCTGTGCATGAACACTGTAAATGATTACAAAGCAGTACCTTATCTGGGTAGGACAAAGATTGTCAAAAAATGTTCTTTTCTTTTTCTTTTTTTTTTTTTTTTTTTTTTTTTTTTTTTTTCTCCTGGATGAATTTCATTTACCTTTTCAACAGATTTTAAATCTTTTGTAAAATACTCCAGGAGTACATAGCGCAGTGTGAGGCTTATAATCAGCCTGAAAAAAATGACAGAAAGCTGGCTCATTTGGTGTCTCCCAATGCTTTCCTTTATTCTAACCTGTCTGTTTACAGCTTAAATCAAAGGAAATCTGAGTTTTTAACTCTTACAGCAGGTAGCAGAAAAAAGCACAAGAGAACATGAGCAAAATATTTGAAGTAAAATCTACATTCAGAACAGAATCAAGGGCATGACTCACCTTGAAAAACCAATTATTGTACATACATCACTTTTTTTTGTTGTTGACCCACCTGACAAGTGAATGCATAGATTTCACATGAAAAGAAATACCATGCTTAGCTTTTCATAATGAAAGTGACTAACTGAGTAAAGACAATTTGGGGGCAGGAAGGCATGTATTAGGTGTTGAACAGCATGGAAAACAAGGTCTTGTTGTGGAGCTCTGGCAAGAAGAGCTGAAGTGTCTATGGCTAATATTTATCAGCCTGTTTGTAGAAGCATGTAATACAGGTCAGAGGTGTGCCTCAGCCAGCTTTGGGTCCCTAAGGAAGAGTTTGCAAGGAAAAGTAGGCATTTGTGATTTGCCTCTTTACATCCTGCCTAAACAAATAGATGCATATATTTTAGATCTCATCTTCAGCCTCTTGGGATAAACACTGTCTTTCTGTTTTGTGTTGGCACAATAGCTGCTCTGCTGCATGCCTGGGCTTTCTAGGAGAAACAAATTGTGTAGAGGAACAAAGTGAAGTCTGGAAATAGCTGCCAAGATGAGAATATATCACCATATCAGGTTCCTTTGTGTGAGACTGGGACAGCTGCATTTTGCCTTTCTCAATTCCCTGTGGATTTTCATGCACATGCTTCCCTAGGGATATTTTCTTTGTCACTCTGTTGTGGTTTAACTCCAGCTGGCAACAAAGCCCCACATCCACTCACTCCCTTTTCCCTAGTGGGATGGGGAAGAGAATCAGAAGGCTAGAAGTGAGAAAACTCGTAGGTTGAGATAGAGACAGGTTAACAGGAAGAAAAAGCCTCACATGAAAGCAAAGCAAACCAAAGAATTCACACATCAATTCCCATGGGCAGGCAGGTTTTCAGCCACCCCCAGGAGACCAGGGCTCATCATGTGTAACAGTGACTTGGAAAGACAAATGCCATCCATCATTCCAAAGGTTCCTTCCTTTCCTTCTTCTTCCTCCAGCTTTATATGCTGAGCCTGATGCCATATGGTACGGGATGTCTCTGTGGTACCTCATGTCACCTGTGCTGGCTGTGGCCCCTCCCGAGTCCTTGTGCACTCTCAGCCTCCTCACTGGGCGTGGTGTGAGGAGCAGAAAAAGCCTTGGCTCTGTTTAAGCCCTGCTCAGCAACAACTAAAACATCCTTGCTATTAACACTGTTTCTAGCACAAATCCAAAACACAGCCCCATACCAGTACTCTGGAGAAAATTAACTCTACCTTAGTCAAAACCAGGACAGACTGCTATTTCCTCATTATCTCTTAAAAATAAAAGTAATTTAATTTTTAATAAACATATGCTGAGGCCACTAAAACCAGTCTTTTTAATAGCATGTTATTAATATTAAATACAATTCATTGCTTCACAGCTAGAGCACAGAACAGGAGGGATAGGATATTGTCTGATAATGTTATTCAGCATCCCCATAGGTATACCTGTATAATCTGAATGCCTCTGTACTTAATATAAAGGTTCTATATAAAATTTAATGCTCCACTGTATGTCCCTGTTATTTGTGAACCTACTAAGACAGTACTTTTAAACAGCTAAGAACCTCAAAATCAAAATTAATAAATGGCTTAATGCAAAACATGTCCTCTGTAAGTCTGATCAGATTCTAATGGAAGTAAAATTAGAAGTAAAATTTTCTAAGGGAGCAGGTGTCAAGCCGTGCTACAGGTTATGTACTTGTTCTTTCATCCAGCTTTGCTCAGCAGGGAGAAATTTTCCTTTTCAGGTCCTCCAGGCTACAGATACAGCCAGACACAAGGGAATTGAAGATCCCCTGGAGCACCATCTCTGTTTAGTTATTAAGCATGCTTTTTGGAACAGCTTCAGCTCATGCAAACCACGAATTCCCAGACAAGGCTCCCAGTGGGCACTCTGGGTGTATCTGGTTTGCATGGTAAGGTTTTGGTAGTGGGACTGCTGCAGGGGTGGCTGCTGTGAGAAGATGCCAGAAACCTTCCCCCCTGTCCAACAGAGCCAGTGATAGCCAGCTCTGAGGTGGACCCACTGCTGGCCAAGGCCAAGCACATCAGTGACGGTGGTAGCACCTCTGGAATAAGGCATTTGATAAGGGGCAAAAAAAACTTCTGCAGAATTGCAGCCAGAGATAGGAGTGAGAACATGTGAAGGCAATAACCCTGCAGACCCCAAGGTCAATGAAAGAGGAGGAGGAGGAGGTGTTGCTGATGCCAGAGCTGAGATTCTGCAGCCTGTGGTGCAGCCCATGGTGAGGCAGCTGAGATTCTCCTGCAGCCCAGGGGGACCACGGGGTGCTGAGATCCACCTGCAGCTCATGGAGGGGACCCACACTGGGGTAGGTGGATGCACAAGAGAGGCTGTGATCCATGGGAAGCCCTTGCAGGAACAGGCTCCTGGCAGGATCTGTGGCCCCATGGAGAGAGGAGCACATGCTGGAGCAGGTTTGCTGTCAGGACTTGTGATCCCGTGGCTTTTGACCCCACTGAAGTGATTCATGAAGGAATTCCTTCCTGTAGGAAGCACTCACATTGGAGAAGTTCATGGAGGATTGTCTCCCAAAGGAGAGACCCCATGCTGGGGCAGGGGAAGAAATGTGAGGCATCTTCCCCCTGATAAGTGACACTGATCAGAGCCCCCATTCCCTGTCCCCATACACCACTGGGAAAGAGAGAAATCAGGAACAAAGTTGAGCCTGGAAAGAAGGCGGGGAGGGCAGAGAATGGAAAGTATTTTTTAAGATTTGGTTTTCTTTCCCATTACCCTACTCTGATTTGACTTACAATAAATTAAATTAAGATCCCCAAGCCAAGTCTGTGTTGCCTGTGACAGGAACTGGTGAGTGTTCTCTCCCTGCCTGTATCATGACCCATGAATCTTTGTTATATTTTCTCTGGTCCACCTCAGGGGAGAAGTGATAGAGCACCTGGTGAACATCTGGTGCCCATCCAACATACTGGGTAAAGTCACCCTGCTTTAGGACAAAAGAGCATTTTTCAAAGAGCCCTTTGCCCATATTATTTGTTAGCTCTGACATGGTGATGAAGACCAACTTCTAAGTAGAGCAACTACTGCCATGCACAAACAGGGATGCAGAATCACAGGGTAGATTAAATGGTAGCCAGTAGCATTGTTTCCATTTATAGCACTCAAAGATTTGGCAGTTAGTGATAATTTTACTTACATACCACAACAAAACCTGTGATGAATTCATTTGACCATTATATTTTTCCCAGGACACACAGAGCCATTTAGGATCTGCAAGAAATTCTCTAATTTATACAGAAAAAGACTGCTCTTTTTCAGCCAGATCCATTTTAAAACAAAATCCACCAGTTTATTCCAAACCAGATTGATCTGCTGCGTAATGAAAAATGTAGAATTTTTGTGGGAATGGGTGGGGACTGCAAACATTCTTTCAACTCTCTCTGGCATGGGAGTGGCTGCCGGTAGCACAGGCTTGTGGTACTAGGGCCCGAGATAATTTTGCATATTTCCAGAGTCACTTTGTGCCTGTCACATTAGATATTTTTGTGAAGTGCAATGTCTGTTCTACTCCTGAGCACAAAAGTAAAACTGAACTGAATGTTAAACTGTGGGTTAAACCTTTTAGCTCAGACATCAAAGTATTCATGTTTTCAATTTGGCAGTTTAAGTAAACAACAATATTTCTGGCCCCATTAAAAAAGATATAGGAATTGAATTTTTTTCCCTTGAATTTAGTTTCAGGTCTGTTCTCCAGAAACAGCTTTCTAATCAACAGGAAAACACTCTCCTAGTGGCAAATTTGATTTTGAAAGAAAAGCTGTTTCCTTAGAAGTAATTCTTAACATGTGAAAAAGAGCTGCCATCAAGAAATTGTATTATGAAACTATCCTCTATCTAGTAAATCAAAATAAGATGCATCTTATAATCTTTCTCTTGCTCTGGCAGAGATAGTTCATTTAAATAATGTTAATCCTTTCAGTGAGGAGGAGACTGCTTTTAAAAATAATGAAAAGAGCCTCAGTAGTGTTCTTTCAAGTTTTGACAATGTCACCATTGCAAGTGGTGATGTTCAACACATGTATCTGAGAATGCTTACTTAATAAGTGGCCTTTCTGCACACTTTTGTTGTATTTCTTCCATATCAAAATCAGTTTCAGTTTGGTGTGGTAATGTAGGAGCTTTTCCAGGCTTATCTGTGAGGAGCTGCAGACAGATTAATATTAGTCCTCTGTATTATTTAAAAGGAGCCACAGTTCTGCAAGCCACTTTATTTGTACAGAGCGTATTTTTAATAGCAGCAGCTTCTGGTATTTTCTGCTTAAACTGCTGGGATTATGTGAAAGAAGCTGGAGTTATCTCAGCAGATGTTTTGCCTGGGCAAGGCCATAACAAATGTGATCTTGCTGTATAAAACTTTGGATTAAGAAAAGCCATCCTATCATAGTAATCATTCCAACTGATCTGAGACTACTATGTCCTCATTTAAATCCTCTCTTATAGATTTGGGATAATGATCCATTTCAAAGACCTCAATGTGTGAAACACAAGCCTCAAACTCATGGGTGAGGTTGTTTCTTTCCTTCTTTCTAAACTTCTCAGAATTGCTGCAGTATGGGATATTACAGCATTTGCAATGAAGAATCAACAGATGAACTTTTTTTTTTTGTAATCTTTCCAAAGCAGAAACATCACTGTGAATGTGACTGGCAGCACCCTGCATTCTTGTGTATGTTGCATTTCTAGGCCCAAACCAGCATGAAGAGTTGCAAAATATGTATGACAATAAGAAGGATGCAGTGGTAAGGGAGTCTTGATGGAGCTGAGAAACTGATCTTCTTTACACAGCATGAATTTTTGTAAAAACTGAATTAAAAAATAGCCACCCACATCCAGAAGCTGGGAGGACATAGGCATATTTACAGAATGTCTGAATGTATGCTGTAAATGTGACTCTAAAAATGGATTTTGTGCTTGTAGCAAAGGACAAATTGAATATAAATTCCAAGTGGAAAAATCAACTTTTGTTGATGGGTGTATCAGTAGTAGAATGAGTGGGTGGTGAGATGTTTGCTTTATATGAGAATCTGTACAGTTGTTGCTACACATCTCAGCTAGCACTCATGATTTAACAGAAATGAATACAGTCTAAACTAGCTGTTCAGACATCCTGTGCATTCAGTGAGACACCTTCATAGGGCATCCAGTCATCCTAGATGCCTGAGAGAGGTGGGAATAATTGTCTCCTGGCACTCTCTGTTTCACTTTGTTGACTGGATAGAGAGAACCATTATGTTAGACAAGACACTTGTGTTTTAGACAATTAAATTTAGATTATTTGAATTTTATTTGCAATGTCCACATTTCCTAAAGGATGTTGACATGCTGGAGATCATATGAAAATTATTTTGCGACTACTGGAAAAACCTTTCCTGATATTCATACAGAGCTTGATGAATTTAGTTTATCCAAGAGACACTCAAAATAAGAGGATTATAGTGTAATTTTATAAGGGAATAGATTAGATATTGAAAGATCTTTCACTGAGGAGAAAGAGACAGCATAAGGAACAGGTAGCTGGAACCTTGAGTGAGTTACCCTCAGTTTTGTAAGCAGTCTGAATAATTTGGGAGCATCTTTCAGGGAAAGGGTATCTTCTCTGTTTCTTGGCACATTCAGCTTGGAATTAATGACTTGGTGAAGTACATGCTTGGTGGGCTTGGCTGGGATAGGGTTCTTTTCTTCAGCTGGTATGGGGCTGTGTTTTGGATTTGTGCTAGAAACAGTGTTAATAGCAGGGATGTTTTAGCTATTGTTGGGCAATGCTTAAATAAAACCTTTTCTGCTCCTCACACCACTCCCCCAGCAAGGAGGGAGTGCACAGGGAGTTGGGAGGGGACACAGCCAGAAGAGTTGTCCACAGCTGACCAGAAGGTTATACCATACTATCTGATGTTATCCTACATTATCTGATGTTATCCCACACTATCTGATGCCATGCTCAGCATACAAATCTGGGAGAACAAGAAGGAAGGGAAGGGACCTTTGGAGTGGTGGTGTTGTGTGCCCATGTCACATTACATGAGATGGTGCCCTGCTTTCCTGGAGATGTCTGAACATCTGCCTGCCCATCAGGGTAGGTGAATGAATTCCTTGATTTGTTTTGCTTGCATGCATGGCTTTACTGTAGCTTTATTGCAGCTTTATTGCATGCAGTTCTATTGAACTGCCTTTATCTCAACCCATGAGTTTTCTCACTTTCACCCTTCCCATTTTCTCCCCATTCCACCAAGGGAGAATGAGAAAGCAGCTATTGCTGGCTGGGATTAAACCACAACAACCTACTACAGTGAAATCCAAACTACTGTGTTCAAAACAAGGTTAAGTGGATAGGAGTCAGCCTGCTAGCTTGAGAACAAAGCCAGTAGCATAAAGGCATGAAAGGATCACAGGGAATGGTCTGTTTCACAGGATAAGATTACGTTATTCTCCTGGAATTTAAAAGGAATATTAATCTAGTCAGTCTTCTTTTCAGCACTTGCTTCTCTGTTCTACTGCCTGATTAAATGTTTACAAGGTGTGAGAATCTTACCACCTTTTTTTACACTAGAAGCAAAACACCCCTCATCACAGTATGAACAAATGATCCTTAGCAACAAGAAATTCAGTGCAATGTGGGCTGCTTTGGTTTCAGATTTCACTGATTAGCTTTTATTTTAACATATAAGATATAAAGAAATAGAATTAATGACCATACCATCTCTCTGCTTTATGCTGTAGGGTTTGATTCTATGGAGTAATGTATTGCTGCTGTTCACTCACTCCTTAAAAATGTAGACATTATTTCTGCTACTTCATAGAAATAATGGGTTTTCCACGTGGTATATGGAAGCACCTTATATACACATGCTTTAAACCTTAATCACATCAGTTCCATCTCTCCTGTCACCTATCTTCTCACTACACCATATCCCCAGTTTGCACATATTACAGAATCACAGGACCGTTTAGGTCAGAAAAGACCTCAAAGATCCTTGAGTCCAACCTATGACCAAACAACACTGTGTCAAATAGACCATGGCACTGGGTGACTTCTGGTTATTTCTTGGACACCTCCAGGGGTGGTGACTCCACTACCTCCCTGGAAAGTCCATTGCAATGCTTAATAACCCTTTCCATTAATAAATTCTTCCTGGTTTCCAAATTAAACCTTCCCTGGTGCAGCTTGAGGCCATGTCCTCTTGTCCTGCCACAGGTTGCCTGAGAGAAAAGACTGATCCCCACCTGGCTACAACCAGGCACTTGCAGAGAGTGATAAGGTGTCCCTGGGCCTCCTTTTCTCCAGCATAAACACCCCCAGCTCTCTCAGCTGCTCCTCACAGCACTTGTGCTCCAGACCCTTCACCAGCTCCATTGCCCTTCTCTGGACTTGCTCCAGCCCCTCAATGTCCTTCCTACAGTGAGGGGCCCAGAACTGGACACAGGACTTGAGCTGTGGCCTCACCAGTGCCCAGCACAGAGGGACAATCCCTGCCTGCTCCTGCTGGCCACACCATTGCTGATACAGCCCAGGATGCCATTGGCCTTCTTGGCCACCTGGGCACACACTGGCTCATGTGCAGCCACTGTCACCAGCACATGGTCAGTTCATACACAGCTATTGCCCTCTTTGCTGCTTCCTGCAGCTGCCTGGCTAATAAAGCTGTATAAAAATACTCTGGCTTTTCACACAGGCTGTTGTGCATCCTCTGATTGAAGCTGTATCTGTAATCCTATGCTGTAACCTTATGTGTGATTCCTTCAAAATGGTCTGGGGTCATTTCAAAGGGTATCAGTATAGAAGGGTCACAAATGCTGGTGATTTTAAAGACTGGTGATTTTAATGCTGTGTGAGGGGAGTCATCAACAAATCATCCCAGAAGACACCATAATTAACTGTGAAAGGGTTAGATGGTCCTGCTTAATTCAGCAGGTGTTCTGTCTGGCACCTAATCAATCATCTTCTCCCAGAACATCCTGAAACCACAGTTGTAAGTTTGAGGTGAAATGGATCTGTAATTTGAAATTATATGAGGAAAACATTGTCCAAAAAATCTTGGAAGCAAAAGCAGAACTTGGTTTGGGTTCATGAACTGAATGCATCTCCTTGTTTCAGACAATAAGGATTCCTTTAGAGCAGTTGAATAGCAGGTTTCACAGCATCCCTTAGGATATTATGAGAAATTCAATAGTTGAGTTAGAAAATTACTGTAGGGATAAAAGGAAAAACAATCTTGCATTAGACATGCCAGTTTTTTCTGCTCTTTGTTAGCATTCTCATCTAAATCCCTTTTATCAAGATTTTTCAATTGCCATTTCCAAATACATTGGGCTGAAATTTGTCCATCAGGATGGGAATGATTGATTTAAATTCTATTTAAGTTGCTTTAACCTCTTTCAATAAGAAGAGGAACAGTGAACACTTTATTTTAATATGATTTCAGAGTTTTCCTTGTTCCACTGTTGTGAGCTCTTCAGGAAGTAATTTGGTACTTTGACTTAAGGTGAGACTGGTGAACTCCTGAAACTGGTGGTCCCAATTCTGGCATTCTTCCTTCCTGGACAAGGTCTTTGGCTTTTCTTCCTATCACTGTCTTCACACAAAGTAGCTGGAGGAGCCAAAGCAGAGGTAAAGCAGTATAGCCACCCCAAAGTGCTTCTCTCCTGTTGTTACACTGCTGTAACCTATTTCTTCCATGCCCCACTTTATCCTTCATTTGTTGTCAACACTTTCTATGTTTAGTCTCATTTATATTTTAAGCTCTGAAGCCAAGGCATGTCACCTTTATCTGTCTATTAAGTTGCATGAATATTACTGTGCTCTGCAGGTAAAATTAGAATAATAAGTAATATTAATACCAATTTAAGATTCTGAAAACTGGGCACTCTATCTGCAAAATATATTCCTTTTTGCTTTTTATTATTATTATTATCCATTCTCAAGTGGCAGCTTAGTACTTCAAGTGGACTAACAGCATTTCTCAAAAGCAGTATAATTGCAGCATACTATTTTTTTTTCCCTTTGTAATCATAACTTTGAATTTTATGTAGACCAGCAAAATTAAAAAAAAAAAAGATTCTGTCTATCTAAATGTCATTTGGAAAGGGATTTATCAGTCCAAATTCAGGTTCTTGCAATATAGGTATCTGCATGTAAACAAGGCATGTAAGATTCAATTTACCTGACACAAATCCTTCTAGAGAGTTCTGCTTAGTCCCTATACTCTGCAGCACTTCTGAACAAGTAACTCATGTCTATGGTGAAGACATTTCAAGTTAGGTAAAATAAATACTTAAATACTATAGAGGTGCTCTCTTCAGCATTTTTGTGCTCCAACTGCAGTCTCAAGGCAACTTGTTGCTTACTTTAGGGTACCAATTAACACCTTTTAAAAACCAATTATAAATTGAATGAGTGTTGCAATGAGTGACCTTTTCTCTGGTGGGGCAGGTCCTTCCTGGTAAGCACTTGTTTGGATAGTGTGGCAGGAAGGATGTCTGGGATCCTGCAATTTGCAATATTCTTGTTATGTGGTTAAGAGATGCAGTCTATAAACCTGTTAGTCTGGTGGATTTTTACCAACAAACGTCTGATTTTAAAGTGGGACTGGAAGAAAGGTCATCACTAGTAAATAGTATCCATCTGTGTTAGGAGCCTATGCTTATCTAGGGAGTGGTTTTGGTCCCAAGGTACTTCAAACAGTGTATCTGGAATGTTAAGTGACTACAATACTGCAAAGAACAAACCATTACTTTATGTCAGCAAGGACTGAAGGTTGAAGAAACTTGTAAGTTGACTCCTCTCACTGAAAATGCCAACATCAGCCAAGCCTCAGACTAATTCAATTATTTTCCCTTTACAGTATGATGTCTAAAGGAAGAGTTCACAGTGCTTCAATGTCTTCAGCTTCCTGCACACTTTGGTCTGTCTGAGAGAATGATGCCTCCAGATCTGATCCCCTGTCTGCTCTGCTGAGTGCAGAGAGCAGCAGAGCTGTGCAGGAACTGATGAGTGTCATGATTTCCCTTGGTCTTCCCATTGCTCTGCTTCTGAATGAGCTTTCAATTTGTCAGTGTCTAGGGTCTATGTTGAGAACTCCAACTTGTAGGGACTAGTAAGAAAGAAAATTCCCTGTATTCAGATTATTAAATTAATCTGCTCCATTGAAGGATGAAGCAGATTGGATAAAGGAGTGGTTGTTACACAGACCCTGGGGGCTTAGGGCATTGGTAGAGGAAACAGAATTATTTATTGCAGAGTATTTGAGAGTACCTTCAAAGTTTGAATCATTCTTGTAGTTTGAAATCAGTTTGGATTTATCAGAGCTTATCCAAAAATTGGCAGAAATTAAAACCCAGTACTTTTAAAAATCTGAAAGTGTTTGAGCGAGATTAGCAGAGTGTCTCTGCACTTGACACATAGATGTTACAGAGAAACAGGGTAAAAATTAGGTTTGGACCAAAATGTTGATGCTGTAATTGATCTTTTATTCTTGCAGCTTCTTTGAACATCCCACTGAGGTTTTTGGACTTTTAGCCAAAATGGGGTATTGAAATACCAAAGCATTCTCTGGTACGGCAAGAAAGCGCAACAGAAGCTAGAGAGCTTTTCCCTTTTTAATATGAAATTCACAATTGCTTCAAGAGAATAGGTTTGGGTTTGTTAATTAAACTCTTCACCTCTGCTGCCAAGGTTTAAAACATTTTTTAGCTACTTGATCAGCACAGGTACATCCCCTGTTGCTATCCAGCATGTCACCCTTTTCTTTGCTCCTGTGTTCAGCAAGGGTCCATCTTAATATTCGTGGTAAAAACAAGACTTCTTTTACAAGGTCAGTGTTTTTGTTTTTTTCTGCCAGAGTAGATCTTATTCCAGATTTGCTAAAGCTTTTTGATTATACCTGGGGGTGACTTCCAGCAATGAGACCTATTGCTGGAGGCACCCTGCCTTGCTGGATCACTACCCGGAGGAAATCCATGCCCTTGGCTGTCCAAAAAGCAGTTTTCAAGATTTCTTCTTTTGAAATGAATTCCCTAAAATGGGAGAGGCTGCCTCCAGAGCCATAGCTCTCCTGTCCTTACTGCAGGTTTCCTCTGGGCTACCCCCTCAGCCCTGGCCCAGACACAAAGTGAGATCCCTGTGAGATCTATATGACATTTATGGTTGAGAGTGGCCTGTAAAATCCACGGAGCTTTGGAGAAATTTGCAACACTTCTTAGTCTAAAAATAATGCCTTAATAGATTAATATGGTTCACCTGCTTTATTTTTCAAGCTGTCAAATACATACTACACTCCTCAAACAAACATGTAAGGACAGAGATCCTGCCAAGAGCTCAAATCTATATTTGGCACAATCCAATGAGTAATGTTGATTATGAGATAAGAGTGGAGGAGACACGAGGGATGAGAGCAGTTGCTAACACAGGTGTTTGGCAAAATTGGGAAAAGGATTTTCCAAAGAAATTTGAATGACCCAAGAGCCCCGACAAAACAGTTTTGGACAGAAGGAAAGATGGTCCTAGATGGGTGGGAGGGGAGGACAACAGAAGGCAGCAAGGCTTACTTATGATAGTAGAAAGATGAAAACAGCAGAAGAAACAGAGTTAAACTTAAATTGTTTTGAAGACCAGGACTGAGAGCTGGCACCCAGGTCCAGTCTGTGAATTGAGCCCTGCAACCATGACCAATTTAAAGCAGTAGCAGAAACCACATCTTTGCACAGCTGGAAGTAGAGCTTCAAACTGCTCCCCTGTGCTCCCATTTCTAGCACTTGTATAGATTATTGTCTTCTCTGTTTCTCTTTTTAGTAAACCTATTTCAAAACTTTGAATAGGTAGTGAAACAAAACCACCAGAATTCATAAAAGTTTACTGCTTTATTGTAAATTACAATTCCTAGTCTAAAATGAAACACATAGAAAGAATGATGGACAGTGATTTGCTTTACTTTTAGTATTTACTGTCTGCTGTTTTTTCTCCTATTATATGTAAAACTCCCCACTCTTTCTGTCTTTATGATATGCATTAAAAATATTATATGTCCAGTGACAGCTAAAAGGAGAGAGAGCTGTACAAAGAGAGGTACTGCACAAAGGCAGGGTCAGAAGCACTGCCAGACCCAAAGAAGTAACAAAGAATGGGTTGGGAGGCACATGGCTGAGTGATTTAACCACTGTCATGGCTGGGATGTAGGAGGAATAGGACAACATGCCTGTTGCCTCCACCCAACACAGATTTGGGCAGGGTGCATGCAGCAGCTCTGCAACTCAGCAGCCCCACATTGCCTTGGCCATTGCACAATTTAGCAGCCTTGGCAGCTTCCACAGGCTTGTTCTTTCCCCTTTTTCTTCCCATTATACATGAGTCACACAAAGAGATCCAAACCCACACATCTCTTCATTAGCTTATGCTGCTTGCTCTAAGGGAAGTGTGTGGGGTGAGCAAAAAACATCTCAACCAAGCCAGACACCCTGTTTATGGATCTCAGAGTGATCTCATGCATTTTGTGGGGTTAATCTGCACAATTCAGCTACAAAATCCAAAAAACCAACCAACCAACCAAACAGCAGAACTGAATACTGGACAGGATAATTTGGTATTGTCCACAAGAAACAGAAAAGAGAAAGCATCATCTTTCTTTCAGGTTCTCCTGGGCTTTCACAAGCAGCAGCAGCAGGATTAGTCAACATGCAGCTAAATCATCTATGTTGGAACAAAGGTATCTCTGGAGAGAAATCTTCCTATCTGAATTATATCTACACCTGCACAGGAGGAAAATGTGGAGTTTTCTTTTGTACAACTCCTGGGAAACATACAGGAGGCCTGTGAGCAGCTCCTGCACTCTTCTTGAGGCTGGTCACTAGTCCTGCTGTGCAGCAAGGACAGGGAGCTCTTCAAGTAATTTGAAGAATTACTTGAATTAATTGAATTGTGGGAGAGTTTTTTAATCAGCTGAGCCTGTAATCCTTCCACAGCTGGGATGAAATAGCCTCTGACACAAGGAGCAAAGGGATTTCTTTGGGGAGATGTAAATGTGTCCTATATTGCTAGTTAGGCTGTGAGATTCTCAGTCTAGAGGAGGCAATCACATTTGCTATTTTTGCACAATAGAGACAGGTTTTAGCTGGGGCCTCTTCCTGTATGTATCATATCTCAACCAAGAATAAGTAGCCTGATCTTACCTGGGTTTGAGAACTGTAGGAACTTTCTGTGAAGAAAGGGCCCATGAATAGCCCTCAGCAGAGGAGGATGAGAATTGCTGGGCAGGACCTGTGTGTGGAAGTAAATGCCTTTGCCCACATTGGTACAGCAGGAGGAGGTGGCCCAGGTGGAGCTTTCAGTCAGAGCCTGATTTGCCCACTGGGCTCTGAGCTTCTCCTCATCCACTGCATCCAAAGGGATGCCACTACTGCATTCCAGCTGAGCCACCAGAGTTGCCATCACCTAGAAATGAATTCTACCCTGCATGTCTGTATAAAAGAGGATACTGGCAAGACTACTTTTTCTGATGATGGCAAAATAAGCTACTTCCAAACATGGACACCAGCAATTCAGTATCTTCTTTAAATTTTGCTTTTATTACAAATATATGCAATACATTTATGGGATATAATACAATGTCAGCAAATATTGAGTAAGGGACTTTTAAAGGTAACATTATGAAATAGTTGCTTCTTACCTCTCATTATTATTGAGCAATAAATTTCCACCCAGTCTGCACAGTCTTGTAAAAAGGATATTGTCCCTAGGCCAATCATTTTGCCTATAATAACAAGTGATAGGACATGATTGAACAAATTATATGTTTCAGAACAAAGCCCAGCAAGACAATTTTTAAAAAAATAAAGAATACTTACTCTGGACTGCCTTCAAGATATAATTTTAGTTGTCCTAAATGATTGCATTTTATAGATATTTGGTTAGTTAGGATGTCATTTTCAGATGTATGTTGTATCATTAAAGTAAATGACCATAGGATTTTAGAATTACATTGGTCACCACTTTTATCTGCAAGAAAAGGTCAAATCTTAGCAAGCTGAACAACTACCATCAGAAATTATCACTGGGCTACAGTTAAAGTGGAAAGCTCAAAAAGCAGCATCTGCACTCTAGAGAGATTGGGGAGATTTAGGAGCTCATTGTGTGGGTGGCAAGAATGAACAGAAGCTCCTTTCATAACATCTCCAGAGTTTTCTCACTTCACTAAACCCTCTCCAAAGCTGTTTACTAGGCTAGCTTTCCTTTCAGGGCTCCCTGAATCCTCCAACCCTTCATCACCTGAAAAAGAGCTTACTGGCAAGCTAGTCCAGTTAATTTTTCTCGACTATATCAGTTTGAAAGAAACATTTCCCTACAAACTATACTTTGCTTAGTAATGGAAAATGTTTGGAAATCCTCTTTACTTTACCATTTACATGCAAAGTCATTGGAAGAAAAAGCACAAGGATTAGTCTTAATATTCTGCAGTCTGCTCAGCACCTAGGGAGGGCTCATCTGGAGTCCTGTGTGCAGTTTTGGGCTTCATAGTATGAAAAAGATATTGAGCTGTTAGAAACAGTCCAAAGGAGGGCACAAAGATGGGGAAAGGCCTTTGAGAGGAAGCTGCAGGAGGAGCAACTGAGAGTACTTGGCTTGTTTGATCTGGAGGAGACTGAGGGGAAACCTCACCCCAGCTACAACTTCATTGAGAGGGGAAGAGAAGGGGCAGGCACAGATCTCTGCTCTGTGCTGACACTGACAGGACCCAAGGAATGGCCCAGAGTTGTGTCAGGGGAGATTTAGGTTGGGTTCTTCTTCCAAAGGGTGTTTGGGCACTGGAACAGGCTCCCCATGGAAGTGGTCACAGCACCAAGCCTGACAGAGCTCAAGAAATGTTTGGAGAATGTGCTCAGGTGTGACTCTTGGGGCTGTCCTTTGCACGGACAGGAGTTGGACTCCATGGTCCTGATGGGTCCCTTCCAACTCAGCATATTCTATATTCCAATAAGGAATAATATGTTTGGGAAAATGCTCACAACTGTTCATCCAATGACAACAGCAGCTCTGTAAAAAGGTAAAACTAAATTCTGATGTTGGTGCCACTCAAAAGGAGCTCCCCTTGCCAAAAGTCTACTGAAACCTTTTGTTTCCTTTTATAATGCCTTGAAAAACAGGATTAAATATAATTTTCAGGTGTAAATCTAATACTTCAACTTAGGGACAGACAAACTCTCAGTTCAGGGGACTGTATGCTGGGGCACATGAATTCTGCCCCAGCTTCTGGCAGCAAGGAGAGACTTCAGAACCTAAAGCTATCAGACATCACTACCTCTCCTGAAAGAAAGGCAGACTTGGATCTCACATTCATCAACACCTCTGTTTATCTGCTGCCCTTTAAAGTAATTGCTGGCATTTGCTTGTGCCAGCACAGGCTTTCCTGTATCCCATCTGGTGATGGTAACACAGCTGTAGGCTACCCTTCCAACCTGCTACTGCTGAGCAATAGCCTAGGCCAAAATTACAGTTTTAGATCCCAATTGTGCTATTTTTAGTGCAGTTTTAGTCCTCTAAATATCCAGCAGACAAAGCTGCAAGAGATGCTCTTTGCTTGAGGGTGTCCCTCAGTGCCACAGAACATCCCACTGGCTCACAACATGTGTCTAGTCCCATGAACAAATCTATACAGAACCTAGTCAAAGCAGTTTTGTTTTTTTTAAAAACACATGAAAATGCTATACCTTTAAGCATAGGATAGCATAGCTTCAGTATTATTTGTTCTCCTAAAGTTCAGCCTCCTAACATTATCTGCAGTATCTTGATGAGTATGAAAAGATGATCATAACTGGAACAATTCACTTGGAAATTCACTACTAAAATATGCCTAGACTTATGACCATTCTACAGTCATATGTCTGTCTCTCTGTTCTAGGTACTTTGACCACTGCTAAGAAAGCAGCTATGAGATATCACTTATCCTGGAATATTTTACTAACTACAAATAAGAAAATTAGGACTTGACTTTATTTCTGTTTATACAGAAACACACTTCAGACTTCAGGCCTGTTGGCTACTTATCCTTTTTTTTATTTTCTTACTCTGGAACATAATCACTGTTACTGTTGTTTCTTAATATAATTTGATGTGTGATGGCATTCAAAGTCTTACTTCAACTGGGAACAAGGTCCCCTAGAATTGAAAAGGCTACGGATACATGTGAAGACATGGTCTGTGTCCCAAAACTTTAAAATGGAATACAAAACAAGTTGTAAGGATGAAGAACCAGACGAAAGATGAGCACAGTGGTGAGCTGAATAATCACAATGCTGTGGTTACATAAAGCACATAAGCATATGTGTGCTTCCAGGGTGACTAAGTCTGACTTGGTAAGTATAATATAAGAAAGCCCCAACAATATCAGCTTCAGTGTGTATTGGCTATCAATGGGTGACAAATTTCTTGAAGGCTACATACATAGGCTGCAGAAGGCAGTGATGTCTTGAGAAGAGTTTTAAGCAGGACCATGGCCTTGTACACATACAAGGAAAGATGTGCAAAGATTACAGCCTTTTGTGAGCGAGACAGGGAAGGAAGCCCTCAGTGCTGGTAGTATGATAATGAAAGCCATAAGGGCAATGTTCTAAGGCAAAATCAGTAAAGTAGGACAAGGTAAAACTGTGCAAAGCCTCAGTGTAACATCTCAAGGTCAGCAGCAGGAAAAGGGAACTTGTGAAGACTTTCAGCAGGTTGGGAGAGCTGGGCTGCTGCCTCAGAGACACAAGGCTTTTGTCTTACCTTTTTATAGTTCAAAAATAATATGGACAAGGGAACCAAATGTGTCACTGTAGGCTTTGTTGTTGTGGGAGGTGAGGAGGGTCTGAATGGCAACGTGCAAAGAACCAACAGTGTTTGCTTTAGAAGGAGTTTCTGCTGGATTTCAGTATGGTCTTCGTGTTCGGAGAAACAGGAAAATAAACATCCAATGTCCAAAGCAATATAAGAACAGTGGCAGCAGTTGTAGATAATGAGAGTTTTAGAATTTGACAGGGAAGAGGAGTTTTGTTTTTTCCCAGTTAAGTCCATTATTAGATATCTCTAAGGGGAGATGTTGAATAGAGACCAGATTTCCGAGCCTGGTGAAAGTCAGTAATGGAAGAGGTAGTTTTGAATTGCAGTGAGCTGCAAAGAAAAAGGCTAAAGTGAATTTGTCTGGAAAGTCACCATTCTAGCTGATCATGAAAATCTTAAAGGAGGACAATTTTTTTTTTTTAAATATTATTAATTTGCATAGAAAGCATCTAATATAACAATGATGAAAGTGAAGGTCAAAGATAGGTATTTTTGTGGGGATACCAGCTTTCAGGTTGACTGTTTCAGTAGGTCCTACTAATGCTTAATTACATATAGGTCTTTGTTTAGGAACTCAAGGAGAGTTCTTTTTGATTCTTTACAACAGAACAATATAATTATTGTGAATCAACTCAGCATCTTCATCTTTTCCTCATGCTACAATGGGATGTGAAAGCTACATAGTTAAAAGGATAAGCTTTGTTCCAGAAACGAAAGCTAGACAAAATGCAGAACAAGTTTAGCATAAGGCTACAATTAAATTAATAAAAACCTTGTGATATAAAAAGCTTTGGCAATGAGAGTGAAGAAACAAGAGGTTTGCAAGATTTTAACATGTAATTATTGCTAATAACCTAGATTTAATGTAGAACTCTTCAATTTAAAAGCTCCCAAAATGTCTTAGATACTACCTTGTAAATGTATTCTTTTAAGGGTTTCATTTTGAGCTTTTTACAGTTGGACAAGGTAGCAATAGTACTTGCAAAATCACCACAGTGAGCAGAAAGGAAATCAATGGCCAATCAAAAAACATGGTGTAATTTTGCCTAGCCTTGAGTGCAAGCCCTCCATCTCACATCTTCAAATTACTTCAGCTTCACTGTTTTTTCTTACCCTTTTTCCCACTCCTGAGTTCCCACTGATTTTCCTTTCCTTCACTCTCATTCTTTCCTTATTTCTCATGCCATTTTTCATTATCCCTTCCTGTCAAAAGCGAGGCCTAATATGGATCTAATATGACATTTCCTTCCTCACAGAGTGAGTTTTCTGTACTTATTCCCACATTCAGTGTCAGCTTTGCTCAGTGAGTGTGTAAATGCAGGGGGACAGGGCACACTGCTGCTCTGTGCTGAGCAAAACCCCAGGACCAGGCAGACACGTCACTGATCAGTTCTGGACAACCCCCAGCCTGGCTGGCTGAGGAGTAAAAAACTCAGTGGAAAATGGGAAATGCATTAAATTAAGGGATGTCTTTATACAAGGGACTTGTTCTTGGAAAATAATCTTTTTCTGGGGGAGCACTGTCCAGCTCCACACCAACAATTTTTTAAGGCAGCTTGTTCTTTTAGAACAGGAAGTGAAAAAGAGCAAATTCATTTCTTGAAGGTTCTTCTAAATATAGAGAAATTGCCCAAGATGGAATCTGTCCTGGTTTTCTGGCTAATAACTTCCCCTCTGACTCCTTTGTATGCAGCTGGTCAAGACTCACATATGTCATCTGAAATACAACATTTACAAAAGCACCACATCCCCATCACAATCACAGAGAAGTGGGCTTATGGGAAAAGATCAGGAAAATTCTCTTTTCCTGGTATTTCCTTGCAAGTACTTTGCTCTCCTGTTGACAAGCCCTGCTCAGTGATCATTTATTATCTATTTAGTACACTAGAAGTGTTCAAGGTACTGTTGCATTTCTGTTACTGAGGCTAATGGAAATGTATTTTTGCAACTGTTAATTTTTCCTTTCCTGCTGTGTTACAGACCAGACATAGGTGGATTTTTTCAAAATAGCATTAATATTCAGTGGTCTGATGATCCAAGGCACAACCACTGAATTTCTTTTCACCAAAATGGAAATTGATGTGCTGAGGAAAATCAGCTCAGCATGATATTACCATCTGAGAGGGGTTCTGGGAAGGAAAATGGTTTGGTCTTGGGTAATACAATTTTTGATCCTGATAAAGAACTATATATTTTTTTAAAATCTGGTTATTAATTTCAACGTTGTAACTTCAATTATCAGGTCTGTTAAATATCCTCTGCAGTTCTTATTTCTGCACCACTTTAAAAAATATGATTCAAACAAAAAAGCAAGTGTGACACAAATGAAACAAAGCACATTGTATACAAAACAATAGGAAAATCTCCTTCCTATAGTCTTTTTACATGCATTTATTTACATCAGGAAATAAGAATTTTTATATGTTTACACTTCTCTCTTATCTAGTTAACTGAAGCAGGTCTTTAGTGCTGCATCAAATACAAATTCTGAGCTAAGTGGTCATTCATTGCTGCACAAGATTAATTTGACATTTTGTAAAATGGACTATGGAATATAGTGTGGAAATACAGAACCCAGTCTCGTAAAATCCTGAGAATCCCTAATTTCAATGAAAATTGAGGGCATTTGGACTCAATGGGAACCTTCAATTCTTGTTACCATATTTATGTTTATACTTGCCCAGAAAATCTGTGTCACCTCAGACCAGAATAAAACTCCCAGAGTAAAAATCAAACACACAAAGAAGATGACAAAAATGCAACACTGGTACTGGAGTTCATTTAAATTTCAAAACAAAACTCTCACTTCTCACTTCTCAGCTGAGTGGGAAATTAGGAGTAGAAAAAAGTGTGTGGTAGACTGTGTGTCTGTCATGCCTGACATTTTGGGGAGTCATGCGCTCCTGACTGAACCTGACGTGGACATGCTGTGTGACCATGAGTAAGACTTTGATTTTCCTTCATGTAAAAATTGGCAAAATGTTGGGTGGATGGGAAGGTTGAGCAATGCTACCAGTGCATTCCCACTTGCTTCTCTAAGTGGAAGAAAGAGCAGAAATTTTGTATGAAATATGAAGATAGCTGTTGGAGGAAAGTGTTCCACAAGTTCACTTTTGAACCTAAGCAACCTATGAAGTCCTGTTCTAGAATAAATGGACTGAGCACATTAATACCTTGGTGGCAGAGATCCTACAGTGCAGAGAACATTCCCTCTAACCAGTCAGAGATTGCCAGAGGTCCAGACAGAAGAGAAAGAGCATGGTAGGGGTTATAAAGTCTCTATTAGCATTTTCTAGTTTGCTGCAAAATATTCTGTGTCATTTGATGCACTTGCATTTGCACTCCTCCCATTGATATGGTGCTGCTTCTTTCTCTTCTTTTAATGATGCAAACAAATGAAGATAGAGCAGGGCCCTGGGGATGGTGTGAATGGCTGTGTCTGGGGATGTGTGGAAGAATGAGTGTTTGCATAGTTGGAAGAGAATGTACTGCTTCATATCATTTATCAGAAAAAGCTGAGATCAAAGTCTTGGGGAGAAAGAATAAACATGAAGCTCTTGTGCTAGTTATTATTTCAACAATATAATTTCAATTATAAAAGCCACATAAACAGCAGGAGGATCACAAGGGCAGCACTAAGCAAAAATGTGTTCACATGAGTCCTGATTTAGCAGTTCTGGCATTTTTATAGAGGATGTTTCATCTTTGTCATTGCTATGGGAATAAAGAGGACAGGAAATAATAAGAGCCTCCTGAATTTCCTCTGATTAATCCCCTATATCTTTTCTTGTCTATTAGCAAGAGTTCAAAAATAACTGCTAGACATAACAGTCTGACAACACAAGGGAATTTTATATCCTCATTAGCCCATCACGGAAAACACAATTTCTCTGATACTGTATCTAGATCACTCCTTTTTCAAACAGCTTAAATCAGTGGCAGTACTGCCCCGAATTTGAAGCCAGAGTGAGCATTACATTGTTAGAGTGGCCTCCTGTGTGACCAGGCTGAAGGCTTTCTCCCACTGCATTTTACTGTAAGCCAAATAACTCATTTTTAATATCATGATTTTCCTAAATGCCTTCAAGACCTGATGTGAATGCAATGAGAGAGGAAAATCTACCACTGAGAATTTTTAGCAATGGCCAAGCAGACTCATCATTAAGAATCTGTCTTGCTCCCCATTTAAATTTGTCTGCCTTGGTTCCTGTCATGACTTTCCCAGAATGGCTGAAGATGTTGTCCTCAGTATTTTTTCCTAATAAGGTATGTACTCTTTGCAGTTAATTTGCTTCTCAAACTCCCTTTTGATACATAACACAGAGAGACCTTTTGAAGAATCAGGTCAAGCTACAGGAACTGTGACACAAGGCTCAGAGCAGTAACTAGACTGTAGAATACTGAAAATCTCTTTTCCAAGAAGCATTTGCTCCCACTCTAAGTCATTACTGGGAAATTTTTATGACCATTCTCTAGTATTTCAACATTGTACCTAAACATCTTGCTATATATGTGCAGCAGCCCCTTACCAGGCTCACTTTTACCTGGTGTAAAAGTATCTCTTTGCCAGTGCTCTCTCTTAACACTAAGATGGGCACTTTTCTTCACAGTGGCCTCCTTTCACCTTTTCACTCTTCCTAATCCCTAAGGAATCCATTATTTGCCCAATAAATACCCATTATCTTGGTATGGACTAAAGTTTCTGCTCCTGTATATCAGGATGTATTAGGTGCATGAAAATATTTGCTTTGTGAAAGGGCTTACATATTGAGTTTTTCAGATTCATTCTCAAAAGACTGTTTATCCTTCCTCAATATTTGCCACTTTAGTGGGATCATCTAAAGTTTCTGTCAGGAATGATCTCTGGATTGTCTTCAGGTCTTTGCTAAACTTTTCTTGGTATTTAGCATACAGGCAAAGCTTGCTGAATATTTGCCAGTGATTCTCCACTGAAAATTGTTTGAAATTGGATTGCTAGACAAGTTAGAATCCATTCTAAGGTATATTTTGCAGTATACTGCACTTCGTATTTTTTACCCTAATGGTGTCTTTTACTGAGGAGTCTGGATGGATTATGGGTAGGTGGTATCTTAAATCACTAAATTTGCAAACATATCAAAGCGGAAATTGTGCTTGACTGAGCCTATTTCCCATGCTTTACCAGTATTAATTATACTGTCAACATTTAATTCTTTAACTAGTAAGTCCCATACAGCTGTCAGATTGATGTCAAGCACAGCCCACATATAATTACCTGGGTCATTCTGCTCACAGTATGAATATCAGTGTTCCTGCAGTCTGGAGGAATTTTCATGGCACATCAAGGCAAACAGGTAGCAGTGAGGTGCAAGCCTCCACAGCTCAGCTCATCAGCAGCCCCACAGCTGATTCCAAGTTTGCAGGAGTTTTTATGGATGTCATTGCACTCTCTGAGTCACTGAAAACAGCTATGACTAAACTGTTATGAAATGTTCTCTTTCTAGGCAAGGTGCACTGCCTTTCTGTGAATTAAAGAGTACAAATATCCTATGGCTGAGCTGTCATTCTAAAACCAGATTACTTTCCTGCAGTGTAACATGGAGAACTACAAAGTCTTTCACTGCTGTCTGCATTTTCCCTCCTCCATGCAATGGCTAATTCCTGGAACTAATTTTGTGGTTTCATTAAATCCCTTAATGCTTTCATCAGAGTTCCAGGTCAAGGCTCATCAGCTGAGCAATTGCTAGACATACTGGATAATGATTTACATTCAATATGAAAAAAAAAAAAAAAAAAAAAAAAAGAGAAAACTCCACAGATAAAATATGTTTTAATTAGAGACTTTTTTTATTTTTTTACACAATGATTTGTGGTGTCAGTATTAATTCACCTCTCTTCTCCCTGAAACAATTTATTGAATATTAAAATAAAAAGGGAAGGAGAAATGGTAAAAATAAGGAAGTAATCATTGAGATTCTAGGGTTAAATGAAAAAATAAGTGAATGAGAAATTTGGGGTATTCTGATGGAAATATTGCAAAGAATAAATGCTCACTATATTTAAGAATTTTTAAAGGTTGTTATCAAATTCTAAAAATGTAGCCTTTTCATAAACAATGTGTAAAAATATATATATTTCAGTAATTCACAACTCTTCTACTGATTTTCAAAAGCCATCAAAAATTGTTTTGACTCTCTGATCAGGCTTGCTACAATATAAATAAAGAGGCCTACCAAGAACACATTACTATTTCTTGCTTCTCTCCATCTGGTATCAGTTGGCAAAGATCAAACTTTTCAGAAAGACATACCTAGAGCTGCTCTAGCACCTCTGTATGTTATACCAGATCTAATTATCTTGCCTGCCAAATTTTCCAACTTACTTCTCTTGTGAATTTCTTTTATCTCAAATTTCAGCCACATTTTCTTATACTGACTCTGAAGATCCTCCATCAGCAACATTTTCTTCCTTTTGTAGGTACTTCTGAATGGAAAACAGACATTTCCTTAACTTACCCTTTGATAATCCAAATATATTGACATTTTGAGTGGCTTGCTACAAGGCGTATCTTTCAATTCTTTAATCATTCTCAGAGCTTTCTTCTCTGAGTTGTGTCCAATTTCTCAGTGTTTCTATTGACATAAAGATGCCTAGAAGAAATTGAAGAATTCCTGTCAGACATATTTTTTTCAAGTTCTGCTTGGTATGCTTTCCTTTCTACATCCAAAGTGTGTATTGGTACCACACCTAAAGATGTGGCCTGCACTCAACTTGCTAACAATCACAACACATTTTTCAGAACCTGTGACTTCCCCATATAAATCTTACACTCCTACATTCTTTTTATGCTGAAATATTTGTTCTACTTGTCCATAGCAATTTACACAGAGGGTATTTTTTTCTCCTTTGTAAGCAAGCCAGATCCCTAACTACTGTCCTTTTGTGTTTTTTTTTGGTTTTTTCAGTCATGTATCAAGATTATATGTTTCTATCACCTGAATATTTTTTAGCAATGAGGACATATCTGTTTCTAGATCACTGATGAAAAAGTTAAGTCAAACAAGACAGGACCTGAGTTCTACTACATCCTTACTAATCAGAAACTTATTTCATACTAATTTAGTAATGAACAAGGATCACTGTTCCTTTTTACTCCTTCTATGTTTAGAAAATGACTCTCCTATGTCCTTACCTTACCTGACCACTGATTCATCCATGTTTGGTTTCCTTTTTCTTACTAGCATTTGAGAATTCTGATTTTTCATTTATACCATTTTTCATCCAGTTGTCCTCTTGTCTGAATATGCTCATGTGTGCATGCACAGTAATTGTTTGCAACTATTTCTAAGTTAATTTTCTAATACTCTACCCTCCTGAGTTTGAGTGTAGCTTTTTCTGGAACTAGTGAGGTATCAGAAGGAACCCCCCACTCCCCTGTACATTCGGACTGCAGTCTTTCTTTTGGATAATGCGTCTCATAATTAAATTAAATCTCTGAATAACATAAAAATACCATGGATATCCACTCACACTCCAGCAGATGCTCAGTTAACTAGTAAAAGTGATTTGAAGCAGTTTTAGGCCAGCTTCTGTCAGCCTGAAGGACCATAGAAAATCACTGGTGCAAAAATTTGAGCTGATTTTTTATCTGTATGAAGCTATGCCCACAGCAGGAACATTTTGCTGGCATGTGTGGCAGCATACCTGGAGCAGAAAGGTGCTTTGAGCTCTGGGATTGTCAAAATGTCAGATGATAAATGCCTTTTCCCTGACATACAGGTGTAGGTCAGATGCCTGGTGGATCAGTGTTTAGATGCCCTGCTTGAGCCTGTGCTGGCTGTAAAACCTGAGATGGACACTGCAATCAGAACACATACACATTAACAAATGTCAGTAAATGCTTGAAACAAATTATGAAGAGGTGTAATAAGGATAATAATGAATGTTGCAAATAGCCAGGAGCTGTGACATGGCTGCACTTTATTACACTGAAAGAGCTTTGTAATAAGGATAAAGTGGGCATCATTTAATCAGCTCAATTTTTCTTACCAAGCAGATTATCCCACTGGGATAAACCTGCCTGCATGGTTTAATAAAGCACATTACAGACAAGAATTACATCCAATGATAATTCAGCTTGTAATTCAAATGAGAAATGTGGTTAAAGTTTGGAGAGAAGAGTTGGTAAAACTTCATCATTTACTTCAACTACCATTAAAACCTTAGATTTACTGTTTTTAATTAAGCATCCTAGCTGTTCCCTAGTCTGACCAGCCATCCTTTGTCTATTTTAATGCCATGACAACAAGATCAGCAGTCTACAAAGAGATATCATCCACAGACAGGGAAAGATATTAAAATGATGCATTATTATGTCTCTTGATCCTCTATTTTGGAGGGAGGTTCAGGAAACATTATCATGGAGGACCAAATCTGGGGAAATCTCCCATAGCTTTGGCTGAAAGTACAAGCAGGGAAAGACCATCCCTCTGAAAAGATAAAATAGGAGTAAGAGGAACTAATCTGGATGTGTGAAATCAAGGTGGCAAAAAGAAAGTGAAGAAGAAGCAGCTGCTTCTTCCAGTAAAAGGAGCCTACAGGTAGAGCTAACACTAACTTGGTGCAAAACAAAACTAAGAAAAGTTGTGATGGTAGGCTTGGGACACCTCCATAAGTGCAAAGTGTTTGTATAGGTTTGGGGAGAGGCTGAACAAATACTTGTGGAGGAGAGATCCACTTTGGATCACTCAATACAGAAAACACATCAGGCTCAGAAAACTCTCTAAGCTGTAAATAGTTGTGGAACAGGAGATTACTCAAGGTATCAAATTCTCCTCTCCTGTCCCCAGATTCTCTGACATTCACTTGTAACTGAGATAGGATACTGGGCGAGTTGAGTCCTTGATCTCCACTAGGAGCAGCCATTCTGGTTTTCATTAAAGTGGATTAACCCACTGATTTTAAATTGGAAGAAGACTCCTGATAAAATCCCCCATCCAGTCATTCATTTTGGCTCATTAACTACATTATTTGGGACCATGGTCCTTGTTTTCCTTTTCTGAGACAGCCAGTCCTCCTTTGATCATTTCTATCATAATGAACCATTGCACTTAGAGTTAAAAAACCCCTCTCTACTGGAAGGGAAAAATATTTTAAAATGTTTTTGCAAAGATTTAGCACAATTGAACTCTGATCTTTGACTGGGCAGTGATTTACACAGACCATCATAATTAATTGGAAGAAAATAAAGACAGGAAGCCTCATTTCCTAGTCTATTGTGGCTTGTTGAATTTCAGAGAAAAGTTAAGGATCCCAGTAGAAGCTGCCACCTGAATCAGCCTTATTTCACGAATATCCTTCAATGCGCTAACCAAAGTTAGATATGGGAAAAAGTAGGAGTTCCCAAGGGGTTATTCAATAGTAACAGTGCTTCTTCACTCTCTCTTGTAATCTTCAGCAATACTGCACATTTTTCCAATCTCCTCTAATTGCCCTAGAGTGTTGTAACTTGGAATTTTAGAAGCGCTCTTTGTGCTCTCTGCCAAGCACCAGCTGGCTGCTGTTGGAAGGTGACCGTCTCCTGGAGTTTCATTCTGTGCATAACAGAACTAACAGACAGGTGATTATTCCTACTTTGATTAGGAAAACCCGGATTCTGATTACTGCATCAATTTAGAATTAGATATATAAAAATGCCTACTTTAAAAATGCTTTCTACCTATAGCTGCAAGCAGGACCAAGGTGCGGGGCAGGAACCCCTGGGAACTGAGGGCACTTGCCTTCAACCTCCCACTCACATTGCTCCCTGAGCTGTCCCCAGCCCTGCAGGCACCAGGGGCAGCTGCAGGACAGCAGAAGACTCCCAAATGTACAGCTGGGGGAAGAAAAAGTGCTGTCCTGTTCTTTCCTGTAACAAAACAGCCCCTAAAAACTGACAGCTCTTCTGAAATTCACCTGATGCAGTTCCTGACCATGGAAAACCTTTGGTTAAACCTCTTACAATTCCTATACATGGCCTCAGTCAAAAAGTACTCAGTGCAGTGAAATTGGGACAGGAAAATGGGAAAGGAAGTTACTACCAAAAGTCTGCTTGAGCTCCTTCATGGCAGAAGGAAAGGACAGGACTTCTGCCACACCTTCTCATGGACAGGGAAGGTGTCCTGGCATTGCTGGGAAGCTGAGGGGAGTGGGGAGGGAACACAGCCAAAGCCACATGCACACACATGCACCTATGTGCACATTGAACATGGCTCTGGCCACCTTCCCCCAAAAAGAGGATTTACATTCTGTTGCTGCAAATGATTTATAAATAAAATGCAGTAGTCTTGATAAAAACTGCAGTTCCACTTTGTTGGGGAGTATGTAGAGTTTTACTTTAGGTGGGCGAGGAGGGGTGGCTCATCCCTGCAGGACATTGTTAAAATGAAGATGCCAGGAACTGAAAGAGCATTTAGTGAAGAATAGGTGCAAATTGCCATTTTAAGGCTCCACTGTGTACTTGGGAGGACAAACACAGAAACTGAGCCCCAGGTATTACCTAGGACTTGAACAGGGGGAGGTCTAGGGGAGGAATAACTGCAGTATCCCAGGAAACTTGGAAAAATGAAACTAAAAGAGGATACCAAAATTCACAGAAAAAAAGTATCCTCCACTTCCAGCATCTGCCCAAAACAACATGCTGTCAGTAAGGATGATAAGAGTAAGCAAATAGATAATGATATGGAAGGGCTATTTCAAATCTTACAAAAAGTGAGCAGAAAAAGAAGTCTGGTCAGTATTAAGGAAGATTAAAGAATACATTCAAATCTCCCAAGATATCAGTCTCCCAGTCAATATCAATCTATTGAACTGTCCATAGGAGTGAGATTGGTTGACAGAAGCCCTGTCACAATCTCCTGACTTTCTAAGGAAAATGTTCAGTAAAACATGCAGTAAAACTGATTTAGTGCTCTAAGGAAGTCTGTGATAAAGCTGCTAGAACTTGGCTTTCCAGTATGTATTAGTCTGCTGTAATTATACTTGCTGCAGCAATATTTCCTTAGGGCAAACCCTCCTGCAACAGCCGTGGGGGGGTTCAGTGTCGATGGCAGAAATTATGTTATTTTTATTTCACTGTGGGATTTTATAAATGGTTCCACCTGTTAAATAGAAATTAATTCTCCTAGGGAGAAAAGTAAGGCTTGTACAGAGCAAGGGAACTTTTCTGAATATCTCTTCCCTATAACTGTTGAAGAAGAAAGGCATAGATACAAGTCACAACCTATAAATTTTGACAATTTAGTGATGAAAACTTTTCTATTTTCATGATAAACAAACACTTGAGACCAGGAGTTCACCACCAACAACTAATATTTACTACAGAGTGGTAAATCACTTCACAATCACTATAAATTACATAAATGGTGCCACTTAGGCACCAGTTTGAGAAGCAATCAGTGCATAGCTACATGTACAATGTGGGACAACACCTAGATGACTGTTCCTAAGATATGGCACTTCTGCAATATCTACTTTAAGATTGCAGGCCATTTCTCTGTGTGACATGCCTCTGTTTTGCAATTCTGTGCTAGGATATTTCACCCTAAGGTGCTGAGTGTGACTGAGCTGATGCATTCTGCAGCAGCATCACCTCACTTCCAGGTCAGTAACAGCAAGGCACAGCTGGGGCAGATGGGCTGACAGCTCAGACCTACTGACCTGCAGGGGCTGGGTGAGCTTTGAGAACTGTTGACACCTGTCACAGCTTTGCAAATCTCCTAGGTCCCTGGTTTCAGCATGAGATATATCTATTCAAGAATGTCAGGGAAGAGAATTAAGTTCTGTGCCAGAGCTCCTCACAGGTGTTGCTGAGGAATCAGGTGGGGAGTTTGCAGTCTGCAAAAAGGGTGGAGAAAGAGCAGGATGCAGGCTGTCTGCAATTGTCTGAGTCTATGGTTTGATATTTGGAGCTAAAAATGTAATATGGGATGTGTCAGAAAGAACAATATAACTGAACCTCAAAAACACCCTTTTCCCCTATCCTTGAGTTATTACTTCCCCTGTATGTATAGTAGCAGTAATACTAATTCCTTAATAAAAATCAGGCATGTGAAAGTGAATGCATTAAAAAGTGTGAGGTAGCCAGATACTGGTGGTATCTGCTCTTGAAGTATCTGAGGTGGGTAAAAAATGTCACAAGTATTTGGAAGTTGAAAATGTGCACAAGTCTCTTACTCATGCTGAAATACTTTGAGGTGATGAACTAAGGTTTTCAAAAATATTATGTGAAAACAAAATTAAGTTTACCTTTAGGATAGATTAAATCATAAATGATGGTATCAGTATAATCAATATATTTTGTTCTATTAAAAAAAAGAGAAGAAAGTGTCCAACTCTTTGTCCCAGTGTAAGATGAAAACAAACTTTGGAAAATTCCATGTATTTCTAATGGAAGAGAATATGTTTATTTTTAGTTTTAGGTGGCAGATGTGTTGGTGGTCTTGGTTGGGGAAGAATTGTGACTTCTTGGAGGTCTGTCCAATCTCAGGTGCAATAATGAAAGTCATGTTCAAAGCTAAAGGTATTACATTCATGTACTACACCCAGTGCAGACTCTCTGGGGGATTGGTTAATACCTTATGATCTATGTGTAGGTATATATAAAATCTGGTAATGAAAAGTTCCCAAAGAAAAGCATCTGCAGTCAAGGCTGTCAAGTGCAATGGCTCTTCCTGGAAGCAATGTTTTCCTGTACCTATGACTCCAGGTTGCCAGCTTTCAAATATTTAGTGCAAATCTAGAGGAAAAGTGGAGCTGTGTGCTTTGCATCAATATGCTGATCACCTCTCAGTGTGAAAACAGAAATGCAGAGGAAAAGCACTTGGCATTAAACCTTGAAAATGCCATGTCTACTAGAAGCCAATATGAAAGGTGTTGATTTGTCTACAAATTCAGCTCCACATGTGAGGAAGGTACTCATCATCTTAGTTTCCTTTCCAACATGTTCCCTTTTTGTTTGGTGGATGTTACAGAAATCTCAGTGAGCTCTGTGCTCCTCTCCCTGCTAAGAAGAGTTACAGAACACAACGCAGCCTGGATGGCACACGGCAAGTGCAGATACTCATCAGTTCTTGACTGCAGGAGAAACATCACAGCGGGATTTCAGAGCAGAAAGAACCCTGTAAGAAGAAGTTTATGTCTGAAAATAAAGTTCCTTAGTCGCAGTAGAACCTAATTAACCAAATTCTGATTTTACCAGAATGTTCCTTCTTCTGATCAAATAATAATATGGATTGGAGGGGGAAGGAGAACTCACATTAGATTGTAATCTTTCCTTTTCAACAGAGACACACCTACTATGTAGGACACCTACTATGTTTTCCATAGTACTGATATAATTGTCCCAAAAGCTCCATCAACTCTTCCAGGAAAAATGTCTCCATTTTTTTTCACTTTGAAAAACTAAGCAATAGAAAAGTTTTGATTTTGTGCTCTGTTGTATTTTTTCTATGGTTTTGATTTTTATTTTACTTCCAAAATTCATAAGAAGGCAGATGGAGGTGAAAGAAAGGCTATACTTAACAGAAGGAGAGCATGCAACAAATGACACATTGAAGGCTGATATATTAATGTCTTTTCTCTTAATTTTTTTTGGCTGTGATTCTCACAAATGCAATTGTCTCCAGAAACTAATAAGTATTAATAAAAAAATAAAAATAAAAATTTTTTAAAAAAAAATTAAAAAAAAAAAAAAATAAAAAAAAGAGAGAAAGAGAGGGAGAGATACAAAACTGAGCCAAGGAAAAAGTATTTTGAACAATAATTAGTCAAATTCAAGTTTCAATGTCATGTTGAAATACTGTCCTGCCTAGCTTATTAGGCTGAATATATAAAATCATAGGATATAGTAAGACTTTATCCAAGAAGCCTTACTAAAAGGCTAAAAAGCTAAAATTCTATTTCAGAATTTAAGGCCTGTAATAATTCGCTTGCTCAATATTAAACTTTTCTTGGAGTGGATCTCTGAACAGTAATACTCCCTGATAGGTTGCACAGGGCTGGATTGCTGTCAGAGCCCCAGGGCTGTGGGACAGAGGGAGCTCCAGGGGGAGGAAAGCCAGGGATGCCTCCCTCACCTGCAAGAGCTGTGGCACAGCACCAGGGCTGTGGGGAAGACTATGGACAGCCTTGGAGGGCCATTGCAGAGCCACAGACTTGGGTCAGGGTCAATTTGAGCCAGAAGAAGCCAACAGAGACAATATGAAGAGTGTATATTTGAGAACATGTGGAGTGCAGAAGAAATTTCAGAGGACATAAAATGACAGATGTGGTTTCTGTCTTTAGAAAGGGAATAAAGGAAGCCCTTGAAAACTTTTGAGAGGTCAGCATAATTTAAATATTAAAATTATGTAAATATTATTAAATATTAAATATTATTTAAATATTAAAAGATCCTGGAAAAATTATTATGTAATTACATTATTACATGTATTATATAGACACCTAGAGAATAACAAGGTGATAAGAAACAGCATGGATTTGTGAAAAATTAGTCATGTTAAACCTATCTGATTTCCTCTCTTTCCTGAGGAGAACAGTCACTGTGATGACTTCAGTAGGGCTTTTGGCCCTCCTCTGTATAATGTTCTCCAACATTTCACAGCACAGTGGGAAACGACCTCGTTGAAATTACTGTACAATGGACGTGTTGCTTGAAAAAGCAGAGTCAGGGTGATTCACATTCTTATCAACACTCTCTATCAAACCAGACAAGCATTTTATACGGGCTCCTGTGGGGGGCTATCTTGGGCCAGTTCTGTTCAATAATTTCATTAGCAGCTTAAAAGATGGAAAAGCATGTATACTAATTTGCTGATGACACCAAACTGGTAGGGGTTGCAAACCCTGTGGAGGACAAGTTTAGAATTTGAAATGGTCTTGACAAATTGGTGAAATGGCCTGAAATCAATAAGATGAACTGAAATAAAGACAAGAACAGAGTACTGCTCTTACAGAGGAAAAAATCAAATGCACAAATACAAGCTTGAGCACATATATACAGAGCATCTAGGACTACTCTGAAAAAAAAGATCTAGAATTACAATGAATCACCATTTTAACAAGTGACAGAAGTAGTAATCTGCTGCTCAAAAAGAAAAATGTCATGAGATGCATTGTCAGAAGTGTCAGATAAGATGTAGAAGTTAATATTTAAAAGGAGTTAATAAAATTTGGCAATTTTCAGTGTTGCTGAAATACTGTGTCCAGCTTTAGTTCTCTCCTTTGAGAAAAGAGGAACCACAGAAAGAAAGCAAAGCATTGCAGACACCCTGACACGCCCTGACTTCTAAGGAAAGGCTCAAATATATCATTGTTTTCTTTAGAAAATGGAAGCTAGAGGAAATATAATAATGGTCCTGAAATACCAAAGAAAAATTGGATAGTGTTTAACTGTATTTCTGGTCTGTTGAAAACAAGAGGACAGCTAGATTTGCAGTAATGCAAAATTATGTTCTATATCATAGAGCATTTTCCAGTTTTCAGTATGGCGCTGGAATTTTGAGGACAGGTTCTACATCACTGGACATTTAAGAAGAGATTAGACATGTCTCATGGGTTGTATGAAAATTGTTGATTCTGCTCTAAAACATGAGTTTGGCTCTGGACTTCTTTTAAAGTTTCCCTTAGTAATACAATTGTATGATTTTTTGGAAGCTTCTGGTAGTCTGCTTCCATTTTGAAATGTGTACTTCATAATCTTTTCCTTCTGAATAATTCTTTTCCAAACAGATATATTGCCACCATATTTCTAACAAAAGATGCTTTGATTTAGGGCTCTGGGTGAACATAGTTTTGGAAATCCTGCTGACTCTAATGGGGTTTTCAGGGGCCTGGTTCAAAATGCCTTTGCTTTAGTAACAGTAAAAGGCTGAACTGTAAGCTTTCTTCAGAAAAAAATATGATGTGATCCTTGCTACTTGGCTCCTGCTAGACAGCAGCTGCTGGTATTCCTACCAGACAAAGCTGGGTTGAGTTAACGCCTGTTAGAGCTGCTAATGGTCCATTATAATATTTAAAGTGTGCTACAGAATGTTTATCTGGTGCTGTTAACCAGTCATATTTCATCTGCTAATCACATCAAGTAAAAAGAAAAAGCCATCTTTTTTCATTACACCAGCTCCCTAGGTTCATCACCTGCTCCAGACTAATCCTGTTAGAGCTGCATCTTGGCAGAGGCACTTCTGGCGAGGCACTTCTGGCAAGGCACAGACCAGACACAGGACAAAACTCTGTCCTGCCAAGCATGGTCTTGGCTGAGATTACAATGTTATTAAAAACTGTATAAGCAGCCACCAAAGTGCAAATGTCCACTGAACAGTTTTGCAGATAATTGGCTTGCTGCTGTCCCTGGCACAAGGAGGCACTGGATCATGCAGTGTCCAAAACAACAGTAGGAGACCACACAGGATTCCTACACTGTGACAGAGCATCAAACTTTCTCTGCAGTCAAATTCAAAATATAATGTGATTCCAGCAAGAAACTCCAGCAGACACAGTAATTCAGTAATTAACAGCAAACCATCTTGCAACATGTTAGCTACTAGGAAATTTTTTTCCTAATATGTGAGGCTGGTGAGGCACTGGCACAGGTTACCCAGAGAAGTTGTGGATGTCCCATCCCTTGAAGCATCCAACCCAGGTTGGAGGGTTTTTTGAACCATCTGGTCTAGTGGAAGGTGCCCCTGCCTGTAGTAGGAGTCTTGGAACTAAATGATCTTTAAGGTCCCTTCCAATCCAAGCCATTCTTCAATTATATGATATCAAATGAAACTTGGTTGCAAAGAATGAAAATTCTTCATCTATATCCTATACATTCAGAAGAATCAACTTGTCCAGTCTCAAACGCATTTGGTCCCTGAAACCTGCAATTTCCTCCACCAAAGCTGAATTGCAGCAGCTACTTCTCGTGACACTTTGCTGCTTTGCAGAAATAAATGCAGGCTTGTGTCTGCCCTGTCACCAAGTGCAACACGGTGCCTAGCAGACAAGAGTAACAGTTCTCAGGAATTCCCTGGGAGCTCTTAGGCTACTGCCTGAAATAGCCATGATAGCACTAATATATTAAGTCCTAAAAAAATTTGCAACTATGTTTTTATCAGCTCCCCTAGGCCATATTGCCCTTGGAGGGATCTGCACAGGCAAATGCTACTTGGCTGTGTTTCAGATGTGTCTCAAGGGAACCTGAAATTCCATTTCAGTCAAAGAGGTTTTGGCTGTAGAGCATTTCCTCTCCCTTTCTGCTTTGCCAGAAGAGAGATGTGCTAGTCCTCTGTGCATGCAGCTTAGTCTGTCTTTTCCTGAGGCTGAAGCTGATAGCTGAAGGTTTGGGTTTAATTTTTATCAACTCACTTTTTACATACACATATACATATACATACACATACACATACACATACACATACACATACACATACACATACACATATACATATACGTATACGTATACATAAACATATACATCCCTGTGTGCATGTGTATATCTTGTTTAGAAGACCTCACCCCTTCCTTTGTTTATTTTAAATTATGGAACAAGTAACCCTAAAATTTTACATATATAAACATATAAATCCAACAGTGATTTGGACAGCGAGGCTGCAAATTTTTTAAAAGGTGATGGTGAAGCTGTGATTCACCGGTGAGCCTTGTAGTTCTCAAGACCCTGGGGTCAAGGATATTCTGGAAACATGGTCCCAGGACTAATAGAATCATATCAGTGGTTGGATGTGCTGAAATCAGGATTTTAGAAAATCAGATCTAACTGTGTTTGTCAGTACAGCAGAAATACAAGGCTGTACAGTCCTTTTTTTATATTCATGCATCTGCATTCAAAAAAGCCTGCAGAAGCTTGGTGACCCTGTGGGGTTCTGGGCAGCCTGTTCTGGGCAGGCTTGTTGGTGGCAGGGCTGCACAGGCAGCCTGGGACAAGAACCACCAGGAGGTGAGCTTGAATGTCCTGAAACCTTGAAGTCCTTCTGTAAGCTGCTCACAGGGGTGGACGTGTGCTATAAGAGCATCCTTCCTCTGCACACAGACCTAGCTAAATCCTTGCTCAGAGCCCTTTACTTCATTAGCCTTTGAGGATTTATCATCCTTAGCAGGTTCTTGTAAATGAATTACTTGCTTTACACTTTCTAGCAGATAGCCGATACTATTTGTGGATCGGTTTATGGTGTGTGTTTGACATGCAGGATTACCTTATCTCTTGGGGCTGAAGCTGTTAAGAAAAACCTTTTTTTACCCTTAACCTAATATTTGCTTCTCCTGATACACAGGTATCCTTACTAATCAGTCTAATTATATAGAGTATACAAAGCCTGCTTTGTTAGCTTCCTTCTCGATGGCACATTGAAGGTATAGCCCATTAAAGAAGCTGTGCTTGTTACTCTGTAAGAACAAGATATCTACTTTGATTACTTATGGTTATAATTTTAATATGTTTTGCATATTTCAGTATTTATTTCAGAATAAATGTGACTTTAATCTAACTCCATGTCTACTTTTATTCTTCCCTTAAATATAAATATAAATATAAATATAAATATAAATATAAATATAAATATAAAAATATAAATATATATATAATATATATATATAGTGATTGCATTTATTCATACAAATTTTCTAAATATTCTTGTCACTGATGGAATCAAAAGCTGATACAGGGAACTGTTGTTTCCTGACTTTAGAAGAACACAAGAAGTTTTCAGTGAAGAAAGAGTCCATATAACCAATATTCAATAAAAAGAAGGGATGCAAGCAGAGAAACATCCACAGACATGGGTTATAATTACCAAAAAAAGAGTCTGAAGTGAAGTGAATGAAATGACATCATTTCAGGATGACACAAGTTCATAATAAAAAACCAAAAGGCTGTAGAATTTCCAAATAATCTCACAACATTGTTAAAACATCACATAATGAAAGATGAAATTGAATGTAGGACAGATAGCTGCTGTTAAATTAACTGATAGAAATGCAAGGCAGAAGGCAGCTCTCTCTACCTCAGCACTACAGTACTCTAAATCAAATAAATCATAAGAAAGAACACGAACACCACCATGGATATTTCATTGAAAAAGTTTCAACAGGAAATAAGAAAGTGTATCAAATGAAAGTTAAGCTGTAATAAGAAGGGGACGAAGAATAGTGCCTAATCAAAAGAACACCAAATGCACTGGAGCTCTATTAACTAATGTAGAAGGAGGTCTCTAGGGTGTATAGTTTCAAATACTCCAGCTAAAAATACTATAGCTGAAAAGGATTTTCACTATAGAGAAAAGCATAATATTAAAAATATGCATGGAATGCTTTATTCTATATAAGAGAGCTTTTAAAAGCTAGGACAGGAAAATGAGCAAGCATATAATGCAGAAAATAGCGCAGCAATTGAAGTCTACTATTGATGTTTCAAACTTAAGAAAGGAAACCACCCTTGTAGATATCATGATTTGCTCAAAGATAATTCTTGTCTGTTTATTATACAACTGTCATGCAGCATTCACCACCACAAATCACTCTTGAAAGCTTAGCAATAGTTAGATACTCTTGTGCCTAATGGAACAAGTGGGCTTTGTCAGTCTCTGTTGCACTGCCACATGATGGGGAAGGGCTCTGCAGTTACATCACAGTCCCTGACACACCACAGCTGCCAGCAGCCTTAATGAGATTAACTGTGGCCGTGTTGGCCAAGATGGAAAATGCACGAGGCAAATATGCCTTCCTGCTCTCCATGGCTTGCACTGAAGAAGACTTGCTTAGCCTTCCTTTTGGAGCTACAAAGCTTAAGACCAAATGTGCTGTGCAAAAACAGTTTGCTGCTGGCCATGCCTGGAGGCAAAAAAACCTGGATACAATTGGTCTGATTGCATATAGTGCAACTCCTCAGGTTTCTGCCAAGCACAGTTGTCATTTATTCTTCTGGGAGGGGATGGGAATATATAACCACTTAGTCATTGTGTATTCTCTTTGAAATTTTTTATCTAATATTCAGATTGCTGGAGCCTGGTGTGAATTTTAAATTAAGGAACTAGAGGGGGAGAATGCATTTCTTTTTGTTAATGGCTTTTCCTTTCAAGCCGCATTATTATTCAGTTGCCATGGTTTATCTGATTTTGTAAAGTACCCAGGGAGATGTGACAATGATTGGATACTTAGAAATACACTGATAGATCGACATAGCCTATCTGTGAAGGGTAGAATATTAACATTTTCTATGTTGGTGACCACCTACTGCCTTGGTAAGCTAAAATCAGCATCCTTTTCCTTTTACTTGTTGAGCAAATTATATCATTGACTGGTAACAAATGTTACTTTCTACAGTAAAACTATTTACTGTTACAATTCCTGCTTAGGCAGAAAAGAGCAGACAAGCGGCAGAACTATTCCTCCTTTGAAAACAAACATGTATTTTTAAAGTAAAAACCACATTTTTATTTCAAACGTAAACTTCCCAGTGCTTGCTCATTTGTGTTGTTCTTGCTTTAAAAGCTGCATTTGTTAACTCTCCTGCACTCATTAAGACAGCACACACACGGTAAAGCTTTGTGCACTTCATTTCCCACAGCTGTCTCCAGAGCCCACTGGTCCACTGCAATCTTGACATCTGATTTACAAGTTCTTTGTGTGGGACCAAAAAAAAAAAAAAAAAATAAAACTCAAAAGGCAATGTTTGTGTTTTTGACCAGAATATGTATGTGGTACCCCTAAGCCAGCACAAGTCCAGCACACTCCACCCCAAATGTTTTCTCTCAATGCCAGCAAGACTCTCACCTCCAGAATACAGATCATCCTACACCAAGCTGATGCTGTTGGCAGTCTTTTCTAACACCATCTCACACTGGTCTTGTAGGCACAAAGATTTTCTAGATTATCATAAAATGTTTTTAAATGTACAACAACAATCCAAGCTACTTCAAATTAGGACATGTGCCTGAAAGATGCTGTACCAGGCTCTGGCTGGCAGTGCCAGCTGAAAAGCAGCTCATTTGACAAGCTCAGCTGTTCATTTTGCCTTTTGTTTATATATTTTGAAAAATTTTTACCTTCCAAAAGTGCTCCCAAAATACATTTGTGTTTCATGCAGCCAATCTGCTCTTTTGTTGAGTGAACTCTTACTGTGGTCAAACAAATACAGGATCCAGCCCTGCATACACCCACTGCCACGTGTGGGAGTACCAGTGTTCCTACAAGGGGCAGGGCACCCCAGTTCTGGTCCCCTCAAGACTTGCCCTAGCTTTAAGCACTTACCTTGTGTTCAGTTTCAGAGAAATCATTTGCATGGTTAAGCCACAAGCTTGTATTTTAGAGCATTATTGATCCCAGCAGATTGCTCAGCTTTTGCAGGATCAGTTCCACAGGGGTGCAGGCTGTGCAGGTGAGCAGAGAGGAGCATAACAGTGAGCTTGCATTTTTAATGAGAGCATCACTTCAGTCTGCACACAAAGTGGAAAGAGTTTTGTTTTGTGGGTGCTAAAAATCACATCATTCCAATATATTTATATTACATAGAAATGCTATATGCTCTGGTAACCACTGTCTGGAAGACTTTTAAACATGGGTCTGCTCTGTTTTTATAGGAGGGGTGTATGCTGATAGGTGCACCCACACTAGTGCATATAAGAGTTTTATACTTATTTTCATCCATGCATCCATCCATCCATCCGCCCTATTTGAGTAAAAAGAGCTAATCTACTGTGGGGGTGGCTTTCATGTTATCCTGTAAAATTATTAGGATGATCCAGTATTTTTTACTACAAGTAACCTCCTAGAAATTGCAACTGCATTAATGCATTTTTATGTCCTTCATTTTTAATCACTGAGATTAAAATAAAAGCAAAGATAAGTAAATGTAGGAATAGGATGCATTGTAATCAATAAAAAAAGTAGTTTACAGAAATGTCCAATAATAATCTATTTTCTGCTTCAAGTATAATTTATTAAAATTCATTCACTCTTTAGCTTGTGTCTTACTAGATTCTAATTATTTGAATTTCTAATTAATTAAACCCCTTGTAGTCAGATAGGAGCAGCCTCATGTGAAAGTTCCTCATTCCTCATGGGAAACTTTAACCACCCTGTGGCTGGGACCCCAATATCTGTTGGAAGGACAATGTAACAGCACATAAGCCATCCAGGAAGATCCTGGAGTGCATTGATGATAATTTCCTTCTCTGAATGACAGATGAGCTAACAATGAGAGGTGCTAAGCTGGATCTTATTTTCAACAAGGGGAGGTTGGTGGGGAGCATGAATCTCAAAAGGGCAGCCTTGGATGCAGTGACAATTCAGTGGTGGAGTTTTAAAAACCTTAGGGCAGGGAGAAGTGTACAGTACAAGCTTATTACCCTGGGCTTCTGGAGAGCAGACTTGGCCCTCTTCAGGGATCTGCTTAGTAGAGTGCTATAGGATAAAGCCCTAGAGGGAGAAGGTGCCCAAGAAAGCTGGTCAGTATTCAAGGATCACTTCCTCCAAGCTCAGGAGCCATGCATCCCAACAAAGAGGAGGTGAGGCAAAACCCCCAGGAGGCCTGCATATTCAAACATTAAAAGGAATGCTACAGAGGGTAGAAACAAGGACAGGTAGCCTTGGAGGAATACAGAGAGATTGCCTGAGCGACAGGGATCAGGTTGGGAAAGAGAAAATCCTGATGGAATTAAATCTAGCCAGGATATCAAAGGCAGCAAAATAAATCTTCTATAGGTATGTCAGTGATAAAAGAGAAACTAAGAAAATTGCAGGCCCCCTCCAGAAGAAAATGGGAGATTTGGTTACCTGGGATGTGGAGAAGGCTGAGGTACTCAATGACTTTCATCCCTCAGTCTTCACTGACAAGTGCTCCAGCCATGCTGTCCAAGTTGCAGAGGGCAAAGCTGGGAACAAGGAGAAAGAAAAACTGCCTGCTACAGAAGATCAGGTTTGAGACCACCTAAGTAACCCTGCAAAGTCTGTGCAAAAGTCTATGCAAAAGCATTTGGCACTGTCCTGCATAATATCTTTGTTTCTAAACTGGAGAGACATGGATTTGATTGATGGACCATTTGGTGAAGAAGGAATTGGCTGAATGGTCACACTGAAAGAGTTGCAGGCAAGAGCTCAATGTCCATGTGGAGAGCAGTTATTAATGGTGTTCCCCAGGGCTCAGTATTGGGACAGGCACGATTTATCTTTGTCAGTGATGTGTACGATGGGATCGAGCGCACCCTCAGCAAGTTTGCTGATGACACCAAGCTCTCTGGTGCCATTACACTTTGGAGGGATGTTATCCAGAGGGACCTTGACATGCTTGAGAGGTGGCCCATGTGAACCCCATGAAATCCAGCAAAGCCAAGTGAAAGGTCCTGCACCTGGATTAGGGAAATCCTAAACACAAATTCAGGCTGGGCAGAGAATGGATTGAGAGCAGCCCTGAGGAGGACTTGGAGATGCTGGTTGACAAGAAATTCAACATGATACAGCAGTGTGAGCTCATGGCCCAGAAAGCCAAACACATCCTGTGTGAAGAAGTGTGACCAGCAGGTCAAGGGAGGTGATTGTCTCCTACTCTGCTCTTGTGAGATCCCACCTGGAGTACTGTGTTCAGCTCTGGAGCCCCCAATACAAGAAGGACATGAAGCTGTTGGAGCTTCATGTTGAAGCAAGTCCAAGTTCATGGCCCTACTCTAAGGAGTGGGGCCATAAAGATGATCAGAGGGCTGGAACACCTCTCCTATGAAGACAGGCTGGGAGAATTGGAATTGCTAGAGAGGAGAGGATTGGAAAGGAGAAGGCACTGGGGAAACCTTAAAGCAGCTTTCCAGTACCTAAAAGTGTCCACTTCTTACAAGGAAATGCACTTTTTACAAAGGCATGTAGTGACAAGACAAGGTGGAATGGCTTCAAACTGGAAGAGAATAGGCTTGCATCAGATGTTAGGGAAAAATTCTTTAATGTCAGGCTGCTGAGGCACTAAAACAGGTTTCCCAGAGAGGTGTGGCTGCTCCATCCCTGGAAGTGTTCAAGGCCAGTTTGGATGGGGTTTTGAGCAGCCTGGTCTAGTGGGAGGTGCTCTGCTTAATGCAAGGGGTTGGAACTACATGATCTTTAAGGTCCTTCCCAATTCAAACCATCCCGTGATTCTAGGATTATACAGGCATAGAGTCCTTTGCCTTCCATGACCTTGCAGATGCCCATGTTCATCCTTGGAGGAGGAATTATAGCTTGTGGCTGCCTCACTTTCCAAATTTTTTGGAATTATTTTTCAGGGAGCAGGCAGTGCTCTTGATCAGACTTGGGAGGTGATCCAAGATTTGGCCAGTTGAGCAAAAATCTACCTTGTTCTTGCCCAGGCAAAACTTGAAAAATAATGTTCATGTAATTGGTGGTGCATTTCAGGCTCACATCTTTTCTCTGCCAAGTCAATTAAAAATAGGGAGGTATTGCTACATTGGAAAGAACTCAAAGAAAGACAACAAAGACTTATAATTACAAAGCAGACCCACAGCCTCCAGGCCAAACTAGAATAAACCTAATGCAGGACATAGAAAGCCAGTGCAGAAAACAGCTCCGAAGAAGCAGAGTAAGGTATCCAGAAGGTAATACCAAAAGAAAGAGCATGAGTTGTTTTGGGTAGCCAAAATCACGCAACTTTTGGAAAAAAGTGTTTTACTAAATCTGGATTGTTAAGGATGGAGTCATTTAAACAGAGAACTGAAGGGATTATTTTCCTAGGCCCTCTGCTGAGGCACTGCAACCAGGTGCTTCAAACCCAATCTGGTAAAATACAAAATGTCTTATAGTAATAAAGGGTTACAACAACCTGTAGTTCCAGAAGGAACTTGTTTACACAGCTGAAGTAACAATGAAACAGAGAGTTTGTCTTAGAAATTTTTAAAGCTAAATAATGAATCCTATAGGAAAGAAAAAAAGGGGCTTCTTAGCTAAATACCGATTTCTAGGGACATAATCTACTGTACAGTTTAATTTGGGATGTAGGATGGAGTCAACTTCATCAACTTGAGTGCTTTGCTCAACTTGGTAGTATCCACCTACATCCTTTAAGTAAGTGTTTCACATGCTCACCCCAAAATCCTTTGTGTGACCCAAAAGAACTGCTGAAAGGTAAAGACTTGAAAGTGAGGAGTGGCACTTTTGGGCCATGTGCAGAAGCAGTAGCACTATGAAGCTGAAGGGGAGTCTCATGAGTGTTATCTCCACACATGCTCAGCTCCTCAAGCAGCACCTAAGGAGCTTCTGGGCACCTTATCTGGGGCAGAAAGTCTGAAAAGGCCCAAAAGCCAAGCAGATAGACAGCCAAAGGGAAGAAAGGTGCATGTGTATCTTTGGCTTTGTCCCTCTAAGCCTGAAGAGTAGTCTCCAACCTGGATTCACAGCTGGAACTACTGTGCTGATTGCCTGAACCACCCTTTCCAACAAAGAGCTGCTGAGAGGGAGAGGGAACATGAATGCTTGACTGGAGGGAAAAGGCTGAGAGAATGGAAAAAAAGAAATAGGGGAGAGTGAGAAAATATGAATTAACATTAATCTGCAGGTGAAGTTGTGAGAAATTTACCTAGAGACACCAAATTTCTGTCCACACCTAGATGAATATTTACAGGGGCTGGCATTTCTGTGAGCGTCCTAGCCACTGTGTTACAGAGTTATTCCTGCTCTTTGCCTCAAGGAGTACTTACTTTTACCACAAGCATTTCTATGAACACCCAAGAGCAGACAGGAGGACTCTCTGGGGACTTTGCAGAAGAACAATTATCATTCACTTCAGTTAGTTGAGCATAAATATTTAGCACCATGAGCATGCCTTAAGCTTTCCCTCCCCTTCTCCTTGGGACCTCTTGTAAGACCTGTACTGCATCTGCTGTGTGTGCATGGATGTCCTGAGGACACCAAGGGGTCTCAGGCCACCACATTCTGCATCTCCAGTGACTGCTAGGAGGTGACACCAGCCCCTGTGTTGATGCAGGATGTTGATGTTGTTACACTTAGTGTAAGTGTGTGCAGGTGTCTCTGGCAGTTTGCCCCACCTCACCCATGGTACAGAACAAATCCAACAGGGTCACCTGACATAGGTTTGCCCTCATCAGGCTCAGTGAGTCTCATTTCAGGAGAGCTGCCAAGGACAAATAAATAGGCTGTCCAAACAAAGAGGGCACTGTTTTTTTAAGCTTTCGGCAAGAAGTAGAAAGCAATACATCTTTTTGTTCTGATGTCAAAGTTATCCAGAAAAATCATGCCACTATCAAGACTGTCACATTTAATTGAACAGCACTTGAGGTTTTTTAATGATCTTGTCTCTCTTCTGCACCCTGGGGAATTCCTGTTAATGTTTGCTCTCCAGTGCTGAGACTTATCAAAGCAATATCTTAACCCTCCCAATGCCTGCATGTCAGCAGTCCAGCAAGTGCTGTATTTTATGAAAATACCATTATAGCATCTTAGTGCCTTTCAAAAATTAGGTCATTGCCAGATCAATGCAGCTATGTTTACTTCATTTCAGGGATTGATTTTGGTGCTCTAAGAGGATAAGCAAATGGCTGAGAGTGGTTGACTCTCTTTGGCACTGCAGCACTGAGCAGTTTGACTGTAGGCTGAACCAGTAAATCTCTGGACCTTTTAAATTTCATTTCTAATCAATCTTAGAGCAAAATTTATGCTCTCAATCTGCAAATGACATTTTGCTTCTGGTACTATTCTTTTATATGCTGAGAATTCCCATTGATATACAGAAAAGACAATATTAGAGTCAGGAGCTGCACTGCACACCTAAGAAATTATATTGCTCTTATGATGCCCTTACACAGGCTGAAATGCCTCTGTAAGGAAGTGGAACACAGCATTAGAGTTTACCATCATTCAGCAGCTTCCATAGCAGATGTGCTCTGGTTACAAGTAAAATATTTCCAGCCCCCTGGACTCACACTGGGCTCTGTGGCTCAAGCTGCCATCTTTCCTTCTCACTTGCCACATCTAGTCACAAAGTGCCATGACTCATTGCAGTCCTCAGAGTCACTTGAGTACATCTGTTTTCCTGCAGCCCAGATGCAAAAATGTTAGGATTCAGTAAATGACTCAGCTGATGATGTTTCACAATGAAAAGCATCCGGCTAATATCCCATCATGATGCCGGATCTTTTGGGGTAACAGGAATGAAACCGTAGAAAACAAAAGTAGTTTAAACTCTCCAGGAAGCATTGATGAGCCTTAAAAATGGGCTGTGTATATGTTTATTGTGTACAGCTGCTTTTCAAAGCAGGGTAAGGCTAATGACTATCGCCTTGTTTAATCATCCTCTTTGGCACGTGACTATTGTGAAAGGTTGCCTTCATCCCTGGGAGATGAAGATTTATGGAGAGCAACCTGCCCTTGTGTGGAGTTCTGCTGCTGTGGGGAGCCAGGCACTGCAGCCTTTGGAAGTGCAGGACACCTCTCATGGCAGAGCATCCCCACATGCAGAAACCATCTTGCTGCCTTTATGAACCACCACACAGTGCTGAGACCTCTCCTGCAGATATTTTACCCAACAGAAATGAGGCTTTTCATCTGATCTGTTGTTGTTGTTGTTGTTATTATCATTAATTTTGCCACATGATATTTGGAGGTACGAAATACATTAATTCAGAAAAAAAATAAGGCTTTATGGCATTCTGGATAGTTTCCCATTAAAAAAAAAAAATCATTTCCCAGAAGAAATAAAAGTCCTGAATTTCTCATAAATCATCCCAAGACACTTTTGTTACAAAGTAATTGAGAATCCAGAGCCTCTTAACCTTCTTTTAGCCCTATTTTTCATCATATCTCCTACAGCCAAAGAAAGCCTTGCTTGTGGTAGGATACCATATTTAATACATTACACTATATGCCCTTGCTGGACCTCAACACTCTTTCCAGTACTTTCCAAGGTAACACGATTTATGCTTTCTTTAAATCTCTTCCAGTGCTATTTTTTTAATAAACCACAGTCAGCTTTAGGAAGTCCAACTTTAACAGAAGTGATTCAATATCCTCTCAATTGCCTTGGGCTTCTTCAAAGAGTGATTGAAAGGCAGGATGTGGTGAGACTGATAATGGGATATGGCGTCCTTCACTTCCAAGCTGACAGCTTGCCACCAACACTCTTGAGGCCACTCTGACTGGAAAAACTATGTGAAATGCACTCACCTTCATTTTCCTAAGGCCTGATGTTTACTGCAGAAATACCTGCCACAGAAATGGGCAGTTATGCTGCAGCCTGAGCAAAGGGGCAGCAGGTGAAGATGAGAAGGGCTGTGCTTGCAGCCTGTTGTAGGGCTGGGGACAGTGCATATGAAAGTACCCTCTGGTTTTGGTTGGCTCTTTATTGTAAAATAAAATAGGGTCCCAGAAAGCATGAATAATAAATGTATAACGGTTTTTAAATTTTATTGGTTTGCCAGGTAGTGTAACTGATTTAGGAGACTGCTTTTGTTTCCAAACATTACAGCATAACATGGGAGGAGAAAAGTATGGAGGACACTTTTCTTTCAAGGGTGGTGCTTGTAGATCAGGTGAATAAAGGGAAAGACATTGGTAAAGCAGTGTGGAAAACCTGTGCTGAACAGTTTGACCCATAGGTGCACTGTGAGAATAACATTCATGCTACTCCCAAAACTTTGAACAACTAGATGAAGTATTTGATGCTTTGAGGGTCCTGGGATAAGCCACACAACCTGCACTGCACCTGCCCATAAAAGGACAATCTAATTTCGTAGCACAAAGAGGATGCAGAGACTTCTTGGAGTGTCTGTACGTCCAGGTCTTCCTTTGTGGCAATGCAGAATCTATTTGCCATCCCTGCCAAAGTAACACCTTCAATAAGGCAATTCAGCATCCCAGACACGACCTTCCTAGAGCTGATGTAGAATTTAAGGGATGTGAGAGGCAAATTTCAGCCTGAATGCACCTACAGGTTAGAAATTTGTCCCACTTAGTGCTTTCAGTAGAAGTGTCTTATTTCAACCAACCCTCCTCCCTTGGTAATGTTCTTCCCATCCAGCAGCACGACAGATTATTTCCAGGATGGCAGAAGTACATGGCAGGAAAATTCAGCATAGCTAAGGAAGCTGTGCTTGTTAGTCCCGATGGTTTAGCATCAAGTAAACTGCCCTTAGCAGCAATATTCTGCTGCCCCCCAGGGGAAGGAAGGAACATGTATGGATGGGCTCCCAGTGACCTGTACCACTTCACCCCCAGCTTCAGAGCCGAATTTCTGCTCCTGGACCTGCTCTCTCCACACTTTAAACCTCTTGGAAACAAAGTTTAAAACGGCAGTGTTAAAATGTCTAAGCCAGAGGCTGCGAAGGCAGTGGGCTCTGCAAGACTCTTTATTGCCATTTCACACAACGAAATACTGAATGATGATTGCTTACCTGGGTCTGTGTCAAGGAAGGCAAGGTAATGAATATGTATTAGAAACCTAACTGTTTGCAGAAACAGCAATACTAATGTCAATAGGCACAAGAATAACTTTCCAGTGCCAAATAACATACATTATTTAGCATTAATATATGTGCATAAATAAGAAAAGTGCAGCAGGTATGTTTGTGCATTCTTTCCTTTGCTTTTGAAAAGTATTTGTTAATGGCACAATAAAAAAAATGTTCATAAAAGTAGACAAGGCCAATCTACTATACAATTATCTACACATTCACATAAAAATATAATGTCCAAAATAGTAGGTAGATTTGCTCTGCTTAGGATCACCCAACTAAATGACAGTCCCCAATAGATGTCTGGTGCTTTCATGGCTTTCCAAGAGACTTTTTTTTTTTTTTTCATATAAATTCCTGGTATCTGCTCACATGGCTTCTTCACTCTATTTAAGAACATCACATGTTGTCCTCTTCAATCTTAAAGGATTCTGGAAAATTACTTAGGTCAGTTTGATTTACTCCACAATAATCAGTTTCTTTACCATAAGTATATACCATGACTTTTATATATAATTTGCATTGTGTCTATCCTGGTTTATACTGGATCATGTCATTACTCTGCTGGCAAAGGTCTGAGAGCTCAGTTATGAGAACACATGAAGAGTGAGAATGTGAGCTTCTCAGTCCTTACAAGTTAAATTGAAGCAATTGTTAATGCAAGTCAGAAAAAAAGTAACACCTGACTCTTGGCAGCAATAATAAAACAATACTCATGTTTCATGTGATTATTCCTCCTCCACATTGATAGAGACTCATTAATCTGTATCAGACAGTCTGTTTTTCCAGTTTCACCTGAAAAGTGAAAGCACCTGAGTAACAGCAACACAAAACAAACCTGAGAAAATCCATGCTCACTGAAATTCCTATGGAAATGTAAGACATGGAAACAGCATTATCTTTGTTGCAGGTAAGAAATGACACTCAATGATAAGGTTTCAATGCCAGGTCCCTGAAGTTAGGGAGTATGTATGTGTCAGGGATTGAATTAGGGCTGTTGCCTAATTCTGAGTATTTCTTTGCATTTCTGCCTTCCCTGTAGACCTCAGACACCCCCAAGGAGTGTACTGGTGGCTACCACAGCTGCTGTAAGTGTCCCCCAGCCCTTGGCCAGCTCCACACAGCTGCTGGCAGGCAGGCCATGACAGAGTGGAGGGAGCACACCCTGCCTGCTGCCAGCAGGCTCTCAGAGGTCTTTGCTGCTGGTAAATCTTCTGAGTACCCTTGGGCAGAGCTTTCCATGGTGTCTGACACTTTGTGCACACTCAAGGAAGCTTTCACAGGGACAGATAAGTGCATATCCCTGGTATGTGAGTGATTAGATGCCAGACCCCAAGTGTCTGACAGAAAGCATGAAAGACCTTCTCAAGAAACTACTTAGGTTCATTTATTTGCTTTCCTTAGTGTTTACAGTGAGTTTACTCTTGGAGCAATTTAAATGTATCTTTTTTCTAAAGTCAAAAATGTAGAATGGGGCTGCTGGCTGACATGAAAAATGTCATGGCTGATTTGCAAGTAAATAAGACCTGGTCCTTTGGTAATCAGAGATGGTTCAGAGTTGTGCTTTTTGCAGGGCATGCCCATGTGTGTCAACATGCAGTCCATTCCTGTGCTTGGATCTGTTTCCAGGTCTCCAGTGAGGTGGCTCCAGGCTGTGGGCCTCCTGTACAAGAGGCCCCTGCCTTGGCACAGCCAATGCAGGCTCCTGCTGGTGACAGAAACTCCCTTGTACATGGCTTCATTGAAACTATCAAGCCAACGTAGTCTTTAAGTTTTTTATACATGACATTCGAAAGCCTCCCATCTGCATAGAAGCATAGCTGCCTGTCCTATAACAACTCGGGAAACATAATCTTTCTGGTGCCTTAAAATTGTTCTTGTCACTCCTGTTAAGACAAGCTGTCTAGCCTTTCTTCTCCAATGCAGTGTTCTTCAGATCAGAAGGATATATATTATGTATGCATTGAATTAGAGGTTTAAGCCGTGTTTAGGATGGTGATTATTCATCCCTAACATCTACTTCCAGGAGATTTGCAGGACTGCATGGTCTCAACACACTTGGATATGGTTTATCAAAAGTTCTCCTTTATGCTAAGAATATTTGGAAACTCTGCAGCCTAAGCAAGTAAGCTTCCTGACAGGATTATTTTATATTAGGTACACTTGGTTTTATCCAAAGCTGACTGCAATTTGTTAAGATACAGTACACAAAGAAATTAAACTATAAACTTTAAAGCATCCATCAATTTCAATTTAATTTGTTTAAAAAACCTAAATTATGGGTTAACTCAGAAGGTAATAGAATTCAGAAAGAGAGTACTTGTGATACAAGGAGTCCCTTCATACATTAATTTTCATTTTTGGTGAGATGAAGTTTGAAATTAGATTCCAATTGCAAATTATAGCTTTGTATGGGCTCCCTATTGCTAGCTCATGAAATACTTAGATTCCTGAGGATGAAGCAATTTTGCTTCCCATAATAGACTGCAAAAGTCTTATTTCCCACTGGTAAAATAATAGGTCTGCAGCATAAAGTGTGAGCAAGCCATGTCTTTGCTCCTTGACTTGGTCACCAACAGGGATACATTAAAGAAAAACATACAGCTGAAGGAGAAATGGTGACATAAGGTGGGATTTATTTTAAATTCAAAGCTTATCCTTTTCAGTTCCCCACTACAAATATCATTAAAGCCTGAACTCTGTGAAGGAGGCAGCTCATGACTTCATGTCATACATATACCTCATTTACCTTTCCCTATACACTGCAAAATTCTTGCTCTGTACCAAGTTTTGGGCTCCACAGCACTCACAGCCATAGGAGGAGAAAGTAATTTGTCTCCTAGTGTAAACTGATGGACTCATTTAGCAGAAAAGATCCATTATATTTAGGAAAGGCAGAAGAAGTAAGGCTCATGGCAACAAAGCAGATGTGCGATGATCTGTAACCCTGGAGGTAACATATTAAGTCTGTAAATTGTCTTCCTGTGGTCTCCTAAACATCCAGGGTTGTATCAATCTGTTAGGATCCCCCTTCTAGGAGCAGCAGGGAGGAAGGCTGTGTGGAGCCACACCTCAGCAGATGCTGGCAAGGGCCAGGTCCTTCATTAAGCAGGGGCTCATGAGCTGAAATCATGATCACACAAAGTTTAAATACCAAATAAAACTGTTCTGCTGTCCTCTGCAGCTTAAAGCAAAACGGGTACAGTGTGTGCACAAAATCAAAACTAACTAAGAAAATTTCCCAGAAGAGGTATGGAACAGATTTAAAAAAAAAAAAAAAAAATTGTGAAATTCTCCAGAAATGTGGAAAATTACTGCAGAAGGTTTGACTTTGGTGTCTGATGCAGAAAAGACTACAGATACTGAGTCTAAAAGACTACAGTTGTGACTTTTGCTGGTTCTGAAGCATTTTTGGTTTTAATAGCTTGCAATTAACTTAGACTGATAATGAAATTGTGTTACTGCATTTAAAAAAAGAGGAATAGTGGTGAAATGAAGTGTCAGATTTGCTTCCAGAGTACAAAATAGACTTTGTGTCACATTTGTGATCACATCTTATAATTTTAGCAATTTATATTCCTGAGGGGAGATATCAGGATGGGGAACTAGAACAAAAGATTTAAAGCAAAATTCCAGCAAGACACTAGATTAATCCTCAACAGATTAAGCTTAGATTTTTCTAAGTAGAATTGAAGTCCAATCTGGTATGAAGCCTCCAAAATTTGCTTCCTCTTTGACAGCCAAGAGTCACATACTCTTGTATGAATTAATAAAAAGGAAACAAATCTTGAAGCTGGAACCTTCAAAAACCTGGATGTCCTCTAGCCAAGGCCACAAGCTAAAGATACAGGGTCTGACCTTTGGAAAGCAATACAAGAATTATGGCAGAGTATATTGTTCAGTGAGAGTTTACAGAAAGCTTCTCTAAGGGTGCACAGACTATATGGAAAAAAAAATGCCACCATCAATTTCACTGAAAATTTCAATTCATGCTTTTTACAATGGACACAATGCAGAGACATGGAGACTGAAAGCAAATGGAATTTTAATATTTTTTTAACCGAGTAAAACCTACATGGTGCTAAAAGCAGTGATGACATTAAATGAAATAGAGGGAATAGAAGGCAAATGGCTAAAGTTCAGGATGGAGGTTGAGAAGTCAAGCATCTCTGAAGTGAGATGGAAGTTGCAGGTAAAAAAACAGTTAGAAAAAGGCTTACACACAAAGGAAATGTCTGCATTCCTCTGATGAAAACATGTCTGTCCCTGGGTGTCTTTAAAAGCATGCTCTCATTTGAGAGACACAAAGAGATGTGGGAATGTATTCCAAAGAAGGGATCTGCTAGCAGAGTACAGGGCAAACCTGGAAGGAACATCTGCCATGTGATTCTTACCTTTAAGGACGTTATTCTTATGTAAGGCAAAAAGTAAGAAAAGAGGATTTCATTGCTCTGGAGACCTCTGAAGAAAAATAAATATAATGCTGAATATATGTAAAAAGACAAAATTCTTCATTGATGCATGGTATCAGAAGGATTTAAATCAGTATGTGCACAAAAATTTTCCTATAACTCTTGAACAACTGAAAGAAATGGCAGATATTTGTCTATGCTTCATGCATTTTCTCACTAGGCATCCTCACTGGACTGCCAGTCAAAGCCCATGAGTCTCCAGCATCCCTTGGTGCCTGTCTGTGGAAAACTGAACAAGCCACCAGTATAAGTAGTCAATGTAGGCAGAAAGCTAGAGATAGTAGGTAAAACACAAGTACTGAGTAATATCTGACATGCCTCAGGGCATCTGGTCCATCTGCATGAGGCTGTTCAATATAACACAAGCTTTCAGTGACATCTCACACCAGAGGAGCAGTTTCTGGATGCACTACGTGGGCTATGACAGGAGCTCCCAAATGGCATTTAACACTCATGAGCAGGCCAAAGCACCGAGCCCTTCAATGTCCCTGTGGGAACTTAGACATTTACTGTGCCTGGGAACACACTCAGGCAGACACCTGCACTTTGATGTTGTAGCCTTGATTTATGTTCTGCTCTTGGCACCCTATATATAACATATAAGGGGAAAAAGGAAACACAGTAAGGTGTATGAGGAGCTCATAGGGCATTTAAGACCATGTCTAGTAAAACGACTCTACAGGACAGGGAACATGCCATGGTTCCTCTGAGTGGTCAAACAAGTGTAAACACCCAGCCTAACTCAGCCCTTGATGACTGCCAGTGCTGTTAACATCCAATCAGGGAGAAGTGCCTCTGCCTAAATTAAGGTGCAAAAGAGACCATTGATTGCCAAAATCAACTATAGAGATTTTTTTAACAATAAATGTGAGTCAGGGAGATAGAAAGAACTAAAATGGAAAGACCAGAGGGGGGGGGGAGAGAGAGGGGAGGGAGAGACACCAAGCAGAAGACAGTCATCACCCATGGATCCAGCAGCTTCCCATTTAACCTTCTATACCCTGGGCATCTCAGTGGTGGGTTTCCTGGAGCTATTATTTTGGAGGTATCACCTTTATACAGTCTGAGTTCTGGGTATCCATAGGGTGGTCTCAGATACCATTCCCATAGCCTGGGGGATCTTTTGGGGTGATACTGCATAAGCAGTTAGTTGTGTCCTTCCCCACAGTTTAGTCAGTGAAAATTTTTGTCCAGATGCATTAAGCAGGTTGTGTTAAACAGATCTCACCTCTGTCAGGCCTGGAATTAGTGGTCTCTTGTCACAAGTTCCTCCCTTCTGGGTTTATCTCAAGTTCCCACTGTGGTGGCTTATCTTACAGCAAGTTCCTTCTGTGGCCTTAACAGTATTTGACACAGGGAACTGTGCTTTTTAAGTCCCAGAAGTGTGCATGTGTGTGTGATGGCTCTAATGTGCAGCTTCTCATGAAAAGTGAAAGATGATGGAAGAATTGAGAGCTGGGAAGTGACAGAAAGTTGTACATGGATGCTTCCACACAGAATATTTTCACATCCTCTTGCAGTTGTGAGGTCAGACCTGAAGACTGGTGGTTAATGTGCTGTAAATTCTGTCCAAAATAGACTGTTGGCATGTTCAAGGAGGAGGTCTTAGATCTGTTCTGTAAGTTTTAATGTATTTTTTTATGTGAGCCAGGTGTTGCTGAAACTGATCATAAACAGTTAGTGCCAGTACCAAACAGAGACCAATACCAGCTCAAGATCTGAGGAAAAAGGGATTCATTTTTTCCAGGACTAACATACTTTTGGCTGCACATCACCCATCTCAGAGAAGGAGAACTAGAAATTATACAAAATGGGCAGGAAGGTACCAAGTGACTTCCACAGGAGGAGCAGTTAAGCAACCAAGAACTCCTGGAATCATGAACATAGTTGAAACATAGTAGAAAATGATCATTCATAGAATCAGAATAGTTAAGGTTGGAAGGGATTTTTAAGATCATCAAGTCCAAGTCCTTGGTCAAAGCAGGCCCAAATAGACAATGCTGTTCAGGGAGTTTCCCAGCTAAGATCTGAAACCTCCAAGGGTGGAGACTCCATAACTTTGCTGTGCAACGTGGTCCAGTGTTTGACCACTCTCATGATAAACATCCCATGCTCTAGCTTGTAACCATTGCCTCCTTGTTACCATGAACTCTCCAGAAGACTCTGTCTCCTGAGCCCTTCCATCAGGTTTGATGAGCTCTTCCTAAGCCTTCTCCAGATTGTACAGCCCCAGTTCTCACATCCCTTCTTCACATCACAGATGCTCCACTCCCTTAAACATCTTAATGGCCCTTCATTTGACTCTTTCCAGTTGGTCCATGTTTCTCTTCTACTGTGGAGCTCAGAACTGGATGCAGCACTCCAGGTGTGGCATCACCAATTCTGAGCAGAGGTGAAGGGTCAGCTCCCTTGACCTGCTGGCTGATTCTTGGTTAAAGTGTGCTGTATCCATTATCATGCTCAATAAGAGAGTACCGCTGTAATGCTCCTGCAGATGCATTAATGCAAGCAGAAGGAAGTTCTTTTACACAAGCAACACAACATAATTTTGGAACTAAATACTACAATCTATTTTAGAAGCCAAAAATATAAATTTGCTTTAAAAAGGACTGAATGGTGAAGCAGTTAACATCAGCTAAATACAGGTCCAAATAAGCCACTCTGCTTTCCTCCTCCCCTTCCCATCAGAGAAGGACAAAGGCAGAGACCTTGGGCTGAGACAATTACTGAGAGCAAGCAGCAGTGGAATAAGAATGCACCGTGCCAGCAGCAATATTTATAACAAAAGTATATAAAAAGAGGAGGTGCTTTACCCACAAAAAGGGGTTTATTCTCTCAACTCAGATCCTCATGGCCACCAGAACAAAGGCAAGATGGTGAACACATTCACCAGCCAACAGTGTTTGCTGGTTTTGTTCTCTCAGAGCCAGGAAGGCACAGGCAATGAACAGAGAGGGGAGGGTCTGTAGGTGCTGATCCCTGCAACCCCTTGGGGAAGAGAGGGAAACAAAACTACACACTCCCAGGGGTGGGCTCACTTCTTCTTCACCGTGAAGCCACGTCCCCAGCAATTATGTGGGTGGTACAAAATAGGTATAGAATAGGTATAGAATACCTACAGCCACATCCATACACTCACCCCTGCTCTGCAACCAGAACAGATGGGGTTTGCCTATTGTTGCCTGTTAAACATCATTATTCAGACACAAGATCCAGCCCAGGATGCTGCTAAGCTGCCAGCTGCTGGAAGCTGGCAGGACATGCCAAGGGAAAGGAAAACACCTCCCTGCTGTCTTTTTTCTTCACAACTGTTGTATTTCATCATCCTCACAGAATTACCGTGGAAGGATGAGCTAACGTCTAGCCTGGAAACAGTGAGATCTCAATGAATTGGAGAATAAAAGCCCAGGTGGATCAGCTGGGGTTAGAGGTTCAGTGGGAAGTGACAGGAAGAGAGTGCTGACCACAGCATATCTGACAGCACCACCACCCCTTGGAGGTATTCAGTGATACTTTCCTAGAGGCATGAAAAAAAGGGCCACAAAAATAACTGCAGAGTTGACAGGTACAGGGTGTATCTTTTTGTTTCCCTGTATGGCTGACTGCACAGGGCTTTAAAAGGAGTATGAACAGCGACAGGGTGAGGGGAAGAGGACAGCCACACTCTGGAGAAATAGCACTTCTATGCATTCATCTATGTTAAGATATTCTTCATGTTACTGAAATATGTATAGTGAGGGGCCCTCCAACACACACTGTGAAAAAATATGAGCATCCCTGAACGCTTTGGCAAAATGTGCTGCTGGAGGCAGGAGGGTAGACTGGCTGGTGGCCACTCTGACTTCCTGGGGTAGGAAAATTCTTATACAAATAGAATACAAATTAAGGAGGATTTGGGAAAGACAGACACAGTTGTGAAGTGCTTGACAGAAGTACAGTGGAGCCAACCCTTGAGCCAAACAATGTTCAAGTCAATCTGATTTCTTAAAAGAAGTCCCTAAACCTGCCTAGTCCCAGCCAAAACATGGATTTCTGGTTGCCAAAGTTGTTGTAGGATGAAACTATAGAGGGTAATTAAGGCTTTTAGCGGGTGTCTGGGGTGGCATATTCCCAGACTTTTCACCAATGTAAAAAGAAGCCTAGCAAGGGAGACAGAATTTGGGTTGAAGGCAACAGAATGGCAAATGTTAAGGTATTATAAAATATTTTTCTGAAGAAAATGTGGAAGTCATTATTTCCATCTTTTATATCAATCTTCGATGAACAGCAACGTAGAAGGAGTTGCTTAAGTTTATTGCATGTGCCAAAGACAAGAGGTCAAGGCATGTGTTAAATGCTGGACTGGTAACACTGGGGGGGAAAAAAAAAATCAAGTTCTTTGTGCAAAGTACATTTACTTGTGCTTTTGAAAAAATACAACCCAGTTGCCCAAGAACTGCTTCCCTCTGTTTCTGCCAGGGCTCAGCTAGTCGGTACCAGCTTTTGGGCCACAGGTTAGAGACAAAACAAAAACCCAGAATAATTACAATTTTTAGAAATAACAAGAAATCTCTGTTATGCCCTGATTCAAGGGAAAGTGAGAAACAAATCTGCCACTCATTTAGGCTAGGCACAGAGCCTTTCCCATGGAGTAGCCTCAGGGAGCAGAGCATAGTCAGAATCCAGTGCCTACTTATGGCTATACTTTTGAGCAGCAGCAGGGAAGCATAAGTTGTCCTCTCTTGTGTTTCAGTCAACAGAAAATTGAAAACAAGGATACATACCAGCTGGAAACCAATGCCAGAGCCATGAGAAACCTGAAGAAATAAAATGCAAAAGAAAAATGTGGGTATGACTTGGAACCCCAGAAGAGCCCATGCCCTCCTCAGAACGAAACTGCAGGACCACTGTGGGAACTAGGGCTCACAGGGAGCAGCAGTCTCTCCATCACCTGAGAGGCTGCTGACCATATTGTGGAGAAATGGTTGTTACCTTTTTCCAGCCCCAAAGGGAAAGAATTAGGAGGTATGAAATTACACATTTTGTTGCAAATAACTCACAAAGCCTCCTCAGGCTAGTACAGACAGCAAACATATAATTCAATCCAAGAAAATAGCAATATCAATTTGCTGCCCTGATACCATGCAGAGGCAAAGGAGAATTTCTAAGCAGGACTTCACAAAAGGTGATAATAATTTTGCAGTTCCTCCAAAAGCATGGGAGAAACCAAAATATCATGTGTTAAAAATGGAAAAACATGAACTCTGATGAAAGGTACTCTGCTTCACATGGCTTTTTAATTTTTGTTGTTGTCTTGATTGCACATAAATTCCTTTCTCTGGGTTAACCGGTTTGTCCTATTTTATTTACATACACTTCATCTCCTCTTGTTTTGATGTGGCAGTGCTCCTCAGTCTAAAAGCAGGAAGGCACAATTAACAGAGCTGAACCTTAACATGCAGCTCTCTCTCCCTGAGTCTCAGGTCTTGTGCTGAGACATTGTGCCTTTGTTTCCAAACAGAATCACAATCCAGGTGATCTCTAAGGAGCATAGATGTCAGTGGTGCAGAGTTTCCATCAAGAATAAGCACAAGACCCAAGTCCTGGAAACATTCCCTTGGCTTAATCTGCATTTCAGCTCCAGGCCAGGTCTGTTTGTTACCCACAGCAGACCTCTACAGAGCTGACAACTGGATTAAACTGCAGCAGACAGCTTTCAGGAGCTGAGCTCGTTTTTTTAAGGCTTACTGGAGTATCTGCATTACAATGCAAACTGCACTGTGGATATAGTTTGACTTGCTTTGTTTACACATATCCCTGATCTTGAGAAGGAGAAGCCAGAAGGCATGCAAGACAATTCTTCTTGCAGGAATTGTACCAAAAAGAAAATCCCTATTTCTCAGAGGTCAACTTTGCTTTAGGGACAGATGCAAATCAGCACCTCTGGCAGAGAGCAAACTATTTTGCTGCTCATGCAATTCCCTCTCCCTCTAAGCTGATTCTGCATAAAACCATCTCATAACTTGAAACTTGTGGTGTTAAGAACAATAACTTGAAAACTGCATTTAACAGAGCAAGCGTGTTATGCCTAGCATAATAATATATTTATTCATGAGCTATCTAATAACTGAGGATGCATATTTTATCATAATGCTCTGATACAGAAAAACAAGCACTCTTTGTAGTTATGCACTGCTTTGCTTGCTTTGGTATATTGATAGAGCTAATGACCACAGTTTGTGCCTCCTTTGCTAGGCACAGAAAATCCCTGCTTTGATAACACTGTGCTGTGGCAGAACAGTAAGAATTAGGGCGGTGCACCAGAGACCCTGGTTCCTCAGCAGAATGACTTTTTTACTGCAGCACCAGAGCAGCAGAGAAGTATGGGTTCCCTAGAGCCCCAAAGAGGAGGCAGTGGGGCTCTGCCAGGGAGCAGCCAAAACCATGGAGAAAGCTCCAGCAGGGGATCATAGACAAAACCCAGGGCTGACATAAGGTTGGAATATGTGTATACATGCAAGCTGCTCAGGGCTAGGGGAAGTCTGATTGTAGCAGTTATGCTAAAAAAAAAACCAACTCACACTCTTTCTATTACCCTGTGATAAGTCACCTCTTTCAAATTAAGATTGTTACATATACTGACACCTGTCTGCACAATTTGGACAGTGAACCATTTCTGTTTATGTAAGAATGGGCCAGGCATACTATGTCATTTCCCCAGAAAATTATCACTGGAGGAAAATTTAATTTATGATGCATTTAATTTCTACATCGTTAACTTCTTTGCCAGAAAGGGCTTCACCTTAACTCCCCGGGGACCAAAGACATTTTGCCACTGCTCTGAATGGGAATAAGTCAAAAACATTTTTAAATGTCCTAACCTCCTGGAACAGTCATTCCCCTCAGATCAACATGCAGTGTGCACAGAAGCAAGCAGAAGCTTGCTTTCAGAGCTGTAGGAGGAAAAAATCTGCATGATGTATTGATACAAGCTGCACTGTAGGAGCAGAGAGACAACAATGGATTAGACTGGTATATAAAAACACCTTCCCAAAGATTAAGATAAGTTTTCCTCTGTGCTGGCAGTGAATGAACAGAATTCTCCATTTGCTTTCCCAATAGACAGGACCTGAGGTAAAGGTTTATTACAAATACACCCCTTGGGAGACTGATGTTGTGTTTTCTGATGGCCTGTCAGCTTTCTACTTTCCCTTGATTTATTTGAGCTGTGGTGTATGTCTATCTACAGGGTGCATATTTAGGGAGAGTATCTATTCAATTATTACAGGTAGAGATTTGGCTGCTTGGAGGTAAACTCTCTGTTTACTCCTAAGGATCAGTTTGGATGACAATCTCTCCAAGTCATGGTCCAAAATAAGTCACAGATGATTCATTCAATTTTAATCTTATCCTTGGTTTCAAGTGCCTGTGTGTCTTACTCCTTATCTAATTAGCCCTGCAAAATCCTAGTTCTTAAACACTAATTGGAAGCATGCAAGGGTAAGTGTCCATGCAAATCCTCCTCTGCATTTTTGATGTATCAGGTGCTACAGGCAAATAAATCTGATACCGGAAAAACACCCAGGAAGTTTTGCCCATACAACTGGAAAATTTGAGCCAGTATGTGAAAAGAAAAGGGTCTTGTGTTAAAGCCAGTTTAGAATAGGAGTCAGGAAGAGTTATGGACAGGCTGAAAATTGCAGGTAGTAAAGGGGGCAAAGTGATAGTAAAACCACAATTTGTAGACCTTATAATTAGCAGTAGTAGCATAATGAAGACATAAATTAATAAAAATTGTTAGTGGAGTGTCTGGCTCGGGGGACTGATAATAGGACTGTATTTTGAGCATAGTGTCTCCTGCCAGAGAGTCACTGATTCTAAGAATGCCAGCAGCAAAGATCACTACTGTCTGCTGAAGAATTAGATTACTGTCTCAGTTTAGTGTTTCATGTAGGCTCTGTTGTTTGCTGACTCCAAGAAGTGGCCAAAGGCTCAATGGATGGAAAATGAAAACTGCACCTTAACAGAGAAACTGTACCCTAAGAGAGAAACACACACCTGAACAGGTATGAGGTAGATTAAGAGGCTAATTTTCATACTTTCTACCTATAATAAATTTGATTTTAAATATGCAGTTGACATTTCTAGTGCTGTCAGTCAGAGTTTTTGCAGAATTGCTAGAAAAACTAGGGATATAGCAACAACTAATCATCGGGAAGTGTAAAACATAAAACTCATCATATTTTTAAACATCTGGTTGATGAATTCTAGCACAAAATACTAGAAAAATAAGCTCTTGATATTGAAGCCTAGAGAAGATATATTCTGAAAGAAATGTTCCACGTTACTGCCTTTATGTTATCAGCTTTGTGCAGGGGTATCTAAGTAATACTAAACTGTATTCTAAAGGACATCTACCTATTGATATGGGTAACCTGTCTTTTAATTATGGAAAATACATGAGAGTGAGGATACTTCAGTAAATAGAGAAATTATCTCAATTACTGCTGCATTATGCAGAAATTATTATGTAGAAAAATTACTGGAAAACGACCTGTGGCAGTGATTTGCTAAAACTTATGGAGGTGCAATAATTTCACAAAAGTTTCTATTAAGAACCTGTTGAAACTAAATTTAACGTGTCCCTCCTTCTTATCACAACTTTGGTTAGTGTCTTCCATGGAATATAAAGCTCTAATATTCTTTAATCAAGCATAAGATTATTCTTTGGTTAAATGATTCTTCCACATCACCTGGCCTATCTTTCTGTAAGTTCTACTTTTAAGTCCATAACTTTCTTGGCTGTGTTATGCTTTGGTAATACCAAAGATACAGTACCCCTCCTGCAACAGATACATCTCCAAATCATTGGTCTTATTATATACATTTCCAGGAATCCTAATTGTAATTGATATTTCATATTTCCTTTCTTTCTCCTACAATTCCCTATTCTTCCTCATTGCCCTTTGCAAGCTTTGCCTACAGTTCAGGTCTTTATGGACCTCAGCTGATAACACTTTGTGCTGGACAATTTTTCTCTAGAAAATTGATTCCTGATTTACAGTGGGATAAATAAAACATCACCTCAGGCCTGTTGTCTCATGATTTCTATCTTTCTCATCACTAACACTTAAAAATGCTACTGGGTGATTTCTGGTGATACATTTGTCCTCCCCTCAGGTCTCCCACACTAAAAAAAGAAAAATAAAAAAGATGCATTGCCTTATCCTCCTATGAAAATGCAAGAAGCTGAAGGAGGGGTTTGAGATGCTTTGAGAGCATTAAGAACGGTGTTTGTCATCTCAAGTGATAGAAAGAACTTATTCACCATGAAATCTACTAACCATAAACCACACAAACTTCACACACATTTTGTGTTATTAGTATTACAAAGCATTTATATGGTGCCATACATTTCCACAGCCATTTCTTCCAAGCAGATAAAGCACATTTCCCTCCTGAGACAGCCTGCACTCTACATAAGTCAAGACAAATATTGTATGTGATAAAAATAGAGGACAAAAGTTCAGGAGGGATTGATGTGTGAGACAGCTGATAAGGAGAAGAGTGGAAAGAGAAATTATTAAAGACTGTTTTTTGGGATCCTTGCAAAACTAGGGAGAGGCTACTGAGAGCTGCTGGCTGCATACTTCTGGGCAAAGTAGATCCAGTTGATCCAGAGCAAAGTAGAAAATTTCTCAAAGAGGGTGGATTCAGGGTCTATGTCCCACAGATGAGGATGACTGTGGAGCTTCCCACACCCAGCTAAACCCAGGAGGTGAACACAGCTACAGCATTTTTGGGACACCTGGTGTTTGTGGGGCACCAGGTGCCCCCTGGAGATGTTCCAAGTGCTAGTGTTTGTGGGAAGTTTGTGCCCCAAGGAAAGGCTTGTACCTGAATCCCCTTCTGCCTGCCCTGCCAGGCAGCCTGGCCCATAGGAATAGAATAGAACTCACCAGCTCACAGTAGGGTCTTTCCTTGGCTAGGGAGGCTGCACTGCCTGTAGCAAACCACCAAGGGGTGGAGGCAGATGGTGCAGAGCCACAGCCCAAACCTGGTGGCAGAGCAGCGGCCCCAGCATGCAGAGGATGCCAGCCAGGTCCCCCCATGCCTGCACTGCCAAGCAGCCTTCAGCTGAGTGGCCCATCCCTGATGTCCTCCAAAGCTGGTGCTGCCATTGCTCACCTCCCTTCTGCTGAGGAGGCTGCCCTCAGGAAACTCATGACAGGGCTTCACTGCTCAAGCAAAGTCTCACTGAGGGCTGACACTGTTTTCTAACTTTGCTTTATTATTAATCTTAAGATTCTTCCTGTGACTTGCTTGAGGTGTCATAAGCAAAAGCACAGCTATTTGGATATGCATCCTCAGGGCATCTACCCAAAGTCATATGGTTTATTCAGAATTCCTGAATACCTACTTAAATGTCTCAGATGAAGCAAAACTGATGAACATGTTGTAAGTTTGCAAGCAGGTACTCATCTATAAATCTGTGATACTTATGTCAGTGCATACTATAAAAAAAGGTTTCCCAGGGTATGTAGTTTTCAATAGAGATTGGGAAACAAAAACAACATAAGCACAGGAGAAGGAGACTTGCAGTTAAGTTGAATATTCAGAAACAAACAGGAAAAGAGGACGCAAGCAACATCAATACATGCATAATTTAAGAAACATTGTCTGAAAGTGCACATTTCACTTTTAAAAACACTTCTAATTATGAAAGCCACAGGGAGGAGAGGAAGAAAGAGAAGATATCAAATAGTAGCTTTTGATTAGGCCTGCCTAAGAGAAGCAATATTTAAGTTCAGAACCTCTTAATGTGCAATTTTTTACATATTCCTATTATGCATATACTAAGAATTATACACAAAATCCACAACCAGAACTAGCCAAATACTTTAAAATATATCAGTATAACACAGAGGTTTGGGACCTTCACCTTCTTGATGAGCCAAGCCATTGTCTAATTGTGTAAAATGATGATCTCTTCTTAAAAAATGCTGATTATCTTCAGCACACCACAGAATAAAAGGACTCAGTGGAAACTGCAGTTAAAGAAACAGAACAGTCTCCCCTTAGATCAGAGAGATTTTTTTCAAAACTGCAGGGAAATAGTGTTTCTCAAATCAGCAGGCATGACAAATGGGAAATAAGTGCTGAGTTTAATCCATTCACCTCCTTTTAAATAGCAAGCCCACAAATAGAAGCTAAAAAAGAGAATGAGTCCAGAATTGATTTGTTTCAAAACTGGAGACAAAAATAAATTCCACATTTTTAAAATCAGTCTTTCTTGTTGGGAGATAATACAGTATCTCAATGTGGAAAAATAATAATAGCATTTGGTAGAGATGCAGTTCATAGTTTCCTACTTTAAAGAAGACCTCCCCTCAGCTCAGATTGCATCCTAGTTGTAGATATTAGGGGTATTTCCAATTTCTAAATCCTGGAATTATTTTCAGCACCACGAATTTTAAATGTGGCCTTCCAGTTCATACTTGCTTCTTTATGTATCTAATCCCAACTTAGAGAAAATCCTTCATATGATGACTGAACTCACTGCAAACATGAAAAAATCATACTAGGGAAAATATTTTGAAATTGTATTTACCCAATGTAAATGGGCATTATCCACCAAGATGCTGAGCCACTTTCTGGGTTTCTGACCCAATAGACTGGGAGGTAATTCAGGATAGGAGCGCATGAGCCTCCACAGCTAGGAGAAGGTCCTGGGGAGAAGGAAGAACAAAGGACAGGACAGGAGCTGGGCAGCAGGCTCTTCTTTTGCTTTCAGAGGAAATATCTCAAGGGTGTTCTTGTCCTAAAGGGAGACTTTTGGTACTACTACTTGCAAAATTACTGAAGAGCAGTCATACCTGAGCTAGTTGGAATTCGACCTTCTCCATTAAGAAAGGCTGGTCTGAGGATCACTGACCTTGCAGAAAGACGAAGGAGTTGAGTGGCTGATGAACTGATCTCTTTTCTTGCAGCCTGAGATGCTGTCAAAGGAATGTTTACAATGTGCAGTGGAGCACTATGCCAGGCATAATGTCTCCACCAGCTGTGGTAAGCATGGCTTCTGCAAGAAGCTTTGCTTCTGGAAAGGCATGCATTCCCCTCTCTTACACACCTGCCTTTACAGCTGGACAACCACAAAGCAGTCACTTTTGGTGCAAGCACCATGAGCAGCTCCAACAGGTCCCAGCTCCACTATGTGCATCTTGAAAACTCATGTATTAGGGTGTTTTGCTCCTGCATGCTCCCCATCAAAGCTGAACCAGGTTGTTATGGCATGGAGCCAAACAGGAAATTGTTGCTGTGGATAAAGGGGAGGTGTCTTCATGTGAATTAGTCGTCCTAGGATCAGCTAATATGTTTAGAATGAAATAGAAGATAAAGGGGGATGTAGAAGTCTGTTGATTAATTTAGGTGTGTTGTTTTATTATTATAATTGTGCTCCCAGAAGCATATATGTGGGATGGGAAGCAGAGCCACCTTTCCCCACAGAGGTACAGGAATTATAAAGGGCAATCAGAGCAGACCTTACCCCATGGGAATCAGTACATGAACAAGGACATCCACATGCATGAGTGGTCATGATGTGGCCATCCCATGGCTTCAGAGAGGCAAATTCAAATTACAAAAGAGTAACTCACCTGCAATATCTTCCTGGTAGGGTGGAGGGGTTCAGTGTCCTTCTGTTCCCATACTGGGCTATAAGGCTTGTGGCAGGTTACAAGGCTGGGTAGGATTGCACCCATTTACCCATTCCCTATTTGATAGGTTGCTGCACTGCTACACCAGAGACCCCTGTGAGCACATCAGCCTGCACAGCTGGGAGAAATTCCTGAGGGGGAAAGCAGAAAAAAGGAAAGGACAGGAGCTGGGCACTAGACAGGCTGCAAAGACAGCACCAGTTTTGGGAGAGTTTTGGAGTGCACATATTTTCTAGGCCTAAGTTTAGGTGTATGCTTGACTGTGCACCTGATTTTAAGTATATGAGTAGTTTCACATAGCTGAATTTTGACGAAATGTGATTTGATAATTTGTAAATAATATTTTATTTATTTTTGCTTCTTATTTACTTATTCTGTGAAGAAAATGAGAGATGCCTCAGTTCCAGTAAAGGGGGAAGCTATGAATTGATAACATTTTGTCAGAGATGGATGCTTGCAGTTAATACATTTCATACAGTTCCCAAATGCACTCACTGAAAATTCAAGAAACAGAAATAAACAGACAAAAAAAGAATTAATTATAAAAACCAAAAAATTTGACACTGCACTTTGATCCATCTTAATTTAGCACAGAAATAATTCAATAGATTTTGCAGTCTTCCTATAAATATTGCATGCTTAAATGAGCACTTCCTTTTGTGCTGTAAAGACATAAGGAAAGCAAATTAAAAACAGTTTAAACAGATACATTTATTTGGCTTCTTGGAGCATGATTTCCCTTCTCTCTCTGTAAATATCTTAGGTACTCAACAAATCATAAGTTGCTAAGATGAGAGCACTCATCTCCACCCCACACCTTGGGCCCTGCCACAAATGTGATCAGTCAAACCCTGCCGGGTATGTACACATCTGAAATCCCTATGAAATGCAAAAATTCAAGAGCTATTTTCAGAGCACACCACTTTGCAGCCCTCCTTCTTCATAAGAAGCAGCATGCAAGATCAGGTCACAAATCAAGCAGTCTCTGTGTCCCAGAGGACACGGGTCAAACTCCCAAAGAGAGTGAAAGGGGATCTGCAGGGTTGCAAATGAAACTCATGGAGGCACAGCAGCTTGGGAAATAACACACATGAGAGGGGATGTAAATGCCCATGGTTACTGGTGCTAACAATGACTTCTGGAGTGGTCTCCCCCGTCTTCAGCCAGAACCAACTTCTGCCTAAAAACTGCTTTGTTTCCTGCCCTGGAAGGAGACAAAGGTTTCATAAGAAGGTTGCATTCCCTTTCAGGAAGGGCAAGTGAGCAGTCTCACCATGGTCTGGAGTAGCACCCACTGCCCCCACAACCCTTCCTTTGTATCTCTAAAGGAGCTTACTTTGGACCTCTTAGAGTAAATATCAACTTTAACAAGAAGTATATTGACCAGATTAAAAGTCTGGGTAAATAAACTACAATCATACACTTATGAAACACAGAGCCATTGCAAACCTGCCTCCTTATCTTTCAGGTTAAAATTTTATTTTGGTAATCAAGTTCTACTCAGAGCAGTAATGGTTTAAAAGCTGGCTGTGCAATGTACACCTTGTTTATACTACACATACTATCAAGAAAAAATTCATTAATATGTAATGTTCACTTCTCTTTCCTGCAAGCCTAAACAGATCAGACCAAAGACTTTGATGAAGTGAAAGAAAGCCATTAGGTTGTCTCTTCTGTTTGATATTCTGCAGATTGTTGCTATAAGTTGATAGACAATCTGTCTGGAAACAGACAGCGACAAATCAAAGTCACCCCTGTCCTGTCACAGAAGCTCATACAATAAAGATGAACCCTTCACTAGGCAGATGAGTCCCTCCTTGCACCTGAACCCTAAACCCTAATGGCAGCTTGGGACAGATGTTGAGGATCCGTGGGTGGCCTAGAAGGGAAGGATGCGGAGAGATAAATGTTGGTGCAGTGCCATGATCAGTGTGTCACACATTTTGCAGGCCCAGTGTCCCTAGAGATGCAGGTTTTGTGGTACTCTGAAACCTAACCTTAACCCTAACCTAATTTGCAGGCTGAAGCCCTGAGCACCATGGGTGGCCCGGTTTAGATTGACCTTTGGGGTTTCCTGAACACTAACCCTAACTTGTGGCCAGTGTCAGTATTTCACCTTTCCTCTCTCAGCTTTATTATGTCCCAATCCAATTAGTCATACTCAGTTTGTCTATGTTTTGGAATATCAGGAAGAACTTCTCAGGATCATATGTTAAAATGTTTCTTGTTGTTTAAAAAGTCCAAATAAATTTAGATGTTACAATTCGCTTTGAAATCTCCATTTCTGGGTTTATCATGTAAGTGATAAACTATTGACCCATATTTTATGAAATTTTGTGTAATGAAAATCTCAAATCATATTTATAAATTATAAAGTGATTAAGATTTTATATATCTCAGTTACGTGCTGGTGGTAATCTTTTAATGAATATAAAATGGTAAAGGTTTAAGAATTCTTTCTGAAAAAACAGTATTCACAGAACTTGAAAAAACTTTCATACTCTTTCTCCCCTGATTATTTATCGCCATCCAGATCCATAGAAACAGTTTTGATTCCAGAGCAGGTTCTTTATTTTGGTAATAATAGAACATATGGTAATAATGGAGCACAGGCTCTGGCTGTATCATAATTCCAGCTCTTCTCCTGTTCTGGCAAGCCCTAGATTTCCATGCATGAAGTTAATGACTGTAAGAGGCAGAAAGGAAATTCTTCAAGGTGCACACTGCTACACTACTGTGACATGCAACTCTTGAACTATAACTCATTTCTCAGACACATTGAATTTAGGCCCCTACTTTGCAGTGTAGCAGATGGCAGCCTATCCATGTTAGCCCATACTGCAGTGCTGGTGTTTCTGCAGCAGTAAGTGACCATCACTAGCCCAGCCTTAGCCACTCAGCATTGCCTTTCCCTTGTTTTAGGAGAGAGTCAGCTTTGCAGAAAAAAGAGGGACCAGTGGCACGTGGTGGACACCAAACAAACAGCAGCATGGCCTTGCTGCAAAGACAGCTAATGGTCTCCTGGGCTGCATTCCAGGTTGAGGGAGGTGATCCTTCCCCTCTGCTCAGCATTGGTGAGGCCCCACAAGGAGTGCTGTGTCCAATTCTGGGCTGTGCAGTACACAAGAGACATGCACATGCTAGAGAGGGTCCAGCAAATGGTCACTGAGGGACTGAAGCCTCTCTGTTAAGAGAAAGGGCTGAAACAGCTGGGACTGTTCATCCTGGAGGAGAGAGCTCAGGGAGAACCTCATCCATGTGTATGAATATCTGAAGGGAGGGTGCAAAGAGCACAGAGGCAGGCTCTTTCCAGTGGTGTTTGGTGAGGCAAAAGGCCCAAAACATAGACAATTCCATCTGAATGTCAGGGAGGACTTTTTCTCTGTGAGAGTGGCCAAGCACTGGCACAGGTTGCCCAGAAAGTTTGAGGAGTCTCCTTGGAAATTCAGTTCTTGGAAACTGGCTTTAGGTGGTCCTGCAGGAGCAGGAAGTTGGACAAAGTGTCAGAGGTCCCTTCCAACTTCAACAGCTCTCTATTTTTGTGAATTCAGCAGTGTTTTAAAAACGCCCCATGAACTGCAATGTCCTGCTAATGGTGAGAATCCAAGAGATTTGATTCTCATTTCTTCTTCACTTAACATTCTGTTTATGTTTTTGATCTTTTGAGCTCTTACAACTTTTTCAACTGTTTACCAGACTCCAGACTGCAGTTTAAAGTCATCAAAGAGAAAATATTGTGATAGATTCAGATGACCTCAATGCAACTTCATTTCCTCACTAAGACCTAGCTAAGTTCTGTTTCTGTGAGCTCTGAAGTACTGCAAGGAATGCCCTGGCAGTTAATGATCACCCCCTGCTGTTTTTATTCTTATTTTCCTGGTAATTTTGTGTCAGAGCTTCCCTTGCTGGACCAATACTGCTGCCTTCTCTCTGAGTGCCTCTGCTCTTCCTGCAGTTTCTTGCATGAAGACCTTCACAAAACCCAACCAGTTAAACCACCCCTGCCATTTGCTCTGCGTACACTTTTGATCTGGATGGCAGCATAGATCTGTCTTTAAAGCAGATTGCTTTTATTTTAGCTACCTTTTCCCCACTGACATGTGAAACTTCTCTGAAGTATGGCAGAGTGGTTACCTGTCTCTATCATGATCCAGACACGTATAGGAGATCTATCCCACCTTGTAACAAAAGCCTGGCACACTGCACATACTAGATCAGTTTGTGGTTTACAGTGTTGAATTTTTCTATTTCTGTGGTAATGTCAGACTGAGTTAAAGCTTTTCCTCACCTCCTAACTGCTTTGCTTGATTTATAGATTAGGAAAAAAAGCACAGATCTGTTCTGACAGATATCCCTTCTCACAAATTTTATAATTCAGAGTGCTATCATGCAAGCAATCAGTTTCCTAGTAGAAGACTTTATGATGAAATATGGAGACCATTCTGTTAGAAATGAGGGGTGCATTTCTGCTCTAGAGCCAGTGATGCCAATCAGGACTGCACATCTCCTTTGAAGTTGATAGAATAAAAATGGCTAAAATCAGGGGATGAGGTTTTCAATGAGAGAAGCCAGAAATTATCCCAGATTAATTTTAGTGAAAATTCCTCCCTGCTGCACTGAATCTATATCCAGTGTAGGAAACCCCAACATTATCTTACCATTACCAACAGTAAGATAAAAGATAAGAGACAATAGATACACAATAGATAAGTGTTTCTGAGGTATTGAGGTTGTGGTATCTTTTGAATGAGCTCCATGGGGCAGTTTTTATCCCTCCCAAACTCAGATACTGTCATACAGCAATGTGCTGAGCTGCCCCACAGTGCCATGGCTGGGCTGCACCCAGGACTGGCCCAGTGGTTCAGTCCCCACTGGTGGCTTGGTCCCAACATCACCAGCTCCCTAGCTCCCTGCAACATCACCCACCCGACCACACACATATCAATGGGTAAATTCAGTGTCCTGACAGATTCTCCCATTTTTAGGATCCCCTCTGATAAATTTTGAATAACAAAAATAGCCAATTTTAGAACCAGCACTTCTTTTTTTTTTTTTTTTTTTTTTTTTTCAGAGTCTTGAAGGATGTTTTTCTTGCCAGGATGATAACAGCAGAGTCAATTATTTGTTTTGGGATTTATGCTATTATCAGATAAAATACTCATCCTCTTTTCTCTTCAAAGATCCTCTCTAATTAGAAAATCACAATAGTTCTGCTGATGCACTTTGGAAAGACCATGTTTTCTGAATAAATGCTGCAGTAGTTGTGTGGTGCTTCCAAGATGTCATGTTTCCAGTGAGCATAAGGTCAGTAAGCCTCACAGTGGTATTGCTCAAGATTGCCAGGTACCAACTCTCATTTCCACACAGCCCTTCCTCTTATTGCCCCACCCTCACATTCCCATGACAAGTGGAGCTGAAGTCACCCCTGAGAAATGACTTTACCATTTGTCATGCAAGAAGTTTACAAGCTGATCATGTAAATCAGCACCAGCCACAAAAAGATCTGTACGGTTGCTTTCAGGAGAGGAAAATCTAATATAATTTTTAATAGCATAAAGTTATTTATCTCATTATTTCAAATGAAATGCAAAATGATGACAGTTGATAACAGAACACAGTCTTTCACTTCATCAGTGTTTCTGAGCAAGTATTTTCTAGTCCTTTCTTATGCAAGACATTTAGCCTGCTTTCTGCTTGCAAATTATTTGTCAACAAACTTCAGTCTTAAAATATGGTATTTTTTTTGTTCCAAAACAGTTTTACAAACAGATTTCAGTCTCTTGAGTTCTTAATTTAGGATATTTGCTATTCACTTTTCATCCAGAGCCCACTATAAGTTTGATTCCCTGACCAGACCAGAAATGCAACCTGTCAGGCAACTTCCTATAAAATAAACATATGTGCTACTTATTTTTTCATCTCCTTCTGCTTTCCTTTCATATTTTCTTATCTCATTTCCTTTTCAACAGTTTTCCTCCTACCTCTCTTTTTAAGTGCCTCTTTTTCTTTTTCCTTTCTCCTTGTCCCTATTTCATCCCATCCTCCTCCAGTCTCCCATCCAACAGTTTCGAGTGTCATAGAAATTCTGAAATATGTGTTTTCTGCAAGCTTTCAAACAAGTTTTCCAAACTTGTATGAGACTTTTCCAAGAAGAGAGGGTTTCCTAAGTCAAGCACCTTTTCTCTGGAGCCTGCCACAAGAGCAGAGTTGCTGAGAAAGTCCAGAAAGCATCAGTTAATGGTTTCAGACACACCAATGTTGCATACAAGTGTGTGCTATTTTAAAGAATGTAATAAGCCTTTACCAGCAGCTGAAAACCAAGGATATATATTTATTGGTTACCTATAGCCAACAAAATGCATTTAAAACATGAAAATTCTTTTATTAGGAAGCGCTTCCTGCAACATATTATAATGAAAAACATTTTGGCAGTTTTCTGAAAACTGCTGGCTCATTGATGGGAGTTAGTCATAGAGGAAAGGTTCTGCAGAGAACCTCAGAAAACCTCGGTACGATATTAATGGTTCTGGTAAACAGTCTCTTCCATCCATCAAGCTGATGTATCTGAAGTCAATAATGAGTAACACTGCAAGGGTTGCAAGCAATAATTTATTAAAGCATGTATGTCATGGGAAAAACAAGCAGCGTTAAGCTTTACTTTCTGATCAATTAACAGCACTCAGACAAGCAGAACTCAAATTATTTTGAAACCCCAAATGAACTGATCTAGTCATTAGGAAGTCTGTGGTGCTACTTCATGCAAGCAGCTGTTCATTTCATCATATTTACTTTTACAAATGACTGTTATCATCCTGCAACCTTAGCTTTATGGCTCTTTGGAAACTACCCAATGTTTGATTTTTAAGGACTCTATATGCAGTTCAATCTACTTCAAGGGAGAATATTGAAAATTTTGAACAAATTGGAATTAGAGGAAGAAATGTTTTAACAGCTATTTGCAAGTAATAAAAATATGATATAAGTTCCCAGATAGTCCCTTCACAGCGATGGACTTTCTAATCAAGGAATTCACTCCAACATTGCAGGCAAACCTCTGGGATGAGGAACTGTCTGACAGCTGCTCCCTTTTAAGCACCCTGAAATCCTTACCTCAAAATGGCCTGCAGAAACCAGTCCCCAAAGCCAAGCAACCTTTTACTGTATGTGTTCCCATGAACTTCATTTGTTTAACCCACAGTGCTTCTGCTCTCTTCCTTGCTTTCCCAGGAACCTGAGTAACCCCATGGCTTCTGCTTATTGTCTGATTATGATCATTGTGGATTTGACTTCCCAGAGGAATGGAAGCAGAACCTTTGGGATGGATTGTGTTGGAAATGGGAGGGAGGTAATACATAAAACACAGCAGTGCCTTAAAACCTAGAAAAGGGCACAGTTCAGTGCAGCTGTCCAGTGCTACCAGCATCCTGCTCCAGCAAGCATCCAGCTGGAGAAGCCCAGACCAGTGCAGAACATATCAATGAGCTACAGGATGAGTCAAATGCACCCTCATTCCAGAACTACCTTCCTTCCTCTCATTTTCATTTTTGTTGTTATTATGGTTGTTATTTTAAGAATGCAAATGTAAAGGGGGAAAGAAAAATTATAGAAAAGGGCAGGTGGAAAGGGATCTAAAGGGCAATTCAAGTAAAGAGAAAAGAAGATAATCAGGACAGAGGAAAGAACTTGCTGAAACTCTGCGTTGCCTTCTCCTTGGGTAAAATTTAGCTTTCAGGCACTCCTGGATCCTTTATTTCCTACATCCAGGTGGCTTTTTAAGATGGATTGCTTGGCATTCAAAGGCTTTTTTCCCCAATCGCTTCATTTGGCAGTACACACTGAAGCTGCTGATGCCTGGAAAGGCTGACCTGGAACAGAGACTAGACAGAGTAAAAGGAATAAAATAGGTATTTATTGAAAGGATACACTTTGGGCAGTGCAAGAGCCCGGCCAGGGCTACATCCAAATCAAATCCAAGATGTATCCTGGTCATGAGTCTTTACACTTTTATAAGTTTTGGTTTATCTACATATTGGGGTTAATTGTCCAACCACAGCCCCAGGTTATGAAGTCTCAGCCCCCTGTCTTGCCCCCTTCCCTTCCCTGTTGTTTATGCTTTTTGGGTACCAGTTGTCCTTGATTCTCTAGCTGGGAAGGGATTGTTTTGTCTAACTACCCTGTGAAGAGAACTAACTAGCACCTAATATGAAGTTTCAGAGTTATACACTAAACAGCAGAGAATCGGAAAAATATAAAAGCTAAAACCCAAGGCATCACTACAAATGCATGTAGTCCAGGAAAAACAATTCAGCTGCAGAAAAGTAGCTTGTAAGTCTATTGTGTTGTAGTGAGGCAGAATCTTTGGGAAAGAAACTGCACTGCTGGTCATGCTCTGTTATCCCTTAGTGACAGCACATGGTGGGCATTGGCCTGTGCCCTTGGACACCAGCTCTCCCACAAGGAATGGAATATTAACCCCCTGAGGGCAGCAGCCTCTTCTCCCCTTCCCCATTATGACTATCCTATAGTGCCAGGAGCAGAGCCCTGAGCCAGACAAGGAGAGCTGAGCAGGCACAAAGACATTCAGCAATGCCTCAGTGCCCACCCTCATCCTCTCAAGTTTGAGGGGCTTCAGCTTGGCTGCCATGTAACCAACAGCAAGGTACAAGCTATTGTACTTGTTTTACTAGATATCTTTTTATCTTGGAAAAAAACCTTCGTTTTTCTCTAGCCAGGCAGTTAAAATGTGCTTGCTTGCACATGCTCTACTACAGATGAGGTTAATTCAATATTATCTTTATTTTGTGTGGGTGAAGCACTGGCTGCTGAAAAGACAAAACGCTCTTTGAGTCTGGTGCTACTTTTTGCTGAAATGCTGGATGGGGCTGCACTTTCTTAAACAAGACAGAAATTATCTACCCAAGGGAAGAAGTCCATCTATCTGTCTGAGCCCAGGAGAGAAATTCAGTCTTTAATATGGGTCTTTCCTAAATTATTTATTCCTGTTAGGATAGTGTAAGGTTTCCATAGTCACTGGCTGTCTGTGATTTCTAAAGCATGGCTCACTGCAGAGATCCTAACGCACTATCTCATTTCCAGGTGCTTTGCTTTCCCTTTGTGCAGAGATTTAATTGTAGAGAGCTGTTGAATGAAACAGTTGTAGTGTTACTGCCCTTTGCTACTTATTTACTCCCTCAGCCATTTAGAGTTTTTGGGGGTCTGCAGACAGCTAGTAATTATTTCTTAGGTTGTTAAATACTGGGAATATGCTTAGTGTCATGAAAGACCCCTGAGCCATAGCCCTCCAAGCTAAAATCTTTCTCCAAGGAGCACTGCTCCCCAGACTGCACCACAGCTGGTCTCACCCAGGACAAAAGCCCATCCACCCAAGGGCTTCTCAATCTCCCTATGATGGATATAGGGCTGAAGTGGAATCCATATTCATTATGAAGTTACATTGAAGTTCTATTTCCTTTGCAGAGAAGGACCTGCAGATCCTGGTGGACAACAAGCTCTCCATGAGCCAGCAGTGCCCTTGTGGCCAAGAGGGCCAATGGTGTCCTGGGATGCATTAGGAAGAACATTGCCTGCGGGTCGAGGGAGGTGATCCTGCCCCTCTACTGAGCCCTGGTGAGGCACATCTGGAGTGCTGTGTCCAGCTCTGGGCTCCTCAGGATGAGACAGACATGGAGCTCCTGGAGTGGGTCCAGAGGAGGGCAACAAAGATGACTAAGGGATTGCAGCATCTGTTACAAGGAAAGGCTGAGGGAGCTGGACCTGTTTGGTGTGGAGAAGAGATGCCTGAGAGAGGACATCATCACTCTCTATCAGTATCTGAAGGGAGGGTGTCAAGAGGAGGTTGCCAGGCTCTTCCCAGTGGTGCCAAGCAATAGAACAAGAGGCAATGGGCAAAAACTGATACACAGGAAGATCAACCTGAATATGAGGAAGAATTTCTTTGCTGTGCAGGTGACCTTGCACTGGCACAGACTGCCCAGAGAGGGTGTCAGGTTTCCCTCACTGGAGCTATTCAAGAGCCATCTGGGCATAGTCCTGTACCATGTGACCATCCTAGGTCTAGGATGACCCTGCTTGAGCAGGGAAGTTGGACCAGGTGACCCACTGTAGTCTTTTCCAACTTGATCCATTTTGTGATTCTGTGAAAGGATCCAAGAGACGAGCCAGCAGGAAGAGGAGGGTTGGAGGGGATCCCACACTCCTCTCTCCTCTACCCAGACAAGGGATCCTGTGAGTGCTTCAGCTTCTTGTCACCCAAAGCAGAAATGTCAGTGCCAAACCTCAGCAGAAACTTTGGCTTCACACAGAGCTAGGTAAAAGAAGAGAACACTAGAGACAATGAAACAGCAACTCCAAAATAGTTTGTTTGTGTAGAATCCTGAGACAAACCTGAGCTTCGGCAAGCTTGTTTCCAGGGTTAAGTCACGGAAGTTCCAGGATTAAAAACCTGCCTCCTAGGGCAATGGCCAGCAGAAGACTTCTTGACCTAAGTGGCAAAATGCTGGCACAGACTCATATATACACTGCGACAGGACCCCAGCTTGGCCTCAGTCCTGACATCTATGTCTTGTTCTTATCAAACCTAAACCACAAAAAACCATAATTTATTAGAACATAATTTAAAAGACTTTGCATTTGTGACAGAGAAAAATTAGAGGGTTTGGTGTAATTTTGGAAAGGAAAAAGGTTTGGTACAGGACAGTGTGAGAAAAAAATTCTGTCTAGAGAAAACAACCCTGTAGATATGTTTTATGTGTTGGTCATGCAATTAGAGCCAGTCTCACACAGCCCACAACTTATTACCTCTTTCACCTCTAAATAGGCTAGGAGACTTTTGAATGATTGCATCATCCTGCATCTTTAATAAAAGGGAATTTTCCTCCCAGGGTGCAGACAAGCAACAATACATCTTCCTCAGAACAAGGGCCATCACACCACAGTGTTGCTGAAATCGCATTTTCCAGCCACACAAAAAGATCCATGTAGGAGAGGCTTGGCCCTCAAAGCTATAATCTAGAAAATCCATTGTCCTTCCAGAGTTTGATAAAAGAGATGCAAGGACAGATTTGCCCAGACAAATGCTGAGCAATGACCTGAGGAAGGAAAGTTCAGACATACATATGCCTATGTTTTCTGAGAACCACCAAGACCATTCCCCATTTCCACTTTTAGCTCATGCATAATTCACACAGCACTCACTTTGCTACATTCACATGATGCTGTACTGTAACATCATGCATTTGGAAAAGGTTTGAGCCTTGCAATGATAAATTATTTTAAAAATTGGTTTTTTTTAACTTACTTGGATTGATCATCTTTGCTCACAAATTCTTCTGGGTCTGGACCTTCCGTGCAATTATTTATAACCATGACTAAAGAGTGAATTGAAGAGAGAAAAAGTCCTAGAAATTAGCTGCTTCCCTGATCAGTCTTTGATTTGTATCAAAGGAAACATTTGTTGGTTCCAGTAATTCATTAAGTCTCTATTGTTTCACATTGCACACAGCAAAATCTTTGTAAAGTGTTTTACCATTAAATCCCTTGCTGCTATTTGTGGCTCTGCTGTTATTCAATGAGGTTTTCAAGGCTCTGGCTCACAGCCTTGTGTACAGCTTCTTATAATGGCTGGTACTATGGGAATCAAAGACTCCATTTTATCAATAGATGGTACCTGTCACTTTGTAACATGCTTTTTATGGCAGGATATTTATTTTTCAAAGATGCATTCCTCCGGCTGTAATCCTGCATGTTCCTCCTTTACGCTTGCAATGTGCCAGGCTTTAAAGCAAAGGACAAAGCAGCTGAAAATAGGAGTCTTTCCACCCACCCAGCCCATTTCTTTTCAGATAGTGAGAAATTAAAACACAGGGCTTTGTGGATGAATTGCTGTCAGAGTCATTTGATAACTAGGATCCCAGTAGAAGCTTTTATAACAACATTAATAAAGATGTGCTAGCACTAAGATCCCTGCGTGCCGCATACCAATAACACCAGTTAGAATTACTGCCTTCAGATAACAAATCACATGTTTTTTAGGAGACAAAAAAATTTATTAAATCTGTCTTCCCTCTCTCCTCCCCAGGATTCAATAATGACTGTGGTTTTTTTCAAAAAGGTGCTCAGAAGCACAATGCTGCAGCATCACTGCCAGCCTGATGGCACTTCCTGGGTCCTGTGGTGGAGCAATTCACTCAGAAGAGGTTGGAAAAAAACACCCCTCCATAATTTGAAATCTGTTTCCTGCTTCACTTAATGTCATCAAAACAGGACAACTAATTGGGTAGGTTTTGTTAACGAGTGACAGTGGCATGGGTTGGGGCTGAAGGGAGGAGTGCCTCCCAGCGTGGCTTGGGAAGGCAGAAAGGATATCTGCAGCAGACTGCAACCTTTCTGTCCCTACACTCCCAAGACACAAGAAGTCAAACATGAATTCTGACAGCCTGAGGTGATACTGCCTTGCAGAGGAAAGGCCAGGCACATGCAGCACAGGGGGGTCTATGATTTCTTCTTCTCTCTCCCTACAGTTGAATGAATACTGGGCCAACCAAACTGTAATGTTGCCAAAGGAGATGACTCTGGGATGGAGCGGATCCAGCAGTAAGGGAGAGAAGATTCCAGACCTGAATCTTGCACTTAGCTCCTGGACAATTTTATTGGGTTATTTCTGGGATGTTTGAGATGCTGGGATGCTGTGCATAGCACATGCTCCACAGAAAGCCCACTAGCTGCTTGCAGCATGGAGACACAGCAGAGGAGAAAGGTACCAGACTACTGCAACTTTGGAGGAAGGATGCTTGGCACTTGTCTCAGAGGGATAAAGAGCAGCTGGGTTGTAGATAAATGAGATTGAACCAATTCTGCTTCTCTTCCAATTCTCACAGCAAACCCAGCTCCAAGGAAAAAGACCAGGATGACTGAGTTTTAACCAACAAACCTGGACCTGATGTTACAGACCAGCAGCATTGACTCTTCTGGAATATGAGACTCTCTATTCCTGGCTTTATGCAGTGCAAGTCAGAGGAATATAAACCTGGAAAGGAGATCCTGAGCCTGAAATACTAGTAATTTGCCAAATATGGGTCAAAAAATGTTATGAGCTGACAAAACTTTGTTTTAGTGATGACCAGGTTTTACATCACCACTATCTTATTCCAGATTCTCAGTACACTGATATGGAAAAATATTTTATTAAATCCTGCTTAAGTGTATTTCCAGTTGTTTCTATGTGAATTACATTACTTGACTTATGTAGCTTTTCCCATTGCTCCAGAATTTAGCATCATGATGTGCTTTCAGAGAATAATTACATCTCTTTGCAGCTTCAGAAAGACTAAAGCAAGCCCTTGCTTTTCCCTACCACAACCATCCCACAGGCTCTTCTCTGCAGCTCCTCTATCCTTCCTGAATGGGGATGCCACCAGCCTGAATGATACTTCCACTCCACTGGAAACAGTCATCAGGGATATTCTCAGCCTGGATTTGCCTTTCATGGTTGGATCACATTGATGACAATATTCACCCTGACAGACTCAGTGACCCTGTGCTTTCTACTCGTTTCCATTTACAGCTGATAAAGTACCATTTTTTTAGTGCAAATTCTCCACATTAGTCTTTAAATGACATTGCCCTTCATTCCACTGATGTTTATTACATTGTTTGCCCCTTTGGGACAGGCATTTTCTTCTGCCCAATATCCCCATCTTCTCATTTTGAGGATGCTTCCTACTCTCTTGTCACTCACAAACTTCAGAAAAACCCTCTTACTGGTAGTTTTAAGGATCATTCATGAACCTCTATCCCAACTTAATATTTCTACAGTACATATGTTTTTTTATAATTTACTTAATTAGGTATTTCCTATTTTTTAAGAAGAGCTTTAATATTTTATTCTGTTCCTTAAAGAGTGATGATTATGTCTGAGGTTATTTAATATTTAGGACAATACAGCAGTTTATCCCCCCTGTTCTCCTTAGTCTTAGCTCTTTCCCTCTCATCTTCTGTACTTCCATTATAGATTGCCATACTGTTGTTTATTTGATTTTCCCTTTTTTTTACATTAGATCCTCAGGCATGGACATAAAGGAAGTCCCTTCCATCCAGCTCCTTTCTTTTCCAAGTTAAAATTCTTATCATCATTTATGTCAGCTTTGAGCCAAAAGGATAGTGCCCCAACTGACAGGCAGCTTTCTACTTCTTGCAGTGATACACAGAATCAGACACTCAGCAGATTTTTGTGAGTAAAAGACATAGAAATGCACCCAAGTGGGTTTTTTTGTTTGGTTGGTTTTGGGTTATTTTTTTAATTCTGGGCACATACACTAGGAGGACTCTGAAATCTGTACCATTTCCCTGTTTTCCTCTGTAAACATGACCACAATACAGTATTTCATTTGCCTGTGGAATCAAGCGACTCTCAGTCCTGATGAGGCTTTTTATGCAACAGCATCAAAGGGAGTTTGAGGGGATCCAAGAAGAGAGGAGCAGCATTTATAATGCTTATATAATAATAATAATAATAATAATAATAATAATAATAATAATTCCTTTAGACAAATGAGCAAGACTCCTCTGAAACTCTGGGGTTGCCCATGTGTGTGGTGGGGCTGGCCCAGGCTGACCCTTCCAGGTGAAATGGGTGTGAATGTGGATGGCAAAGAGCAGGGAGCCTGTCTTGGGTGACAGTATCAAGTCCTGAACACCTGCATGTGCCAGGGACTAAGAGGTTCTGGCCAAACCTGGTGGTTGGAAGCAAAGCAGCACTTTTGTCTCTGTTATTTGCCTTGAGTACTACCATACTATCCCATCACTGTGACTATTAAGAGAAGAGAGAGAATATGTGAAAGAACCATAAACCCCGCATGCTGTGTTGCAGACACAACTGCCTTTTGTTTGTACATATAACCACTGTTACTCTTCAGCTAACAAATTTGATTTGTGGCCCTTAATATCTTCAAAGTAATGCTCTTGTTAATGGTAGTCATGTTATTGATTTTCATAGGGGCATTTTACTCCATATGAATCCATTGCTTTTAAGACAATTAATCATGCATCGCTAACTTAACTGCAATGGCGGTTTTAATGTGAATATTTAAGTAGTGCTTCACTTCAGGGTTTGTCAACAGCTACCATCTGAAGGCAATTTCAAAGCCTTAAGAAACTGCTTAATATAGCTATTGGATGCTTACCAGTTCATAAGACCCTGCCCCAGCTGCCTCATATATTTTATGCAGAACAAAATCTTCTAATTAAGTAGATGAAAGAAAAGAATTAACATACCACCTAGGGGACTGAGCATACATGATTATCAAGCACTATAAAAAAAATTAAAAAGACTTGCCCAGCTCAAAAAAAAGGGATTAAAAATGAGATGACTGGGGGAGAAAACTGTCATTACACTGCAACAGGGAAATGAAAGACTTCAGACAGAACTAATACCATAACTGATGTGCTGAAAGTAAGGTACAAGATTTTTTTGAACCAGCTATGTGTGTTTTTAAATTTCCTGAATCCACTTTCATTTCCCTTATTGGGATACCATTATGGAGATTTTCTCAAAGGGCCCCACACAGCTCCCCATGGCTGCAGGGATCCTCCCCACCTGGTGAGCATCCTACCCCCATCTGACTGCTGCAATCCTCATTAGAAATGAAGGCCTCCACTTCCAGTCCAGGTCCAACAGCAAAACAAGGCAAAGACATGTTCTCCTGACCTTCCACGAAGAGTCGGAGCAGCTCCTGTCCTGCTCTGAGCCCAAAGACTTCTACTGCTTCAGCAGCAATGTTTGCTACTTAATCAGTGGTAGTTGTGCTGCTGGCACCACCGCACCAAACTCCATCCTTCTCCCATGCCATGTGCACAGGCTGTATGCCTGGGAAGCAGAGGGGTGAAGAACAGAGCCAGAGCACTGGTTGCCACCAAACATAGGCACAGTTATGAAAGAGCTACCTGCCAACTCCTTTGGGTTGGGGGCCATGGGAAGGAGGTATTTTAATTTCAGGTTTAATGTGACAAACTTGATGACAGAAATTACAGGTGTGGTTTGTCCATACCACTTCCATTACCTCCAGGTTTCATTGCCTGCCTGCAGAAACATTTACCGTCATCAGGGCTTTTTCCAGCTTCTCCACAAACAAATATGTCTTTGACCACATCAAAAGACTTACTTGTTTTTTAATGAGCAACAGGCGCATTAGGGATATGCTCTTGCATACTGTAATTCACACACAGAGAGGGAAGTAGCCATCATCTCAGTATCAGAAGGATAGTCAGAAACTGAGTTAGTCCATGCTAGACTGGGCTGATAGTCACAAGTTTGAGAGTAGAGATCTTAAACACACTTAAAAGAGGCAAGAACTTGGAATAATTTTCAAAGAAAAATAATTAAATTTGTGAAGATGGATGGAAGAACAATGCAACATATGTCAGATGAGCCTAGCATCTTTCTTAGAAACTATAATTGATATTTTAAACTATAATTGCTATGCAATACTGAGACCAAAATTTCATTTATCTAAACATCTGTGAAACATCTGCTATACAGCCACACATGAGATAATTTTATTTTGAGCAGAATGAGTACAAGCCATGTAGTGTAGGTATGCTTGAAGGGAGAATGTCAACATGATGGGCTGGAAGATGGATAAAGTTTTTCAAGAACTGGATTTGGCTTAGTTTTAGCAGTATTAATAGTATGAGAAGTGGACAAGTGGTAACAAAACTTGCCAAGTACACTATCTTCAGTATGGCGGAGACTGTCACACAGGGAGAGGGAGTCATAAGGACAGGAGGAATCCCAATGGGGTACCATAACACACAAGGACATGCACTTCAGCAATAGTAATAAAAAAGTGCACTACAATCTGAGAGTTTCTGAGCTGGTAACAAACACATAAAACAATGTGTGGATGTGTGTGGATGCACAGGAGTACCTACATGAACATGTACACTTGTACATACACAAAAGCACGTGTGTATTCACAGATATCTCCACGCCTTGCAGACATGAAAAGGCAAGTGAAAGTTTGTGGTGACTCCATCAAAACACATACTGTCCTTGGGATGTCACACAGTTCCAGCCACCTATATAAAAGAAAGCTGAATTTAAACTGGACTAGGCTCAGGAGAGAACTTTCAGTATGAGCAGAGATACTCAGAGTGTTTTGTAGAGTTGATTAGGACAACTTGGTTTGCTTTGCTGAGCAAGACCTGTGGGAAGGACAAGGCTCCTCTACCTCAGATGAGTAAACTCTGGAAAGGGAAAAGCTATTTCAGATAAAATACAACATTGGTACAACAGCAACAAAAGGTACAAACCAACCAGGAAAAATGAGATTGGAAATCAGGAGGTTGTTTCTGACCACTGGAGCCAGCAAAAACCACAAAGTGAGGCCAAGGCAGTCCCAAGGGAGAAGACAATGCAGGGAACCTTTCTGGATTGTACACACAGAAATGTCACAGGCTCAGCAGCCTACTGCACATAATTTAGTGGTTACAGCTGGTGATGTCTAGGTGAAGGGTGCTTCGTTATGTGATGATACCAAGGTAAATTTTAAGTGACCCCAACTCCATTGCAAACGTCTCATGCAGCTCTATTATGCATAAATCACTTAGCATACTAAAATATATTACAGGAAGAAATCTGTTGCCTAGGGCCCTTAATAAGGGCTTTTAAATGTGCCCTCTTTAGTCCTGTTGCTGCCTGTTTGAAATACAAATAAATAAATAAATAATCAGTGCATATTTATTTCTATCTATTTTATAGTCAAAATGCAAAATACCTCTGTCAAATACCCTTGTTAATTACTTTCTATGTGATGTCTAGAAGAAAATTAGACAACTAATAAAAACTATACTCACTATTTAACAATTATATTGAAGAAAGGTCTTGAGGACTCCACAGCAAACAATACACAAAATTACAAAGAGATAAAGGAAGCATAAATAGCACTCTGTTGCAAGGGGCAGTAATGTTTTCTTCAATATTTGGGAAATAATTAGGGAATCTTACTCTTTATCAATGAATAATAGTACAATATCCCTGTTGTATTTGAGGCACATAAACTTAATGTTATCCAGAAACTCGTCTTTCAGATCAACCTTCTTGGACAGAAAGAGGTGTACAAGAGTAACTAAGAACTGTTTATCACCACTGACTGTGTCTAGCCCTCTAAAATATTTTTCTTCTGTAGCAAGCATGAGCAACCTAATTCTTCCAGCAATTCTTATTTATTATAATTTAGAACTGTTTTAGCAAGGTTGGTGAGGAAGCTCCAGTTTTACATCCAAGAATGAGAATATAATCAGAACCACTATTTTCAACAGGAAATAATTAAATTAAGGGTATTTCCTTCATGTGAGTTTTTCCTTTGATGGATTTAAATGTCCCTCTTTCACCTTTATTCATAACCTTTTAGTAGATCTGCTTCAAATCAAGGAATTCTGAGTGGTAATTCAACTCTTTCATGGGGACATGTAGACACAAAATAATGGCAATACTCTTCTGCAGGCAGATAAATAAATGATACCTTCTAAATCCAGAAGGAGTGCCTACAAATTCTTAATTCCAACCAAAGTCTAACACATCTATTTAACTATTTCTTCCTAAATTACATTATTATTATTTTATAATTATATCCACAGAAAGTAAAACATTTTAAAAGAGGAAATTATTTTCACTGAAATGAATAGCCACACTCTCTATATATATATATATATAGATGTAGATGTGTGTGTGTGTGTGTGTGTGTTCAGTATCTTCTCAGTGTGAGCAGAGATGTGTGATTTAGTGGAGTCAATTTTACCTGGAGAGGTAAAATTCTGGCTGTGTGGCAGCTAGTAACAATACTGTGCTCTGGAGTGTTATTACAATTACAGGTCTGAAGACATCATGATAACAAAAGTTAAGATTTTTGTATATATTTATGAAATTCTACTTATCTCTGTGGGTAGTAACATATCCTCAGGTACAGAAGAAAATGTCTTCAGTGCATTAATATTGATGGTATTATTTGTGTCTTAGAATTATGAGTGCAGGATGTTAAAAAAAACCTTTAGTACTAAGAAGTCACATGTTGCTTCAAAGATAATCCTCCAGGGATAAATCTCAAATGTCAGCTTTATAAAGCTTCACACAGAGCATAAATGAAAGAGCAGGGGGTCTGCAGTAAATGAGGTAAAGAAGTCACATTGTAGATACAACTTTGCAAACACGATTCTTATCTAATTTCATTGATTTATTCAGGCTTTGCATTTTGCATCTTTCAAAGGGTGGAAGAAGTTGACACAAGACTTGGTTCCATCTGGTTCAGTCTGTAAAACTGGAGATGTGAGTGCAAATGAAATATAAGGAGGAACCCAGAAGAGACTCTTTCCTATCCTTTGTCTTTTTTTTTTCTCTCTAAAGGACAATTCAGTGCTGTGAGCTGGAGAACAGTGAACTCCCACAGCCATAAGGATCTTCTCACATCTGAAAATACCACTACTGCTACTTATTTTTCTCCACAATTCCCTGTTTTCCTGTTGATCAAGCTGTACCACAGAGCCACCAGAGAGAAATGCCACAGCCAGCTAAATTTGGACCACTTGCTGTTCTTCAGATGGAAAAAAAAATGGGAAAAAATGTGCTCCCAAATTACTGTTTCTTTTTCCATGTCCTGGTCAAATGCAAACAGCTGCACACTGAGAGTCACAACATTATTGTGCACTATTATAGACTAGCAGGAGATGCTGAGATCAGCTTTAGCATAGCCCCGAGGAGCACACAGGGTGTGACTGCACAAAGCACTCCATCACCCCAGCACCACTGGGAACACTCTGGGCTGCTTTTGGGCAGTGACTGAGACCCAATGGCTGAAATCTCTAAGAAAGAATGAAAACATAAATGAATAATATCAAGCTGAAAAGGCACTGACACAGTTTGGAAAGAAGTAGAGGAAGAAAGCATTTCAGAGAAACTGCATGGAAAAGGAATGATTTGCATAAAAGCAGAACACTGTCCTGAAAATATGTTTAAGGAAAAAAAAATAAATACAAAAATGAGAAAAGGCACAGAAATATTGGATTGAAAACAAATAAGCATATCTAGAAATATAGATTACTACTATCTAAACAGGAAGTATACAGGGGACAGAGGGAAACAGTCACAACAAATCCCCAAATCTAGGAAGCTGCATTCAGAGAGGATCTGAAGCTTATATAGCCTTCCAGGCCAGGGCCATATAACCAACCACCAGTAAATTTAGACCTTTTTAGCTGTAATGCAAACTCTTCTAACAGAGCAAAACAAAGGGTTCATGTCTCTAAAGGTTTTGCCATGGGGAAGTCAGCTGGGAGGAGCCTGGAGAGGACCAGGAGCAGAGAGGGCGATCCCCTGCCAGAAGTGAGGGCCCTTCCCAGCAGAGGCAGCATGCCAGGAGAGCAAGGAGTATCACCTGATGAACCTTCAGCACTCAGAAACAAGGGCAGTGTCAGCTGTGAGCTTGTCTAGCTCACACAGGGACAGGTACCCATGGAAACCCAGGAGCACATCCCCAGCTGGGGTTCTCCAAAGTACCCCCATTTAAGCAGCTTTTTGGGACACCCAAAAGCACCTGAGAGTGAGTACTACCTGATACTGGTAACACTAAGCAGGGAGATGACTATCCTGATTAATCAATAACCAGGGAATGACAGAGACTCCAGGTAGCTGCCTTGGAGCAGTGAGAGGAGGAGTCACCTTGTTGGGACACTGCCAGGCATCACCCCACAGCATCCCCAGCAACAACAGCCAGAGTCCCAGGGCACAGGGTGGCAGGGGGTGTGCCACTCCTCAGGGTGCACAGGGGGCCATGAGGGACACTGCCCTGGGCAGCGTGAGGTAGCAGCTCTGCTGTGGGCACGGCAGGTGCACCCTCTGCTCCACAGGAGGGGCTGTAATCCACACTGCCTGGGAGGGGGGCTCTTAAATGTTGGGATTGTAAGGGCATGCTTAGAAATCTGCAGGCATTTATTGACATTTTGCAAGAGTCTAGTGCTGTGGTTTATGCTGTGTTACTGATAACAGGTTAAATATGCACTGCTAATAAATCAATAGATTGCTTTAATTTCAGTTGCACTTAAACCATGTAAGCTGGCCAGTTTCTCCATGCAGTAGAGCTGCATATGCCATTGGTACTAAATGAAGCCAGGACTGTTTACACCACAGTGGCAGCACTAATTGTGACTCTGGGAATATTAACTTTCACAAGCAGTTTTAGCATCTAACCTACCTTCCAATGCTCTCCTGATGGTGATCACTAGAACAGTGCTGTGCACAGTGCTCTTCGTGTCAAGTTCCAAGGTAATTCTTTCATAGCTCAGGTTACAAAAGACATTTTGTCTCTTTCCAGTTTCCTGGAGCAGTTGCACAGTATTAGATTATTTCAGATAAAAGTTTCAGTAGTTAGTAAATGAACTTGTGATTCTTAATGACAGCTGTGAGAGCTCAGATCTTTGCTACTGTCATTGTGTTGCTGGACCATGACTGAAGAAACAACCACAATTTGATCTGTTGGAGAAATGCAGTGAAATGCAGAGTAACAGGGACTGTGTGCATATTGTCAAGGCACCTAAAACAGATGAGAGCCGACCTTCATTCTCCACTGACTGCTGGACAGCTAAAACTCTGATCCAAAGCAGGATATCTTCTAGATCATTAAAATTATAATTTTCATACTAAAACATGTGAAAGAACACTGCCCTGTTCCTATTATGCTGATGCTGACACTCTCCTGGGTAAATGTCAGCGTAAGCTCTGCATTGTGGACATATTTCAGTGATGTTCTTGAGTATATTATTCAGGGAATTTAGGAAAAATACTACAAAAGAAGAATTTCAGGTCTCACAACGTTGTGTTTCTGGTCAGGTTTCATAAAAAGAATCCCAAATCCCAGTAGTTGATGATAAAAATCTCCATTACAGACCCAACTAAAATAAATAGTCAGATCTGTATGATCCAGATCAGCACATTTGCCTGAGTGAACCATCACAATTTATCTATACATAGAAGAAAAGCAATCAGAAGACTATATCTCACTGAACACCTTATGAATATTTCTACTGCATTACAAAAGAAAAAAAAAAAAAAAAAAAAGAGAGAAAAGCCTTGTTTTGCTAACTGAATTCTATCAGAGGAAAAGGATGTATTTCTCAGGGCCACTGTGAATTGACTGGAAAACCACCAACATCCACCAAAACCACGTTTTTACATGGAGTTGAAGAGTATGCCACATCTTCCATTCTGCTTCCCAGTTCAACAGTGAATTTGCCCTGATTTGTTTACTACAAACACAAAATGTACTTCCATGACCCCTGCAAACTGGGAGCTGCTCTATTTGAGCAGTGACCCCCAGAACACCCTGTAGCTCCCAACATGGATCGACCCTCTCCTTTGGGCCAGAGGTGCTCCCAGTGACACTTCACAGTTCAATGCTTGCCAGTGCAATGGCTGGCTTCCTATTCTATGGAAAGAGCAGCTGGAAAATCAATAGTACTTTGCTGATTAATAACTGATTTTTCCACTGACCAAAATGTAGCACTGGCCCCACTGTAGCAGGCTGCACAGGCCATGCATGGTGGCAGCTCCACTCTTAATGTTACAGAACTGAAAATTCCTTCCTTCCTTCCTTCCTTCCTTCCTTCCTTCCTTCCTTCCTTCCTTCCTTCCTTCCTTCCTTCCTTCCTTCCTTCCTTCCTTCCTTCCTTCCTTCCTTCCTTCCTTCCTTCCTTCCTTCCTTCCTTCCTTCCTTCCTTCCTTCCTTCCTTCCTTCCTTCCTTCCTTCCTTCCTTCCTTCCTTCCTTCCTTCCTTCCTTCCTTCCTCTTTTCCTCTCATTTTCCCATCTCTCCTCACCTCACCACTTCCATTCCCACAGCAGGGTTCCAGGAGCGCAGGGATTGCAGGCACTGAAGGAATTGCAGGATTTGCAGGAACCGCAGGAATTGCAGGAGCTGCAGGGATTGCAGACACTGAAGGAATTGCAGAATTTGCAGGCATTGCAGGAACTGCAGGAATTCAATGAATTGCAGGAACCGCAGGAATTGCAGTAGCTGCAGGAACCGCAAGAATTGCAGGAACTGTAGAGATTTCAGGGATTGCAGGAATTGCAGGAACTGCAGGAATTGCAGCGACCGCGCCGCTCCCCCGCCTCGCCGGCCCCATCGGGGCCGCCAGGTGGCGCTGCAGCCCGCCCTCCGCTCCTCGCCCCGGCCGGGCTGAGGGCTGAGGGCTGAGGGCTGAGGGCTGAGGGCTGAGGGCTGAGGGCTGAGGGCCGGCCCGGCTGCTCCGCCGCAGGGCCCCTCCGCGGGGCTCTATTTTGAGCCATCTTATTTATGTTCCCTTCTGTTTCATCTCGCTGTAGGCGTGAGGAAGAGGCTGTCAGTAACTCCAGGAAGCTGCAGGGCATCTCCCGATCAGGCTGCCCAGGGAGGTGGTCAAGGAAGACGATGGTGTGTCGGATAATGCTGAAGACCTCAGGTCAGGCGACGTGGGCTCTGGCGCTCCATGCACCGTCGGAAAAGTGAGAACTGGTGCTTCTCTTCCATCACAGCAGCGCCCAGGGCCTGGCGAGGATGCTGGCCAAGTGCTCTGGCGTCCTGCAGCTCTGAGCAGCCAGAGCGGGTTTTGGGCAGGTAAGCCTATGCAGCTCGGCGCTTTGCAAAGCTCTGTGGCAGGATCTCATTAGCCGCACTTTAGGAAGGGCCTGCACACGCTCAGACAGCCCGGCACACCGAGGCTGGAGGCTGCAGCACAACTGCTCCCCGCCTGGCTCTAGAGCATCCTAGAGTGATGGACAGCCGGAGCAAATGGCTCACAGGGGTTAAAGGCAAGGCTGTTAGACCATCTAAGAAAATATTTTGTGATATGAGCCCTTTAGTTTAAATCCTGAGGGTTTCCTCTTCTGAGCTCTAAATATGTCCCTTGCTAAAGTATGTTTTCTTGCAAGGTATTCAGCATAGATAACCAGAAATGGTGAGTTCACAACCCACATCTATCAACCCACATCAACACAAGGTTATTCGGCTTTGCCATTTCAAACATGCTTCATTTTCCATTTGATTTGTTACTTTTTATCCATCTGCCTGTGGTTCCTATAATACCTTTCTCCAGTAGTTCAAAGAGCTCTTTAGCCCCCAGAATTTTCTTCTCATGAAGGTATTTATGAGACAACTCTGGATCTTTCTCCTAACCCCATCAGCAGGAAAGCTTGTCCTGTGCCGCAGGGCAATCCCTTGGAGACTTGTTTCTGCTTCATGAAGCCTTCTGCACTGCTTAAAATTTTTCAGCAAATGAATGTGACTGCCCTCACTACTTGCAAACAGTGTTAGTGTGTAGCATGCCAAATGGAAACATGCACCGAGATATAAAATCAAAGGTCTTGATTCCTGTCCACATTGGAGACCTTCAACTAACTCTGGCAAATTACTTTTCATTTAGATCCAATGTACAGCTCCCCTAAAACGTTGGTGTTGGAAAGGGGCCAGACTGTAGATAAGAAATGACTCTCAATTATTTTTATTGACTGAATACCAAACCACAGACCGTACCTCTAGGGTTACTGCACTTTTGCTCCTTTGCATTATTAGACTGGCGCTCCCACACCAAGAGGCATCTATGCACACATCCAAAGTATTTATAGTGAAATACAAAGATTTATTTCCATCTTGTCTTATTTAGTGAGAGCAAAGGTGCAGTTCCTGAGGAGGCTACTGCTCTGTGTTAGACTGGATATGGGAGACCTGACCGACTTCTCTCCACCCCTACCTTGGCATAACTTTTTTCACTCCTTTAGTGGATACACATGTCTGATTTATGTCCGCACTAATAAAACAAGAATCAGATCTGCTGCTTGTGCCCTAAATTTCCATTATCCTGGACCACCTGCTAAGGCACCCTTGCTTCTGCATTCAGAAATTTCCTTTGTTCCCTTTCAATATGCCATTAGTAACAGCTAAATAGGGGGGCTGAAAGGCGATAAATACATCTGCATTTCTAAGCATGGCTGATGCTTTCTTTGCTTAGAACTTACATGCGGCATCCAGTTGCCTGAGTCATTAATTCCCGTTTTACAGAGGCTGCCTCTGTTATTTTTATGCTTTGTCCTTGATGTTTGCTTACACTGTCCCTGTTTTCCATGTCAGAGAGCACAAGGTGCTGTACCCCATTAAGGATGACTAATACACAGACAGAGAGGAAAAAAGAGAAAGATTAAACCAGGAAGAAATGCATACTAAAACCATCACAGAGTACTTAACTGAAAAACCCTGCTGCTCACATGAAAGCAGTCTGGGAACAGAGACTATTAGAAAATGAATACACATGACTGAGGTGGAAATACAATTAAACCACCAGAGTAAAATAACAGAAAATGTAGTAGTAAGGTTAATAATAAACTCCTGTCATGAAAGCACAAAGTGTAGAAGGGAAATTACACTGCCAGTCATCATCTCTTTATTAGGAAACTCGTTAAACCAGAGCAGTACCACTCCTTTTAATGGAAAATTTAGATAGGCTTGAGCAACACCCAATTGGTAAGAGGCAGCCATGTCCGGGAGAGCTCTACACAAATGTGAAGAAAGGATGATGCTGCTGCAGATGCTAATGCAATATTTTCATTAATTGGTTTATGCACTTATGGTGAATATGCATCACAAGCACAGCTTATTGCTCACTACTTCTCCCTTGGCTTCCTTTTATCTCATTCTGCCTCACCTACCTTGCAATTTAAAGTGCTATATTTCAATTTCATGACAGGACAATCTGTAGCAAAATCTTTGCTCCTCTCTGCTTCAATCATCCCAGCTCATCTGATTCCTGCTTCACCAGTACTCAGTTCTCTTCATATTGCCTGTCCCAGTTTCATGCTTGGTGCTCCCAAATCCTCTCCTAAAGTTTATTTTTCCCTGCCTCTGCCTTTATCTGGAAGCTAACCCAATGCACTTGGCTCCTTGTGCAGCTAGATCACCTTGTTCAGGAGTTGGGGATGTTAATAGACTGGAGAAATCAGGAATCTTGTGGTGGGCAAGAAGGGGAGTAGGGATGAGGACATGCATAAATGTGGCTGCCTGCACAGCTTTTGCCCAATATAAAATTCAATAACAGTGAAATAAAAGTTTTGATGAAAACAACACATTTACAAAAGCGTTTCAGGTCTGTTTTTTATTGAAAGCGAAAGCTCTGTCAATACAATTTGCTGAGGCTCAGAGACCTTTAAATAATTAGAATAACTCTTCTGCATCTAATTTGAAAAGTGCAAGGGTTGCCAAAATAGATGTTGTTTCCATGTATTCCTCTGTGGGTATATATTATAAGCACACACTCAAATATGCATTCATATTGGAAGCTAGTAATCCTTAGCTGTAATTCTCCAACTACAAGTTTCCAAGGTAAGGATACCAGTGCAAAATTTCACAATAATTGTTTTTCATTTTTTTACCATTACAATAATGTTTTAAAACACTCTAGCTACAGTGCCAAATGACAAGTCATCTTCAAATTGCTTTAAACCCAAATGTTAAGCACCCAGAGAGGCTTAAAAATACAGACTTGGGCCTGAGTGCACCCTTCCCAATGAGCTTCATAGCATTTCCAAAACCTTGTTCAATGCTATGAAAAGTGCATCTGCTTTGAGTAGGAGATTCTCACATTCTTTGCACTTTCTAGATGTAGAAAACTACTGCCTCCATGTTTATCTGCTGTACCATTCTGTACTTTAAGGTGGTGAATAATGTCATGGCCTGTTCCATGGCCACAGGCTTTGAGGTGTTCAGGCATGATGTCACTGGTCACAACCAGTGATACTCCAAGGTGTACCTTCTCCAGTGTGGCGTCATCCTCAGCTGCATCCCTTCAGAGGTACAACTGCTGCAGCACAGATATTCCGGTTGTCCTGCACCCACACTGACTCATCCACTGGTCAGAGTCTCTTCAACTCAAGCTGTCACCAGAATTACAGCCTGTACAGCAGCACAGAAACAGCAGCAATGCCCTGGCCATCAGCCAGCCCAGGCTGTTATCTAATGTTCCCCAGCCCAGCAGAATAAGATGATAAGCAGCACAGCAAGCAGTAAGAGCAGAAAGCAGCCACTAACGAGCACTCCGCTCTGATACACAGTCAGGCAAGTGAGTCTGATGGCAAGCACAGAAGCCTGCCCATTAATAGCTAAACAGCAAAAACAGCTACAGATTCAATCCAGCACATTCTAATCAAATCTGTCGTTATCGTGGACACTTTGATCCCCGTGATGGGCACCAAAAAGAAATAATACGGTTTCAGCCCAGCCAGCAACTAAGTTCCACACAGCTGCTTGGTCTGCCCCCTCACCTCAGTGGCATGGGGGAAACAATTGGAAGAGTAAAAGTGAGAAAACTCACAAGTTGACATAAAGACAGTTTAACAGGTAAAGCAAAAGCCACACATGCAAGCAAAGCAAAACTGGGAATTCATCCACCACTTCCCATGGGAAGGCAGGTGTTCAGACATCCCCAGGAAATCAGGGTTCCATCACATGTAACAGTGACTTGGGAAGATAAACTTCATCCCTCTAAAAGTCCTCCCTTGCCTTTTTCTTTCCACTGTTATATACTACTTTATATATAGCATGACATCATATTCAGGGTATGGAGTATCCCTTTGGTAGTTGGGGTCACCTGTCCTGGCCATGTCCCTTCTCACTCGTGCACCTCCAGCCTCCTCTCTGGTGGGGTGGGGTGAAAAGGCCTTGACACTGTGCAAGCTCTGCTTGGCAGTAGTGAAAACATCCCTGTGTTATCCAACTCTGTTTCCAGCACAAATCCAAAACACAGCCCTATACTGGCTATTGTAAAGAAAATTAACTCTACCCCAGCCAAAACCAGCACAACGCTTTGAAGAGGGGTCCATTTATATAAATATATACATGTAAGTATAATATATGTATATATGAATGGAACACTGCATTCAATATGAAAATGGGTAACTCAACACACGGACAGTGGTGTTGAATGCCCCTTCAGCAAGTTTGAAGATGATGCCATGTTGAGTGGTGCAGTTGACTCACTGCAGGGAAGGGATGGCACCCAGAAGGACCTTGACAGGCTTGAGAAGTAGCCCATGCAAACCTCATGAAGTTCAACAAGACCAAGTTCAAGGATGATTCATCATTGGAATTGCTCAAAACCAGACTGCATGGGGCTTTGAGCAACATAGTCTAGTGGAAGGTGTCCCTTCCCGTAGCAGGAGGGCAGGATCCTTGAAGATCCCTTCCAACACAAACTGTTTTATGAACACCATATGTGTAATACTCTCTCTCCAGTTGCCTTTCAAATCCTGAAGAGAGAAAGAAATCTGAGTATAAGGATGTGGAAAGCTAGCTGGAGCTGTGACCTCCCCAGTGCTTTCACCTCCATCCCTGTCCAGGCTGCTGAGGGAGCATGGACTTGCACACTCCACTGGTGTCCCAGCCCCAGCACAGCAGGTCTGGTGAGGAGGCTGCCAAAGGTTAAAAAAACAGTCAGAGCCAAGAGAAAAGTGAGGGAGATATTCGTGGGAGCAGAACTGTCTAATGTTTCATGGTATCTTGTTTCTCATGTGGGGGATACTTGTGCAGGAGGGGTGAGGGTAAGAGGAAGCTTTGTTTCTAAGAGCTGCCTTTTGCTCCAGCTGTTTATTGGACTTGCCACTGGCAGGATTTGGTCTTGCATGCTGTTTTCTCTTTTGATTTTAGCTCACTGTGCCCTGGGGGAGCCTTGGAGAGTTGCATCCCTTCCCCCTGCCTGCCTTTATTGCTGGTGTTCTCTGTTTTCCTGCAAATTGTTTTCTCTGCTGCTGCAATGGGTTTTCACTCTTTGAATTTCTTTCTAAGATTTTCAAGGCTGCGATGGCCCTCAGTAAGAGATCCCTGGAAGCAAATGAGTTTGTATCAAGCAAATGAGTTTGTATCAATCAAACCTGGACAAAAGGAAGTGTAATTAACACTTAAAGACATCAACACACAGCTCATAGCAGTGTGGTGATAAAGCCAGGCCTTTAGTCTTCAGATCATCATATGGCTGTAGGGCTGACCTAACTGAGCCCCCGTCACAGAGTACAAGGATGCCATCGAGTTGTGTTCACCACAGGAGTCCTGGTACTAGCAGTGGGCCCTGCAGCCAGTGCTGTAGTCACCCTCCTCCTCTGCTGTGCTCCTGGCCAGCCCAGCCCCTCAAAATGCTGGTCACAGAGAAATGGGCAGGGATGTGAAGACACAGGGTGCAAGGCAATGATGCCTCCTTTTAAACACACTGTAGACATGTGGGCTGTCTCCCAAGACAAACACTATAAATACTAATTCATAAACTAAGGGAAAGAACTAAAATGGCTGGAGAAGGCAGACCCTGTATTTTATTTAATACCCTGGTGGTCAGTGAAACCTCACCTTTAGAAAGAGAGAAATGCAGGGTCAGCACCTTCACAACCTGGAAGAGCTCTGAACAACACTTCCCATCACATCAGGTGGGACCACCAGGTGATATGAAATCTCTTTCTCCTCCCTCTCTGGCCATGTGATTTCTGCCCTCACTGCCATCCACCTGCTGGCATCACTTCAGTCAGTTTATAGAAACCACAACTTCTTTCCTCCCCTTCATTTCTGGCATGACTAGCATATATCCTCATGGAGAAGACATGCTTCTGGGAGGTGACAAAGGTAGGCTTAAGGCTGGGATAGGACTGGAGGTAGTTGCTGAGCTACTGAGTCAAAAAGATGCAAGAGCAAAACAGTTTCATGGAATCCTGGAACTGGCACATGGGGACGCATCCCCACTCCAGGTGTCAGCAAGATGGTGCTGAAGCTCAAGAGAAAGGTCTGTGAGTGGCACTGGGTAACAAAATTGAAGTTAGGAGAATGAGCTCTTTCATAACTGCTAGTCCTAATAGTGGAAAAAGGGGAAGAATCTCTGTTGTACATTTCAACTGACTGTATGGTAGCATAGCCTCTACATTTACTTCTCCTTAGGTTAAGCTATAGGAGAAATGCTTAAAAACATGTAAATAAGAAGTGACAGAATGCAGACCTTAAACATCTACTCTGATAGCCTGAAAGAAGCTTTTAATAGAGGGGAAAATAATCCTCTGACAGAAAATAAACCTCAGGGGGAAAAAATATGCAAAACTTGAATTCAAGGGAGACAGGAAAGGACGTTCCTTTGGGATTGAAATTGGATCCAGAAATCATATTTGCAAGAAACCAAACCAAACCAAACCAAAAAACCCGAAAAATCTCTCAGACCTAAATTGTGCTAATATTTGCAGTTCCTGAACAGCTCCGTCTTCCCTCTCCTGCCATGGGTGAAGCTCTCACTCCATGGCCTTCTTTGCTATGAAATTTAAATTACTTAACTATAAATTGCTTTCCAAACAGTAGCACCTTGTATTTTAGTCAAAGCCACTGGTGATATTTCTAGGTTTCCTAGAAATGCATTCAGAAAGACTTCTATTGATTTAGACCTTCACACAGATCTATTATTCTCAGCAAAATTCTCCAGGGGGTGAAGTTTGTTTTTCAGACCATGCTCATGCCAAGCAATCCTGCACCAATCAGATAGGGCATTTGACAAAAGTGGCTTGGGGAAGATAGAGTCATGGAGAAAATAATGGAAGAAAATTGTATTATTCTGGATGTTTAATTTGATTTTCTTCCTCCTAGTTTTCCTGTAGACCTTTTTCTGGTGTGAGGCTGGAATGAGTAATTGAACCTGACTGTGGCACATAGTGGAGATGTGAATTATTTTGGCCCCACCCTTGCAGTGAACCTTGTGCAGGTAGAAGTCTGTCTGCATTCATGCACTAATGAATCCACATAAGGTCAAACCCTCTGCAAGTTGATGCAGGAAGCCTCTCATTTACCTAGGAGAGCCCTCAGCTGTTGGAGGGAAGCTGCAGGATATAGAGGAGCTGTCCAAGGAGCTGCAGGGTATAGAAATACCTACAGAGGAGGGAGCTCTTTGCCAGCCTCTGCTGCAGCTGGAGGAGAAGAGAATGGGCTTAGGACCCACTTGCCTGTTTTTTTAATAAGACTCATAGGGTTGCTCTTGCTTAAGTGCAGATGCATTTTAAATTTGGGGTTAATAAAATTCTATTTTTCTTTTATATTCTGCATTAGACAAGAGCACTGAGCACAACTCTGTTTTGGGAAGGTTTGATAATGAGACCTCAGGAAAACAAGAATAGGGAATTGCAAAGGATGAAGCTTCTCTTTGGGAAGGTGTCCCTTAAGGCAGGGTTGTGTGTGTCTGAGTGCTCTGCACTCAGGTGTTACCTCTTGAGTCATCAGCAGTGACAAAGCAAAGGGCAGCACAGCTGGGACAAGCACTGCAGCCCTGTCTGAGGAGCACCCCTTGGGCCAGGGCTCACAAGGAGGCAAGAGGCAGGAAGCAGGCAAACCCTTGCAAAAATTTTGAGGTTTTTCTTTGAAATTTCTTTTTTCTATGACTGGGGAAGAGTTGCTCATCAAGGGGAGGCAGATAAAGTAATTTGGTCTCCTGGGTTTCCAGGCTGCACTCTAAGCCAGTGCTGTTCAATTTTTTGGGGGGTACCAGGCAGGTGATTTAACCTCATGCAATCTTCTGTAAAGAAGCCTCCTGTCAAACAAGTGGTATCAGTGTTTATGTTTTGAAATCAGAGAGGCTGGACAACCTGGGATTCTTCTTCTGCTTATTGAATATTTCACATGCTCCTTATATTATTTTAGAGTCTGCTTTTTTTTTTTGTTTTCTTTTAATTGCGATGGTAAAAAATCACTCGAGTTTTATTTCCAGAAAGCTATAAGGAGCTGAAGAAAAGGTTTTAATAATGAAAATGTCTGGTTTATTGCATTTCTGTCTGGAGCAGCAGTAGGTATATATTTTTATACCTAGAAGGTGTAAAAGGAACATATCTCCTTTTTGAGGAGAAAAGGTCTGTTAAACAAACACACAAAAAAGCCTGTTTAGCATTGAGGGAAGTATCTTACTCTTCTGTAAGAGCTTAAAAACTTCTCAAGCTTCCTTTAGTTTTCTACCTCTGTGACAAAGTCACTGAAATTAGATTATGCTGTGACTGGAGCTTCTTTATGTGCAACCAGTGCTGTGAGCCCTTCATCCTGGTGCATTCTGTGACTTCTTGTTCCCTGAAACGAAATAGTGAGCAAGTGAGGACAAATGCCTGCGTTTACCCTGTAGTCATATGAATGACACAATAGGAACGTTGCATGGAAGGCTTTGCACAAACAGTGGCTAGTGGTCTGACACTGTTAAAGTCAAGCTACCCACCAAGCTACCAAATGGCAAAAATTTCATTTAAAATTTAAAATTACTCTTGGCACCTGACCTGACATTGTGAATATGCACCTGTATAGAGAGCCTGTGTGTGAGCAAAAGGAGCATGCCCACGATGTTTTGCATCATGAAAAAAAAACCCTCTGGTATAGGAAGGAGGGGCTTTGTTTAAAAACTAAAAAACCAGCATAAAAAAATGTAGAACAGTAAAATTAACATTAGTCACAAAACACCTCGCAAGAACATGAAGCAAAAAAATTGGAATGATCATTGCTATTTGATGCATCCAAACAGATATATTAACTGATTTTCAAAGGTATTTTAATCTTGCTTTCAAATTTCATCCATTCACACTGTAAATACAGGTGGAAGTGAAGGCAATGAATTATGAGAAGAGAAAGGACTAGCAAAAGCAGCTCTTAAAATAATATATATAATTTAACACTTAATCCTTTAAAGGATTCTGAGAAATAATTCAAACTTTAAATAGTGATCTAAAAAGGACTAGTCTCATGGAATGAATTTGATGACTGTGACTCCATCTCTACATCACAATCTAGTTATAATAATGAAATTAACATATTTATCAGATAGAGGTCAGGGTGGGATTTGAAAACACTGAATTGTGTCTGTCCATTGGGGTCTGCATCATAGATGAGGTTTTCTGAAAAATCTACTTAAATATGCATAGTATTTTAAAAGCAATACTATTGATGGACACTCCATGGAGTTCCCTTTTCCTTTATTAATCACAAAATAAAGTTAATTTTGACCAGGTACATCCATGAAATTAATTTCAACAAGAGCACAAGATAGATTATCTAGACAGGCAAGCTGTATTCATGTGAGCTGGTTCTGAGGAAATTTCTCCAAGAGTATTTCAGGATTTATCCTGAACAACCTCTCAACTGTTAATGATCATTTCTGAAAATTGCAGGTGGACAAGGAATTTTTACTGTGAAAAGTGAAAAAACCCTCTCTATTTAGAGCAAGGCTAGAAAGAAATCCATGGGACGTGTAGTGATGGATGAGTTTAACTTCAGTACCTGGAAATGCTCTCACTGAGCAGACACTTGAATAGAAAACAATAATAGAAAATATACAGGTTTTTAAAGAGTAAATCATATGATGCCATTCTAAAAAAATCTGAAACATGGATAGAAACCTAGCAAAATCTTGAGGAACCACAGACAGAATTTATATTGACTGTACCACAGCTTTTGATATACCCACACAATGTTTTCAGAAGCAAGCTGAAGAAAAATGATTCAGATAAAATTATGAGGTGTATGTACAACTGATTGCAAATTACTCTTTGAGTTTGTCATTCAGTGTGTTCTTTTAAATGTGATGAGTCAAGAGGTAGGGCCCTGCAGAAGTTCATCCTGATGTGTTCATTCTTTTCTGCTACAGAAAAGGATTCAGAAGATGACAATAGATTGCAATTGGTACTAAATATAGTGCTGCTGCGAGACATCCAAATGCCCTTCTGGGATGCATAACAGGTATAAAATATAGGAACTTGTTCTTTTACTCAGCTTGGCATTAGTGACCTCATCTGGAAAACTATGTCCATTTTGGGCTAGGTATTTTTAGAAGAATGTAGCTCCATGAATCACAGAGCTCAGAGGTGAGCAACACATTGTAAGACATGTGACTTCTTGGGAATGGCTGAAATAATTGACCATGTAGTCTAGAAAGAGAAGGATTATGTGAATCTTTACATGCATGAAATATGTGCTCTTTCTCCAAAATCATCAGAAAAACAAGTAATCTCATTAGCTGAGGGAAGGTAATATAGATTAGATGTCGTCCTTTTAATTGAAAGGGCAGCTGAGCACCAGTTACCACAGAGATGACCAGCATCCTCTACACTGAATGTTTTTAAGAGCAGATGAGGATGGTGGGAATCTGTTCAATTTTGCCTCCAGGATGGCAATAGAACTCAGAGATGCTTGTTCTGATGACCATCCACAGATTGCTTGGATAGTTTGCCCAGTGCTGTGCCAGCCAGAAGCCAGCAAGACCTGGCTGAACTTTCGGGTGTGGCAACCTCTGACCAGCTCACAGTTGCATAGAAAGATCTCTGATATTGTGGATGAATGTCATCTTCCCTGACGTGGGAAGGACCAGAGCCATTTAAACAGGGTGTTGGTTGGGAGCAGGCTGTAGCCAGTGCTGTTTGTCTGCTCAGAGCTCATTCTCTCCTCAAGGATTACCTTGAAAATGAAGGAGCCAAGAACAAGTTGTACAAATTACAAAGGTGGCAGCAGGATATATCCAAATCTGCAAGAGGAGGTGATAAGCAGATGTTCCTGGCCTCAAGATACCTGTATTGAGATCTTAGTATACCTGGTGGCCCATGAGCCTGGAGTTCAGTTGTCCGTAACTGGCTGTACAATTGAGATGAAGTTATCCCCTACTAGCTAAAAACATGTGGGAATCATTAGATGAAATTATTTCTTGAGGTCATTTTCAACATTACACTGCAGAGATTTCTATGAAGTGTGGAATAATTTCACTCCTCTTTGGAATAACAGCAGGACTAAATATAGAAGAACAAAAAATAGATTAAAAAATGATGCAGTTCCAGTATCCAGTATTGATAGAGCAAGTTCATGAGACTTTTCTTTTTATACTATGCATAACAGAATATCAATGCAGATTTGGAAGAGCTGGAGTGTTAAACAGTGCTATTTGAGAATGATACTGTATCTCATCTTTAGGGGAAAATTCAGGCAAAGAGCTGAACTATGTTAAGCTGGATTACTTGAGAATTACAAACAGTAATTTGAGAGGAAGGTTGTGACGGATACAATTTTGCCTTGTTTTCACTAGAGGATGAAATGCTTTTTTCTTCTCAAATGTTAAAATTGGTTAAGGATTTCTAGAAGAATAATATTCCTTAAAACACAAAGTTCCACCTGCCAGGGAAGAAAGGACCCCCAAAGTTTCTTCATATAGTATCTCAGTGATAAATACTGAAATGCAAGCTGCAGGGCAAGTCTGTTTGGAAATACCTAATGTTCATGCTTTGAGACTTCACATCTCTGAAAGTTTTGGTATCATTACACAGGCACGTGGAGTTGGATGAGGGTATATTTTTATTTGGGACCTGCTTTGTGTGCCTATCAGAGAAGTCCCCTAACATGCCAGTATCTAGCATAGACCTGTGCTCTGAAGGAGGGACTGATCTGACAACATACCCCAAGTGCCATCTAAAGTTACAGCCCTAAGTACAAGTCCTGCAGAGCACAGCAAGGGTGGCCCATCCCTAATGCAGGACTGTGCTTTCATCCAGCCTGCAATAAATTGCAGTAAGTGCTACCACATTTCTGTATACAGTCCTCACCCTTAAAAAGATAAGAAATCAAAGTGTTCGAACATGGTGAATGAGAGTGCAAGCTGTTTACATAATCACTGTTTGCATTCTGTTAGAGATGACAAAATCATCATGAAAAATCTGTCAGTGTTGATAAAGACCATATCAGTAAACAGCAGATTAAGCAGGACACAGAGAGCCTTACAGACCAATTATACATAATTTGCCATGGACACGGTTTGAGAAAGAAATGCACACAATGACTTAGAGAAAATTGCTTAGCTTGGCCGAGTCCTTATTAACAAAACAAAAGTGCCTGAGGGCAAATTGTCCTTGGAAAAATAACTCCTGGGAATAATAGCACGTCTTCATCCTTTTCCTAGTGATGAAGGTGAGCCTTTTCTTCCTATTCCCCACCCCCTGAAGCTATCCTGAGCCTTTTCACATCTACCTGACCCACATTTGCCCACAGATTCTGAGACATCCTCTCACCTTTGGAAAGCCAGAATCGGCATCACTAATCTGTCACAGGCCTTCGGCAGCTCTTTTGGGCGGATCTGTGCAGGAATTTCCTCCTACATTACATCCCAGGTACCACAGGTTTGGGAGATTGTGAGAGCTCTCCCATCCCTGGTCTGCTGTTTCATCCAATGAGCACTCCTGCATCCAGACTAAAGTATTACTCCCCCTTTTCCTGCACTCATGCATCAACTGCAAGCACAAAGGCAAATCAAACCACCAGGGAAGTGAGTGTATGAGCCTATCAGCAGCCTACAGAAAATGTCTCTGCTGCTGTATTTTATCCCAGCTTCTCATGAAAAATGTTCCACCACGCTTCCTGTGATGATCCTGTGGGGAATTTGTTGAACATATTTCAGAGTGACAGTCAGCTTACCACAAGTTTTCAAAATCAGAACTTTTTGAGGAGGAGAAAGTTGATGACTTGTTTTCCACAATTTGCAGGTACTGAAAAGGAGAATTTAGAAATTCCATTAAATTAACACAAATATTAGATTTTCAAATATGATAGCCTAAATAGGACTGAATTAATCTTTCCTAAAAATACTAAATATGATCTACTGGCTAACAATCTTTAATAAGAAAAAGGACAGGAATAAGAAAATAATCTTTTAAGGAATACTTGGATGAGCTGAAATTACTGAAATTGGTTTTCCTGTGAAAAAAATCACAAAAATTACTGAACATTTTGTGAGTTTGTGAGGAAAGGGGAAAAGTCTAAGGAAAAAGGATATAAACAAAAACAATCCTGAGTAGCACAGCCATATGGTCACCATGGAAAGGAGGGAGTAGGATTAGGTACAGAACACAAGGCTATGGAAAAGTACCATAAAAATGGACCTATAACAGATAACAAAAAGAATCTAGCTGTTCCAATTATCATATGATAGGCATGTATGCTAAATATTGTCCTTGACGTGGCACTGATTAGATTTTGATCATTGATAGCAATACTTATATTGAAGTCCACATCTTAAGAAATACACAGATGTAGTAAAAAGACCTTTATTTATTATGATTTTTAAAACAATTTGTAGGAAAAAATGTTTTTTGTAGAGAAGCAGATATGAAGGGGAGGTATTGGTGCTAGTTGTCTAAAATGTTGCTATAAATGGGAAAGTGGTCAGTTATTGTTGATCTGCAAGGAGACAGTAACCAGTGAGCATACAGTAGCAGTAAGGCTTGTGTAAAATAGGAGAACTTTCTTACCGTCAGCATAGTTAGGAACTGCATCAGGAGATGGCTGGATTATCATCATGGGAAGTTTAAACAGTTGCTCCTGGCTTGAGGCCAGTGGTTATCTACATTTTCTTTTGTGTCTGGCACCTTTACAATTTGTTTCTTCCTAACGACATACCTTGATTTTTAAAGCAATTCAGTTTGTGCTACATTCAAATTCCAGCTGCAAGCTCTTTGTTTTTTTGGCCATATGCTTTAAAGCACAGAGCAGAGTGCTGTGCTTGACAAGCTAGAAGGCTCCAGGGACATCCTGCTGGGACAGAGAAGAAATAGTGGGAAGGTGAGTGAGAGGGGAAAGAACAGTATATTATCTCTGTGGCTCGGTGGCAGTGCTGCAGTTACCACCAACACAGAGCCTGTTCCTCAGTGCCAATAAACCCAGCTAATCTCAAGCTGAGTGTGCAAGCTCAGTGCAAGAGTACTGTGTAACTTTTATATTTACAGTATCATGGCCACTGCTAGGGTTCATTGAGAATTTCAGCGTGGGAGAAGATGCCATGAACAGATGGAAAGGCAGCAGTAATCCGCAGACATATTGACAAGGCGTACAGGCCAACTGGGTTCTGACCAAGACCAGCTGTCCCTTCTTTTCCATCTAGAGTATTTGAGAGGAAAAAAGAGGCAGAGTTTCAAGTAACACTCCCAGGTTATGAGTTTCAGATTGGTGTTGATATAGTGTGACCCTTTTTTCATGGCCTGTCTTATCCAAGACAAGGATGCCATCTTCACTGCCTTAGAAACACCACCATTCACAGTCTGCACCAGGAGGCAGTGAACTACTCTTTCTTATTTGTATTTTGTAGAGGCAAGCCTGTCTACAGGAGAAAAATGGGAGCTTAGGGAGGAGGTGATTTGAAAAGGTGCCTGCTCTTCCCTAGCCATAATAAATCCTTGGCTGTTTTGGGACTGTAGGGTTATTGGACAGCGATCACACTTTCGTATGTGCCGTTTCACATTGCCTGCCTAATGTCTCCCAGGATCTGATACAATTACTTGTACAACACACATAAGAGTATAAGGTAAACAGATACCCCAGTTTTGCCAGCTAGCTCCCCAAACTTCATGTTTGGGGAGGCAGGTGTATGCCCTAGGTTTCTGAAATGATGTGACAGTGTCCAACTACTCAAACACTACAGTGCCATAAATCACTGAGACACTATAAACCACTTTTCACTTCAGAGATACATTCTCAACACCCATTTTCAAAACACATCTTTATAAAAAACAGAGCAGTGTCAGCCAGTTATTTCCTTATGGTAGGGTCCAACCCAGAAATAAATATTATGTCATGAAATCTGGCCAAGACAAGAAAATTTCCTATCTGGAGGTTCACAATACAAGGTGTCACCCGGCTGCCTCACAAGAGAGTTTGCAAGCCTTGTCATATAATACCCACTTATCATGGTGATTGCAAGCTGTCTCAGTGTTACTGTTGTCAGCCCAGATCCGGTTTTGAACAGTGAGATAGAAGATAACAGATTCATGCAGCACTGATTTAGTCTTCAGGCAGGGAGAATCATGCTTGTCAAGAAGTTTGCTTGCATCTGGCAGTGCTGGTTTAAGTCCATGCATGGTTATGCCAAAACTATTAATTCTGTCAATGAAGCCTCAAGTAGGTCTGAAACATAAAGATGTGGGAGGTTCCTTTGTGATTTCAAGAGAAACTGGAGCAGTGTCCTTGACTTCTCAAGGACAAAAAACAAACTAAACCAAGCCAAACCATGCCAAAACACAAATCGTCAGCTTGAGGTCCTTAGAAAAGTTCACAACAGGGTGAAGGAAAACATTTTCTTCATGAGGAGTAATTCCATTGAGTATCCTGAAACTGTTCTTCTTTTAAGGGCTTTTTTTTTTTTTTTAAGGTTCTTTGAAACCTGAAGAAAAATTTGTATGCCTGAACACTCATCTGCTTGGGTTTTTTTACTGTATCAAGCAGTCTACTAGAAGATATGTCTCCTTAAAAGCTCGCTTGACATTTGCTAGGGCACTGGGCTACAACAACACAACCCCATTAATATAACATTACATTACAAAAAAACCCATGGAATAAAATATTCAGCCCCCTTCTTAGGAAGACCAAGGGTCAAGTAGCATTTTTCAACCATACAACTTTTAACTTTCATTTCTTCATACCAGGACCTACTCAAAATATGAGCAAAGTGAGTTGGTACCAGAACATGAGGAGAGCTCAGGGACTTGTAATACAAGCTATGTGAATACAGGGGATAGGCAGGCAAGCAGCATAAGAATGGTCCTCTTCAGTATTGTCTAAAAAGGCAGATTTAAAAGAAGATGAAGAGTTTGTATTTCTGCTAATATTCTTGTAACTGGGGGGGAGGGAGGGAAAGTTGGGGGGCTGGTTTGCACATTAATTTTTCTAGGTTAAAAAGCAAAGAAACACTTTAATTTTTGTGTAACTATGTTGCCCCTGAGGGCTGTCTCTGGACATCACTTTGCTCAGCCCCACAAACCTTTACCACTTGAACAAATGCTGTAGTTGTGAGATGTCACCTGGAATGTGGCTCAGCAGCAGCACGAAGGTCACTGGCACAGGTTTCAGACGTGTTTGCTGTCAGCAGATGTTTGGTGAGAGTGTTGATTTCCATCCTCACCTGTGCTTGCAGAACCTCCTCTGAGCAGGTTATTTGTACATCTATTTCCAACCTTGTCTATTTCTCATCACCAGACCTCATCCCACAGAAGGATAATTGAATCTTTTCAGTTCAGGATTCAGCTCTGCACTTCAAACTTACTTTGCCTTGTGTATAACAGGTTTATTTTCATCTAAAACAAAAATGTTTTGTTTTGTGGTGGCTTCCATCAAGCTGTGCTTAGCCCTGTTTGCTCTGCTCATCCCTTTCACACTGTCACAGCCTGTCATGCCTGCCTCACCCTGCTCTTTCCCTGCATGGCATTTCAGAGCTCTGGGGGGCAGGTGAGGGGCAGGTGTGATACTTTGCTCATACCAACCACCTGTGACCACAGAGGTCCAAATGGGCATTTGCAGCTCTTCTTTCCAGGAATCTGCCAGTGGTTGCTATAGTGATAAACAAGTTGGCTTATTAGGAAAAGGAACAAAGAACTAGAGAAAATTATTTCAAAATGGCCTACATGCATAGATAAACATGCAATCATCTCACTTCTCATTGTCAGCTTGGGGAAGTGGTTTCTTCTTTCTGGAGCAGCATAAACCCCTTATATGTTATTTTAGCAAGTCCAGCCCAGTCTCCGCTGCCTGTGTTTTCTAACACACGGTGTCCTATGTGAGGGTGTGGGGCTTTCTCTTCTGAGCTGGATGATTAAACTTCTCAGGGGCTCCCATAACTGGATAGCACAGGAAAATGTGCTTTCTTAGGAAAACCGTTAGGTGGTCTAATGAGGCTGAAATAAGTGTAAAGGAGCAGAAGAGGACAGAAGAAATCTTGCTTTTGCTGTATCCTGTGCTGCAGCTTCATTTTTTTTGTACCTTTTTTGCCCCTTGCTGATGCCAAGATAGATCTGTGCAGACACTTAGGGTGGTGATCTGTGCCTGTCAGATGGCAGAACATCACCTTCTCTGTAGGATGCCTGGCTTACACATTGATGTTTTGGGCCTTCGCTAAGTGTAATAAATCTGTTCTCATTTGAATCCCTGGATAGACTGTGACTCCACTGAGATCAGGCTTGTGCCCTTGAGTGTGTAGTACACAGTGGATGTTCTCTGACACTCCTGTGGGATGCAGCCTCAACGCCTTTTCTTGGCTAATTACACATTTTGATTGACTGAGCAATGCCAAAAGGTGTAACTGCAAACACTAGAAACTACCCTGCCTATATTTCATTCAGACAGGCAGGCTACTCTTTTGCCTGCTGTGATTTGAGTCACCTGGCATCTGGATTGAACCATCACAGAAACCAGGTTGATGAGCCCCCTTTGCATGCCAGGGCTAATTACCCACCTCCAGTCACCACCAGTCATTGCTCTTGAAAGAAAAATATGAAACAGCCCAAAGAAATGAACCATCCTCAGGTTTAATCTATTCAATTACAGCCGTGTGAAATAGAAACTATTTCTCTGCAGTGTTTCATCCACTAGTTAAAAATAATTGCACATTTTTATATGTTTATCCAACTGATTTTGCTTCTGCTTCCCATGAGACTGTAATAGTTATATCAGCTGCAGAACCTATGAAACAATAAATTTTAATAGCTTTATTTCAAATGCTATCTTATAACTCAGACCAACTTTCCAATAACTGGGGGAAAAAAAACCCCAAATAACATAGTTCTTAATGTACCTAGCTTTAGCAAATCCCCATGTTCAGAAACTGGGGAAATTTAAATGGAGCAAGCAAAAGGCTTGCTTGTCCCTTGCCAGGCATGCCCAGCTGAGAGGCTGGATGGGAGTGCTGGGCTGCAGCAGAAGTCTCTACACAGAGCTGCCTGATGGGTGGGTGACCCTGAGCCAGGAGGGGGAGAAAGGCAAAAAGAGCTGAAAGGTTGAACAGTACATCTATTGCACAGCTAAGGCCACTCTCCTGCCACATCTATCCTTTTCTACAGACAATGTAAAGTCTGAAAGCAATGAAGAAGAAAGGAGCCAGGGCACACAATTGCTGGCTAGCATTACACAGCACCTTGTGGCTGCATCCAGCCAGCATCTGCCGTGTGCTCCTGTTTGAAACAGGAAGCCTCCATGGGCCTGTAGAGAGCTTTCCTAGGGATGGAATTTCTTCTGTATGGGTGTGCATATGCACACTTGCACACAGGCTGCTTTCTAGGATGGTGTCAAGCATTCTCCTGCCACAGTCAGGCATCCTGTCCTGGTAAGAAGTGCCAGAAACTGAGACAGAGGTAGCTGTTTTTGAAAACAAATGAAAAATTGGATGCCAAGTCCTGGCACGTCTCTGAAAAAAAATCTTTGGAAAACAGGGGCAGCAATCACAACACCATAATAGATGAGCCAAGCCATAAACCACTGCAAACAAACAATTCTGGACCAGATCCTAAAGAGAAATGTCTGCCCACACACTCTGATACTACCCAGAATATACACTGGGCTGCATACTATGTGTGAAACCATAGGAACAGCCTGAGTCACGCAGTGATTGGTACCATCCATCACAAGTTAGAAACTCATCCTTTGTTTCAGAGTTGCACCTGAGGCCTCAAATCAAATGTGACAATTTTTATAATAACCAGTGCTAAGGTGTTCAGCTGAAAAAACTATCTCTGTAGACAGTTTGCCCCCACAAATGGAGTGGTAATTTGACTGGGTTATTCCAGTTTCCAGAGGAAGAATGTTCTGCTTTGCTTATCAAGAAGCAACAATTTAATAAATAGCAGTTGGTTTGTATGTAGTGCCTTCATTATGATTTACCATTCCATTTAAAATAATCTGCACGTGAAGCTAACAGAAAATGCTGTTACATTATTTGATATCACGCCTGATGTATCTGGCTCATGACCTCCCAGCCTGTTCTGCAGCGACTGAAAATGTTACAATGGTTCTGAGGGGAAAATGAAGTCGTTGCAATTTGTAATCAAATAACCACCACGTGTCTCATATTGCTCTTACAGCAGCCGTGGTAGTAGTAAAGGCGGTAAGTATTTGTTAGCAAGCGTAGAGAGTCAGAGTTACCAGCTTTCAGGTACACAATTAAAGAGATGGAAGATCACCTCGCAGTTCATCGGGACACCTCCCTGGTGCTGTTTGTGCTCCTTCCTAAACTACTGCAATTACATTCAGCTATTCCTGTTGCTGCCTTTACTAAGGTTTTACAGCCATAAACTATTAAATATCCTCTATAGGCTCTGAGCACAAGACACAAGTTAGCTAAAGATAATATTTTGGGATGAAAGGTAATATAAATGGAAAAAACAGTATTTAAAAAGCATTTTAATATGTTTGGCTCTAAAGAATGCCAATTAAACACACCCATTTGTAATCCTTAGTTTCTAGGTTTAAGAACCCTGACATTGTATCATAGAGTATCCAGAAGCGGCAAGCCTAGAATTAACTTCTCCAAATGATTGCTGAGTTGTAAATGAGAACAAGTAATATCTACTTAGTATGTTGCTTTGATACATGTTTACATTATTTGAAAGAATTATCTCTGTAAATAGAATTGTAGTGGAAATGAGAAAACAATGGTGTGTTCAGTCACTGGAGAAACACAGTTTAGGTGATCGTCCTCTAGATAAACTGTATCAGCATAAAACTGGCAACTGTAATTTTGTGTCTGAGATGTTCTTGATTTGAATGTATTGAACTAGTTAGGCTTGCTCCATTCCTCCATATTATTTCATTAATCACATAACAACCCTTCCACTTCTCCACTAGACATGCTAACTCTAATTAGCTCTCTGCTACACAGATGTTTCTTCATTCAGAGGTTCAGTGCCTGGCCCGGTGTTGCCCTCCCTTTTTCATGAATTTCAGCTTACATTCCATCAGTTCGATGTCCTTTGTGTGCGTGTCCTTCTGAATAACAAATCGATTTAGGATAGGTATGAATGATAGATAGATATAGTGTCCCCGTTATCTACATTTATGATACACATGCAAATGTGAAGGATGAATGTAGAACAGGAAAGAAAGCAGTGGTGTAAGACCAGGAGGCTGGCGTGCAGGCATCCCTGATTTCTGCAAGCCATACTATTCCTACCAAAAATCAAAGTATCAATGACGAATCATTCTATTTCTTGTCCCAAATAAGCCAGTGAGAACTTCATTCGATCTCTACGTTTTAATCAGAGAATCGTGGAGAAATCAGTAATTTGCAGACTCTACTGCTGTGCTTCTGTGTTTGTATGCAGCATGAAGTTTTAAAAGCAAATTCAGGCAGTAAGGAAGTGTTTAGTTATGACAGCAGGGAGTGTTGAAAAATTGCATCGGAAACTTCCCTGTGAGGAAAGGATTTGTAAGACGTTTTAGATTGTGCATTTCATGTGTGTAGCAGCAGCACCTGATGAATGTCTTTTTCTCAAAATAAAGAGAGGTAGATAATTATGAAATTCTGATAAACGTATGCTTTTTAAGAAGAAGCTTTCAGGTCAATGTGATTTCCGGGGAAGCTGCACACCCGAACAACGGGGAGATGCGGTCCAGGGAGCGCGGGCGGTGCGGGAGGCGACACCGACTGACGGGCACCGAGGGGAGCTGCGGAAAACCGCCGCCGTATTCACAACTTCTTACTTCGGCCGAGGCAGGAAAAAACCCCAAGACCCAAAGCGAAGCAGAAATGAAGCGAGCGGCTCTCCGTCGCTCCGAGGGGTAAGTGCTTGTCGGGCTCGGACCGTCCGCCTGCCCCAGCCCTGCCCGCCCTGCCCGGCCCGTCGGCGCTGTGGCGGGGAAGGCGTCCTGCCGCCGGCCGAAGTTGTGGCCAGCCGCGGAGACGAGCAGCGCCCCGTGGCCGCCTGAGTCCCCGTCCCGCCGGCCGGACCCGAGGGCGCCGAGCGCGGAGCTCCCCGAGCCCCGGGGCCGGCGGCCGGAGCGGGGCGGGGCGGGAGCCCCCGGCCCCGCCCGCGGGGACCCTCCTCCGCCTCCCCGCCCTCCCCTCCCCGCCCCCGCGCACCGCCAGAGCCGCCCGGGGAAGCACAGGAGAAGCAGCGTCTCCCCAGAGCCCCCGCCGAGCCCCGGTCCGGCGATGCCGAGGGTGAAGCGGGAGGAGGAAGAGGAGGAGGAAGGGCGGCCGCTGGCGGAATAGAGGCGCGGCGGGAGCGGGGCCGGCAGCTGCCCCGCCGGGCTGCCGCAGACACCGCGGGACTCCCGACCCGACCCGACCCGGGGAGGGACGGAGGAGAGAGGAGGAGCGCCCGGCGCCCGCCCCGGCCGCCGCCCGGGCTGCCCGCGGAGCAGCGCCCTGGGGCAGCCCCGCCGCGCCCGTCTATGGGGCGGCGCTGAGCGGCGGCGCGGCGGGAGGGCGCCGGGGCAGCATGAAGTCCCTGCTCTTCAGCCGCTTCCTCCTGCTGCTGCCCTGGGTGCTCATCGTCATCATCGTGCTGGACATCGACAGCAGCCGGGCGCCGCTGCCCGCGCTGTCCCCGCGGCGGGGCCGAGGGCGGTAGCGGCGGGCGCGGCCGCCCTCCCCGCGGCGGCGGCCCGAGGCCGCGCTGCCCACCATCTATGCCATCACGCCCACCTACAGCCGCCCGGTGCAGAAGGCCGAGCTCACCCGCCTGGCCAACACCTTCCGGCAGGTGTCGCGGCTCCACTGGATCCTGGTGGAGGACGCGGCGGCGCGCAGCGAGCTGGTGACCCGCTTCGTGGCGGGCGCGGGGCTGCCCTGCACGCACCTGCACGTCCCCACGCCGCGCCGCTACAAGCGCCGGGGCTGCCCCGCGCCACCGAGCAGCGCAACGCCGGCCTGGCCTGGCTGCGGCAGCGGCACCAGCACCTGCCGCCCCCCCAGCCCGGGGTGCTCTTCTTCGCCGACGACGACAACACCTACAGCCTGGAGCTCTTCCAGGAGGTGCGTGCGGGACGGGGGGGTGCGCTCGGCCGCCGCGCTCCGCCGCTCCCCGCACCGCCCGCCGCGTCCCCATCCCCGCTCCGCTCCCCTTCCTCAGGCTCCCTCGGGGCTATGCCCCATCCCCGCTTTGCGGCGCGCTCTGGAGCCCTTACCCCAAAACACCTTGCAGCGCCCGTGCCTCACCTGGGCTCCCCGGGGCTGCCTCTGCATGACCGCCGCTCTCTTCTTTTTACCTTTCTTGTCCCTCCTCTCCATACTCTCCCAACTTTTTACTGCTCTTTTCTCACTTTGCTGCCGAGCGAGGCAAGTTTAAGGTTCATGTAAGGGATCCTGTGTTTTTGTTAGAACTGGGTTGAAGAGTGCTCTTTGGTTTGTTTGTTTTTTCAGGCTGCATCCCTCTCCCTGTAGGGCAAACTCTCATCAGGAGTCTCCATCCTTCACAGTTTTTTACTTGGCGCTAATGAATTAAGCCAAAGTCGGCTTCTTCACGTGGAGTTGCCTTTTTGAAGCCTTTCACTCTTAAAAGCACAAATCGCTTGTGTAACGACTGAGCGCCCTTTCAGGAGTCTCTTTTGTCAAGGGACCCGGTTTTGTCTTCATTGCCTCGCCTTGGTGAAGGGCTTTGTTTCACTCTGGTGGGAACTGGCAAGCGCTCGGAGCAGAGGGTATCCAACTTTCTTTCTGGGCTCCCCCTGGCAGGAAGGAGGGTGTTTAATAAGTGGACATAAAACAGTAGAAGAAAGATCATGTGCATCTTCTGTGGCAGCTAGGAGAATAACCTTGGCAGGGAAATGAAGGAGGGAAACAGGAAAGTAAGTTGGCAGCACAGGACCTCGGACATGCTGCTCTGTGTGTCCTGCCCGTGGGCAGAGCTGCAGCTCCAGGTGAGCACCCATCCCCTGCCCTGGCTGCCAAGCCGTGCTCTGCCTCGCGTGCTTCACAGTCAGCGAGTTAAAGTGATGCACAGAAACGCGAAGCACATGCAGTTCCCTAGACAAAGCTGGTTCAGAAATGCTTAGATTCGTTTGTGTTTAGGTTTATAATGCATCCTAGGTTTATAATGCATCCCTTTCCATTCCCAGTGTGTGGGCAGGTGCAGGGTCCCCAGTCAGCAGTGATGCCCTACTTCTTTTGCCCACTTGGCATTCAGCATTGAAGCTGCTAATTTAAGGACCTTTGCCTAGAGGCGAAACCTTTGTTGCAATTGATTTTTTTAAATTCTCAAAGCTGTGCTCAGTGCATTATAATGCAGAGTAATTTCGCATACACGTCTTTGATGTTATTGTGAGTGCTCACATGTATTTGTAGAAATAAGGCTAATTTGACTGAATCTGAGGGATTCAGAAAATACAGCTTGGCACAATGAGTTATGGGGGAAAAAAGATATTTGGAGACAAATATCTACTGTTTGTTTGGGGTTTTTTTGTTTTTTGTTGTTGAGTACCAACACTAGGGACAGGCCAAAGGAACAGTATTGGCTGGTGTTTCTCTTGAGTGCTCCACAGCTATTGAAAAAAATAGTCACATCTGGTCACATTTATTCTTTTAAATTTTCTATTATTATTCTACTAATTGCTGTGAATTATGAAACAGAAAGGTACAAATTACCTCTCTAACTAGCTAGGAAATGCAGGAAAGTGAAGGGATTAAGCTGTCTGAAGGGTTAACATTGAAAATTGCAAGCACAACAGGCAACCTGTGTTTCCTCTTGCTAAAAAGAATTGTAACCTCCAGCATGAACCTCTGCAGCCCTAAGGCTCCCCTTCCCCTGCGTTCAGCTGCAGGGAAGGAGCTGTTTGTTCTGAGCCTGGTGTTCGCAGGCACACACGCACACATGAAAGGGTTTTCCCTGAGAAATGGGGAGCTTGGGAAGCTCAGTTACAGGAGCAGAGAAGGAGCTTTTGCTCCAGCTTTTACTGCTGCTGCAAGTTCCTGTGACTGTTTTTTGGGGTCACTAACGAGCTGCTGGCAGGGTCTCTGGAATGCCACTGCTGGTTCCACGGGGAATGCCTTGCCGACCTGGCAAAGTGAGCGGAAGTCCATTGGCAGGCTCTGCCAGCGGGATGTGCATTTACGTGTGGGAGGTTACATTTAGAGTGAGCCAGGAGCCTGATTTTTCAGTCAAGACACTGCTAGAGGGCTGGCTGCTTTTTGACTCGATAAAAGAAAATCTATGTATTCATGGATTCTGGCTTGACAGCTCTGTGGTAAATCCTGATCTCTCCTTCAGGAACTGATTGATTTATGAGTGTAAATTATACTTGTCTTCTCCAAGCTTTAAGAGAACAGCTTCAGGATGCACTGTTTGCAGATAAAATCTGGTAGTAATTCCTGTTCTGAAAATTGTGGCAACTATACCTGAGAGGGAGTTTTTTCAGTTTTTTGCCCTGCCAAGAACTATTCTCCAGACCAGCAGTTGCTTTCCCAAAGAAGATCTGATAAACTGTAGTCTGCTTGCTAGCAGGGAGTAGTTTAAATGTTGGAGGATGAGACAGGAGCTCTGAATTCTCATGCTAGCACTGTGTGCAGGCAGGTGTGTATATTTGCTGGTTTATGAGGTAGCAGGTCTGTCCCCTTTGCCGTGGGTTACTGCTGAGTCCAAGCTGCTCCGTAGCAGCAGTGAGGCCTCGGGGAGATGGGAACCAAGGCTGGTCAGGGCTGTAAAGCCAGCATGAGAGGAACATTTGCCTTAGGGATGTGTTTTGCTCAGAGGTCAAACAAGCAGAGGGTGAGCAAGGGAACTGCATGTCGTGAAGGATTGTGTTTAAGGCAGCTCTTTTGCCGTGGGTTTCCCTGGTGTCCTTACAGGAGATGGAGCCTTTTAACAAAGCAAGATCAGGAAAGGCTATGCTGTGAGTTGTAGTGTATAAACCATGAGGTCAAAAAGGAGCATGCTTTGACATGGAATGCCATGGGATACTTCTGAGAGCTTTTGATGAAGAAATTCTAATCTCTGTCCAAAGTACTTCTGCTCGGTTCTTATAGGAATGAATACTTTATATTTGATGTGGAAAGAGCTGGGCTCAGTAGACCAGTGTATTTCATGGAAATTAGGAAAAAATGTCCCAGCTTACAGTAGTCTGGAAAACACCACCTTCTGTAGTAAATCTGGAGCCCTTGGGTGCTGTTTATAATTATCTTTTTTCCTAAGACCTATGATGGCATGTGGATGGATAGGTCAGCTTTTAACTGGTGAAACTATCTCCTCAAAATCAAACTGGGCAAGGTCTAAACATTTTTAGTTGTCCTTTCTAGAATAAGGTGGAGAGCCTGCTTTGTCTTTCTGCTGCTACAGCATTGGCTCAGTTTAGCATTTTGTTAGGAAAAGTTCACCTTCCGTCAAAGGCTGCAGGGAAGGAACCAACCTGTGGTTGTGAAATTCTTTAGAGTACTAAATGGGGCTGCATGATGATGAATGATGAAGAAATATTTTCAGGAGCAGAGGTGTGGCTTTCAAATTAATCTGAACACTTCCTGCTTGAGACTGTAGTGGTGATCAGGTGAAAAATTGTACTTTTACTTCAATGCTTGTGGTTCTGGCATATTGTATTTTGTCATTTATTATTTTGGGATCCAGATCTCAGAAATAATTTATACATTTTCTGCTCAGATAGGATCTGTTCATGTGGAGGTGTCCTTGTGCATCTCTCCATCAAAAACAAGTCTGCTTTCCAAAAATACCGGTTGAGTTAAAAGTCAGCCTGCATTCATAAAAAAGCCACTGAGAAGGCTGAAATTCCAACTATTATATTTAAGATGTTTTACAAATGTTTCTACATGACTCACCATAGCTTCTATTTTCTACCATAGGCAGTTCATTTTGGAGTGACTCTTATAGTTTCTGGTGCATTTGTGCTTCATCTCATTCTTGAATGCAAGTTATTGTAATATTGTGACTGATCCCTAGCAACTGCTGATTTTACATTTTTAAACTTCCAGAGGAAAAAAACCTTAGATAACACTGGCATTCCACCTTCACAGAGAGATTTTAAAAACAGGATTAACCTATGCACTGGAAACTGAAGATAGACAGCTAAGTTCCACTTCCCTTAACTTTTCACAGAATTCCTATGTTTCTGTGTCTCAGACATTTTCTCTGATCTTTCCATATTCTGAGTAGTTGGCCAAAGGCCATCACTTCCATGTCCGTGTTTGGATATGTATGCAAATTGGAGGAATTAGTGTTGGAGATTCTCTCTGCTGTTGATTGTGCAGACTGCCCTGAAACCTTTGAAGGTGAGGGGTGAGCAGCATGAGGAGTACAAGAAGAGGAGCAAAGATCTTCAGTATCTGTCTGAAAGTGAGCTTGCAGTGTTCAAAAATGCACTGAGTTTTAGAGATTCTTGTCTAGATTATTCCTGCCACTTTTGCTTGAGTTTTGTTCAGACACCTTAACTGAGATACATTTGAAATCAAAATGCTCATATCTAAAATGATGTTATCCCTCTCTGACACCCCCAGGCTTCTGGTCATCAATGTCCAGAATTTCATAGCAATGTTTGCTGGGAGCCCAGAGCATGCAAGTCTGGCACATTCCACTGTCTTGTCTGAGTGCAAGGAGAGGATTTGCAGACTGGGTCTCCATAGAGAAATCCATACTCTAAGGTATGATGTGGATACAGCCTTACTCTGAATTCAACTACTCTTGAATTCAGAGTAGCTCACAGCCTTACTTGCCATTTCTAAGGGGTAAAAAAACCCAACCCAAACTTCAGTATCTTAGCAGTTAGTCCTTGCCCACTGAGCTGTGGACCAGAATTCAATTTGCTGTAGCTGTTGCCTGCAGAAGAGTGCCCTGAATATGATGGTAGAGCTGAAGCTGGAAAGGAGGTATGAGAGGACAGAGCTCATCCTGCTCTCCCTAAGATGAAGTAGCCTTTACAGGGAGCTTAAGATTCAAAGAGCCACAGATTGGGACTGAAAGAATTTTCTTGTGTCCCTGCCCTTCTCTATCCAAAGGTGTGTATAAAGGTGGCAGATATTCTAATGGCTTTTAACAGCCATTTCAGTACCCTACAAAAATAATTCCTTGTTATTAAAAATAGAACAGAAATACTTGCAGGCATTGCATGTCACACCGGCTTCAGTTTTCCTGTGATCATCTTTGTAAAATATTTTGAGGGGAAGTCAAAAAATGTATTATAGAAGAGGAGAATATTCACTATTTATTCCAGCTTTGACTAGGGAAGGGTTAGTGCTCCTTCAATAACACTTACATAACTGTCCTAATCTTTATACACTGTATTTAGCTAACTTCTGTGTTTCTTTTTTTTTTTTAATGGATATATTTATGCAAAAGAATTAAAAGTAGTATAAGTGAATGTCTTTAGCTTTGATAGCATGAAAATCTTTTGTTGTATCTCTTGGACCTGTTTGGAAAAATCAGATTTTTTTATATAGTCCTAAAAATAACATTTGGTAGTCTAGACAGAATTAAATATTAGCTGGCAGTCATTAGCTATTTTCTTCAGAATAGAAAGTGAAACAAATATGAGTTAGCAGTGCATTAAATACCTTTCTAGTATATAAATGATTTAGGAGTACATGACAGATTTTAAATGCACACTGACATTTTTCTTCCACATAGACATGTAATACCTATGCTAAAGAGGCTGTGTTAGAAAAGACTGGCAGAGAATGAAATAGCTTAAAAATGAGAGGAAACAGTGAAAAAAAAAAAAAAAAGGCTATTTGAAACAGGTCTGTGCTTGGTTACCAAGTACTCTGTTTCTGCACTGGCAGCAGCAGCCTTACCTGTGAAACTGATACTGTTACTGTGAAGTTAATTACACCGAGTCAGCAGCTCTTCAGAGGTACGGTGAACACAACCCAGTAGAATGATAAGGAGTAGAATGAGACAACCAGTAAATAGAAGGGCCCAGAAGTAAAATGAGTAGCAAGTCTTTTGGAAGTTGTCCCAATCCACAGAAATTGGCTGCTAACTGCTTTAGTTAAATTTGGTACAGTTTTCTTCTGCAGGGAAGCAATACTGACATTTGTGCCTAAGGATGCTGGTAAAATTTAGAAACATTCATCATTGTACCTTATATGTAAAATGTTGCTGGAGAAAAGGGGAAATTAATCTATCCTGCTTCTGCAATGTAGATTGTGTACAAATCAGCAGAAGCAGATGCTTGGAAAGAAAGCTTTCTAGCAGGGAGGATGGTGAAGCAGATCACCTTCAGTGAGAGCTGCAGAGGAAGCTGCATCAATGAATGACAATTTTTGACTTGTAGATCCCATCTACAAGTGTTCCCATGGAGAATACCCTTCACAGTCAAATTTGCCAACAACCAACTTGCCTTTTGCAGTTCCTAACCCCTAAGCATCCCAGTCCCTGAAGCACAAAAGCCACTGGCATAGGTTTTCTTTGTCTTGGCACCTCCTTTGAAATGGTGGTGAGTGGGGGCAGGAGCTCTGTCCAAAGCCTCAGTAAACAGGCACAGCACCGCTCCTGCGCTGTCTGGCTGAGCCATAGTGCTCTCACATAAGTTTTGTTGAAGCAGGATTTGGCTTTAAATGGCCTATGAGTAATGCAGAGAACTGTGTGAGAACTTACAGGGAACCTGGCTGTGCTTATGCTTTAACCCATAAGATTTTGTCCTGATGAAATGTTGTAGTGAAGGAGCTCTAGATCCTGCCTTTGGTAATAATAAATCAAAATTTTGCATAGAAATCTGCTGGAGTATCACTGTGATGGGCAGGGGTGTGAGGTAACAAGGTGAGCTTGGATGTGAACCTGTAGCCTGACCAGGACAGATCACAAATCACACAGGGGTTTACATGATGGGGAGAAAAAAAGTTCACAAGGTGTGGCAGCAGGTTTGCCCTTGCAGAGGGCTTTGGATCCCAAACAAACACATTGACATCATGCTGCAAAAACACCAGGATGGTTGCTCCAGTCTGGAAGCCTTCTCACTGTAAGAAGTACAGCCATGTTTCCTTTCCTCTGTCATTTGCCTTCATTCCCCTTGAGCTTTTATATTTTGTCACTGGCTTGGTATCTTCCCTATCCATCAGTCCAGCGCATCCCATTAAGCAGCTTTTCTTGATTGACTAATGAGATGCTAAATTTAGCAATGCTTTTATCACTGTCTTTTATTGCTCAGCTCCATTTCCTGCATTTTGCTTGCTATTCTTTGGTGATTACTGTGCTGTTACTGTATTTACTGTTGTATGCCCATCACCTCACTGGCATTTCTTTGGTCAATTGTTACTCATCTCTCCTGTCATTTCCTTGCCCACTCCTTCCCAATTCTCCTCCCCCTCCTACTTCATTCAGGTTTGTTCTACCATCTTCCCCACCCAGTACATCAGTCTCCTCCTATGCCCAAGACCCCCTTTCAAAAAGCAAATAGAGGACAAAAGCATTTCTACCTTAAGAGAGCTGTCCAAGCCAGGCAGGATGAATCCTGCCAGTGGGGTCCTATCTCTGCTCCTTAACTACAGAAGTCTAACTAGGACAGAGCAGATGCTTAACTTGCAGAGAGTGAAGTGTAAGTAAGATGAATACCATTCATGTAAGCTACCAGGACTTAAAATGCTGAGTGTTACACAGCTTGTGCTACTGCTGTCATTACAATCACAGATAGAAGAGTCATTTAGGAAGCTGTTTATAAGTCCTAGCATTTCTGGCAGTTGTTTAACCCATGGCACTAAAGCTATTCAGAATTAACACATTTTTGAATCGCTTTTTTGTGTCCCGATGATTAACAGCATAAAATTCCAGGTGCAAGCTGGCCTTTTAATCCAAATAATAGCTTTTCCCCCATCACACATAAATACAGCCTTCACATATCAGTATGTTAACTGCAGTAATGCTATTCTCAAAAGATTAAAAGAAATATTCCTACTTTCATCTGCCTAGCATTTCCCAAGGCTGTGAGGAATTTCAGAATTAGCATAAATACCTGGCTAGATGTGTTCTTTCAGCTTTCACTTAAAGGAATTGCTGTATTCTTGACACCTGCTTATTTCACTCTTCAAAAATGTAACCTGGGAGAATAAAGTCACCCAAGGACAAAAGTAGAAGCTCTCTAAGGGACTACTTGCTTCTGATGTGTGGTGGCTTTACTGATATAACTTACAGACACTGAGATTGACCCAAGATTATTAATTTAAAAATTCTTGGGTCATTTCATACTGGTTTTATGGGGTGAGATACTTTTTATTGACAAGGTTTTCCAACACACTGTGTATCGTAGACTTTTAATGGAAGTCCATCTGGTTCTACCAGTATAGGTGCTGAGGCCACTATTAACCCAGTTCAGAAGTCCTGTGTAACCTGGCTCATTTTGCAGTACAGCTGCCCAAACTTTTACTGTGCACACAGGCAGGGCATAGGTGCACTGTGCTCTGGCCACTCTCTTGCAGTCAGAGTGTGCCTGCTCTTGTCTTGTGGCATTTTGAGTTTAGGTACAGCCAGTTGGCACAGGATGGCCAAAGTACTGCAATTCCAAACACTAATAATTTGTTAATGTGTCCACACCTTGCAAGAGGTATTAATGGCACCATGTCTGTTTATCCTGTGTTTACTGGTGTAGCACAGCTGGATGAATGTAGCTTGATGGTGCTGTGTCGACATGCCCAACAGGATGATTCCCTGAGCCCATGTCTGGTATGTTTGGATGTTAATATAAATACACTGTTAGCAAAATGAGCAAAAGAGATGTGTCATTAAAACCAGAGCCAAAAAAACTCCATGAGAAGGTTTGATGTCCATATCCAAACAGCTAATCACTAACTCTGCATTTCCTACACAGAGGAGTGGGAGAGACTGGAAAGCTAAACTTAAGCAGGGAGAGCAGGTAAATACGTTTATCAATAACCTTAGAAAGAAAGATTCATGGCAGTCTCTCACTGGCAATTAACCAGGCAATGGCTTGGATAGAAGCCTTATCACAAGAATTTCCTGTATTGCCAGACGAATACATACCCTGCTCTTATGTGCTATGGGCTGCTGCTACTGTGTGAGATGTTCTAGCTTGATGCAAGTTATTAAGGGGGGAAGAGAGGAATTTTTGATAAACAAATCTAAAGATACACAAATAATTGGAGGGAGAGAAGGTGCATGTCTCTGTTCTGTGTGTGTCTACATTTTTGTGGATTTTTAAATATGTATTTTATACTTTATGTGAAAGTTCTAAGAATCTGCTAATGTTTCTAGCTTAGAAATGTGAACCACGCTGATGTGATGTCTTTGTTTTTTCTGGTGCAGCTCCTGTGAGTCTTGATGATATGCATGATAAATCTTTCACCTTGGCAGAGAGAGAGGGAAATGTTTAATATTTAACCAAGGTTGTCTTTTACTTCAGCATCCATCGATAGGGGACTGCAGTTACAAATATGTAAAACTGTGTTTGTTTTTGCTGAGAGCAGTGCTTGGAAGGAAAAAGGGATAACCTTTCCCCAAGGAATAAGTTTCAATTATACCAAAAGATGAGACTGTTTTAGAATAGATGAAATTAAGCCCATGTTACACTGAAATAGTTTAATACTTGTTTAAATAGAACCATATTTAAAGCACAGTAGTTACAGCAGTGGCTTTTGAACCAGTGAGCGTAAGTTGTGCAAGTGCCAAAGTTGTGCTGTGTTGGTGCACTCATTTGCTCGAGTTCTCACACCAGACTGTCTGATTTTCCCACGGGGAGCAGTGTCAAGATTTCTGTCATATGATCTCCTGTTTATCGAAGAAAATGGACCACTGAACCTGTTAGCTGAAGTCACTGAATCAGACTCATAATCTTTCTTTATGGTTAGAAAAGCCCTCCAGGACCGAGTCCAGCTTTTGCCTGAACACCACATCAATTAAACCATAGCACTAAGTGCCATATCCAGGTCATTGAACACTTCCAGAGATGGTCACTTCATCACTTCTCTGGGAAGCCCATTCCAATGGCTGACAACCCTTTCAGTGAAGAATTTTTTCCTGATGCCAACCTGGACCTTCTCTGTCACAGCCTGTGGCTGTTTCCTAATGTTACCTGGGAGAAGAGGCTGACCCCCACGTGTGCCCCAGCATCTCAAATGCCCTTCTTAAAGTGACTTTCAGTCACAGACACTTGCTACAGTCATTTTTTCATACCTATGGCTTCTTCTATGCTAGATAAGGATCACATTTCCAGTTTTGCATTTAGTTAATTTACACCACTGGGAAAAACTGCTGCTGGTGATAATAAGCATCCTGGCTGGCCTGCTTTTTGTCCTTCTCAGAAATTTAGCAGAGCTTTTAAAAGAAAATACAGAAGTCAGAAAGAATTAGCCTTAGCAATCTTTTTTCATGAATCCTTAATAGAGCTGAACTGCGTCTCAGGTCGGCTGCAGGTAGGAAAGAGTTGTGTGTCATAATTTCCTCCATTCAATGCATTTTTAACAAGTCCCAAACTAATTGTACTTGTCCTAGTGAAGTGTGTATTAATCATTATTATAACATTTTCTATCACAGTATCTCAGCATCTATAGACATAACCCCACTGCCACAGTGCTGTAGTCTTGCAGATAAAAAAAGATCTACTATGCTTTTGAAATCCAAACAAACAAGAAAAAAAAAAATACATTTTTTCACAGCTCTAAAATCTCTTGGTATAAAAGATATGATGAATAGGGTATTTGAAGCAGAATTGAGATTCCTGTGGACTGAAGATTTCACAGAAAATGAGTGGGCACATGCAGCTCTTGGGCCGCGATCTGTAGGCAGGGATTGCCTTTGAGTTCCTAGCTGGCGATTCAGGTGGGTTTGCAGAGCACTGAGGGAAATCCCGCTGGGAGGTGCTCGGTGACGCTGTGCTGCCTCTTGCAGATGCGGACGACGCGCAAGGTGTCGGTGTGGCCCGTGGGGCTGGTGGGCGGCCGGCGCTACGAGCGCCCGGTGGTGGAGAACGGCAAGGTGGTCGGCTGGTACACGGGCTGGAGAGCAGACAGGCCCTTTGCTATTGACATGGCAGGTGAGGGTCACTTATGATACCTGAATGTTTCCATTTCTCTGTTTAAGCAGCTTAAACTTCCTAAGTGCTGGCACAGTGTGCAGCCCGTTGGCACTAACTATCCTGGAAGTCTAAGCTTGTACATCTTGTCTAATTAATTTGCTGCTTGGTGGTATCTGAACTTACTTTAATTTGTTTTTATTTTTATGTGGCAACTTGCCTTTTATGTTGTATGAATTGTCTGTCTGAAACACGTTAATTGTAAATTAGTTCATCCTAGTAATTCTTGCAAGGAGTCCCTGCCTGTCATTTTGTCATCAATCTAAGCCAGGCAGCATAAATGCAGACCTTCTTAGCCCTCATGTTGTAAAATGCTACAAAATTATTCATGTTGCATTGGTTATTTGGAATGACAGTGATAATTTTAGATAGATATAGTTTGAAACACTGGGCTTAGGGGAAAAATCACTGACAGCTGTCGCCTGGTAGATGAAGGCAGAAAAGCTTCAATGGATCTAATCAATCTTCTGCAGTGAAGTTTGCACACCACACAACTCTGTCTTGCTGACACTCCATGCTTAGACAATCTTTTGTATACATTCACAACTGCCACATGAATCACCGCTGTGCACAGGTCCAATTTCTGATATAGCAGAGGCTGGTTTCCCAGCAAATGATATGGTATTTGCACTTAGACTGTACTCAGGAGGAAAAGGAGGAATACAAGGGCAAGAATGGGATAGAAATAGCCACTTCTTTTTTGTCTTTTTTTTTTTCATTCTAATACCCTTGTCTTGGAAGAGGGAAAAGGACCCAACTGTACAGTTGTTTCTCATCTTTACAGACTGCTGTATATTAATTGAAATGATTGATAAAAATATGTACAGTATTTGCAGGTGAACTAGCTAAAGAGTAAATAAAGGAGGACTAAGAGTTGTTAACACCTCAAAGTCAAAAAAGTTACCAGGTGAATTTTTCTGCACTGTAGAGGCATTTCAAGTCAATAGTACCACCTGGCATAAAAACAAATACTTGGGTATTCAGATGAAGGCATTCCCCAGGGGTGAAGCAGGTATTCAATGCCCAAAAGCATGCAGTGTCGAGGACTGCAGCTGTGCAGTTTAACAGTCCCTGTGGATTTGCAGATACATACTGATACTGCACTCTAGAAGGGATTACTGATGGCATTATAAAGGTGAGAGCTTGGCTCATAATTCATTAGCAGCAGGCAGAAAGCCATTACACAACATCAGCCAAGAGACTCCAACCCAGACATGAAGATATACATGGAAAGTTCTCAAGCTGTTTACCTTGCAGATGCTGGCTGAATCACTGGCATGAGGGAAAAGCAGCTCCTCCATTAGGAGCATTACTTGCTTGTGGTTTGACCAAAATCATGTAAGGGATGGTAATAGAGACAAAAAAACCCCAGAAATTTTAGAGTACAGGAAGTTAGTGCAAAACCACAAACCAAGAGTTACTACTTTGTAAGAGAACTTTTATTAGTCCTCAAGAAATACTGAAGAAATTGAATTTAATTTTTAATTTCAGCAAGAGAGAAATGGATGCAGTGTAGACTGCTAAAAAAATGATGTAAAATTTGCATCTTCATTCCCCTCAGGAATACAGTGGCAGGACACAAACAGAACAGAACTGCAAATCCAGAACTCCATAGGTGTCTGAGCAGGCTACAGGATGCGTGTCAACATGCAGTTTCCTGCACTTTACCTTCTCTCCTGACTTCCCAACACACCTCCAGGGACTTGCTACCAAACCTAAGTCCATGCTGTAGTCATCACTGGCATTTTTCCATTTTCCCATAGACAAGCAACTTAAGTTATACCGAGTGCCACATATAAGGAAGATCAAGGATCTCTTTTAAAAATATTGCCCTGCAAACAGTATAGGTGCATACAGTAATACTGATATGGAGACCTATCAGCTGTTAATGTTCTGTGCTTACGTCCCAATGCACTGGTAAAGAGGCTTCCTTTGGTTTAGTGAACAATCACAGTGATTTTCACAAGAATTTGTTCATGAGGCTGGGTATGGACAGAGTGACGGCTTAAAACATGTCTGATTTAACTTGTAGCTGTTCAGAGGAAGCACATCCTTGACTTTAGGCACATAAACTTCTTATTCTAGGCAGCAAAATAGAAGGCCAAATTCAAATTACTCATGGAGACAGGTCTTGCTGATTTCATGGGGCTTAGCTCAAAGACCCTAGCTGGCCAACCTCACAAGATTCTTTGAAACACACACGGCAATCACATCAGGTCAGTTCATTAAACATTGGTTACTTAGCTTGAGAAATTTGTGTCTGACACTGCTATCCTCCAATGCTAAACTGGATTTGGAAAGCAAAGTGTCCATTTCCTGTGTTGCTTCTTGCCTGGCAACCAACACACCATACAAATTAGCTCAGGTATTTCCAGAGTTCTGCTTCAGTTCTTAATCGAGGTGGGTTCTAGAGTTTGACACAGACTTCCTTACCACCTTCAGGGAAGAAAAGTGAGAGAGAAGATGGAAAGCAAAAAGGTCACACTGAGGTGGGCACTGTGTTATTTAGTATGGATCTTATTTCAAGTTTCTATATTAAATGTTGTTTTACTTCCGGCCTGTTCCTAGTGCCAGAATTTTGGATCACTCAAGAAAAAAAAGTAAGATTGCTATTCTCCTAATGTGAAGGTTGTTCAAGAAGGCAGAGGTTTGCATTAGCATTCCAGGAGCTACTTCAGTCATGGAGATTAATATGCGACTGTAACTCAAGTCTGTAGGCATGCAGATTTTGGACTTGGGGTCCAGAGCTCATCCACTGTGCCTTGGACCTCTGCTAGGGCCTGAGCAACCACCTTTTTTACTATAATTTAAAAAAAAACTTGCTATAGTCATGAGATCTTCAGTACATCTAATCTTTCTTAGGTTCCCTGAGTAAAATGACAGTCTATTCACAGCACTGCAAAATATGGCATATTTTGATTGAATCTGAGAGAGCCACTGCCGGAAGTCACAAACAAAAAAAATTTAAGTGGCTATGGCAGCCAGCACTCAACCCCCCCCCCCCAAAACACCAACCTTCCCTCTCATCCAAGGATAAATAAATTTTAAACATTGAGTTTATAATCAAGTGCCTCCTTCATGGTGAATTAATGTCAGCAGCTGCCTTTGTTCCTAACCACAAAACCTCCTGGTCAGACATCTCTGCCTTATTGCAACCCAAAAAGTCCAGCACAGGCAGAACAGAACTTGAAAGCAGCAGAGCCCAAGCCAAAGGTGGGACCTTGATCTATGTTTCAACATCAGCACTGAGCATTAGCATTTACACACTCCAGAAATGATAAACACTCAAGTTTCCAGCTTGCCTTCAGCTACTATCCTATCTAGAACATCCAGGAAGTGATGGCATTAACCATGGCAACAAACCTTTAAACCCTGACTCAAGTTTGACTGGATGAAGAAAAATAGTTCTGCCTTTTAAAAGAAGCCATTGATCTAACACAAGTCAAGGTGTGAATTAACAGGAACAGCTTACACTGAAAGAACAGATGTAATATCTGCTATGTCTCCCAGGTATCTTCTCCAACAAATTAATTCCTATCTAGGTGGCTCTTCAGCCAATTAGATTTAATTTACAATCTTGCATTAAACACCAAAAAACCCCCGAAACACCTCTTCACACTCCAGCTATGAAACTGTCTTGTGGCATTTCAGGTGAAGTTATGCCCAGTATGACCTTGGAGGAATAATGACTAAGTACAATAACTGTATGCATGTAACCACTGCTCAGTTATGCTACACTGGAGACAGTAATCCCAGATAAATCCTTGTTTAGTAATAGAATTCAAAACAACTGTGTCTTTTCATCTATTACCACAGGGTCATTATCTACCGAGAGAAATAATTAGTGCCAGTCAGGTCAAAACCTGAGCTGTCTCTTCTGCTACCAAAATGATACATCTGATAAAGTCAACTTAAAGTTGTCACTAGAAAGTGGTTTTCTCCCAAGTCTATCTTACAAAATGTCATACATGTGAAAATAAAGCTTTTATAAAGCACAGCTGAAGAACTAGAGAGCCAGGAGATAAGTCTCCTAGAATTATTTTATCTCTTCAAGTTGCAGCTTTATTGGATTCTTTTAATAAACAAAGACTGCCTGGACCATGACCAAGGAAACAAACCTCAGGCCACTCAGTGCACATGCCTGTCAACTGCAACACTTTGTTTATAATTTAACTTTTACTTGATGGCTGAGTTTCGACAGCATCCTCAAATGACAATTTGCAATAGCATGGTAGCAAGGCCACGTGTCACATGCAGGGGCCACAGCCCACTTGAACATCTGTGTGTAGGAGAAATCCACCCTCAGAACTCAATGCAACATTCTCAACAGAGAAGCAAGCCTTGCAACAATTATTATGAGAATAATTATGAGAAATTAATGTATGGAGAAATATAGCCTATGGGTCCAGGGAGCCACACTGACACCACAAAGATAAACAGCAGAAAATCTGCATCTCTTCTGCTTAGGATTCTTCCTGTGCACTAAAATCTAGGACACTGATTTTGGTGTTTACTTCATTTCCTTCTTTATGCATGGGCAACTTGAATCTTAAATGTATTTAAAAAGAAAGAGCAGCTCACACAGCTGATCAGGGTTCCAAAAATGCCTTCCCATGCAAAAGAACTATTTTTTTTTGGGCCCAAAATTCTTAAAGCCCAGTTGCATCCAAAATTTATAGTTTGGTTGGTTTTTTTGGGGAGGGGATTTTTTTTTTGTTTGTTTTTTTCATTTGAAGAGAAAAGACCAACAAAGCCTAACTAAAACCAGACCATTTTGTTCATCAGTACTAACTCTCTGGTCCCCTTTTGAGGTGCAGCATGCTGGCAGTACACACTGGCTGTAGCTGAGGGAGTTTAAACTCTCACCCTCAGCTCTTCCCAAATGATTACATTTGGCTACCAAGAGCACGGGATAGAGCCCACCTCGTGCTCCATCATGCCAGGCTTCAAGCAGTAACAAGCAAGACTGCACTGCAGGGTGTGGGGAAGCCCTGTCCATGCAGACACCTATTGTCTACCTCAGGCAGATAATGCATAAAGCTACATAAAATATATCATGTATAAAAGTTTTCTGAGTCCATCAGTGAACTGGGACCTCAGTTTACATCCAACCCGTAGTCTTTACAAGGGTCCAAATCCTTACTGAAAACAAAACAAACTTTTTGGTGTCTTCCTTTGCTTTCCTACAAGCAAGAACACGATAAAGTGGTTCCAGTGTGCCTTTCTTTACATGTGATGTAGTAATTACCTCCTAATAATTTCCTCTTCAAAAGGCTCATATAAAAGTCACAGATACTTCCAAGGAAAATACAGCAGGGAAGACATTTCTACTAAAAAGGGGTCAGAATTACATTAAGTTATAGAAAGTTATGCTCAATTTTAAACTGATAAAATTTTAATACTGGCTTTAGAATAAAATGTTTTTGGAGTTTTCCAGAACTGATTCAAAACTACTTGTGTCATAAAGGGACAGCTGGAACCACTCTGACCTGATGAAAAAAGGATTTCTTCGGTAGGCTTGGCAATCAGACAAAAGGAGTTAGTTACAAATATAATTTTTCTTTACAAGTCTATCAGTGTAGTTTTTGAGTCATAGTTAAAGAAGCATACATATGACTCAGATTGCTGAAAGAAAATAGGAGAGTTCTATAAATAATAGCAAATTAAGAGATTCATGGGAGCTTCTTCAGAGAGGGTGAGTTTGTTCAAACCAGTGATTTCTCAGTTTGCAGTCTCCCTTCAAGGAACCTGATGCATGTTAGTAGAGAAAAGAACTGCAGAGAGGTGTGTACACTCAATAAATCCTTTGAGCTGTGCTGTGCCAGGCTCAGACCAGCTGAGACTGCTTGGCAGATCACTGGTGCTAAAAGCCATTCCCAAGGCAGAGCATTAGTATGACTTGTCTTTCCTCAACAAGGATGTTAAAAATCTACAGGCTAAAGCTATCTAAATATCACAGTTGTAATATATTTTAACCTTTTTTCCCAACTCTCACCTTGAATTGTAGAACAGTTTGTACAGTATAAATTTCAAACATTTTGTTTTACTTATAATCAAGTTTCATTTCTTAATTAAAAGTAGAAAGGAAGAATAACCCAAGATTTTAGCAATACCTGACTTTTCAGGCAAGAAAGCATATTACCTACATGATGGGAAATAGATTAAACATGTTGAAAATATGGTGCAATTAAAAAAATCTGATTGTATCTTAAGGGCAAAACAAAACAAAACAATACAATATAGGATGTACAAACCTACCAATTACTGTCTATCCACATAATCAAATGTACACATTTTTAAAAGAACATGGGAGATTTCTAGGTATAAGTGTAACTGCACAAAAATGTAAGGCCTAAAGGTTTTTCTCAACCTTTTTTCCTCTCCAAGGATTTGCTGTGAGTCTCCAAGTGATCCTGTCGCATCCCAAAGCTGTATTCAAGCGTCGTGGCTCTCAACCAGGAATGCAAGAATCTGATTTTCTGAAACAGATAACAACAGTGGAGGAACTGGAGCCAAAAGCAAACAACTGCACAAAGGTACTGATTGCCACACTTTGTGAAAAGCGTTTGTGTCATCTCTGCAGATGACTTTACTGACACATATGGTATTTTCTAGGTTCTTGTGTGGCACACCCGAACAGAGAAAGTGAATCTAGCTAACGAGCCAAAGTACCACCTGGACACAGTCAATATTGAGGTATGACGTGGGGGGACAGTCCCACGGCAAGGGCAGGACAATGGATGCACAGCGCGTGTTCCAGTCCAGACAGCCAAAATCATCTGCTGCTGCCTGAGACCTGACAGACTTCTGTGCAAACAAAAGGAAGCTTTCAGAGACTCTAATAAGCAAATCAAGTGGGTGTGCTTTGTTCTAACTTGTCTGCATGCATTTCTGAACTCTCAGCTTAATAAACTGACACTTACCTTTGTTTTAACGCTGTTTCCACATAAAGAAACATGGCTGCAATGGAGTATTTTCAAAGTCATTATTTATGTATATACTTTTTGTATTTATCCAGCTTAACGGTGTAATTATAAACTGATTTTAACTCACCAACTGTTGGTCTAAATATCTGTATAAATGGATCCTCCAAACTGAACATGTTTTACTTCATTAAAAGTAGCAGTCAAATAGGTCATACAATAATGAAATAAAAAACCCACAATCATTTACGGATTTATCCTTTTAATATAGGGAAATAACATTTTATCATTACGAGGCACCATAAAATGTAAACACAATCACTGTCATAAACCTGGATCTCTCTGCAAGCCAAAATATATCTGTTCACACTGAGTTACCTTGAATGCGTATTGTGCTGTCAGTTCTCAGGTTTAACACTGTGCGCCTGCCTCCTGAGCTAGGTTGGAGACCTTACCACAGGAAACTCAAATGCATCAAATTCTCATCTTTAAAAGAATAAACTATTGATTTGTAGAACTACAGTAACATCCAGGTTTATCTTTCTTTCAATAACCACATTCCCTGTTATGCACACCATAATAACATCACAGTGAAATGTATGATGAAACAAAATTTGTTTGATACACTAGAAAACATTGCTCAGTGATACATTTACATTCTATTTATATATGATTAAACATTTGTTCATACAGTACCTTCTACAGGATTACTGGGTAATTTTGGGAGTTGGGGTTCATATTTTTGGATATTACTAACATGATAGCTACATCCCTTATATGCAAACATTTGATCTAGAATTTTGAGGGAAAAAAATCAGTATGTGGTTAAGCAGCTTTTTAATACGGTCTATGAAATCATATGCATTGTATGAAAATGCTTCCAATGATGTATAAATATATTCTTGATCTGCTTTTCACTACATCAAATTTAAATCAATATAGACCACAACACGGTCAGTCAGTTATATTCTTAATCTGAACAGCTGGGGAAAAAGAAAAAGAATATATATGTACATGGAAGGAACAGCAAAAGTAAATGTATTTGAACAAGGAATGTTAGGTGGCTGTTCGGGGAAAGATTTCTATTGCAACTTTCATTTCCACAGTTGTGTGCTGAGAGTCTGGCCAGAGGAGCTTCCAGTCCATCCTGCGGCTGTGCTGGGGGGCTGGCCAAAGCCCATCACGTTGCTGGAACTGCTGAGGTTCATTCCAGCCATTTGCTGATTCATCTGCAAAGCACACACACACACAAGCCTGGTTAGCACTGGCACTGAAACACAGCATGCTGCGAGCCAAAAGCAGTCCTGCCTCCAACCAGCCACCCAGTTACATTTCCCTAGAAATATTTCTCATTAAATAAAAAGTACTCCATCTAAGTTTCAAAGCTTTTTCTCACATTACCAGCTTTTCAGGAGTCCTTCAACCACCAACATACATCACTTGATGGGCTGCAGCACTTGGTGTATGTGTCACACGAAAACTGACAGCATGAGAAGGAAGTGGCCAGTGTGGCTGGTTGATAAAAGTTTGCTTTCACAGTTTTAAAGGTAACGAACAAAATTGTAGCAACTGTGATAAAGAAACACCAAAGCCAGTAATATAGTCTTGTCTGCACTTGAAGCTCCAAATTTATTTTTTTTCCAGCAACATTTCTTTGGAGACTTCATAATCTTGACTACACCAGTTTTTACAGAAATTGTCCATTTAGATGAAAATCAACAAAGAATGACATGGGTTTATAAACTTCAGTATTATCTAACCATTCTTGCTAAAAAATCTACTCAAGACACTGTAATTCCTTAAAAAAATGAGCAAAATAATACACATAAAATTAAATTTACAGGAATTTAACATCTAGTTAAAGGTGGGAAAGAATTCAAAATTCAGCACACTCATTTCAGGGCTGTTGCAAAATTATTTGTAGTCTTTACAAATATCTTTTCACTGTAATTTTAAGTGCTCAATGTCCAAATAAGTTGGAGAACAAAAGAGCATTTGGAGCAATTAATAATCGGAGCCAATGAATAGAGATGTTGGATAAGTAACATTTGATTCAATCTAAAGGCAGCACTAGGCTGAAGTCAGAGTTCATTTAAACACGAGCAAACAATACCAGGTTGCAAAATGAAACTGAAACACTGGTGAAAAATTTAAGTAAATTGCAAACTAGTGCAAATTAAGTTCTGTGTACTTTCACACAGAATTGTGTATCTGCAGAGAACAAGCCACCACTGAACCTGGAAATACAAAAAAAACTGATGAAAACATGCTTTACCCAGTGGTTCATCTCTTCTGGAGTAGAATTCTTAAGCAGCAGACTATATAAAACACATTAGTCTGGTAAAGCAAGCTCTCCTCCTTTCAGCTAGAGTCAGAGTTTAGCTCAGAGTTCTGCAGACCGTGGAATGTCATCATACTGACAACATCTGATGTGCAAAGGGTACAGGAACATGTGAAGAGCTTGAAGAACTTTTAGCATGTAATTGATAAGAGGCAAGATTTTAATTTCAAAGCTGGTAAGGTCTTTTCAAAGCTAGCTACCTAGGAAAAGGCTGCCACCAGTATATCCACAGGTTTTTTGATCTGACATTTTGAAATTCTCACCTTTAAGAATTGCTTTTCAAAGCAGAATGACAGCCTGTTTTTTCAAACAGGGGCTGTTTTATCCATGCTGTTTACCTTCATAAATGTTCACAGTGTAAGATGGAGCAGAACAGTAAATTCACATCATCCAGTATAAGTCAGTCACTAAAGTTCTCTTCCTGCATTACTAAGTAAGCAGCGTGGAATTCTTATATGGTTATCATAACGCAAACAATAGCATGAAAAAAATAGTTGCTATCATCCACGCTGAACTCCAAGGGAGTAATTAAGGTCTGATCCTTCTGCCTCACCCTGCCCCAATAAATGCTCAAATTTCAAGATGTTTCCTTGGAAAATGCACAAATACAGTACTACATGTACATTAACCCTTCTAGAGAACCTTTAAAACATGTTCAAAAAATAGGATGGAAATACTACAGATAAATAACAGATGCACCTAAGCAAATTATCTACAGGAAAATGTTAAGAGCACAAAGCACTTCACATTCCACCAAAATTTATCCTGAAATCTGTGAATGAAAGTATTCATTGTTAATGGCTATTCTCAAGCAGTTATATTCCTCTTTTAGCTAAAAGGCTGTGTTTACATTTCAGAACTTTGTAACTCTAGCTAAGCTAAGGTTTTTACCTGGCTGGCTCAGATGACAGGATGAGAAGAGCTATGGAAGCAGAGAACTGAGTTTTGCCTACCTTGGCAAAATTATTCTCTGCTTTCGTAGTAGTTTTGTCTTTCATTGAACTATTCACTGGTTTGTTAACACGTGCCTCTGAGCAGCTCACTGTCCAGTAGCCTTTAACGTGGCTACACCTGACCTTTCTCCTACAGCCACACATTTTGTATCTGAAAAGCATCATCCTTCCTAAAGCAATCTTGTCTAGGAATGGCCAGTCTTTACCTGAGAGAGATTCCATTGAGCTTGTTGGTTTTGTTGCAATCCATACTTATTTTGTGGTGGTGTGACCATCTGTCCCACCATTCCACCTTGAGGTCCAACGACAGTTTGAGGAAGTCCCATCACACCAGTTGGTGCAGTACCAGTAAATCCATTGGGCATTCCCACTCCTACCATCACGCCTGTGCTTTGTCCCATGACTGGCACTGATTGTCCCATCATATTTCCCATCATCCCAGTTGCTGCTGGCACAGGAACTCCCATGGCTGGAAAGCCTTGAAAGTGAGTTGATGGTTGTGTGGTAAATGGCATAGAAGACGACCCCATGAACATACCTGTACCAGAGAAGGGAAGATTTTAGCAGAAGTGTCTTGTGATTTTCCTCCCCCATCGCATAAGTCAGAAGTACACCAAAATAATTGCAAAGATAACTTACATACATTTGTATGTCAGTGTGCCAATTTAGCTTCTGGTAAAAGCAAAAAATTGCTTTAAAACTCTCAAAGGAAAGGGCGAGATTAATCGCCACGAGATTAACTGCCAAAAAATGTTTGGCATCCCTGTGGTGAACCAGAACCTTTCAATTGCTGTATTACAGGTCTTTGTATTCACAGAAACACAGCTAAACCAAAGCTCTGACAGTTCTGTAGGGACCCTGACAGCCTGCTGGCTGTGCACTCAGATGCTGCACACTGAGACTGTCACTGAAGAATTACACGGCAGAAGCAGACTTCACAAATCTTTCAGTAAATTGTACACTTGACAATTTGAACAGCTATAAATAAATAAAAATCACATATATGTTTTTCTTTAGCATCCATATTACACTTCAGTAATTTTTCTCAGTTGTATAAAAGCTGAAAACAAAAACCTTCATTTGAATATAGTTAGCAGGCATCCAACCTCAGCTTTATACTTGTAGAAGATAACTTTTCTAGATAAAGATTAAAATAGGACTGCACAGAAACTTTCACAACGTTATTTACCCGGAGCATTTTGCTGCTGCATTGTTCCTGTGCCATACAGTGATAAAATGGAGTCTTTGGAGAGTTGTTTCTTTGCTGACTCTTCAGATTTTGTTGTTTGCTCAGTAAATAGATCAAGATCCCCAGCTGCTCCAGACAAGGTGGCAGCTGCTGGTTTAGTGGAAGTGCTCTGGGAAATAAAAGACAAGACAGACTACTGAAAGAAACCAGCAAAATATGATAAATATTTACTGTACAGTCTTGCCCCTCAACTTAATAAAATCTCATTAATTTACAGAAACTAAATTTAAGTGAATGAAAATTTAAAAATATGTGGTATGACTAAAGACAGAAAAAAGCAGTACAGTATGGAAAGACCATCTGACCAGATGGAGGTTACAAAACAAAGAAAACTAAATCGTCAACCAGCTTCAGGGTGTACATATACAGATTATTCATTCCTGTTGCTTCTACATTTTTCATCAGTGAGAAGCATAAATCAAGAGCTGGAGTTAGATTATGAAAAATAATTAGTAAATCAATAAGGAGATTAAAATTCACATCTCATTAATCCTCTCATAGGCAGAACAGATTAGAGAAGAGCTAAAACAAAAGATTTAGTGATTTGAAATGTATCTTTGGAGAAAAGGCAAATTTTTTGTTATCTCCTTCAAGTAATGAAATCTCTAAAATGCATTATTTATAATTGGCTTAGAGTTCTTTAAGCATGTTTCACTTATTGAGAAAGCATAATTATCTAAAACTTACTGCAATCTACAACTGAAAAACTAAAATAAAGGCAGGCTGGCAGGCTTTGTACTGCCTTTGCAATAGAATGTTTTGTAAACAAATTACATCCAGGTGTCTCTCAGTGCTGTTAGGTTGCTGCTCATACTCATAAAGTTCCATATGGGAGCCTTCTCAAGAAGCCAGGCAATACACAGGTTCTTGTTATATTCCTTAAAATACACAACTTATCCTGTTACCAGTGGGAACTTTTAATGCAAATCAACTGCATGCACAGAGAAAAAGCGGCAGGACTGCAAATCATAAACTATGGCCTTATTTTAGTCCAGATAAATGATCCCCGACTGCTTAGCATATACCTGCTGCACCCACAGCTTGTGTGAGTTTCAACTCTTTTCCACACTAAAGCAAAATCTTCCTTGGAATACCCCTGTCAATGAACTCAACACATAATCAAGTCTGTTTATCGAGATCCCATATCCAAGTTTATCAGACAGACAAGAGGACACCACAAAATACACAGATATGGAACACCTCTGTAATCTTCCTTAAAGCAACTATCTCTGATCTACTGCTTTTGCTGGTGTGCTGCTGACTAAGCCCTGAAAAGTCCACTATGTTCATACTAGATTTATTACAAACACCACATACAAATGTTCAATATCCAGCTTTAAAAAACATATAAACTCTGTGACTCCTGAAGTGCTAAAACCACTAACATAAAGCAATGCCACCGATAAAGGGTAAAAAAAAAAAAAAAAAAAACCAACATAGAACAATTCTGTTACTAGCTAAATTTTCCAGAAACTAGCAAGAGGAAGGTATGCATTCATACTGTTGATGGTGAAAAATTTCCAAAACTGATGTAGAAAGGGAAAAAACTAGCAGGCAGCAAGGAAGGTGTTTGCTTTTCTCTAGAAGGCAGAGCTGGAAACCTGGAGGTCTGATCATACTATGCTTACAACCTAAGATTAAATGTTCATTTAATGTCTCTATTCATTCGGTTTGGTTTTAGAAGATCCTCAAAGGAGCCAAAGCACCAGAAAAGAACTCCCTGAAGAGCTCATCAGCTGAATAAATGGAAGGTAATGCAAAATACATGGCAAGAAAACAGCAGGTGGCATCCAAGTTAAAAAAACAACCAACATCGACATTATTTTTGTATCTCTAACATTGTCATGCTACCCAAGACCTTTGTAGAATGCCACACCTGGCATTCATATAATCATTTTCCTGCACACAGTACTCTCAGACAGTCATTATGCTAAACCTAAATGCTCATCAGGTGCTTAAGTATCATACTCATAAGCAGTTTCATTATATCAGTGCAACAGATTTTTTCCAACAAATTGAAAGAGAGGTTGCAACAGAGGAAATAAAAGAGGGAAGCGGACAGTGGGACACACGGAATTGAGAGGACTGCAGGCCAGAAAAAAACACATGTGCACTTTCCTGCTACCTGCACGCCTCTGCCTGGTATCTAGGAAAGCAGGGATGGCCTGTGGAAAAGCCAGGCCTCTACTGTTTTCCATTTGTACAGTGATAAATAATGGCCCCACACAACATTTTCAATTTCTCCCTCCTGACTGGAAGAGCTACCTGCATAGGTAAAATACAGCCTAGCACACAATTATTCTTATGTAAGCAAGGTACTAAGTACATTATTGAGGTCTTAAATTCTGTATACAATGCTTACTCTTTTCTTTTTTACACTGTAAATGGACTTGATGTTTATTTCAACTCTTCCTGGTTTTGATTTTGCATATTTTGCTTTCTAGACATCTACCCAGTTCCATTAAAAATAATCAACTGTTATTTCCTGGTAATAACTGATGAGGAAATGAGCACTCAACTATATTCAGTTCACTAAGAAAAACACTAAGATCTCATCTGTTCTCTTGCTTTTTGGAGTTATCAGCAACATCTGAAAAAGTCAAGATTAAGATTTCTATCACTTTCTCAGATCACATCCAAGAACATAATTAACCTTACAATACGATTAAAAATTCAACTTCTTTTTTTTATGCATGTCCAGTACTAACAACAAGCAACACAGTGTTTCCATTGCAATCATCCTTATCTAGGATTGAACAATATTGATCTTCTTTGCAGTCCCGCTTCTTCAGATTTCTCCTTTCTAGAACTCAAATTTCTGTTCATCTAGACTCTGTTTAGCTGACTCCTCCTGACTCTGGAGTATGATGCCAGCTCTTCCACTGTGCTCCACCTAAGGCATTTGAAGAACCAAAGAGAGTATAATCATGGGTTCATAAATGGTTTGGGTTGGAAGGGACCTTAGAGGTCATCAAGTTCCAACCCCCTGACATGGGCAGGTCACCTTTCACCAGATCAGGCTGCTCAGAGTCCTGTCCAATCTGGCCTTGAACACTGCCAAGGATGGGGGCATTCACAACTTATCTGGGCAACCTGTTTCAGAGACTCACCACCCAAACAGTAAAGAACTTATTCCTAGTATTTAATCTAAAACTACCCTTGTTCAGTTGGAAGCCATTTTCCCTTGTCCTGTCACTAGACTCCCTGAAAAAGAGTCCCTCCCCATCTTTCCTGTAGTCCACCTTCAAATACTGAAAGGTCACTATAATGTGTCTCCAGAGCCTTCTCTCTTCTCCAGGTTAAACAACCCCAGCTGTCTCAGCCTCACTCCACAGGATCAGTGCTCCATCCCTCTGAGCATCTTTGTGGCCCTCCTCTGGACCTGCTCCAACAGGTCCACGTCCTTTTTATGTTGGGAACCCCAGAGCTGGATGCAGCACTGCAGGTGGGGTCTCATGAGAGTGGAACAGAGGCAGGGAATCACCTCCCTTGACCTGCTGGTCACACTTCTCCTGATGCAGTCCAGGATACTGCTGGGTTTCCAGGCTGAAAGTGCAAATTGCCAGCTCATATTCAGATCTGCATCCACCAATGCCCCTTCTGTGCACTTCCTTCAATGCACTTAATTACCCAGCCTGTAGCCACTTTTGGAATTGCTCTAACTCTATTTGAAGAAATGAAACTTTTGCTTTCACATACCTGAAAATAGAGACAGGTAAAATAAAATAAACATAAGCAGAAACTTATATTTCAACTGATCATATTGGAATAGGACTAAATAGCTTAAATAATACCCATGATAAAGCAAATTTCTGAAACAATGCATTTTTACATAAAATCTGAGGACTTTGACATATTAACATCACCAAAATTGATTAATAAGTTGAAGCTTGTTGGTCAATCTATGGCAACCATACTAGCTACATATACCTGACCTCAGGGAAAAATGAGTATTTATGAACAACTCTTTATCTAAAATACGCCATCAAAGTTTTTCAGATATGAAAAACATACACCATTTCTATGAAAATATACTTTTGTAGCCACTGAATTGATTCTCAGCTCCCAGTACAGTACAATTCGTATCAGGCCCACACATACACAAAATCTAAAAAAGTTTAAGTTGACTGGATTTTAGTATCCTCCTTCGAGAAAGACTTGTAATAAATATTTCACTGAATTAATACTTCCAAACTTAATACCTCCCAGTTCCTTCCTTCTCTTCCTCCCTACATATTTCACTGAAGAATGAATATCACAATTTGCTGGAAGATACATAATACAAAATTTGAAATTAACATCTGGCTAAAACAATTTAGGAAATTGTTTTAAGCATAGGTAAAAATGATAGACCTTTGCTCAGTTCCTATACAATGTCTGACAACAAACCCTATTCTAATATCTATAATTTAGCTATGCCCACTTCACATGAAGAAACATCATTAAAGATATGAAAAGTTCTTCCTTTCTGTGTCCATGAATAATGCATAATTTATAGCACATGCCTTTTATCTAGTTCTATCATAGGAGCAGCTTAAGGTAACTCTTCTTAAACCCTCCTGAGTTTGCTAATAGGCATAATTCTATTAAAAAAAAAATTACTCTGTTACATATTATTCTTTACCAGTCCTTTACAAATTCAACAGTTTGCATTAGCATCCAGCTATACAGAACATGTTTTTGAAATGTTTTTGAAACTGTGTTCAAAACAATGTTTTTGAAAACTGTGATAAAGACACATATCTGAAAGCAGAGTCAAAGTGCTCATGATCATCAATGCTCAAGTCACATTAGAAAAAGGAGAAACAAATGCTTTTTTTTAACTTGAAAACCATGTCGGCTATGACAATGGATATAAACCCTAAATTTTGCAGACATCATGATGTTTCAGTTGCATAAGAAAACATTCAAACAGACATTTCTGTGCTCCACAGTGCCATAAAATAGAGTGTATTTAGCATTAAATGCTGCCTTTCAGGTTAAAATGGAGAAGAAAAGCAGTCTTGTCATACAGATCAGTTTGAGGAGCACCAATAAACTCCCTTCCTTTTCAGAAGGAAAGCTCAAATCCCACTATGGCACCTCAGACACATCTACAATGAAGAACATAATAGTAAATATCTCAGTGAGAATGCAAGCTATGCTATTCCACATTTGATCCCCTTCTTCTACTTGATTTTGAAAAATTTCAATATAGTTTGTTAATAGATAGTCAAACAAGTTCAAGTTAAGATTTGGCCATGGACTTCTACTTTAAATTTTCTAATTTCAAGCACAGAAACTGTATGTTAGGGTGTTAGGGTTAGGGTTACTCAACTGCCGATCTGAGTTTATGCCCACTTAATCAATTACAGCCTCGCACAAAATAACTCCACATTATAATCATACCTCTTATTTACTTCAAGAAATTTAAACAGACCAAGACCTTAAACACTCTCTTAATAAGCCACCCTATATTCTCCTAACTCTTCTCTGAATCCCATACAACTTTTATCCATGTTGCAAGGTGAAAGATCTTACAAAATACTCATAGCACTGCCAAATGAGAGGCAACTCTTGCCCAGCCTCAGTTCCCAGACTAGACACCACCATCCTGAAATAGAACACGTGCAAGGTCTTGATAATCCTGAAGAAAAACAGAAAAATATTCTTTGCCCCACTTGCTAAAGCAAGCAACCCACATAGTCACCATCAGAAACCTGTCTTCTGCTACCAATCTGTGTTCCTGTCTCTTATCTGTAGAGATTATCTGATTACATTTTCTATGAGATTACTGATTTAAAAATGGAAGATAACCAAGAATTAAATCTTGCAACACACCATAAGGATTGTGTGCTTGATAAAAAAATACTTGCTAAGAGTTCTGTTTGTTTCTCCTGATTACAGCACTCAGAAGAAAGAAAAATGTCACTACAAATCTGGACAGGTTTGTTTACAGCAAGTGAATATAGTCATGCTTTCTAGTATATAAACAAGATGATACCAGATATTGAGAACAGTATTGTCCTTTCCACCATTTTAAAATCAATTTAGTAAGTACCATACTTAGTCTAGAAACTAGCACAAACATGAAAGACATGTCAAAATATTCCTCTCACAAAAGGTCCAGTGACCAAATCTTTATCATAGAAATGCATTTAAAATGTTCTCTATACATACAATTCAGTATACTTTAGCAGCTACTCTATTATTTAACCTATCACTAGTCATCATCACCTATGGCATCACCCCTTACTTTGCTTTTTTTCACTCTTAAATATTTAGCCTTCTTTTGGATTTTCTGCATTCTACAGCTAAATAATTCTTTAACCAGCAGGTCACCTCACATATCCATGGAACAGAAACAAAAGGCTTTCTTTTCTTTCTCAGGCTGCTCTTTTCTCCTGAGCACACAGAAACTACATACAGAAGTCATCATTTCCAGCTTCAGAATGGCTGGAAAGGGGGAAAACCAGAATTCAGTGCTACCCATTATGTATGGGTGCACATATTTACACATAGATATAACTAAATACACTTATTAAATTTTACCTGAGCAGGAGGTACTGCAGCTGCTGGTAAAGGATTAGAGATCATTGGGCCAAAGATATCCAGGTCATCATTCAGTGCTGTGACAGCACCAGTGCCCCCATTTGTAACAGATGCTTCAGCTGGACCATCTAAAAAAAAACAGAATCACTTTTAAAGTGAAAATTATTGATATCTTAATACCATGAGAAAAATTAAAGCTGTCTATTCCCTCCTACCTTGCCCCCATCAAAGATGTACCCTATTTCTGAGATATTTTTCAGACTGTTCAGATTTTGTAAAGACTACTTTCCAGAAAAAGATGGCACATTAATGTCCTTCAGAAAAAAACCAAACGAAAAACAACCAATGACAAAAAACCCACTTAAAACTTTCCTAAGGACAACCACACCAACTTAGCAGTACACAATACTCATTTCTCAGGAGTCTCTGCACACCAACATTTTTAGTAAGAATTTAAATAGATGTCTTACTGAGAAGGTCAAAATTTGGTAGCTGTGTATCAGATAAAATACACTCATCTGTGCTCCGGAATTAAAATTTGCATTTTAGAATCCATGAAGTTATTCTTGATATACCAATTTACTCAACGGTATATAAATAAACTTTGCATTAGGGAAGAAATCCATTCTTCCCCATTTCCAAAAGTACTTTGCACAGACTTATTTATATAGGTCCATATGAACACACCTGCCAGGCACACTGAGCTAATTATCCATAAGAACCTATGGCTCTTGCTCTGAGCCTTGGTATCTGTATGAACATGAATACGTTACTGATCTAGGTGAAAGTGGATGACAAAAAAAGAAGAATTATGTTTTAAAGAGAATTTTCAAAAAAAGTACTTTAAAAGGTACAGGGATAAAAATATCGCAGAAGTGTTTTAAAGAACAGAGCAACCACTTCTCTTTTGATTTTAAGCTGCTCAAGAAAAAGTGGTAAAAACTGGCTAATAAATTTATACCTAAGCATATCACAAGTGGGTTGCCATTACAAAGAGCTTGACAAATACAGAGGTGACTCTAGATTCTGCTGAACTTTCTAATGAATGGTCTCAGCAGCAAGTTTAAGAAAGCTTTTACAGGCAATAGAAGATGTTAAGTCTAAAATTAACCAATCTCAGTACAGAAGTCAGGTATCTCTGGTAGAATAAACTAGCTGAATTAAGTAGAAATTTTCTCTGCAAAAGAAACACTGCCATGACTGGCACAGCTGTTTATACATGACAGGAGTGTCAATATTCCAAAATCCCTAGATTACAGTACAGTGAAAACAGTATACTGCTACTAATATCATAAGACTGCATTCTGGAACCATCTACTCAAAGACCATTACCCACAGATGCTGTGCTGGTTTTGGCTGCTATAGAGTTAATGTTCCTCTCAGTAGCCAGTATAGGCTCTGTTTTGGATTTGTGCTGGAAACAGAGTTGATAACACAGAGATATTTTCATTATTACCAAGCAGAGCTTGCACAGTATCAAAGACTTTTCTGACTCCACCAGGGAGGAGGCTGGGGGTGCAAAAGGAGTTAGTTATGAGGGGACACAGTCAGGACAGGTGACCTCAACTACCAAAGGGATATTCCATACCCTAATTAGGATGCCATGCTCAGTATATAAAGCAATAGGAAGAAGGAGGAAGACCTTTGGAGTGAGGGTGTTTGTCTTCCCGAAGCCACTGCTACACATGATGGAGCCCCAGTTTCCTGGGGATGTCTGAACACCTGCCTGCCCATGGGAAGTGGTGGATGAATTCCTAGTTTTGTTTTGCTTACATGCACAGCTTTTGCTTTACCTGTTAAACTATTTTTATCTCAACCAACAAGTTTTCTCATCACTTTTACCCTCCTGATTCTCTTCCCCATCCTATGGGAGGAGTGAGCAAGTGGCTATGTGGGGCTTAGCTGCCAGCTGGGGTCAAACCATGACAGATGCCTTCTCATTTCCATCTGCCTTCCATGAAGATGAAGAGGCCATGGGAATGAGTTGACTCAACTGGATCTTCTATGCTGAGTAAAAAGTGAGTGGCTTGAGGAATGTGAAGTAGCCACCTCAGTTTTATTACTCTGCTGTGATTTGACTTTGCTGGGGGACCGCTGTTGCAATGATACTGAAAAGCAAAGTTGCAAATTCAGCTGTGATTATGACAGAGCTACTTACACCTTAATGCAAAGGTCTCCTTCTCCCCTTATTTCTGACGAATGGAAGCCAGTGGACAGCAAAATGACCGTATGTATAATCTGCTGCACCATTTGATGCACATTAGTGCTTTGAGATGTGTGTAAATAAATGTACTGGTCATTTAAGCATAAGCCTCTTTTGAGGTCATTCTGCAGACTGGCAGTTCCAAAAACATCTCCCCAAAGGTTCACTGTTTCAGATTAATTTAGGAATGAACTGTGCATAATTTTCAAGCAAAAGGACTGTCAGGAATTAATAATTTAATGTTCTCATTTTCTCAGTCAGGCGCATGTATTAAAAAAAAAAAAAAAAAAAAAAATCTCTCTTGTCATATTCCAAAGTAGTTTAGATTCCCTGAATTTAAGGGCATTTAACATAGAAGACTGAAAATTTAAATGCAATCATTTACTGAAACAAGCATTTCACATATTTACAACATTCATGATAGAACCTACTTGCAAAAATACAATATTTTTCAAGTATTTAATATGCTGCTTGTAAACTAATATTATGAAAACCCAGATTTTTTGTAAGAAAAAAACTAGATTTGTTCTGTAAGAATGTTATTTGGTAATGCACATGCCTTTCATCTATTACTGAATAAATACCTCCCTATCTCCACTGGTGCAGAAACCAGACATTCTGAATTACTGTTTACAAGAGTGTTTTAAGCCTTAATAGATGACACTGATTTACTGATCTCTCAAAATGTAATAGTTGAAATATTTATAGCTATTAAAAAGAGACTCCAAAAACCTTCCCCCTTCCCTACTGAAATAACTAAGTTTCAGAATATAGAAAAAACCTAACAGTGTTTTCAGTCCAGTTTATTACTTGTAGCCATATTAGTGTTTCCATTTAAATATATTTGCATGCAGGCATGCACAGTCTTGTTTTTCAATATAATTTACAATTCTTGTACAGAGTTTATGGACAGTCTCAACTTCAACACACAAGGTCATGGATTAGGATGTATTTCCTCCTTTCCCTTCTCATCTTAAAATATTTCTGTAATGTAAGAAAGATACTCAGCAGAGTTCTCAGTTTTAATATATTCTAAGGATATCACTATTCATTCAACTTGTGCCACCTACCATTAAAACCCAATTAGAAAAGGTGGTGTGTATATGATAGAAGGAAACATAGCTGCAATATCTCCAGGGAACAGGTAAACATCAGATTAAGTTACATGGGCCTGTTTGAGTATTTTGAGAAATTTATAACTTCAACCATCACAGGATTACTTTGAAGCAATTAGCTTTTGAGAAACAGTACTTCCATCACTTTTCTGGAAAATGCATCCATAGCTAGGAATGAAATGTTAGATGTAGCAAAAACCACTGTGATGACAGCAGGTGCAAAGCAGAGCTTCCATGCTCAGTCAGAGAAGGGAACATGAAGAGTCAGTAGATGCTGTTCTTCACCCTTGCTCCTATGTGTGGTTCCAAAACTTCTCTTCTTACAGTTTATGACAATATGAGTTTATGAGTTTGAAACAATACAGTTTATGATAATTACAGGTAATATCTGACTGCTGTCTCCCACACTGTAACAGCAGATGATGCTTCTGATTTCCGATTAGGAAGTCTTGTTCCAGTTTGATAGCAGAAACAAAAACTATTTACCAGGATGTATTTAATAATATAGTGAAGAGTTCCAGTGAAGTTCTTTTTCTGTATAGATTTCATTAATCCTTGACATAACAATTTCCAATTCAGCGCTGCTTTCTGTTATTCATATACATCACAGCTTTCATATACATCATCAATCCTTGGTATATTTATCTGCACCAATAGTGAGAAATACCAGCAGAAGGGCTTCAAAGGGACAGCAGGAGAGGAAACAGCAAAAAAGCAGATCTGGTCTTTAATTCTACATTTCTGAAACTCAATTTTTATGGACCAAACTGTTTACAAGAACCTTGTTACTATGCAGTCATATATTTTTATATATACAATCATTTATGACAGTCATACCAAGACTTTCAATAAAGAGAATATGCATATGCTTATTTTGTACACCAAATTACTAGAAAGGCAGAACTGAGAGAAATAGGTCAATAGTTCCAACAAAAATCTGGGGCAAAGATTCAAACAAGGGTTGAGACCTTATTGTTGCCTTCCAGTACTTAAAGATCTACAGGAAAGATCAGGACAGACTTTTTTTTAGGGTCTGTAGTGATACAACAAGGGATAATGGTTCCAAAATAACACAGGATAGATTCAGACTAGATATAAGAAAGAATTTTGTCACAGTGAGCGTTGTGAAAGGTTGCCCTGAGAGGTGGTAGCTGCCCCTTCCCTGCACACATTTAAGGCCGGGTTGGATGGGGCTCTGAGTAACCTGATCTAGTTGAAGATGCCCCTACTTACGGCAAGGGGATTGGACTAGATGACCTCTAAAGGTCCCTTCCAACCCAAACTATTCAATGATTCTAGGAGTCTATGATCTATATTTGTATATATGATATTTATGTACTTATGAATGTATCTTTACTATTTCTTAAATGAAACCTTCTGACTTGGTTTGGTACTGACCCAACAGTCCTGACAAAAGTACATTTCTCAGCTATGCAACACTCAGTGACATTTCATATCATGATCAACCTCTCAAAACTTCAGAGAACTCTTTCAGAGAATATTTCCCACACAGAAGCAGATAAGCAGCTTTTAGCATATCATATTTTACCTCCAACCATGCCAGATGAATGCCTCACACATCAAATTCAGTAAATAATAACATAACAAATCAGTTTTCTTCTAGTTATTCATTGTAGCTACAGTGGTTAATCCAGGATATGCAATTGTTTATTTTATGAAGCGTGCATCTAAACATGGCAAATGATGCAGAATATGTAAAATGCACTTTTCTCCTTTCTGGTAATTCTGTAAGGTAATGTAATTTTAAAATACTATTTTTTCCTTTATATGCCAAAGTAATTTTTAAGTGGCATATCTTGGCAAACACAACAATCACAAACTGCCTGTGTAACATTCCAATATTCCATTTGTATTTGTACACAGCTATCACACCATTTTTTACTAAATATTAAGAACTCATTTACATCAACCAACCTGGCGTAAGTGGAGACATCTACCTTGTGAGAACAAAAAACCAAAAAAGAGCACAGAGCACGAGGTTAACATAGGAGAGACGAAAATAGAGCATCGCCAGTCACTTAAGTGCTGAAGAACTGTGGTTGACACACTGTGACTTTCAAACAAAAGACTGTTTCCTATAATTACCCTATTAAAAATTCATTTTATAAAATCCTGCATTACTGATTTTAGTGTCAATTTTAGGTCTCCACATTTTCAACAGGGCACTCTTCCATCATGGGTAACATCCAAATAATTGTAGAGATGACTAAAAAAACAGCTTCACGCTTGGCCTACAGAAACAGGCTGTTATTTCCCACTGCTTGGGAAGAGAAGGAAGGAATCTGGGGTTGCACAGCAAGAACACTAACACTACTTCTTGTAGGGAGAATAACAATATTTAGCTTGTACATGTCCATTTCTCCACCTTTCTGGATGTGGAGTTTTGAACTATTCTGAAAATCTATTCTGAATCAAAAAGCCAAAACCCACGAATGTTGTTGCATCATCAAAAACTGAGTATCTAAACAGCATCTCAATAATAACCCTCTGACCAGGAGATCAAGGGAACCACATGAATCTATTTAAAAGGGCTCAGAACAAATACAAATGTAATACTACTTTCACTGAGGATATTATGCCTTTTCTCCTATTACAAGATTTAAAGGTACAATTGGCCAAGGCATATTTTCTTGAGAATTTTGCAATTTGTAAAGAAAAGTGTAAGAGTTTCCTTTTAGAAAATTAGCTAGCTACAGTTTTCATAGGGTAAGTCCTACCTAAGGAATACTACCTTCTGATGAGGTCATTACTGCAAAACCAACTGAGACAAAAAGAACAATAATCCAGAGACTAACACCATTCCCAAAAGTAGCAGTGAGGGTTTTCAAGAAAATACTTTGTGAAGAAGCTGGGCTATTCTGAAAGCCAAAATTATTCTAGCATGAATTCTGATCCATTAAAATTACTTAACCTGCTATCATCAGTGATTTTGAGCTGCCCTACTAAAAGCTAGTACTATTCTTCACTTGCAGAAATGAAGTCCTAAGAGAATGAATCCTCATTAGAAAAATGTCTGCTCAGTAAGAAGAACGAGCTAAGCAATCATATCCATTTTAATATTATTTGATATGACATATCAAACATTTTAATCAGCAGTGCATCACTGCAGCAAAAAAGGTGAGTGAAATTCTGGAATGTATCCACAGGGGTATTACTTGCTGAGGCAAAGATGTGATCATCCCACTTGACTCAGCACTTCCCGGGAGTTTGAGTCCAGTTCTGGCTCCTGCAATTCAAGCCAAATACAAACTGGAGCGGGTCCAAAGGGAAGGCATGAAGAGGCCAAAGGGCTGCAGGACCTGCTCTGTGAGGAAAGAGTGAAGGAGGTTGGTCTCTTCTCCCTGGAGAAGGGAAGGCTCAGCAAGACTCTCATCCCAGTATGCCAGTACTTGAAGGGCAGCTATGAAGAGGACATAGCCTCTCTCTTCACAACACACAGAGCCACACAGCAAAGACAGAGGGCAACAGGTACAAGTTTTGTCAACATAAGAAAGAAATCTTTTACCATGAGATCAATTACTAGAATAACTCCTCAGATGTGGCAGAGTTCTCAGCACTGGAGATCTGCAGGCTGTGCCCAGACAGGATGCTAGATAATTTCTACACTCCCCTTCCCATGGACTCCTTGTACCAGAAGGTCATTTAAGGTGCCTTCCAACCTGGACTACTCTATGGTTCTATGATAGATTGAGTTGATGTGACCTCTCTTTTAATACTATCTGAAGTCTTCTATTGCAGGTGCTAATTAAAAGACAACTCTTCAAATGAAATATGCAGGTCTGCTCTCATTAACACATATCTCATTTACAGCTCAGTGGATTCCAAGTGCCACTGGCTTATTATACTGCTTTTCAATTTGTTATTTAAAAGATCTTTAAGCATTCCCTCCTCTAAAATGATGGGGTTTTAACATACATATTATAAACTTTACTCTTTTTATATCTCACTGAACAAGCAGAGCTGTTGAACACCAATTATAATATTATTTTCATTGCACATTACATCTCAAGTTAGCCAATGTAATCCGAGTTCATTATTGTATCATAAAACAGTGTTACCAAGATTCTTTTCAAATCATGACCAAAAGAATGTAGAAGCCTAGCAATCTCAAAATGACATATTGATTAAATTCTAGTTTTTAATTAGGTTGTTGGTCTGCTAAAGGCAAATAAAGGAGAATCAGCTTTCCATCAAGTCTAAATGACTTTTTTTTAAAATAGGCTCAGTCTACATTTGTTCTAAGGTGTTAATTAAGATTTGCATGCCTATAGTAGCAATTACTGGGAATGAGATCTGGACAACATACACATAACCCATGCAAAAATGGTACTTTACAGTTAGCTCTACATCAGAGGGAAAAAACCTAGCATTTTGGATGAGAGTGTGAATTTTAAAATGGAGAAAACATTTACTGTTTTGTCACATTATTCATACCTTGAAACAAAAAAATAAAAAACCCAACAACATTCTTCTAAAGTGAAATTTTCAGAATTACATTTAAAAGACTTATTAGCCTTCTCCAATATAACATAGAAATGATGTAGAAAATTAAGAGTAACCATTACATTGATAGAAAGGGAATACTCTTAATACCCACTCACAATTTGTAGAAGGTTTTCCTAACACTGAATTTCAAAAGGAAATAAAAATAGTGAAATATTTTATTCTCCTATTTCCATGTTAAGATTCTATCAAATGAAAAAAGCACATTAGGAGCAATACTAGATAAATAAAAGACATATTTTATGAAAATGGCCTATACACAACAGTACAGGCAGACAGTGTCAATTAAATTATTTTACTATAAACTATTTCATTTACAGAACAAACGCATAGTTACCTGCCAGTCAGAAAACAAAAAGGTGTATTAGATAAAAATGAATGATAGTTGCAGTCAGTACAGAACACTGAAATGCCCACTATATTAAGTTTTACAAGGTATTAGTCAGCTGCAGTCTGACAGTTTACCATTCTTTTAACTAATATAAGAATTGAGTGATATAATGTATTTTACAGATACATAATCCAGATGACCTCAGCATTTTCATTAAAAAGTACACTTGTACCATAAACAATGAAAACTACAATCCACAAGGCCTTTGAAGATCACTTTGATAACTTCCCCTTCCTACAGGATCTCATTACTCTTACTAGCAAAACATTAGTACAGATATACCCACATCCCAATGGCATTTTCCTTTATAGTTTTAAATCGATGCATGCAATCTTATGGTTTTCAAATTAATCTTTCAGTAATCACAGAAAAAATAGAAGTATATACCTTTTTATAATTAGTATATAATCTATTAATAATATAAAATTACATATCTATGTGTGATTTAAAACCAAGTAATTATGCATTGCTTACCAAGTCCTAAAAGGTCAATAGTGGGTTCTGATGACTTTTTCGGACTTGCTTTAGCTTCTGATTGCTGATCCTCTTTCTTCTGTGGCTTGTAAGGGAAAACAAATAAACACAAGTAAACATGTCTGAAAAGACTCAGTGCTTAAAAAAATCTCATTAAAGACGCTGCTTCAGTATCAGAAGTAAAAGTCCTTTTCCATAATTGTTCATCATAATTAATTTTCATTTGTAACGAAGTATGTAGCAGTTCTAGTCAAAAGGGACATGGCACATGACTGTAAAAAAATATTATTGTACTTTTGCTGGTATGTAGCAAATTTTAAAATAAATCTAAGTTTGAGTATAGCTTCAAAATAAACTGAAGTCTTAAATCACTGCATATCACACAGTAGGCAAAAAGCTGTCTATATTTTATCAACTCATTTCAGCAACCAAAGTACACAGTTCTGCAGCATTAAAGAAAAAAATGAAGCTTTTAAAAGCTTAACTTTAAAAATTAGAAATATACTAATGACATCACTTTGCCTTTTTGCAAAGAACATCTGCAGAACATGCAGAATTTACAGATGCTGACACCAATGCACACAACCTGAGTTCATGACCTTTTCCTTTATAAACCAGAATGCTAGTAACAGCATTCTTCTCCTTCTGAAACTCCTAGTCTTTTCTTGCCTAGAGACTTCAAAATATATGATGGTATTGATGTGAAACTTGATTATGAAAATTACTTCATAAATCTGTTTATAGTTCTTCTCACACCAGGATCAAGTCAATCCCTTGAATCCATCAAAACATCAATTTCAAAAATGAAGACCAACTGGTTAATAGTAGTGACATGACAAATGCATTTCTTCACATGCATTTAATGTGCCTTTGCTCCATATTTATCACAAAACCCCAAAGTGGACCAGTTGCTGGGCACTGGGCTGACACCAACAGAACCTGCTTAACTCACACCTTTATCACATACATAACATGGCTTTCACAGGTCACTGAGGCTCCTGAGGTTGCTGAAGTCAACAAATCCTAGTATTTAGCATTGTATAAAGATCTGTTTTAGGTAATCTTTTACTTTCTTCCTCTCATGCAAAAGGGGGATAAAGAGTAAGGAGTTTGGTGTTTGCAAAGAGTAGTGGAGGAGCTCAAGAGTATTCAAAGGCAGTCCAAGTGAACAGAAGCCTCTTACGCCACAGATACTCCTCTTGCATGAGCAAATCCCCACTGGAAACCTTCAGCAGAGAGCTCCAATAACTGAACTCCATTCCTGCAGCTACCGCGAACAGATATCATCACACATAATCCGACCCTTGCTCATCTCTCAGAGAAATACTTGCTCCCTCTTACCAAAAATCCTTAGGTTGACTTCACGTAGCTTGCTCAAGATCCAAGTGTTTGGCAAAGACCCTGATGGAAAAAGAGTCCACAAACTCCCTGATTCTATACTGTATTGTAACTTTCAACATTGTGTTTACAATCTGGAGCACAGCATACCAATTCCAAATGCTCCAAGTATCATTTTTGAAAGTAAACCACAACAGCATATCAAGATTTTTTTAAAAGTGAAAATTCAAAATGAAGTTTTCTACAATTGACCATATCTCAGTAAATATGCCATAAACCAACATTATTATTATTATTATCATCATCATCATTATTATTATGATTATTAACACTAATCAGAATTAACACTGAGTACTTCAGAACAGAATGCACCATAAAAACTTGAACATTTGAGTTCTCTCCATCTCAGTAAGAAATACTGTGGGTCACAGAAGCTGTAAAAAGAAGCATTTCTAACATGCTCCTTTATTTCATGAAACTGGTATTTTTTCCTTTTGCTTAAACAGCTTAAAAACTCTGAATAAATAACGATTTTTTTCAACTGAAAAAACATTAGAATTATATTAAATGTGCAAATTTTCATTACACTGTATTAGATTTCTGATAACTACCTAAAACCACAAGTTTGAAATAATTTAAAGCTTAACAGGTTAGTTTTGAATGCAAACTTTTCACAGAAGTCAAACACTTCTGCATACATTAATAAGAAATAAAGAGGAAGAGTTCAAATAGCACCTTCTTTTATTTGGTACTTATTGCTGCGGCAAATTAATCTCATTATCTAAACTAAAAATTTAAAAATATGGGAGGAATAATCTGTTTAGGTCCTGTGCTTTGGAAAATAAACATTTTTGATAAATGTTAAATGCATATTTCTGTTTCATCACTCTCTAAATAAGAAAGGCAATGAAGAGACAAGGTATAAAAATATGAATTTCTATAAAAATATGATTACTTAAGATGTTCTTTTAAAATACTGCAACCATTATCTCTTGATCAAAAGTTTCTGTCCCATTTTGCTCTCCTTGCCAGTATGTAAACTACTAGATTTTAAGGTTACGTCACAGTTAATTACTTTTAACAAAAGCTCCAAAATTATTTTTGAGCTCATTTTTACATAAAATATTTCTAGCCATTAATACTGCATTTGTTTCCTTGGTGAAGATTCTCCTTAAAACACTATTCAACATCTTTGCAGCTACAGTTTGCACCAACATTCTAACCTTCAGTCTGAAAAATGAAACAACATGTTAGTCACCTAACATTTACCAATAATTCATCTGTATAATAACAGACACACAAAGCAATATTCAGCATCTATCTGGAACAAAAGATCTTCCTCTTTAATTTTACTTGCAAAATTACTCTGTTGCCCCTACTCTCTCACCATAACAAGCACCATTTCCTGGAATTTCCTATCCTTCTGTCTGAGATTTCAATCAATTCTGTAATTTGGTATGCCTTTATTTCTGTTTAAGATGCTCCATGGCACACAGGAAGGCTTTTGTACAAATTCAGAAGACATTTGTTTGGAGCTTAAGGTCTGCCATGATTCACAGATAGGGACTTCTCTAAAGTCAACTACACTTAGGCATAAATTAGGTAAGGATGGCACCACTGGGATGAGTTAGAACAAGAAACTTGCACGCACACAATTACTCTTAAGAACACCTAAGGACCCTCACTACCATGCTGCTCCTTGAGAGAGTTTTATTCTCTGTTCAGCCCCATGGATTCTGCATTGTGGTCCACCTGAAGTACATACAAAGAAAAGCAATGGCTCACTTCAGTGTTCTGTAGCAGAGATCATGTTGTATTTCTGGGTTGAGGAGAGAACCTCAAGAGGTCTCTTTCCAGCCCATATAATTCTGACATAAACAAGGTATTGAAACTTTTGGACAAGAACAAAAAGGAAGCCACACTGGAGTCACGAGAAAATTTTATTCGAAATCATAAAGAGAAATGTGATGTTTAATTTCTTTTCAGCAGTTTTGCCCCAATAGGACTCATTCATGACTAGGCTTTATGTAGAAAGTGGCCTTTCAAGATGTTAAGTACTGCACTCAAGTAAGCACAGAAGTGTGCAACAGCATAAAAGCCTGCTTAACAAGGTAGTGACATTTCTTAAACTTACTGTTTAATTTAGTGTTGTGTTTTATCTCAAAAATACCACATTTTGTAGAGATGCAAGGTGGCATGACAAATGCCTGGGAGTCTTGCTGCACTAAGATCCATCTCAGTTTCTAATACTAGTCTCCTTGACTCCCACAGCAATTATTTTTAAGTATTGACACTGGTACCATATAACCTATTCCTTGTTATGCCCTTTGGAATACGACCACAATAAAGAGAGCAGACTAAACAGCATTAAGTAAACTAAAAATAGCATTATGAATCTAATATGAAAAAGGCAAGTAGAAGGAATAGGTACACAATTTTGTGCATTTATTTCCAAGTGGAGCCTTCAAGGTTACTGGGGCTACTATTCTTTATGACATTCAAGATTGTCTCAGTAATATAGATGGGTTTAGTGAACTAAGTACATGGTTATAGCAATTTCTAGATATATTTACTTCAGGTCATGTATTAACAGTTTCTCATTCAAAATCATTTTTATGCTACTAGTACATTCTTCTGAAATACTATCCTTGCAAACAGCAGAACATCAAGACATCTTTGATATGCAGGTCTTACATGGCCATTTTTCAGTTGTCACTAATGGCCACTACATTACCTTTCAGGGTACTTGTTGGGGACCTACTGAAAGCAAGCAATGTCCACTGCCTTCCATTATTCTGAGATTATTGAAAACAGTTTGTTTGCAAATTTCACTGAAAGAAATTGAAGCCAGAACAAGCTTCCAGGGAATTGATTCCTTTCATGTCCTCCACACGATCAGCTTATTTTCTAGCATAATTTGGAATTTTTCTCCTAAAAAAATCTTGAGTCCTTGTTATGAAAAGAGCCACAAAATCTAATTTCTCTCACCCCTTGTTCAGTAGGTATTAGATACTTTGGCCAAATTGAGAAGGCAAATAAAGAATTAGCCTTGCAACCTCTTACAAATATTTTCGCCTATAAAGCACATCTTTTCAGTACAGGAGCAGGGACACACTCATTACCCAGATCCAGTATGGGCACTATAAATTTTTGCAATCCTGTAAATGACAGGTAACTGACATACAATAATCTTTCATTGATTTATTCTCCAATGCTGTCCTTTTAACCTTTCACTCTTCTTACGTTCTTCTGTCAGTCCTTTCTTCAGGGGCAAGAAGCAAGGCCCAGGGAACAAGTGGCTGCTCAGTCTCACCTCAATACCTAGGAAGGTGATTCAACAACTAGCCTGGAAGCCAATTCCAGACACATGACGGACAATAATCTTAATGGGAATAATCAGCATGGCTTCAAGAGAAAGCCATGCTTGACCAAACCAACAGCTTTTAACAGTGTCATGACAGGCTTGGCAGACAAGGGTAGAGCACCACAGGATGTCTTTCTTTACTTCAGTAAGGTTAAATGGAGTTGATAACTGATAAAAGTGCCATCATGGAAACAATTCCCTCTTCAAGCTCCTGCTCTCATTTAATACTTAGTAACCAGTGATGAATCACTCACAATTTTATACCCAAATCAAGCAATGTCTTAATCCTGGTTTGCTGTACATCTACAAAACAATAATGTGACAGTATGGTGCTAATACCACATCTGTAAATAGTTCTTACATAACAAGATTAATCATCTTTCAGTATCTAAAAAGCAAATATTCAAAAATATTTATGAACGCCTCATAACTTTACCTCTACCAAAATGAACAACTGAGAAATTATGTCTACACATAAGAAGCAGCATCTCTTATTTCATTAAAATGGAAATGCAGAAATGAGTATTTGGACCTTCACTTAATTTCCCACACACTGTCACTGTAAATCAACTGGCTTCAAATTACTGGATAGAAATTTATATGCTGGTAATCTCCATTTACCTCCACAATGCACCTTGGTCAACTGTAATGTTCTGTGCTAAGAAACCATCACAAACAAAATCCAAAAGCAGGCAACAGTGGAGAAGACCAGGTCCCCTCTAACTTACCTGGTTTTAATGCAACCAAGTGTACAAGCCTACTTTAATCTCACACTGAGATGATGCCTTCATTAGTAGAAGCTACATCAGCCAGTCTTCTTGTAATTCATAGAGATACTGTGTATGATTTAATTAATCTTGTTCATTTTCCTACCATTAGAAAATGCAGGGTTAGTCACTTATCAATCTCGTTCATTTATCCAATATCAGACTTAAGATTTTAAGGTGATTTCTGGTCTACCAGGTTTTGATGGAAAAGCTACAAAAATTTGTACCAAAGTTTTGAGGTTTATTCTTCTGCAGTTCTGGCTACTTCCTTAAAGATGAAAAGAACATTGTCAAAACCTTCCCAATTTAAACAGAGGAGAAAGTTTTCCACTCCATCATGAAAAAGCATCTTTTAACTCAGCATCTGGCATTTAATGTTGCATTACTGTGCCACCCTCCTTTATTCTTTCTTTACTAATTTTGTGCAACAACAGAAGTTATATGAGGTTTAATTTTTAATAAATGGGTAAGAACATCAGGTTAGGTCAGGAAAAAAAAGAAAAGTCTCTGCTAGATCTCAAATTAAAGAAGAAAGCTCTATTTTACAGAAATCAATATTGGCCTTTATTGAGCTTTCACAATGTATTGCCCTCAATATACTACTAGTTACACCATTCTAGTTCAATCTAATTTATTTGAAATACTTTCTTGAGTTAAATGAAACCAAATAAATCAGCATGTAACAGTGTTAACTATTCTATTCACACCTTAAGTTCCAGAGTTGATTTTACAGACTTGTTTCTCTCTCTTATATGTTACCCTAAAGCAAATTATTAGTGAATAAAGATGTTTCTTTGACATGGACAAGGGAACTGATAGGCACTTTATACTGTATATTTATCAAACTAATTGCCTGTAAGGGTCTGGGATGGAGTTCACAATCTTCACAGCAGTCGATACAATGCTATACTTTGGATTTGTGGCCACAACACTGTTGATAACCCACCTGTGTTTTGGCTATTGCTGAGTGATGATACTTTGATAACTGCATCATTTCAGTTTTGCTAGCCTTGCACAATTATATTTCTTGCTTTGCTAATTTCAGTGAGCTGACCTCCAAGCACCTCGGTAAGTGCATTCAAGGACTACACACACACACAGACATACATAAGAGTCAGCCGCACTATCCTGCTGGTAGATTTTCTTCACAACCACCTTCTCTTCCCTTTTTCAGGCACTCTGTAGACTTTGTCAAACAGATGCAAGGAGCACATGAGCCAAGTGAATCAATCTGTACACAAACCTTATTCAACAAACTACAGTGAATCCCCAAATTCAGTTTTCCCACTGAAGCTCAGAGTACACAAGCTTCGAAGATCTGAGTATTATGGTTTTTCAGTTGACTCATTCAAAGGTAAACCCGAAGTCCCTGGAATGAGCAGAATGCTTTCTCTCAGAAACTTGGACTGCAAGTCTGCAGGAGATGGCATTGTGAAGAAAACTGAGTAACACCTGAAGCATAAGTCACATACTGTAGGAAATCCAGTGTGTCAGTGGGGTATTTCATCAAATTTTCTTCAGCCAACTATTTTTGGAGATAACCATTAAATGAGTGATTCACTCTGCCTTAGGAAAAAAAAAAAGAATAATAAAAAAAGAGAACACTGCCAAGTCAATTCTCCTCCTTCCTCTGTACAAAGATTATAGTACAGCACATAGGATGTTGCCTATACCAGATATGGTTATATATGGGCAAGACAAAAAGGAGGGTCAGTACCACTATGACTGACTGATACACACCTATTAAATTTACATATATTAGAGGATGCTATGAGATCTATGGGTGCTTCAACTGATGTTCCCTTTCTGCAAATTAAGCTTGTCCTTTCCACACTTTCAGCACTGCGCCCAAACACATCTGGCTATGAGGTGCACAAGATGGGAAGTAGACAAGAGGAAAGTAGAAAGCTTTAGACCAGCTTGCTTGGTTGACAGAACAGACAACATACATGAGGTCTTCTGATAAATGTTACACTTTGAAGGATAAAACAGTAAGAATATTCAGATCTAGCATAATACATTGGTCTGCAGTCAAACCCATTGCCTTTTTTTTTTAAATTACTCTTGTAGCAAAATAGGAAAATAGTACAAGTTTGTTAAATGAGAAAAGACACTGGAATCCTTTCAGAACATTGTTTAGTATGATCATACATTCCAGGGCCTATGGTCTAAATTTATGGGCTACTCTTTCGGCACAACCCTGTTCCCCAGAAAACTCTCCTTTGACAGGCAGCTGAGGGCATTTTGGAACTGACAGTTGTGAACAAACCTTGTCGGTAAGGCCTGGTTCAGGAGTGCCAGCACACAGTGAAAATACTGTGATTATCTTTCCTTATAAATGAGAGATTCAAGTTTCCTTCTTCTGCTTCTGTAACCTTATGCATGTTACCACCATATGTGCAGATTTTAAGGGTTTAAGAGTTCTAAAAGACAGGATATCCGGAAAAAATGCAAACCACACCAAATACTTTAAACACAGGCCAAATTTTGCCAAATTCCCTACTGCAAGATGATAACATAAATAATGCAGCAGATTTCAACACCAGCATTTAGGATTATCATTGACCTTATTCTCATTTACACTGTGAGAGCATTTAAAGGGGTATCATATGTAGTGCGGGTCATAAGCCACAATGATTAATTGCTCTAAAGTAGAAAAAAAACCCTACAGTCAGAGAAGTCAGAAGTTAGTAATTTAAAAATCTCTCCTGCTCTCAAGCAAGATACCAGCCACTGTCAAAAATCTGATTCATCAGCCGTCCAGTCCACTTATCTGCTCCCATTTTCCTTCGCATTTTTTCCTCAATTTTCCACTTTAATGAAAAATTCGTATGAATCTAGAACTCAGTCTGTTTAAAACACATCTGATTACTAATGCATTCCTAATTCATATTCCCTACCTTAACTACAAGAAGCCTTATGAAAGCTGAAGATACATCAAATAATTTTGTGAAAAGCTCTTCTAAGTTACTTAAAAGCAATTTCCAGTTTACTCACTAGAGTTCATATACGCCTCTACAGTTAGTGAAAAAAAGCTCTCCTTTGCTCTTAATACATAGGAATTCTATGCCTTGTGCATAAAGCAATTGGATTCCTTCCCTCTTCATTACCTGCTTGCAATAAAACTTGCAGAAGAGCATAAACATTTGAGAATTGCCATATGAGAAAATAATGTTAGTAATTTACTGTATCTTGCAATAGGTTTGTAGATATGATTTTTCCTGACACTTAAGCTCTAAAAAGTTTAGTCTGTATCCATTTATGGCATTATTCATGTAGCCACATCCCAGAATTTTTAAAGAACATTTTTATAGCTTTCATACCTGACCTGAAAATAAGCACAAACTGATCTTTTCATAATATTTAATTTAAATGGCATTAAAGATGAAATTTGTTATTTTGTTTACCCTCCTTTAAAATATCAGCACTTCTTTTTTCAGACTTGCAACTAAAGATGAAGAAATTTAGAAATCAGACTAACTCCTCAGAACTGAGGATACTTTTAGCAAGTGAAGAACTCCTTTTGCTTAACTAGCAAAAAAAACCAGAAAACCAATGTACTATATTGAAACACAAGTAAAACTATGTTGGTATCATTGTGAAGTTGTACAGACTACAGCAACTCCATGATCAAACTTTGATGCAGATCTAATCAAGAGAAAAACCCTGCATGCCAACAACAACAAAAAAGCCACCATTCTCATTTATTGAACTAGAATTACCTTGAACCAAACAGCCAAGCCAAGGGGAAAATGTACATTTATTATTTAAGAGTCTATTTTGATTATTTCAGTGAATCACTCACAGATACTGAATTACTCACACTCACCTGGGTAAGCCTATTTAAGGCATTCACATAAAGCAAACAAAAAAACCCAAACTGCCTGTTGCTAATATGATTCTGTACATATGAAGATCCTTCAGTCAAAACACAAACCCAAAGGAAAATGTTTTGAAGTGGTCCTTGATCTACATCTTCGCTTTAAAAACCTGGATACGCGGATTTCATTAGATTTCACAGTTAGAGCAAGATACTTGAGCAAGATTATGTAAAATGCATTATATCTTTAGTCATTTGAATTAAAAACTTCACAGCAGAAATAACGGACCCTGCATCATAATCTTATTCCATTAATATGATTTTATCTGGGTCTAGGCTAATACACTAATCATTTCTGTGAAAATGGATTAAGACTATTCCTTTGTTCTTACTTATTGACCAAGCAGTACCAACATTGTATTTTAACTGAATTTTAAATGTTGGCTCAGATCTCATTTACTTTAGTCAATGTATTCCAAGAAGGCTTAAAGCCTTTTGTCTTGTACTTAGCTGAGTACTTAGCTCCTTTCTAAAGCATCAGACAATCTCAGAGGCCCTTTTACCTTGCTCAAAATGACATATGAACCATGTAGAAGCACAATTTCCTAAAATTAAGTTGGCTTTCTTTTTACACTTACTGCTGAGACTACAGCAAAGTATCAGAGATAAATCCTTATTCTTATATTAATGCATTAAATATATACAATAACAATCATATTTGAAATAATAGTTCTATGCATTCAGATTCAAATATATTAGGTTCTTAAGAGTAAAAAAGTTCAGGTAAGATCTGAAAAAAAGGAGAAAAAGCTCCTTTTCCTAAATTTGATACTTGGAAAAAGCATCAAAAGATAGCAAGACGATTGCTAGGTAATGGACACAACGAGATGTAGTAACTTGAAACTAAGCTAGGGATGGCAGGACTGCAGTACAGGAGAGGCACACAGTCTGATGCAGAGGTATTCAAGTTTTCCAGAGATTCTGAGGGCAAAGACTTCAGCAGAGTTTCCTGCAGCTGTAAATCTTTGAAACTACTGCATTTGAGCACAAAAGCAAGGACCTGATTACAAGGACACAAAAGACAGAGGAAAAGCTGTTCATCAAACCTCTTCCTATTTTGTATTATCTTGTCATGGAACTTGATTTAGGTAAAATGGAAGAATTCTGCTTTTAATCCAATAAAACCTGGGGCTTGCATCTTATAGAACTCACTATGAAGCAGAAAACCTACACAAATCCATTTTACAGCTAATCCAGTGCCCCATTAGGCGATCTATAAATTAGGTTAGGGTCAAAGTGTTCTAATGCATCTTAGTTTGCAAGCTGTGAAATGCAATAAACATGGTTTGTATTTTTGTAAGCCATTTTAAATACACCTTCAGTTTTCAAATCACATATTATGGTTATATGAACTCAGCTTACACATTTCTACTTTATTTCTATTGAGCACATTAGCCTCAGCAATAATGTAGCTATATTAGTTCAGTTCCTCATTACACTATTTTCTTTTATAATTTTCCTTTCAGAAACCTTTCAAGTAATACATAATACAACACCATTGTACTCAATCAGAACTAAAGGACATTTATTTGTAACTTCTTCTTCATATATTTCCAGACAAGAAAAAGCTGTTACAGGCACAGCAACTGACTGAGCTCAAAGTAAAAAAACAATTAAAGAAATGCCTTCTATCCCTATTCATGAAGGTATGCTTCTGAGTTTTTTTCCTTAATAAAAGTGCTTTTTTTTCTGAAAAATGCTTTTTACGTGAAACTTCATTCAATATCAAGACCCTACACCCTTAGCCAGCAATCAGCTCATACCTTAGAACTTTCCAGGCGCTTGTATCTTACTCACTGGTTAGTCCAACGTGAAATGTGCTACCCGTTAACACAAATGAGTGTAATCACAATACGTCTGTCTCCAGCAGCTGGTGTTACACATGCTGCCTTTGCAAATAGTTGGCTTCTAGATATTGGTCTCTGCAGGTGCTGACCCTCAAATTCCTTAGGCCTGCAGCCTCTTTCCAGTGGCCAGCACCAGCCTCTTACCATACTTGTCTGGTAGCTGGAAGTTTGCAATTGTTCATTCACATATAGGCAAGGAAGAGACAACGCACTCACACTCAATAGTTGCAAATAACTTTGGCAAGGACACAGAACAGCCTGCAGATCTCAAGTGAAGGCTCAGACAATCCTACAGCCCAGCAACCTGCCCAACTACCAGCACGGATGTGACTACCCCTTTTTATCTACTTTACTCTGCTTTGTCATGCTTGCCATACCCCAATCCACCTTGATTTCTGTATTTCCCTGGTTTGGTCTTTGTCACTTAAACATCCCATAATAAGCTGCATACAATATTCTCTGTCACACCCCCAAATTCTTTTCTCTCTGCATTCCACAACAAGTCCTATAACCAATAATGCAATCACCCCTTACTTGCCTGGTATTCCTGGGAGAGAATATTTTTCCTTGACCCACCTCACTACTTTTCTTTGATGCACTAGAAGCAGATCACTGGCTCTCTTTTTACTGATTAGATTACTCCAGCCTCACCTGGAGTAAGAATCACCTGATTCTTACAATCTTTGCATTTTAGTCAGTCTTACAGCATCACACTGAACAGTGTTTTATATAAACAACCTCTGAGTCAGGACATTTTACTCAGTGTTGGATTCATATTCTGTGCTGGTATTGTTTCTGTCATTATCACAAACAGTATACTACAAACACTTTATGAAGTCTAAGCATACTATTTATCTAGAGATGCATTTGAAAAAGCCTCTCAATTAGCTCCACAGAAATTCAATCCTTCCAGTGACAGCTAATCAGACTGAAATAGCCCCACAGGTTAATTTTTCTTACTTTTGTATCAGCTTGTTGCTTCCTTTAACTACTAGACAAGTTCGGAGAGAGCTGATGAGTACTTTATCATCCTCATGTATACATATATAATTCTGTTTCACAAATGCAGAACTTAGTGAGAGGGAAAAATGTTTAATAAATACTTATGCATTATTAGCTACATTAGTTTCTTCTGCCAGTCAGGATATTTTTTCCTCAGTTTTGTTCTCATTTCAAAGTTAATTACTTTGAAACAATTACTTTAAAAGCTAAGTAATTTTAACCTATCATATGCAATACCAAAATGAATTTTGCTTTACTTGGGCAAGCTCCATTTTCTTTGTCTTCCTACTTCATATCACCATAATCTTTAACATGAACTATCAATAAGCACTGCACTCTCCATCTCAACTGGAAATAAGTTAAGCTTTTTTTTCTGCTTCTAATCCTTCAGTTTAAATAAATGTGAACCTATACGAAATTTCTGTGTAATCTGAAATAGAATATTTAAACCATCCTTACAATATGTAAAAGCCTTTTCCAGCTTTCATCTTCACAGCTTCAAAGATGCAAAGTTTTAAAACTGGTACTTCAGAGTATTACAAGGCCTCTGATTTGTCTGTTCAGTCATCCATTTCAACATTTCTGCTGAGATTCAGCCCAACCTGTTTCATTTACACTAAAATAAATCAATTTTAAACCAAGGGAAAAAAATACACTGATATCTACTTAGAGTGTAAACTGAGGGTTAAATAGGTAAGACAAAAAATCTGTATGTTCTCTTGAGCAGAAGTCGTCCTTGTTACTACACAGTGTAAAATACACTCTCTGCCTAGAGACAAGGCTGCAGTACCGTACTCTGACATGAGGTACAATATTCTCAAGTTGAGAGACAGTACTTGCTGAGCAGAGAGCCAGGACAGATTTATTTTGCAACAGTACAGTGGCATGCCGGGGACCAACCTCAAAACTGCCCTCTTTTCTTCTAACTGCAGGTACCAATTTTATAAAGGAAAAATTTCAAGTAAAACTGGAACACAAGCTCATCTAGTTGCAATTCTTTTTTCAGCAGAGCCAAGAGACAATTCATTGCAGATAGGTTAAAATTTCTGACTGATATATGTAAGGAAATCAACATTAAAGAGCTGCCAGTTAATTGAACAACTTGGCAACCGGTAACTTAATTTTGCATCATAATTATAATCTGAAAAAATTACCTAGAGTGAGAAACTTGTCCAATTCCTTCAAATTGTGTTGAAAGACCCTGCTGCTTTCTCTTGCTTCTACCTCTACCACAACTACAGTGCTATTTTCCAACTACCTTTGAGTTAACTTTGTGAAGACATAATTATGCAACAGTATGAATGCCAGAGTCTAAAAGGTTCCATGCAACTGTTCTAGTGTCAAAAGCAATTATCAAAATGCAATAAATTCAATAGTCCAAAGAAATATTCTTTTTAGCAAAAAGGCTCATAATACCTATGTCAACTAGAAATTTAAACTGGAAGACAGACAAAGCTGTTGCATGACACCAGAAGACTGCTGAAACATCTTATGGCATACTATTATCATCATCATCATCCATTTAAAGCCTAAGCTCATGTTGGAGATTTAATTTTGCCAGTGACATCTAAAATAATTTATTAAAAATAAGTCAGTGTCTTTTCAGTGAGATTTGCCCATCTGACAGGTTTTCCCACTACACCATTGCCCTATCTTGATGGTCGCACACCGGTATGAGATTAAGCACGTTCTAGATTAAGCATGGTAAAGTGAAACAGAACACACAAAAGCACTTGACTGCTTTGCCCATGCTCCAGTGCTTGCATTATTTTAGAAAAACAAAAGAAGCCTATTGTTCAAAACAAGATAAGATTATTATTTTGAGCAACATTATTTAAATTAAAGTCTTTTTCCTCTTATCAGCTTCATCTTATCCAATCCTTATCCTCCTTTACATTCAGTTCCATGTTTCAGTACCACGTAGGTAAATGCAACGTGCATTTTGTTCCTGCACATTTGATTGATTGTACACAATCTCCTAACTAGTACTGTAATTTCTATAAAACTTTTTAGATCATATTGTATTTGCAGTTTTAATCATGCATGGTCTTGTGGTTTCAAATGTCTCAGAATGTCTTTTTTCTAAAGACACCATCTACTCATGAATAAGGCTGCTTTAGTACAAGCTTGTTTAAATATGTCCACTTAATTTTGTCCAATATACAAATAAGCATATGTAATGTTGTCTCAATTGTCTCAAAGCCACCTGGAAAAAAGATGAAGCTTATCACAAGCTGAAAACGCCTTCTGATAATAAGTATTATCAACTGAAACCCAAGGCAGTATTATGTTTTGAACCTGCATGGAGCAAAAGTATAACGGAGGATCGATTAAAACTAAGCAAACTTAAAATAGCTTTCTGTTAAAAACAGTTTGGCAAGACAAAGGCAAATTTAACCAAAGCAGCCCCTATTCAAGCTTTTACTCATTTTTTTAGATTCTACTTGTATAGAATTGTTAAAAATTGCATTAAAATGCTGCTCTGCTGCAGATCAGAGTTAAGAGGATCAAACCAATACAGGAAACATACAGCGGGCTGAAGGAAAAAAGTGATACCCTTCCTGAACGCTGACTCCTTTTCCAACATTAAAAGAAAACTTTTTTCTGACAAAAAAGCGGTTTCTTTCATTGCTTCTACCTGAAATATCTATTTCTTAATTTCTTTGTCTACAACTGCAAATACGTAATAAGAACCATGACAGATTAATTTCATTAAGTAAGCTATTTTTCATGGCAATCCTCAAACAGAAGAAGTCCTTTGTTACCAGCAAAAGGAATTAATAGCACAGTTTCAGGAAGAATCTAATTTGATTTGCTTTCCTCCAGACTAACATTAAAAACAACCAAAGAACCCAAAGTAATCTGATCTCTTCCGTAAGACTGAGAAGGTATGATTAGAAATGTAAAACCAGGCTGGGAGAGGTCCACAGACCATAAAATGCAGACTGAGAGAAGAAGCCTTAAAACTCTTCACCCTTTTTGTGGGGGGTAGGAGGCAGAGAAACAGTCTGCCTTATGTCTTATCACATACTCCTAAATCCTGAGCTTTCATTCTTATCTGCTTAGTCTGAATTTATGAACACAAGGACTAAGAGTATAAATAAGATGATGTATTCAACCAGAGAGCAAAACAGGTTTCTATTTTTCTGTTATATACATGATATACATGATTGGTTTTTTATTACAAGTAATATTTCATTTTATATAAAAATCAAAAGTTATTTTAAAAAGAAATCACTTAGGCAAACAATGCCAAGGCATCTAGGGAAACATTATTATCAACTGTTCAAGTGATTTAGCAAATTATCAACAATACAGTATTGAAACAAAGAAAACATTTAGAATATTGATAACGGGATTGTGAATTTAAATTATCATTCAGGTCAATATTTGTGAATCCACTTACTCCTACAAGTTAAAAGTAACAACTTAAACAGATCACTTTCACCAAACTGGTGTTTAGGTGAACATTAAATATTCTGCAGGCTTTCATTTCTTCCATGCATTCTTACAGCGCTACTCAGTTTTAAAGAAGTGAAGAACACTAAAGCACTATTTGCTCCAACTAATTTCTCCTTGTACAAAGTTATCATCCTAATAACTTGTAATACTTTGGATAAGCAAATGACATCCCAGAAAAATAAGGGGGACTGATAGTTCCTCTTGCCTCAGTTGTCCAGGCAGGTTGATTTCTGTGAGTTTTAAGTGTCTTTGGGGGAAAACAAACACACCATCCTAATAAGCTATGTAAAGTTCTTCCTATTTGGTTAAATGAGTATTTGACATATTGTTTTTTCCTGTATGAAGAGGTAAAGCTGCTAGTATGACTTGCCTCCACTTTTGAGGGGTTCTCCAGTATGTTTTAAATGCAAATGAACTGGTGTCTGTACCTCTGTAACACAGGCCATCTGGTGCTGCCTGGTACCAGCTGACTGAGAGGCAGCAGCTCACTGTTACTGCCAACTTTAATCTGCCAATTTAGTCTTCATTTTGGGGAAGAAAAACAGCATTTGATATACTACCATTGAAAAATAACCTCCAACTAACCCATTCCTGTCACTTGAAATAACCTTACACAAAATCAAGAGCCAGTTTCAAATTCAAAATGCAATATAATAAAACAAACTAACTCAACAGTGTCATATTGAACTTCAGTTAATCAAGTGTAACTACTGCAGTCCTTCAGAACCATTCATCATCCTGATATGTTCAGCAGAATGAAAAAATCTTTGAGTGTTGATATTAGTTTGCAAATGCACAAGTACTCAGTGAAAAAAAAAAAAAAAGTAGTTTGTTCTTTATATCCTAACAATTTAACTTTACTGTCCCAGTACAACCCAATCTTCTCTTAAAGGGGTTTACTTCCATAACTTAGATGGTCCTCAACATGCGGTATTTTACAGTGAAAACATCACAATATTTTCATGACAGTACTCAACCCATGTGAAACCTCTAAACTAAACAGTGAAGATAGCTACACAGAGCTGAACCCAAACACTTCCAAAGCATTCAGTCACACGGACTTAGCTGAACTTTCTAATTTTAGATATTAGAAATATTTACCAAGTTTTCTATGGACAGCTTTCCAAATAACTTCTGGGATGTTAGCACTGTTGCACGCCATGTTTTCTTTATTTAAACTTAGACTACATAAAAAGTAGAATCCTACAAAAATCTGAACATTTAGGCACGCCAATTTTTTTCTTCTTTACTCTGGGAGCCTCATAGCATCATATCTAGTGATGCTTTTTTAAATTTGAATTTGTACTGCAGAAGTACATAAACAGACATGTCTTGAAAAAAACTAAACAGTCCTAGTTGCTCTGAAATTCAAGAAGTCATACAGCTCAGTCCAACTTGTCTGTTCTAAACAGTGCAAAGCAAATGCCTTTACTAAATGAGGTATTATTCCTTATACTCTTTGATTGCTTGTGAACAATATTCCTCAGTTCACTCTGCAGCTCTCGTTTATCCTTGGGGCACAGAATCTTCCCAATTCACACACTGGCCATGTCCCAGCCATGCCCCTGATTGCTCAGCCTGAGTGACTTAAATGCACCTCATTTCCTACTTTTCTGTGCTTCCTTTCAGTGGAAAGCAGGTACAAGGCAGATGGAGGGCATACAGAGCCTGCTCCAACCTGCTGCATGAAGAATAGCATGGAGCTTACCTAAAGTGCTCTTCTGTGCTCCAAAGAAACTTTACCTAAACTATCTACACAGGTTAAATTTTATTTCAGAAAACTACAATAAGCATGATCCTTTAAAAGCCCAAGCTTGAAGAATGTCTTTAATTAAAAAGATGACACACAGATGAATTCCATTTGAGCTGACAACGCTGACACATTAATAATGAAATAAAATATCCTGCAGTACTTCAAACATTTTGCAGCTGTTACAACAGCACGATTATCTAATACAGATATATTCAGCAAATTCCACATTTTTTAGAACAAGCATTTAAAATCAAAATACTTATTTTTATTTGCCTAATAATTAACTGGTAATCTAATGACTTTTCAAATGTAAAACTAATCAGTGGCATTAGAATTGTTTTTTGTTTCAAGTGGTAGGATAATCCTCAGCTGTAACTATCTTCTGCTGTCACTTCCCCTCACTTAACCAAATATTCCCAGCACATAACAAGATTCACATATCTTTTCAAAGGGAAACCCTCTCTCCCAGTCCAAAAGTAGATCTTTGGGCTCTAGAAAGTTAATGTTTCCATACCACAGAAATATTTTTAACCTTTACAACTGAAGTATATTATTATAAGGACCAAAATAAAAAAATTAATTTGGCCGGATGCCCTCATAAAGCTTCAGTAATCAACAATTCTAATGTTTTTATTGTCATCCATCAACTTACTTTAACCTCATACCATATCAATAAAAATAGCTCAGTGAAGCTTCACCAATTGTCATAACAAAATCTGCCCTGCATTAACTCATTCCAAACTTGCTTTCTAATTTAAGAGAAATTATATTTGTATTGGGGAAGGGCATTTTTCCCCCTCCAAGTATGCATGTACATATTTTTGTATCTTCTTTCATAATGTAGAATGAAAAAATACTCTATCTGAAAGCTGAATTAGAATCATAGTCTGTGAACACATAATGTTTTTCATAATCGCAACACAGCACTATAAACTGACAGATGGAGGCTCCAATGCATTCTGCAGGTTACACTACCTGAGCATATTCATGGATTCACAAGATTGAAGAGACAACATCTGTATTAAAAGAAATTAATACATTTAATACTAAAATTACCCATTTCATTTTTGTTTAATATTAATTCTCTGCAGAAGTGCACATGAAATTTTAATTGCACCTACAGTGCTAAGGCTGCTCATTATGATTTGACATAGCTGTGGAAAGAAGCACCTTAAATTGCTTGCTTGTCATGCTTTGCGACATGACCTTAGTTGCAAATTTTCAAGTTACTTAGAGTTAGTAACTAAAGTCTACAGATTATACATTCATGTTTAAAATGGATTCATTTATAAAAGATAGCATTAGATGGTAATACAGGACTCAATAAAACTGACAATTTTCTGTGCAAGAATGGTAGGGGTCCCTGACCCTGAGGTTAGCTCAGCTGGTCAGAGCAGGGTGCCACCAACACCAAGACTGGGGGTTCAATCCCCATATGGGCTGTGTACTTAATAGCTGGACTTGGTAATCCTTGTGGGTCCCCCCCCTTCCAACTCAAGGCTATTCTGTGATCTGAAAAAACCTTAATGAGCTTTATGGTCTGAGCCTAAACTTTAACAAAGCTTAACCCATTTCCCTCTTCTCCTAAACACATTCCTCATCGTATGGTCAATCAATCTTTGTATGCAAGTAACAGCACAAACAATCAATGTGGATTAACCAGATTACAACACATATACAGATATATATATATATATATACACACACACATTAATTTTTTCCCCAAATCTCTGAACATATCTAACATTGTGTGCCATTTTTAAATAACTGGAAAAAAGATAAACTCTTATTACCTTTTCAGCTGTCAACTGTTTTGATGGTTTTTCTGATTCTCTCTCTTTCTTTTTCTCTTCTTTCTTTTTTTCTTTTTCCTTCTGCAAAAAGAAAAAGCATTTTGCTAGTAACCAATTTGCAAACATATTGAATATCTACAGTCATACAGACTATAAACAGATATTTTCAGTTATTGCCTTCTAAATCAGTTTATGCTTCTATCTGCTCTCCTTCCAGAAAGACTCATTTTGCTCAAATACTAACACTAAAGACTATGACTTTTAGATTAAATTCAAGAAATTCTCTTTTCACCTGTTCAACTGCTTTTCTGCTGAATAAGGAGAAGGAGAAAAGAACCAGTATTGCTTCTCCTAAGCTAAACAGAGCTGAAGAGAAAAAACATCTACAAGAGTAAGTATCTCCTTTAAGTCTGATAGCCTCTGTCATTGAGGGTGGATGTCAGCTGCTTTGACCAAAGAACTAGACTAAGGTAAATTGCACACTGCTTTGTGTAGAAAGGTACTAATTTTAAAAGAGAATCTAGAAGTCTTAAAAAATACTCCTGAACACAAAAAAAATGCCTTGGCCCATCTGACAGGCTAGCTGAGTCATGAGACATCATGTTGTTCTAGAGAGTGAAAATATAGACAGCCCTTTACTTTGAATGCATGATAACGACACCACAGAAATTTCTTCAATTTAGTTTTTAATGAATGAATGTGCCAAAACTACTGACCTATCTGACTGAAGCAAAGCATAGAAAAGCAATAACATGAAGAAGATACAGATTTTCTAGGTCAGCAATTGCTTTGACAAAGTGTCTGCCTGCATTTACCTCCTACAACTACAGCATAGTACTAGTGAGTATATTTGAACACTAAATGGATGAAACAAGAGTTAATGTTTCTAAATGTTCTAAATGTTCTTTCAGCCATTAGACTTGTACCCGTTTGTTCAAAGCTTCAAAACAGCCTTGTTTCAGAAAACACTACTGTTCATGAGTTTCCCAATATTAGGAGAAAGGTTGAGAGGCTAGATCTGCCCATACAGCTCCAGTATTAAAAATAAAACAGTTAATAGTTTGTGTCAATAAGGAAAGTGGTTTGTGGGTTTTTTGGTCCTTTTTTATTTTTTTTTTAACATCCACTATATACAATGTTAAATTTTTTATAACATGGCATTTACTTAATATAATTCTAACACTCAGAAGTTTTTGGTTTGTTTTTGTTTGGGGTTTTTTTTGGAGGTTACTGGGCACATGGGGATCCAAGTAACACATTCTTCAAAACTTACAGTAATCCATTTTCAAATCTTTCACCATATTTACCAGATGGAAAGGGGTTACTCAAGTCCCAACTAAACCATGTGAATTATTTCATAAGGCATTAATCTGAACACTCAGTTCCTGGAAAATCAGACTATTACACCAAGCACCGGCTTACAAGCAATAGAAGTAATGACAGCAGACATGAAATGCCAATAGGGGAATTTGGAGCATCTGTTTTGATGAAAAGAAACAAGAGTAACTTTCTGATTTCACTGAATATAAGAACACAGATGTGAACCACAGATGTGGTCCAAACTAGAGGCCTTGCCAATACTGTATCTCAGCTGTGGTAGTGCAAGGTGTTCAAGAAATGTCTGTATGACATGGACAAGTATAGAGCAGTACTTTATTTTGAGGTCACATAATAACCTGAGACTTGCAGTATTACTGAAATAGGATTACAAATGCACAGCCGTGCCTTTCAATGAAGCTCAGCCTTTCTTCCACTACTGTTTCAGTGACTGTAGTACCAACCTGCATTGTAATATACAAACAAGTTACACTGTCAGAACAACAACTTTTCGAAAACTCTCTCACTTTCTGTTCCCACATCCCACTCTGACCTTCTCAAGTTCAATAATTTAAATAAACCTAATCTCTCCTCCCGTGGAAACTTAGACAACTGCATCAAAAGAAGTGTGATCAGCAGGTCAAGGGACATGATTCTCCTCCTCTCTCTGCTCTCACAGACCCACCCTCTGCAGCTGGGGCCTCCAACATCAGAAGGACATGGATGCACTGCAGCCCAGAGAAGGGCCACAAAAATGACTGGGGGCTGGAGCACCACTCTCTGATGACAGGCTGAGAAAATTGGGGTTGTTTGAGTCTGGAGAAGAAAGGAGACTCCAGGGACATGTTATAGCAGTCTTCCTATAATAGCACCTAAAGAGGGCTTCAGGAACAATGGGTAAGAACCCTATCAGGACCAGGACAGAAGGGAGAATGGCTGTAAACTGAAACTGGGCAGGTTTAGATTAGATACTAGGAACAAATTCTTTACTGTGAGGATGGTGACACACTGGAACAGATTGCCCAGAGAAGCTGTGGATACCCAATCCCTGGAAGTGTTCAAGGCCAGTTTGGATGGGGATTTGAGCAACCTGGTCTACTGGATGGTGTGTGTCCCTGTTCATAGCAGGGGTTGGAACTACATGATCTTTAAGGGCTCTTCCAACCCAAACCATTCTATGACTCTACAATTCTATGATTTGATTCCTCTCCTCCTGGGAAAGGTGGTTTGAAGTGTCATGTAAGTACTCTTACTTTTCAATCACAGTTCCTTAAATTTCCTTGAATACGTTTAAGTGAAAGCAGAGTTAAAGTTTTTTCATTTTTTCAGTGTGTCCTGATTTCCAATTTGACTTCAACATTTTTTAAAGTATGTTTTGTCACAGAAACCCTTCTTCTGGAGTACATCTGGAAACACTTATTTTTCAAGACTTCAAGAACAAGAAGGTTTTCAAGTTTCATATAGCAAACACTCCATAAAGGTGACCAAATATAAATATATGCCTTTTGTTGCTCTTCACAAATCTCTGAAAGCTTAAAAGTGAATATATTAGGACTTAAAATAAACTGTTCTCCCATGTTTCTACCTCCACAGGATCTACAGAAACAGTCTTGATTCTCAGCAACTTTATTTTCATTAATTTAATTTTCACTGTGGACTTGAAAACCCACAAGTCGTTCCTCTTCACACTTCCTGATTTCAATATTCAAGCTTTCTGCCTCAGGTCCATTAGATAAAAATGAATTCAGACTAAATAAAAACAATTCTCAGATGTTGCATTTATGCCAGAATTTTAACTCAAGTGTTTCATTACTTGCAAAAGCAGTCAAAAGCACCATGAAGATGATAAAATGAAATTGACTATATATCGGTCTTAAATTCTAAGCAAAGATCATTAAATTTTTTTCCAAGTTTCATTTCTAGTAACATGGCATCCTAGTTACACAGAAGAACTTTCAAATGTGAATGCACCAATAGAGATGAACAAGAAAGTAAAGGCAAGTTTTATTCTTAGCAGCTGCTGCTACTCCTGGTACAACTTAAAACACTTCAACAAGGCTTGTGGTCTTAGTCCATGACACTGTCATTTAAATTTTAATTAATCTTTAAATATAGCTGAACCAAAATAATTTATAACTTCTATCCAAATTTTCTGTATTTAGAAGGAAAAGCTTGATTTATGTTCACATAATGAATTATTTAATATACTGTAAAGTCTCAATTTAGAGTGAAGTGTCTAAAAGAACCTAACACCGGATATTCACATTCTAAAAATGCGTTTTATTATTGTTGCAAATTAAAACATTTACCGGAAGTTGACATAAATGATGCCTCATCTACTACTTGCTTGTGTACTATGTTTTTCAAAGACCCATCTAAACAGTAAATGTGTTAGCATATACACATATCCCAGCCAGAAGAGATATTGAAACCAGTATGAATCAAATTAATTCTATATTTATCTCCAAGGAAAATGAACTAAATGGCTGGAACAATACTGATAATTTAGAATCTGGAACAAGCAAGTAATACAAAAAAATATATCAGAAATCATTCCTGATGAGACAGGACAGTATCGCTCAAACCCATTAGCTGGGAATTAAGTGAATTTTCCACAGTTTTGTGACAATAAAACAGATGAGAACCAGAATTTTGGCATGTAAACACCAAGAGGCAACAACCACACACGTACTTCGCAGTTGTACTGGCTCTTTTCATTTAGCCAGTCCAAGAAAAAAGGAGAGACTTATTTCAAATGTGTGAAGTATTAACAGCAATTCAAACTCTCAAGAGACCTCCGTGAAATTACTCTGTAGAGATGTAAACATTTGTGCAAAGCAGTAACCTGATAAAGAGTTACACCCAAAACCAATATACCTCTGCTTTGCTCTTCTCAGCAGCAGCTTGCAGAGAAGGAGAAGATGCCAAAGGCTGAGCAGCATCAGATGATATCTGTACAAAACAGAGGAAAGAAACGAGAAAGAAAATAAGCAAGGACAGCTGGGAAGGGAGGCAGCAGAGGCTGATAAGAGTCACGATTTTAATTCTTTTTATTTTTTCCCCCCCCAATAATCTTGGTGGTAGCAGTTACACAACATAGAAGAAATATAAAGAGGAGACAAAGAGTTGTGGTTTTTTCTGAATACAATATTTAAAGGAAATGTTTCAGGTAGGAAATTCACTAGGACAGAATATAAGAAAATGAACCTGGATAAGATCATATCAAAGCCCTAAGAAGAATAATTAGGTTTCATCCATTGTTTAATTTTTATCCAGTGTAACTAATGAAATATTAATGTCCTGAAGCATGAAGGCAGACTGTCCCAGAGGATGGGGAGAGAAAAGAGTGCCCTTGTTCTTGTTCAATGTACAGAATATTTTTATTAAGAGGAATTCAAACTAACTCTGAAAGTTATACATTAATTAAAGTTCTAATTAACTCTTCTCTAAGAGCACTCCAAGTACAGAAAGAGCTTAGGATTAATATAAAGCCACATCTTAGCAGCAGGTTGAAGGATCTCAGACAAGTGACACTTCTTTTCTAGGAACTGGTATGTAAAATTGCTATTAGCACCACTAAACTTCCAGAATTCTCAAAATGGTGTAAGTTAAATATGCAACAGATACAGTTTGCTCAAAAAAATAGCATTTCTCTAAAGGCGTTTTCATACATTTTCCTATCCTATTTTTTATGCATAGCTGATCACTTTAATGGAAACATTATCTTTCTATTCCCCTTATTATAAAAAAGCAACTGAAATACATTTTCCAAATATGTAGAAGGTCTTCAGAGCTATAAAGCTGACACTTCTACATTGTTTTGTATCACCTCTATTATATAGAAGGAAAATTTAGAAATAAATGAAGCTGTAATACAGTAGGTCATTATGTTGGACCAAAATAAGCAATTTAAATGACACGTCTTTACCTAGTTCAAAAAAAATAGCTTGCACCAAATGTAAACTGAATGCTGATAAAAATCCTCATCATATCATGTCTAAATACCCCATATTTCTTACAGAAATTCCTACCAGTTTCTTTACTTATACAGCTGGAATATTCATAGAATTTATATATTTAGTATTTTTACAAAGTCAGAAACTATGTCTATGCTGGAGGAAAGATATTTATAAGGTTTAATTTTAAAACCAAATTTTACCTGTAGAAATATGAAACAGAATTCTCATTTCTAAATTTACCGTTTTAAAATCCTTGGGTTATTAGCAGAGTTAAGGATACATCTGCTGCAGTGATGCAGTTTTGCAAACAGTAGCATTCTGTTGCTATAGGAACATTGGGATCCTGTTTATTCTGACTGCACCACATTGTAACCAAATAATGTCGGAAAAATTATTAGGTAACTACACAATACACTGAACTATGTACTCAAACATTATGCTCCTTACTGAGTTTTCAATTAGATATAAAAGTGCAAAACACTGATAATGAATCATCTTAAGCATACTTGCAACCTGCTAACGTGGGATTTTTGGTTTATATTTGGAGTTTTTTTCATTCTTTTGTATACTTCAGATTTTAGGAGAATTTAAGCTTGATAGCTCTCACAGGTGAACAGCAGGTAACAGCTACTTGCCACACAGAAGAAGAAAAGCAAAATTTCATTTGGGAGTTAGGGAGAAAATCAGCACTGTAGGTGTTTGTCAATTTCCATCCTCCCATAATAGCTCTCAATCTTCAAATCCTCTTCATAATATAAAGGATTATCTAACCTAGAAGAAGACAATCCTATGAAGGCCTGAAAGCAATTATTATAGTTTTGTCTATCAAGTAATGGAATCATAGAACCAATGAAGAAGTATCATGCAAGCTATAAGCATGAGACAGAGTGAAAAGCAGTCGCTGTTTAGCCTCAGACATGGAACAAGATTTACAAGTTGAGAAATGCTCAAGCATAATGTTTAAAGACAACCAGCAGCACTACAAAAAAGAGCACTTGAAAGCACATTTTACACATGCAAATATTCAAGTAAGCAAGAGAACAAAAGACATATGACTGAAGCTAATCTTTAAGAGAAAACACATTACAATGTATAAAGAACAGATTAAGTTTATATAATGAAAGCAACAGTACAAGGTTGAGCTGCTGAATGGCTTCATCATCACTGCATCGTGTTGAATTTGTTATCTACCAGGCTGCACCAGATAAAGAAAGCTGAATAAAAAAATCAAATCAAACTGAGTGACTAGACAAAGCTAAGCATGTAAATATTGTCAACTTAGAATTTTGCAAAGACTTTGACTTCATTTTCTAGAGCATTCTCCTGGAGGAAGTTGCTGCTCATGCCTTAAACAGGTGCACTATTCTCTAGGCACACACGGGCTGGGTGGCCAGGCCCAGAGAGCAGTGGTGGATGGAGTCACAACCAAAGAGTGGGGTTCCCCACTAGTGGGGCTCCCCAGGGTTTAGTATTTGGGCCAGGATATATCTTTACTATCTTTCTTTACACAGGATCTAGATAAGGGGATGGAGTGCATCTGGGCAGGAGTGCTGATGTCCTGAAGGACAGGAAGGCTCTACAGAGGGATCTGAACAAGCTCCATCAATGGCCCAAGGCCAACAGTACAAGTTTCAACATGGTGAAGTCCCAGGTCTTGCACTTGGGACTCTTGGGGATGAGTGACTGGAAAACTGCCCTGGGAGAAAAGGATCTGGCGATGCTGGCTGACAGCCACCTAAATTTCTCCATCAAAATACAAAAAGCAATTTCCAACTCTATTCCACAATCCAAGTGAACAAGCATACACTGACCTACTCTGACAACACATTTCCATTATGCTCTGGAAAGCAGTCAACTAAAGACATCTTTGATTTTTGGCACCTTAAAGTATCAAACAAAATCAGTGGTGACCTCTGTAACTAATCATAAATACTGCTAGAAAAAGAATAAAGTTGGGTGATTGTGTGTATCACCAACATACTGCTGAATTACAACTAGCATATAAATACATCATTTTAAATTAGGAGCAGTTACACCTTTTGATTAAGAAATTAATTCAAAATTGCCTAAAACAAAGAATGATGGCAAGGAGCTGTTTCTTAAGTTTTCACATTTCTCATTTTTCCACAGAATTTTGATCGCATTTCAGACCAGAAGACTTGCAGTCATTTAATTATTAGCAATTTTTGAATCTCCTTTTATTGTTTGTGTTTCGTGACTCCTTTTTAGAAAGATTATACAGCAAAAATAACCATTTTGCATAATGAAATTCAACACTCTCTTTAAAGCATCTGGTACCTTTAGTGCTGAGCAGGAAATTACATACACACACAACAGTACTGTAAGATTTCAGTGTCACCTGCACTCTGTGAGAAACCCTTTGGTGCACAAAAAAATGTAAGATCAGAAAAAAAAGAATCTGCAGATTTACAGTATTAGTCCCGTTCCTGGCCCCTTTTACATGTAAATGTGTTACCTATCCCCATTTTCCTCCCCATTATCCTTAACAGATAAAACACTTCTGTATTATCTGTTATTGCTTAGTGGTGGCACTACTCAAATATATGCTAAGTTAACAGTTCACATAAAAGCAACAATAAAAATAGTAGTTGGCCCAATGCCTTAGTGTATTCTGTTGACCAAACAACTATTCCAAGTAAAAAAAGTAAGCTTTTAACAAGAACTAAATGAAGTTATCAGAAAACATAACATACAAAAACTAAGAATGATTTTACTTTAGTTTGTACTGACGTGTTTTTGATGCTACCTAACAGTCATATAAACACTATCGGTCATTAAGGTGCAAGTACATAATAAAGTTTTCGCCTGGTTTTATTTGTAGTTTTTCCAAAATCCTTCATTGATGTCAATATTTAGCCTTTTATTAACAAGGATTCAGTTAAAGCTTTATAAGCCTACACTAAGCTTTCATTTTAATATGAAATGCAGAGTGCTAGCACGCAGAAGATTCAAGACATTAAAGAATAAACATTTTATCAAACCACTCAGGAAGTTCACAGTTGAACCAAATACAAAAGTGCCCTCGAGTGGCCAGTTTATACACACGCAATATGCAGGGAAATAGCCTAAATGAAGAGGACTATTCTGCTTTCATTTTACAGGTTTTAAGTTTAGCTTCTACATATGTTTTTTTCTTATTTCAGCAGACTTTTGACTATGTATCACTATGTATCTCCAACAAATTTTGACAATCACTAAAATCAGCAATTTATCCTAAAGCAGTAGCAATTATAGACTGCTAGTAGATGGATATAAACACACAAATCAATTGCTAGACATTTTTTATAGAAGTCTATTCCTGAAATATTGAAAGGAACATAAGAATACTAATGTACTATTAGCAACATTTACCTATGAATTTTTGGAAGTTCTTAAGGCTAACTGGCAAGGCATGTTTTAAATTACTAAAATGTCTCCCTGTGCTGGTTTTGGTTGGGGTAGAGTTAATTTTCTTCACAGTGGCTGGCATGAGGTTGTGTTTTGGATTTGTGCTGAATATGGGCTGATTAATTACAGAGATATTTTTGCTATTGCTGAGCAGGGTTTGCACAGAGCCAAGGCCTATTCTGCTTTTTGCACTGCCAGCCTGGTGAGGAAGCTGGGTGTGCATGGGAGGTTGGGAGGAGACAAAGCCCAGACAGATGACCTGAACTGACCCAAGGGATACTCCAGAAAATGTGACATCATGCTCAGTACGTAAAGTGTGGGGAAGAAGGAGGAATGGGGATGTTAAAGTGATGCCATGTCTTCCCAAGTCACCACTACATATGAGATGGCTGAACACCCATCTGCCCTTGGGAAGCAGTGAATTAATTCCTTGTTTTGCTTTGCTTGTGTACATAGCTTTTGTTTTCCCTTTTCATCTGTCTTTATCTCAACCTGCAAGTTTTCTGGCTTTTACCCTTTTCAATTCTCTTCCCAATCCTGCTGGTGGCAGAGTGAGCAAGCAGCTGCATAGCACTTGGCTGCTGACTGGGGTGAAACCAAAACGCTCTCCTATTCTATGCTGTAACGCTGGACACCCATAAGAGAAATTCAGTCCTGTGTTCCACAAAACAGAGCAGCAGTTGGCTATGAAAGACGCCAGTACTGCTCTTCTGTCAATACTGTGAACACACTCAGCAAACCTCCACCTCTTCAGAGTTACCAGCCTAATTACAGAAATAGATGAAGCTTATACATAAGCTTATACATAAGTTCAGAACTACACATAGTTCTGAACACATGCAGAGCTATGGACATTTGTCACATTTACATCCAACAGACGTAATTATGCACTGTTCTGGGAAATACAGATATATTTCATAGACGTAAGACTAAAATATTTTTTCCCATCTCAAACCCAGAAGATCCACATCTAGTGTTGCCCACTTTTTTTAGATTATTATCTTCTTTCAATAACCACCTCTGTGAGATACTGCAGAGAATCACCATTGCTTAGTTAAATGTTGACACTGGAAAAACAAAACAGATGCTTTTAATCTCCTACTGATTTGCCCTCCATTTCTCCTGTTCAGTCTAACCAGTGTTTTCTGCATTTGTTCCAGGGAAAATTGTCTTTAGTGAGAATTTCCTGAACTTCAGAACAACATCTTTTCCCCTAAGTGGCTCATTCTGCTGCATGCACATTTTCATGATCCATGTTGAACTAGCAAGGTATTCACTAGAGATTTCATCTTTGGCAAAGTTTTGTTTACTTGGGCATAGGAACTTGTAAGCTATGTGGTCCTCGGACATCATCCATCATTCATGTCCAAGGTCCTATGTGTGAAGTACTCCTTGACATACTTATGGAAGTGGGGAAAACAAGACACTCTATGTGGGAGGAACTGGGAATACAGCTGGCTTACTGAAAATCCAGTCTAGCTTCTCCAGCTCCTTCATGTATTCCACTGCTTGGCAAAGTACTGCTGAAGGGCTGTTATCTGTGGTACACCCAGGCACTCATACTAGGGCAAACACTACTTAACTTCAAGAATGAGCCATGTAGTAGGGAAGAGTACAGCCCTGCAAAGGATGCAAACAAGAAAAGTGGTTCATGCACTGTATAGGTGCACTGCCATTCAGAGCACCACTGACAGGATGGGCCATCAGGAACCACCTGATGTTCAAAGGAAAGTGCCAAGTCTCACACCTGGGGAGGAATAACTCCATGCACCAGTATGGGCTCAGTACCAAGCGGATAGAAAGCAGATTTGTGGAAAAGGACCTGGAGGTCCTGGTGGACAAGCTGGACACCAGCTTGCACCACGGCCAATTCTGAGCTCAAGAGTACAAGAGAGAAAAGGGCACACTGAAGCAAGCCCAGCAAAGATACACTAACATGATTAAAGGACTGGACCACCTTGCAGACAAGGAAAGGCTTAGTGAGTTCAGATTGCTTAGTCTGAGGGAAAGAAAACCCAGAGGTGGGGAATGAGCAGGGAACAAAGACTAAGGCAGACAGACTGTTGCCTGTGACATCCAGAAACAGGACCAAGAGGCACTGAACATAAACTGAAACACAGGAAACTCCATTGAAACATAAGAAAAAATTTCCTTATTTCTTTTTCTATGGAGATGGCTGAATACTGGAACAGGTTACCCAGAGATGTCAGGAAGCCTCCAGTCCTGGAGACATTCAAAACTCAATTGTACATGAGACTCAATAACCTGTTCTAGATGATCCTTACTTGGAGCAGGATGATGTCCAAGGGTGCTTCCAAGCCTAGCTATTCTGGAAATCTATAATTTAACCCATTCTAAGGAAATGACCTTGAAAATTATTAACTCTCCTTTTCCTATTGCTGCCTCCAAGTCATAATTCCTGTAGGGTATTTCAGTGCTCCCTATTGATGCCTATCTTGAATAGCATCTTTTAAACACTTCCCATCACTTGATTCCAAAGCTGTTCACAGACCACAAAAAACCTCAGTAGGTTTACTGCGCTTTTGGAAGGGGTAACTGGTAACCATTCCCTCTGCAATAACAACTGAATGCTTCTGAATGCTGGCTACTATAAACTGAAATGTTCATGTGCCCTTTCATACTCCAATTTGTACATCTTAAGATGCCTACCTAACATATTTTTGTGCAGTAAATGCATTGCAGATTTAATCTCCTTTAAGATAACTTTCTGGAATGTGTGCCATCACAATCTCTAAATGCACATCACATTTTAGTCAGTTGCCTAGGTTCATACTTCTTAAATTATACACAATGTCTTAGGAAAACATGAAAAATGTAGACCCATAATTCTTTTTCTTCAGTGAACTTAAGACTTACATGAAACTTCTGCTCCATACATAATTCACACTCTTTCCTAAATAGAGAAACTTTGTTTCCTACTCTCTAAACATTGTCAGGATGTGGTAATATATTCCTACTTCACGTAGTGGAATAGATTGCACCAGTTCATAATTTTTCAGACTGAAAGTCTCAAGTAGATTTGAAATCTACTTCAGCTGAATCATCATCCACCCTGAATACAGCAATTCCTATATGCATTCTCCTATATACTTACTTTTATTAAAAGCTCCAGAGATTATTTATGATGATACCTACATAGCTAACCTTTATCCTTACTCAATACAGTGACTTCACTGCTGTTCCTCATTACTTGTAAGGCATAAGGGTCATCATATTAGATAAAAAAATAAACAATAGTTGAAGAAAGATTATCTTTTTATAGGTTTTATTTTACATGAAAGAGGAGTGCTAATTTTTTTTTTTAATTGGGAAATTATCACTGTGTGTTGGGTTGATGTGGCCAGAAATGTGTATTCTACCACCATCTGTTAAAACTGGGTGGGGTAGTGATTCCTTATCTCCATGGCACACAGTATCTGCTAATGGGCCATCTTCAAGACAAAATGGGGCAATCACCTTTATCTTTTCCACAACCCATCCTCCCTCCAGGAAGATACCATCTGCTGATGGCCCATTAAGTCCCATTGTATGACTGATAAAATTACATCATCCCATGGGGAGATGCTCCAGCCAGGGGGAGGAACCAAGCCTTTCCTACCTAGATAAAAACGGAGCTGTTGGACAGCAAGTTACCTTCTTTCCACTGGATTCCAGAGGAGAAGCCGAACTTTTCAACATCATCCCTGGACTTTTGGAGGAAGGCTGCACCCCTCCACAGGAGCACTGCTTCAGCTGAACCACACCTGCCACTGCAGGGGACTGTAGCCACCATTTTGATCAGACTGCTACCAACACCCTGACTGATGGGGTGTCAGGTTGTATTCCGACTCTGTCAGGGTTGGGATTGTTTTTTGTATTACTGTATTTCTGTGGACACCACTGAAAGTCCAGGCAGAAATTGCAAGGCCTTCCTTCAGGCTCTGAGCTCTTTTTCCCATGCTGGGAAACTCTTTCCTCAGCCTGAGACAGTTTCTCAGCTCTGGCCTGAGCCTTTCCCAGGGTGATAGCATTTGGGAAAAACAGAAAGGAATTATAACAAAGATAAACACCTGCTGAGTCCGTGGGAAACCAGGGACAAGAGGTGTTTCTTTCTCTGCCCAATGAATTGTCTGTATTTTGTTTTTCACAAACTATCTTATTTAAAGCCATGGCTTCCTTCAGTAAACTGCTCTTTCTTGCACCAAGTAAGAGAGTTGCCTTGTTGCTGTGTTCCTTAGCCGCTCTGTACCCCATCACGCAGCAACATATTTCTATTTTAATTTTCCCAGCAAAGAACTGTTATTCCTAATTCCCATATCTTTGCCTAAGAGCCCCTTAACTTCAAATTTATAACAATTTGGAGGGAGGGGGTTTACATTCTCCATTTCAAAGAGAAGCTTCTGCCTTAATTGGCAGATAACTGTCCTTAAAACCAGGACACACTGCTTCAGACCTGATTTCCTGAGTCTCCGTGTAACTTTAGTAAGCTTTTAACTTAGCAGCATGTAGATAGGATCAGATTCAATTATTAGGGTTGTGAACCAAAAACATTAGTTTAGTTTTTAGTACTTTAGTACATCTTTAGTACTGCCCTGTGTCTCTAGGAGTAACCTCAGCAGTTTCTTAGTGCATATTCTAGAACAGCATATTCTTGACAGATTTACTCTTTCTTGAAGCTTGGTTCTAAAAATTACACATTTTCTCTTTATTTATTGATAAACTGTAATCATCTTTCAATTCTGAAGTCCTCTAGGCTAGTAGTTACGGAAGATTCTTACTAACTCCACAAAACCTAAAACAAGCAGGATTTGCCACTTTTCCTGGCCACTGCATCTAAGATCATAAGCCTCATTAACAACTGTTCCTCCACACAACCAGTTGCATAGCTCTGATAAGTATTTGTGACTCAATACAGAGATTGTCAGTCAAGATGAATACTCTGCTCAGACATTACTTCTATAAAACCCCCACTCCAGAGTATTTCTCCACGGTTCATATTTGCCTCACATTTACTACAACCATTCTGAAAAAGTCCATCAAGTAATTTATTTAAGCACACAACTTCAGATTCTTGGGGAAAGGTGTTTGTATAATTGTAAGCTGTGCTCTTTTAAGAGTGTTCCAAGAGACAATAAATTAGAGGAGCATAAGCAGTTTAATGAGAGTCCAAAGCAAACAAAAGATTTAACAGTCTTCAGGACTAAGACAGTAATAGATGAAACTGTTTTACATGCTTTACTCTTTAGTTCTAAGACTGCTGCGTACAAAAAACCCTATGACAAATTTAAAAGGATTTGCATATGCTTGAAAGTACAATTTTAAAGTAGAAGAACAATATTCCCAGTTTAATGTCTGTACTACCTGAAGGACAGTTTTACCACTCAAAATCACCTCTTGTTACTTGACCTATGGCAATTGTCTGTTGCTAACTGCAAAAGCAATGCAAGCTCCCATGTGCATTTTGGAAGCTTTCAAGAATAAATGAAGTCAAACAGCACAGCATATTGCACAGGAAACTGTTCCTGTATCTTAGATGCAAAACTTACAAAGATGCTCTAATTGTTTTATTGCTATGTGAAGTTTGATTTATTGGATCCTATGCTATACTTTACATCAGTCACAGCTTCCGTATGCCTAAAAATGGAGAATGAGCTCTGGCAGAAAATTAATTCCAGGACAACAGTATTATGCTGAAGATATTTAAAATATATTTACTTACTAACAGCTATTGCTTCTCCTAAGCTGATTGATATTCAAAGAACAAAACCAGTTCTTTCCAATAAACAACACCGCATCACATGTGCTATTCACAGGACAAGCATACATACATTGTTACAGGGTATCAGCCTCTCAGGTCTTTCTGTAAATTAGCCACAAACCTGCACTGGGTCTAAGCAAGAAAATGAGAGTAACTATTTACTGATAACCCACTCAAAACAGCCGAGTAAATTGTACCACATATTTAGTCCTGAACAGTGATAGAGAACAAGCATCTCTCATTTTTCCAAATATGACAGATCAGAAAACTCAAGTTAATATGCATTTTAGAAAATTTAGAAGATTTTAAAAGCTGCTTTCAATCAGCATTGGATTATTCTAATGTGTATTAGAATATACTAGATTATTAGAATATACATACTATATATATACACACTATATATACTAGTGAATACTAGAATATATTTCTACTTAAATGCATTAGTCTATTTGAAATGTAACTAGCCAATAAAATTACAGATGCTTTTTTTGCCCACAACTTCATCACTTTTAGTGAACCATGAAAAAAATATTCTTCATATTTGCTATTTTTAGCCTGCATGATGGATGGCACTACTGGCTTCTGCACTAGCTAATTTTGTTATTATACAGTGCAACTCTAAAAATCAAACTTAGTAATACAACAGTCTTGTTAGAGAACAAAAGATCTTCTATACATAAAAATAATAAAATATTTTGTAACTCATGTAACAAATGAATCCTAACAGTCAAAAACAGAACCTTGACATACTCCTGGGCTTCAACATATAGAATACATTCACAGAGATGTACTGGCAGACAAACTTGAAAAGCTTATGAACCCACCAAAATCACACTAGGAGAAATGTTGTACTGCATGTTTTAAAGTAATCTATTCAAAACAACTTTTATGCTATGGGAAGCTTTTGCCACGAGCAACTTGCAATGGTGGATGAAATCTGGGAAAGCCCCTTAAATTTACACATGCCACCTCAGTGAAATTACTACATTAAGGAAAGTGACCCTTAGGCATTGCAACCCTCTTTCTGCACTTCTGTATCACCTGCTTATACCTAGAAGGGATTCATTTTACCAAAACACAATATATGTATGCACTTCTAACTTAAACCAGTTCTAATCCAAGCTGAAGACACTTCCATTTCAAAGGTGATAACAAAAAGTGCTCTAAAAAGCTCATGTGTCCCACCAAGAATGCTAATATTGATTTAAAACAGGGTACAAGGCACTCTTTGCAAAACTAAGTACGGTAAAGAAATTTTCCAGAAGAGCTTGTCATGGTGTAGCACTGACACCCCATGGGAACAGCTCACAAGAACTGTTTTTCAGTCACTATTATTCATCTAAGTATTGTATTAACAAGTGCTTTGAGGCTACCAAAACATTTGGTGGGGGCTGAAGGCTACAGGCAAGAACCTCCCCCTTTCTCCACAGCTGCCCCCCAGTTCCCATGGAATTTCATCCACCTTCTAGCAGGACAGAAGGAGGGAAGGTGGCTCAGATGTCATTAGGACTGCAAAACAAAAGCTTCAAAAGCTGTCACCAACCCTCTGCACAGGGGCGTGGAAACACACTCCTTTCTCACTTGCTACTCAAACCTCCCACAGACACGCATGTGCTGGAAGCATAGGGTAACCTGCCCTCTTCCCTGCCAACAGTACCCAGAAGCAGAAATGCAGAGTACCAGACAAGCAGAATAGAGGCTTAGCTTCACCTTTTCTTCTTCTTTGTCAGCCCCAGGCCCACAGAAAGACAATCACTGAGCACCAGTTGCACCACTACAGGCACATGTGAGCTGGGCCAGGGCCAGACTCAGGGAGGATAACCCAGCACAAGCATCAGACAACAACTGTAGGTGCTACACTAGTCCAGCTCATTTACTGTCGTGTACTTTTAGGATCTGCCATAACAGTGACTAGAGATTGTCCACTTCAAACCTGATGTCTTGTGGTCTTGAAGAAACACAGGTGACTCTGAATGTGCACAACTCATCTATTGCTAAAATACTGTACAACCAGATTTTGTTCCCAGAAAGATTATGTCATTTACACTGGTCAATGAAAGAAAAGCCCAAGAAGGAAGAAAGTACTCAGCAGTAACATTTTTCTCTTCAGCTTGTCTGGATTCTATCCTTGCTGCTATGGATAAGTGATTCATCTTACTCTGCAATATAATAAAGCAAAATCTGTTTACTCTTTCAAATATATTATGGCAGGAGCAAACTGCTACATTAGACACCAAGGTTCTCTGTTTAGAAAGATCTTGAGTGTCTTTAGAACTTTTTTAAAAAAAGCATAAAATTATACTCTCTTCCTACTTTCTATTTCGGAATAAAAATAAAGAAGGGTAACCAATTTGTAATTCTAACCACAATCATATTTTCCGTCTTAAGAGAAGCAGTTTTCCCCCATTTCAACAGTACTTAATGAAATACCCTTCTGTACTTCCGGGCTTGCTTTTTCTAAAATTAAGCCATCATTCAAAGATCCATTTTCTCAAATGGGAAATGCAGCATAAACTCTCATGCTTTAAACCTACACTTGCACTTGTCTCTGTCAAACCTCACTGCCTGTTAAGGTAGAGCAGTAAAGATATGTGTTAGGTCATACTTAAATAAAGTGGGCACAGAGCTGTGTATGTTTAAGCATAAATACAACTGTATAAAGAAAAATGTATGAGTTAGATTATATATCCTAGAAACAGATGTATCCAAAAAACAAACAAAATCTAACAAGACTATAAACTTCAGTAAAGGTTCAAAATCTCAAAACTCCTTTGCCAGAGAAGCACTCACCAAATATGTTTACTGTACTGAACACACAGCTATACAAGATTTAACTGCAGGTTCATCATCCTGCCAGTATTTGCTACTACAGTGCACCTCACTGCAAGCAACAGTCTGGAATTCAGCAGAAGAAAGGCTCAAAACACCATAATATTTCTTCTCAAGGCTCACAGAGAATGAGGGAAGAACATGTCACCATAAATAGTAAACCTATCTTACCCCCAAAATTTGGAAAAAGATAAACAAAAAAGATTCCAACTATACTATTAAAGAACTACCCATAAGTGAAAAACACAATATAAAGGCTCATAAATAAGATCATAATGCTTTGCTGATGTAAATGTAATAGACAACACACATAAAATTTATGGAACCTAGAACAGTCTTCAAAAGATAGAGAAGAAAGCACTTAGCTCTGAGTCAAAAGGTTTTCAACTGTAAAAGACACTTTAACATGCATAACGTTTGCTATATTAAAAAAAAAAAAAAAAAAAAAAAAAAGACCAAATTCTTGGCTAAAGTGTTTACTTACATTGAAGGCATTAGCTGCGTTTTTATCATAATACTTCTTCTTTTCATACTTATCCCTGATGAAAAATTCCACAGCTCTGGAAGCAGCTAGTTTAAGGAAAATATGCATTCATATAAATAATAACATTAACCTAAAAGTTCACTGGTCATTCAAATTAAAAAACTACACCTGATTCATCTTATTGTGTATTTTTAAAACAGAACAAACCACTTCACAGAACAACTGTTGCTGCAGTGCCCAAAGTGAGCTTCTTTGTACTATACAAAATCAATCAGTTTAATCTCTGAAGAAACCAATACAAGAAAGATAGAGCATAAGTAACTCAGTGTTCCAGAATTAGGACATTTTCACATGGTATCTATAGTCTACATGGCTGTAGTACTCAAAATACTTAATGATACTAATTTATGGCAAATAATTATAGTTTTCCATCTTAACTGGGAAAAAAAATACTTCTTCATAAAAAGGGTGAAATGTATGCACCTGTTCTCTGATTTGCACATTATACAATGTATCAAATGCTGATCATAATCACTTCTTTGAGATCACTAAGTCCTCCGTGAGAGTCTCCTGTTAAAATAAACACCCCTGTGGAAGGAAAAAAAAGCCAAAACAACTAGCAATAAAAAAATATTGAAGCAAAGATGGAAATAGTGGCAAGCATATTGCTGTAGAAAACCAGAACTGACAACTCAGTAGCTCAAGTGCAAAAAGGAAATCCAGTTGTTTTCCTCAATTATTCTCTCAGCTTCATAAAGCAGCTCATCTAAAGCAGTGTGAAGACTTTTAATTTTAGTAAAGCTGACTCTCTAGGATCTGAAGAATAAATTTTAACTACTTTTTCCAGCAATGTGATTATTCACTCAAAAACTGATATTGCAACTGTGGAAGCTCAGACTCATTGCCTCAAACTTCCAAAGCCATTTCTCCTCAGTTGATGGAAAGATACCCTTAGCTCCACATACTATGTCCTAAGATTAACATTAAATTCAAAGCACTCAGTCCCTTCATTCTGTGCATCAAATTATATTGTCAAAAATCATAGTTTCAAACTGTATGCAAGTGTCATCTGAAGATAGTTTCCTAAAAATTACAAAAATCAAAACACTGCTTTCCACCTCTTTCCAAATATATATAATTTGTAAAGAGCATCCTGAGCACTTTGAAGGTATAACTATCTTAGTACTAATAGTGCGAAAATAGTATTCACGGTTGTTGGAAAAAACATTTCTCAACAGGAAAGTAAAGCTACCATACAAAATAAAAATCACAATGATCCCAAAAGTTAGCTTCTACACTACAGTATCCCTGCCAAGGATACTTTCCTTTCCCAAAAGGGAAGGGAAAAAAATATGTTTAGAAAGGTCACTCTTGTGATTAAGAAGCAGAAATGAGGAGGGATCTTTAGCAGGAGATTTTGGGCAGATCCCACATACACATTTCTCCTGTGTCTCCACTTTACTACCTTAAAGCTAGAAGTATATTATAGTGCTACAGGAAATTAAACACTAATATAGATTAACATATACAAAATTCATCATCATGCAAAATATTTTCATTGTTAATCCAAAAGAACATTCAGAACATAAGAATATTCACAAGCAGAACACTGTGATGACACACTAAGCTGATCTGATAGTGATACAATGGGCAAAGAAGAAAGGCAAAAAACATAACACAACAGCTTGTCATGAATGCCAAGTAGGTAAGGAGATGCCAAAGTTATGGGAAAATTGAGAAATAAATCAGAAAATATTGGAATTTCCTCTCTTGGCAATACAGTGTCAATAAAGAAATCACAGGCAATGAAATATACTCAGTTGACTAAGTCCACCAGTTAGAAGCTAACAGCTATTCAAAAGGGTATGTAATTAATTCAAGGCATACAGTGTGAAAAAAAAGAATTATTCTCAAAGTCTAAAAATTACACTTTTGGTCTAATCTGACAAGAAAAGCTTAAAGCATTATTACTTCTCCTGCAGTAGCACCAGTGAATTTATGTTAGCTGCAGCAAGAACTAAATATACATCTTCCAGATCTATTTTTGAATAAGTTTTAGATAAAATATTTTGATCATATCGCTAAAATAAAGTTCCACAATATTACAGCTGGATTACTATGGTGCCAGCTGGTTCCAGTTACCATTTTCTTATGAGGATGTATGTTTAATTTAAAAGCTAACAGAATATGAAAAAAGTATGTTTTGCTCAAGTGCATTTTATAATGAGGAGTCTAACCCTACAAAAAAAACCAAAACCAACAAACTTCTGTCATAACATATTGAGCGTAGTATCTAATAAACAGAAGAACCAGAATCACCTTTGTATATAGCAAATTTAGATCAAGTTACAAATAAGTCTGTTTATCAGCTCCTGTAGCTGCAGACTCAGCTCACTTAACAGTAAATGTTTAGGATCTCATTATAATTTAATTAGTTACAATAAGATCAGGTGAAGCAAATCCTTCCTATGGAGTAACTTCACTAAACCAAGCAAAAAAGTCAGACCTAAATTAATGCCATTATATATTATCCTAGTGATTCAGTAAAGGTATTTCATAAGAAAAATTATTTATTGCCAGCAGACAGTTTTCCTTCCAACACTTCTTGTCCAGATACACAGTGATAATCACACACAAACACACCAGGTGGCCCTCAGAGAGCTTGGGTTTATTTATGTATTCCCATGCTAGTCACCTCGAGAAAGAAATCCATGCTTCACTGGAGTAAGATGTAATGGCTTATTTTACTTTGCCGTTCAGCTCATTATTTCCTGATCAAATGCTTCTAAACTTCAGATGGCAGTTACTCAAGATAAAGAAAATATTCAAGAGCTCTCCAGTATCACTCTAACTTTCTACATGCAGGGAATTTATGAAGTCACCTCTTCTGAAAGCAAAAATAAATGGTGCTTGCCAAATCTCATTATGAAGTAGATTTGCTGTGACTGAAGTAATTTAAATCTTCTCTGAACTGTTCTCAACTTCCACTATAATTTCTTATACAACAATATCAATGAAATAAATAACATAAGCTGACAAATGTAGCAGTTCCTTGAAAAAGTCAAAACATCTCAATTGCATTAAAAGTCATTTCAATGTGAAAGCCAAAACAAAAAGGATACTGATCTGTTTGAGGTCTTCGGAAGTTCTCTGGCAGATTAGCTTCATAGAGTAGTCTTGCTTTAGTATTTCCCATTTCTTGCATACACTAGGGAAAAGTGGTAGAAAACAGCTGGTTCATGCCTGTCGATACTTAAATTCTGAAACATGAGTGCTTAAATGGCACTGGAGTGTTTAAAAGACATTACAAGTTTTTAACTTGGAGACCTTCCTGTTGCCATATGTCTTGGGAGATATGACCACAGCACAGGAGGGCTGCCCGCCCAGACTTGATGGACAAAGCTAGCAACATCAATGCTGTTTGCAGTGTAAACTAACCCATCCTGGGAAAGACAAGCCTTGATCTCTCAGGATGGCTCTTCAGACCAGGAAGACAAACAGTAATAAAATTTCCCTGATAGCAGGAAGAGGCTTCAGACTGGAGCATACCTGGAAGAATCAGTGCTTGATAACCAAAAGAACACAACTAGGCATCACACAGATATATATGAGTGCTACTGTCCCATCCCTTATAAAAAGGCTTACAACACTTTTTCTACAGACACAACCAAGTAGTATCCTTCAGAGTCCCTGGGGCAAGTTAGAATATCTCTAAAATGATACAGAAATGAGAGGTAAACCAACTTCTGAAGTGAGTTTTATAAACTCAGGCTCACTACAGCAAAAGTATGATATATGCAAAAGCTAGTAGGATTGTAAAACATGTAAGCTGAGCATCGTGATAAATGCAAATCCTTTCAGAAGTACTCCTGACATCCCTTCCAAATTGGAAACATATTTGAAGACATTTTACCTGTATTTGCTCTGGTGTCCATTGATCCAAGTTGACAGACTTGACCCTTGATATATGAACCCCAAGATTTCGATGTATTCCAGCACATCTGATGCAGATAAAAACACCGGTGTTCCAAGAAGCCCATCTTGGTCCTAAAAGGAATGGGAAAATAAATAAATTATTTTCAAAACTCCACATACTGTGAAGACTTTCCCTGGCACAATTCTATACTAACAACATGAATGAACAGGCTTGAATAAAGGCTTGCCTCTGCTTCTCTAGAATATCTATCACTTTGTTAACAACTTTATTCAGAGATTTCTAGTTCTAAATAATGTCACAAAACATTAACTATTCAGATTTATCTAGAAAATTTTAATGTTGTGTCCACCTCCCCAACTCCAGGACAACACAACAAACAAACTTTAGAAAGTTGGCTTACTAGCAACAAGATTTTTGCTTGCATCTTGTATAATCTTTATGGCTATGCCTTAGATGAAGCATCAATAGAAACCAGTAGAAGTGGCTCTTTTTTCTCCATTTAAAAGCCTCTTAAGACATGCATCTGTAGTTAACTTGAAATTAAATGCAGGGCAATCTTATATTAATGCAACAAATACCTCATATAGCTTGGAATCTATAAGAGTAGCATGCAAGCTCTTAGGGAATGATTATGCAGAGATTTGCAAAACTAACTGATAAAAATAACCATCTGAGAATGGTGGAAAACTGATTATGTTCAGTATCCTTGATTTCTGAATTACCATTCATAGCCAAATGGATTTTTTAACAGAATCAGGCTGATTTATTAACCATCACTGTTTCTCAGCTGTGCTGGCACGTTTAGACAGCTGAAGTATGCTGGCCTGAATTGTCACAGTGACACAGGATTTTTCATTCATTCTCTAATTAAACACATTTATATAATTTTATTCCAGCCCTGTGTATCACCACTGTTAAAAGTCCTATTTTGAAGCCCATCTAGTTCTGAGCTCTAAGGAGTTCAAAAATTAAATAATTATCATCAAAAGCAAGAAGGCATATTGAGGAGCTGGAAAACATTTCAAGCGGTTATTTTCAGCTTTTGTATGACAGATATGCACCTAGACCACTCCTACAACTGCAGTTGTTTGCATTTCAATATCAATATATGTATGAACACTTTCCTGGGACCTACAAAAGAGCTTTATGCTTCCCTTTCCTGATCTCTAGCTTAGGATTGTGCTGGAACCAGCAAACACCCACAGAGCTGCTCACTCACTCTCCTCTCCTATAGGACAGGGAGAAAAGAGCAGGAAGGTGAGAAAGATTTGCAGACTGAGATAACAGTTTTACTAAGTGAAGCAAAAAAGGGGAAAAAAAGAAAAGAGAGGATTTCTTCATTACTTCCCATGGCCAGGGAGCTGTCCAGCCACTTCTAAGAAAGCACTCACAACACTTGTTTTGGACACCACCATAACCAAGATTGTCCTTTCTTCCTTTCCTTGAGCATTTGTTCCTTGAGCACTTTATCACATAGCATAGAATGGTCAATTAGAGTCAGCAGACATCTCAGCTGCACTTCCTGCCCACCCACCACTCAGCCTTTAAACCCTGGGCAACAGAACAAAAAATAAAAGATCTGATAGTGTTCAAGCAATAGCCAAAACAAGGAAGCAGGAGAAATCCTTTCAGTTAGACTCCATTCTTTAGAATTGGTATTTGAAAATCCCAAGACACACTCACAGAACCCACATTTGCTGCAAGAAGCATTCCTCTTAATGGTGGACATACTGGCAATATTTTGAGTAATCGCCTTGCTTTTAATTTATCTTGTTCAATATCACAAAAAGCCAGAGCACTTGATGTCCACTGCTTCACCCTCAAGACCATAATCATTAGAATAACTGGCAGTTTTCAAATTAAGTGCTACTATCATAAAATTAGATTTCAAGGGTCAAAAGCTCTAGGAATTACTCTCCAAAACTAACACATCTTTTCCCACATGGCAATTTTATGTTACAACTACTACTAGTCAGGTAAGAATGGTCAGATTGTTTGTACTGTGTCTTAAATACTTCAACTACTAGCAACCAATTGACCTGCCTTTTTATTTCTCCCTATAAAATACTTCACATACAAAATACTCACTCTTGCACTTGGTAGATTTATATTACATGAAGGCCTCACTTAAAATTTATTCACTTTTAGTTTTAGTGCTCCAGGATACAGTTTTGCAAATCATTTGCCTCAACCTATTAATCAAGTTTCAGCTAAAACAGTGTACTAGAAGAAACTTAATAAAAAAACCTTCTTAGCCACTCCACTAAGGTAGATCAAGTTCCTCATTTTATGCAAAAGATTTACCTAGCCATAACAGTTTAGAAACAGATAAGATAAGGGATTGTGTACCCAACAGCTTCTTCAGTTTTCCCCCTGAAGTATAACCTGTGTGTCTTCTAAAAACTGGAGCCAGTTTTCATCAGGCTACCACAGGGACAGAAGGTGTTTAACTACAGTATCTGTATGCTGTCCAAGTTTTTATCACTACAGTTTTTATATCCTACAGGGTGTTTACACAACCACTATGAACTTTTTACCACAGATGAGTTTGTAGAACTACGCATCACATGAGTTTCCTACTCTTCAGGTACTGCCTCAGCTGTGAGATCCCAGATAGGCAAATTCTACATTAATGAGACAAGACTAGAAGGAGGACCTCACGACTGAAGTATAAATAAATTAAGAGAGAGATTAACCTTGGAGTTAAAATATTACACTTAAAACTTCATTAACAAAAAGTAAGACAACTTTTGAAGTAGATGGTTTTCTCATGGAAAAGAAGTTTTATATTTTCCCAAAAGCTCAAATTTCATTAATTTGTACTTATTTAAGAAATAAATCTGGGAAATCAAATATATTTAAGCAATGAAGGAACAAAGTAAACAGTGAATAATAGGCAAGCCTGAGGCCATACAAAAATATTCATGTGTAACCTCTGAATTTAATTCCAAGTAATGACAATATGCAATATTAAACCCTTCAAATGAAAAATGTTTTCATTAATCCAAATCAATCACAACCACAGTTAAGCACCAGGCAAGAAAAGTCAGAAAATATTTTCTATGTGTGCATCAAACTAACTATGCTTGACTTAATCAAACAGTCAACTAAAGCCTAGGCTGCAAACCTTTCTGTGTGAAAAATACTTATTTGGAGTGATCCAATAAAAATTCACAGTTTTGTCAATTCTGTATGAATTCAGGATCCTTATTTCTGTACACAGGAAATATTTTGCCCTAATAGAAATATTTACAGGTTTCTTTTCATTGGGTCCTTAAAGACACAGTTTCCCTCAGAAAAATTTTCAAGAGTAACCTGGTTTAACTGCTGTATGTATTTTTGCTAGCCAATTAAGAAGATGGATATTTGGCTTCAGAAATGAAGAATCTTGATGACTGCTATTTTATACTATTTAAAATACCTCCACATGTCATCAGTAATGCCATCTTACCTACCAAGAACTGCACTATACACTGCAACTTCAGTCAGCCTATAATAACAAAAAATACTTGTCATGTTTGACCTAAGTTTTAATAGAATTGTAGACTTGATTTAACAGAATTGTAATTTTGTTCTTCTGAGAGCCATTTGAATTTTTACTAGAAGTACCAATGTGCACTTCAGCAGCTTGCTGCACCACTCCAATATAAAAATACACTAGAAGTTACTTCTTCAGTCATCTAAGATATAGATAACCGCTTAAAAATATTTTCAGTCTCTTTCATCCTTTACCAAAGTTAACCTTTGGAAAAAACCCATAGGACTGAAAATGACTGATATTTATACTAGACCATATACTACAAAACTGTGAAGTCCCTGGAACACTGCCCAGCTGAACAAAGGAAAAAACTTCAACAACTCTAAGACAGATTTCTGCTTCCAAGATAAGAATCAATTTTTTTTTCTTCACTCTAAACTTTCTTTTCCATATTTCCATACATCATCTACTGATTAGACCTAAATTTCCATTTCAGTTCTTAGCAGGTGGCTGTGAAGGTGTGTGCTGTCTTCCAGAAAAATCATGACAAGATTATGAATGCATTAGGTCACACACAATTTAAGGAATCCTTAAAATAACCAGATTATATTTTTAGGTCCACAAGGTTTATTGTGTGTATTTAGTCTTAGTGACAACTGTAATTCAGCTCCCTTCATAAAATGAAGTGATTAGTTTTGACTGGAAATTTAAACACAGCACAAGTGCAAGTTTCTTGTAAGAGCTAAACAGAAAGGTGGATTTGAGCCATCATATGGCTTCACAAAAATTAATTTGGAGTCTTGGCTATTACATGTTAAATGGAAAACATCAAGCAACATTTCCCAATATTGGGCTTGGCTGGGATAGAGTTAACTTGCTGCATGGCATCTCCTATGGAGATTTGCTTTGGATTTGTGATCAAAACAGTGCTGGTAACAGTAATGCTTTGGCTACAACTGCATGGTGATGGTCAAGGATCGCTTTTCCATCCCCACCCAGCAGGCAGGGAGTGGGCAAGAGGCCAGGAGGGGAAAGTCAGGGACATCAACTCCAACTGACCAAAGGAAGATCCCAAATATATGTTAGAATTCTATCAGGTGTATAGAAACAGCACTAACTGTGACATATTTATGGTATTTAAGCAGTCCTTTATTAGAGCCCATCTGGGCTCTAAGAATGAAATAAATATGTAGCCACCAAGAAACAATGTAGCCTTTTATATCTTTAAGTTTTCAGTGGTTTTAGATAACTCATGAATTTAAGAAAAAACCTGGATATTTTATTTCCAGTTACAGTACACATCCATGCCAGTACAGTTATTGTATAGAAGCAACATTCTCCCTACTCACAGAAATACCTACAGCTACTAAAAAACTGTGAACATTTCAAAAACCAACTTCAGCTGTTTAAATCTTAAGCAATAAAGAGCTCGAAAGCAATTTACATAATTTTAGATAAAAGTCTTCAGATAAGTTGATTTCAAGCCAATTTTTAAATTGCTGAAAAAGTTATCCAATCTCACATGCCATTCTTTCATTCTAAAGTGCACATCAAAGTGTGAATTTTGTGAAAAAGGCATCATTTTTACATATTCTCTGGTGAGGCAAAAGCTTTTCTCTCAACATATTTCAAAATCTTTCCCCCTTTTTCCTCACACTGTGTTTTTTCAGGATACAATTTTGATGACAGATTTCTCCTTCATATTATTTAAACTGGACTCACACCTCACATGTGCTTAATGTTTGCGCACGTACTCCCAAATACCACTTTCTTCTCTGTCCCCATTAACTCACTGAGTAAGGACCATGTGTTCTGCTCCACTATTTTAGACAGAAGCTGATTGAAGAAGTCACAATAAAAGTTCACACATAGCAGACAAACTCTTCTAATGCACTTCTACATGATACAACCATCTATTTATGAGTACAGCTGACATACATCTTTGGGCAAGAATGACGACGGCAACTGTAATTCTGAAGCTGGTATAGTGCATTTTCAAAGGAAACAAAATACAAAGTACCTTAGTGTTTCTATGTCCAAGATTTAAGTTTTACTCCAGTTGCTCAAGTTTAGCATCAGCACATGCATAGTACTGCATCAGGTACAAAATAAGGCTTACATATACGGTTCATTTAAAGTGCTGAGGAAAAAGTACTTTTATCAGCATTACAAAAAATGTGAAAGTCTCAAATACTAACTGTATATGAATCCAAGCAGTCAATACAGTGTGAAACACTGCTTTAGCTCTACATTTGATTAGTCAAAAAATATTTTAACTGTTTTAAACATCTCAGTCAACACTCCATCCTCTACTCAGCTTCCACTTGCAGTAAGAAATTTGCAAGAAATGTTATACATTATCAGGCAAGACTGGGCCAAAGTAGGAGAACCTGTCACACAAACATGCTAGGAGAAAAAAAAATTTAAAAAGGAAAAAGGAAATAAAAAAAAAAAAACAAGCACAGGAGACCAGAACAAACTAAAAAGAGTCAAAAGAAAACAAAAGCATTTGAACATGACATAACTGGGAGACCTCCACAAAGGAGCAAGACTAAGATCACTGCAGATTTGACTATGAAGTTGAATGATGATGATTGCTTCCCTTACTACACCAATTCAGTTTCCTTCCCTCCATCAGTCCACCACCATCTGTTCAGCTTACTGGAACTGCAACTAATACTGAAACACTCCTTTTGCTTAATACAGCTGCTGACCCCTCTCACAAAACATCTAAAGTTATAGAGAGAACACAGAGGTCTGAATTGGGCAAAAATGCAAGCATGAAGCCATTCCATTTTACATATGCTGTCAAAGGGAAGGACAACTACTTTACACCTCAGCAAACAATTCTGAATCTTTTACAAGACGTGCATAAAACTAGCCTGCCAAGAAAGCAGTAAATTTTGAGACAAACTTTTAAATAAAAAAGCTCATCAAAACTAGCTTTAAATAAGGTTTTTACGATAGAGGCACATAAGCACAAAGTTAGTTTTCACTTTATATTCTTGCAATTGCCAGTTAGAAATTCTTCCAAGGAAGGAAGCAAAGTATTACACATAACAGAGTACTAACTTGGCATCTCTAATATTGTCTGTAGCAAACTTATCTTGGGCAAACATCTTTAAAGACTTCTGACAGACTACAATTCCTTTTTTCTCTCAACAGCACTCTGCCTGTCCTTTACCCACAAAACACAGTGAAGTTACTTTAATACCCATTTGTTTCCCCAAATCCTGCTGCTGTTTGACAGACTTGATTTGCCAAAGAACTGGCTCCATCTTGTGGAACAGAGAATTAACTACAATGATATCTACACACCTGACTCATCCTAAGTGGTTGATAGCCAGCTCCCAAAAGCTATCACTTTTGGCCAGAGAAAACCTCAGTCATTGCATCAATCCAAGCCTACCCACGCAGTGCTCCCTCTCTTTGCATTACTCCCACATCCAATTCATACTGCTCAAGTGTTCTGCTACTCAAGATTTCAACGAAGTTAGGAAAGAAAATCTTGAACTCTTGAACAGTTACAGATGAAAACATCTGTAACTTCTCCAAGCTGAGATACAAATAAAGATTGCAAACAGGAGACAAGCACCCTTATATAGCAGGTGGAGAGAAAAGAAGGAAAACACGTAAGCAGCAGATGTATTTTACATAATTCAATTCAATACAAGACGATCAGAGTCATCACAAAACAGTCCCTTCTCCAGTGGCTACTCAGGGAAGAACAAAATAACAAGGCTGAACTTACAGAGATTCCTCCAGGTTTCTCTCCTCAAAACATAACACACCAGAGACAGTGATTAAATTAAAATAATACTGAAGTGCTCCAAACAAATAATTTACTATCACACATTTTCAGTCTAATACTGCTGGTTCAAAGAGCATCTCTTATTAATTTTATTGGCAGTTGCTTTGCTTTTCATACAAAAGACAGATTCACCATCTCCATTTCTGGTTCACAGATTCCTGGGCTGGATGGGGTGGGGGGATTGAAACAAATCCTTCAAGAAAACAGCACCCACCCCCAACACAAAAAGCTTAATTGCAATGTTAATGTCCACTGAAACAGACTCTGTGAATTAAGCAAATCTTTGAAAGAACAGAAGATCTTGCATAAAGATCTTCGAGAAAAGGAAACCATGCAAGAACCACAGTACAAGAATCTTTATTCTATGTTCTTCAAGGCCCTTGAACCTTAAGTCTTTTGAGACTACTGATAAAGAGCTATTTACTTTTCACTTGATCCACTGGAATTATTTTGTGATTAAACAGAACAAATAGCCTGAAGCATGTTCTCATGTCACTCCCCACATTAAGCATTATTTCCTTCAAAGTAGAAGAGGCTTGTTTTATCTCCATACCCATTACTGGGAAAATCACACAAGCTCAGTCTTTACATGCTTTTAAGTTGTCAAAGTATGCAGCAAAGGGCATAAATGGTAGTTGTTAGCAGTCTCTTACAGCTGGCTTAGTAAGCCTGTGTTAGGAGAGTCACGACTAGAATTTGAGAACTTTAAATTTACCACATTTAGAAAAGCATGACAGGAGTTCAAACAAGAACTGTTTGTAATACAGTGTTTTCATATTTTTAAATAAAATCAAACTCTACAGCATGAAGAAGCACTGAAGGCAGACAACTCAAGTACACTGTTTCAGAGTCCAGCTCAATAGCAGCTAGATTCATATGGTTCAAGGTACACTGCAGGAACAGTGGGAAGACAAACCTTAGAGGCATTGCTTAGCTATTTTTAGCCACTGTCTGGTAGGTGGTAAAGAGTTCCATGGACAGAATTCTTCTAAGTTTGTCTTTTGGTTTGGATAACCATTTTTCAAAAAAGCTACAAAACTTCATTAAGTGCAGCCTATTTACAACTCCAAACAGGCTCTATAGAAGTATAATGAATGAAATTCTACCCCTGCACAACCCTGTCCCACCTCTATAAGTCAGAGAGAAATATGTATCAGTTTCAATTATTCCTTCAGCTCACTTTTCCACCAGCTTCTGTAGCATCAAAAACTGCTACAAGCATTTCAAAGAAATTACAAGGGTAGTATCAAGCCTCTACTAGAAAAGAATTACAGTGACATGAATGTTCCTTCAATTCTATGTTTAAGCCACAAAATCAAGTGGCTGGCTTCATAACAACTTGAATTCTGGAATGTATCCAAGTAACTTCAAACAGCAAAAGCTTTATACAGAAAATTAAGTGTGGAATATGAAAGTGTGGATTGTAAATCAGAGAACTGGTTAGTTACATCAGCTATTGGAGATACACAAGTAATGTCAGTTTATTCTTGTAATGAAAAGGTCTTTTCTTGTCTAACAGCCATTTGGCACAAGCAATCTTGTAAGGTGACAAAGTGAAATAACTTTTTTGCCTTATTAATGAATAGTCAGTTACTAAAAATCTTTTTAAATGTAAGAATATAAACTTCCTTTTCCAAAATAAAGTAATTTTATCAAATATTAGGTGATTATAGGACATAAAAGCTAAGTTGTGAAATAAAATACAATATTTAGAGTTCACCATAAAGTTATATACAAAAATACACAGTTGATCCCTCCTCATGTAAATTGAGAATATTGAGATTATGATAGTTCTCTGAGATTTGTTCCCTAAGACATCACTAAGACCTCCTATTATCTTAGAAATGAGATGACAGGATCTAAAAAGAATACCTACCTAATTAAAACACTTATTTTTAATGAAAATATCAGTTTAACTTAGCATTTTGCAATGAAACTTCCTTTAAAACCATTTCAAAGCTTGCATTCCTGATTTGGAAGTACTTCACACCTCAGATTTCACCCACTCTCACACTACCCAGGTAAGCAGAATCATAAGCAACTTCTGAACTTCTCTCACAAGAGCAGCTCCTGACCCTTGGCTGGCAACCACACCCAGATAGCCTGAGCACATGTCTGTGGCTGTATAGGGAGAACAGGTGCAGAGTACACAGGACATAGCCACAGCACTCCTACCAGCCTTGTGGAAGCTACAGCACCCTTTGGAAAATAAAGTCAGTGCCCCAAGTATCAGAGATGACAGTGGTGCCAACCCTGGTACATTCAATACCCTAACGGCTTCAGAAATAAAATTTCAGTTTGGCTAAGGGGTAGTGCTCCAATTTTATCCTGCTTGTTCACTTGTGAAGAGAAAGACTGATGTGTCAAAGTTCAGGCTGCAAGAATAAGGTGTGCAAGCTGTCATTGCTTGTTAGCAGCATTTGGTACTTTCTAAAAAAGACAAGGTTATGTAGCATATTACAGTATTAGTAGAAAGCTTCTGGAGCAGGTCTTGACTGCAATTTTTCCCTTGCCAGCAAGAAAATGCTAAAACACTTACTGTCTTAAGTTTATAATTTGTATTTCTTTTATCTGCAGAAATAAAAGGAAACTAGGGAACAGTGAGCTCCTACAAAATATTTTCATAAGCTGATAGCTAAGCATTAAGTAAAAGCATCACTGAAAATAACAAGAAATGTATAAAACTACACTGCTCCGTTAGATGTAACAACCCCTCTGCATACCCAAGCAAAAGATAAAGATTATATAAACACCTGCTTCAAAAAAACCCTTCAGTCAATAATTTAAGTTCTTCCTTTAACTACGACAAAAATCTCAGAGATAAGATTTATTTGCAAGACAGGCTTATCATGTAGCTTGTTTGCCATTAACAAGAATGAACCTTTCTCTACCACAGGCATCATCTAGCAATCACATTAATCAGCTTCCCTTTACCATTTATCCTCAAATATTACAGAAGAGATCCTTAAGAACACACTCCACAAACTGTACTACCTCTGTGCAGTCCTCAGTGACTCCAGAGATGTGCTTTCTCGTACTTAACAAACAAGGTAAATGCACCCCCCCATAACCCCTCCAACAAGAACCTGAATTTGAAAAAAGATGCAGAGAAACCAGAGATTCAAGCTTCTTCATCCAAGAGCCATAGAATCAGAGTATTTAAGGCTGGAAAAGACATCTTAGATCCTAAAGTTCTACCATTAACCAAACATGGCCAAGTACTACATCTGCCTGTTCTTCAATACTTCCAGGGATGATGATTCAGCACTTCAGGCAGTGGAGCTGGGCAGCCTGTTCCAATGTCCGACCAACTTTTCAGTGAAGAAATCTTCCCCAATATCTAACCTATACCTTCACTGGCACAATTTGAAGCCATTTCCTCCTGTCCTGTCACTGGCTGCCTGGGAGAAAGGGCCAATATCCACTTGGCTATCTCAGGGAGTTGAAGAGTGATTAGGGGGTCCCTGAGCCTCCTCCTCTCCAGGCTGAACAACCCCAGCTCCCTCAGCTGCTCCTCACAGGACCTGCATTCCAGATCCTTCACCAGCTCTGCTGCCCTTCTCTGGACTTGTTCCAGCACCTCAAAGTTCTTCCTGCAGTGAGGGGTCCAGACTGGACATGGAACATGAGGTGCAGTCCCACCAGTGCCAAGCACAAAGGGACAATCCCTGCCCTCCTCCTGCTGGCCACACTACTGCTGATACAGGCCAGGATGCCATTTGCCTTCTTGGCTACCTGGGCACATTCTGGTTCACATTCAGCTGCTGTCACCAGCACCTCCAGGTCCTCTTCAGGCAGCTTTCCAACCACTCTGCCCCCACACTGCAGGGCGTTGTGACCCAAGTGCAGGACCCAGCTCTTGGCCTTGTTGAACCTCATACAACCAACCTCAGCCCATCAGTAGAGCCTGTTGGGATCCCTCTGTGGAGCCTTCCTGCCCCCTCCAGCAAATCAACAGTCCCACTCAGCTTGGGATCATCTGTAAATTGACAGGGGGTACACTCAACCCACTCATCCAGATCACTGATAGAGATATTAAACAGGACTGGACCAAAGACTGAGCCCTGGGGAGCCCCACTAGTGACCAGATAGATGTGACTCCATTCACCACCCTCTGGGCCTGGCCACCCAGTCAGTTTATACTGAGCAAAAAGTTCACCTGTTCAAGCCATGAGCAAAGTGCCAGATTTCAGGCTCTAGACAGTAGAAACACACTGAAATAATCTGTAATGACCAGCCAGATTGTTTCTTGCACCAATCCTCTCTGCTATATTCGTTGTGTGGGGATGGAGTTTATTTTCTTCACAGAAAGCCATATGGTGGTGCGTTCTGAATCTGTGACCAAAGCAGTGTCAGTAACACACCAATGTTTCAGCTATTGCTGAACAGTGCTTACATAACACTGAGGCCTTTTCTGCTCTTCAGATTGTCCTATCAATGAGGAGGCTGGGGGTGGGCAAGAGGACAGAAGGGGACACAGCTGAGACACCTGACTCCATCTGACCAAAGGGACATCACATACCCTGTGCTCAACAATAAAAGCTGGAGTAAGGAGAAAGGAGAGACAGCTGGAGTAAGTACATAACTGTTACATGTGACAGAACCCTGCCTTTCCCAGAGAAGGCTGAACACCCACCTGCTGATGCTAAGCAGTGAATTAATTCCTCATTTTGCTTTGCTTGTGGGCACAACTTTTGCTTTACCTGTCTTTATCTCAACCCATGAGTTTTCTCACTCTTACTCTTCTGAGTCTCTCTGCCATCCCACTGGCATCCACATCCTTAAAATCCACATTCATTGCAGACATTCACCTACATTCCTCCTCTACATGCTGTCTCATCCTCTTCGGGTTACGCAGGTCAGATCAAATCAAGTAGATTTTTAGGCTGCATCATTCATCTGCCTTATCTATACAGAGCCTGTAACCCTCAAACACTAATATATCACAGTTTTCAGGCACAGGAATGGCCTACCTCACAAATGCAACCCTAGTCTTGACCCTCAAGTTTATTGTAATTTTATGTATGTATATGTGTATATATATATCTATATATACACATAATATATATATATATATATATATATACACACAAAAATATATATATACACACATAAAATGTATATATATATACATATATATACACATTATATATATATATATATATATATATATATATATACACACACACACATATACACACACCTTCAGAGCCAGACTTTCAGTGGAGCTCAGGGTACTAAATTAACAGTCCAGGGAAAAAGAGAAAGCCAAAGAGGACAGGCAGAATGACACCTCTTCTCCACTTGAAGCTCCACTGTCATAGACACAAACCCTTCCCACAAATGGCCAGGACCTGCATGCCAGGGTAGCTACACCTCAGTACTGTGCTCTGCCCAAGTCTCAGCAAACAGATCACACCTTGGAGCGCTTCAACACCCCTCCCTGAAGCTGGCTTTGAGCCAATACACACAACAGAAGGTATCTATGCTCTGTGAGATGCATCTTTTAAAGAGCAGGTATTAAACAAGTTCTATTTCCTCAGTCAGTGAACAGAAAAACTATCATCTAGGCATAAATGAACTTCCTGAGGTCACTTAGATTAACTTGATGTTTCAATTAGATCTAATAAGATCATACTGCTCAGGGCCTTGTTCAGTTGTTGGAAACAGCTCCAAGGCATATTTCACCACCTCTTTGAGGAAAAACTCAATCCAGTATTTGAAAATTTTGTCTTTTTTTTTTAACCACAAAGTAACTTATTTATATCCAAGTCAAATGTATCATGCCACAGGTTCAAGGCTTAAGTGCACTTTGCATTTCTCTAAAGGCATCTTCTTGCTTCCTAAAACTATGATGGTCTCCTGCATGATGATAAATTAAATATAATTCAAACTAACACAGTTAAACATTCCAGCATGACAGACAATCATCAATACTCAGACATCATTATATAATTTATATGTGACTGAGAAAGGAAAGAACAAATTTAAGTAGACTTCTTCACAGCTGATTTAGCTAGATTTGCATTTCAAAAAAAAAGAGAAAAAATTGAGAGGTTTTTTTTGTGCATGTTATTTTTCCAAAGTGATCTTCTGTACTTTGAGTAGAAAATAAATTGTGGCTGTACAGTATTTTTCCTCAAAATATAATTTTCTTCAGATGCCAGAAGAGAAATGGAATACAATACCAAAGCAGTCAGCTGCATTCAGTCTGGAATACAGAACTGTGAGTATAAGTTCAAAATAGGATTAAGGCTGCTTGAAAAGTTATCAATTCTCCAAGTGTGCTCTCAAAACTCTGCAAGACTCTCAAGCATGACATCTTGGATCTGTTGTGTTTTTTAAATTCTCACTTAAGACCAAACACTGGATAGAAAACTTTCATTCTATGAATATATTTTTGCAGTAACTTTTTTAAGCAAGGACTCCATGAATACCCAAGCTCCACAGAAATCACAGTGAACAAGGCTAGTGTCAAGGGGTATTTACATCACTTCTTTCAGAGGCTGCTTACTCTATGCTGCAGAACACCTAGAAAATTGAACCAAGGCTTCATAGTCTATTAATGAGAATGACAGTTACTTTGTTTGTGACAGTTACTTAAAACACACAAGAAACCCTCATCAGCTGTGGTGGATAAACCTCATCTGGTCATCATGCACCCACCAAAGAGGAGAAAATAAGAAACTCCATGGGTCAAGAAAAAGGCAGTTTAATAAAGAAAAGCAAAGATCATGTGCAGAAGTAAGAAGAAAAATATTTATTCTCCTATCAGCAGGTGATATCCACTTCCTGGGAAGTAAGGTCTCAGTACACAGTTAGTTGCTCTGGAAGACAAACACCCTAACAACAAAACCTCACCACCCCCCTGCTTTCTCTTAGCTTTTACTAATTTTACTTTACACTTGCCTATCCCTTAGGTTTGTTTGGGTCAGCTGTCCTGGCTATATCCCCTTGCAAACTTTTGCCCACCTGTGGTCCAGTGGCCTTTGGGGGGAGGCTGAAGAGACAGCCTTGATGCTGCACTTTCACTGCTGAGCACCGCCTGAAACACTGGTTTGTCATCAACACCCCTCTAGAGCTGCAAAGCACAGCACCATGAGCACCGCTATGGAAAGTTAGGCCCCTCTCAGACAACACTAGTACAGCAGCTAATGCATTTAACATTGAGGATAACCCAGGTATCACTTGGCAATGAAAACAAAGACCAAAAAAAAACATGCACTCAGTGTCTTACAGAGACACGTCTCTCTGGCTTCACCGCTGCCCAAGTGTGTGAGCACGCTTCCTCTGAAGTTCTGCACACAAAAGTGTGGCATTTGCCATGTTTAAAGGGATATTTCTGTCATTCTACATATACCAGGCAACTGAACAAATACCCCATACATATACCTTAATGGGATAATCAGTCCCTATATAAAAGCATCACTACCTATCAATACATTGGTTGCTTCTATAAATTGTTATAAATGACAAATTTAAACCCAAATTACTTCAGCACACATTGCCAAGAGCTTATTTCAAATGATCATTCATTCCAGATTGTCCCTCACTGCCATGTTTTGAATCCACCTGCAAATTCATCTGTATTCAGAAATACCAGGTTACATGATGAATCACTTCCATTGTCTTTTGCAGAATTTCTTATAGGACTACTACTGCCTTTAATCCTACCAATGAAGTCCTGTACTATGAAACTTTATTAATTTCCATTTGAAGACTTCAGTAAAAATGCACTGGATTATTGTATAGCATTCAATAGCTGAATGTGGAATATTGCATTCCTTTCCTCTTTCATGCAAGAGAAAAAGTTACCCACTCTTATTTTTTTTTTTCTTTTTTAAACACAGAGCAAACCACACCTGCAAAGTCAGTTGCTCGGCAACATTGCCTCCCACTGTCACACATGGCTGTCCATAGCTCCACTGTTACAGGCACTGAGCTGGAGTCGCTACCTCCTTTTCCTCCATCATCTACCTGAAACAAACACCTTCCTGAAGAGAGGAAAGGGGCAATTGACAGTTTAAGACTACTGAGACCGGCAGAACACAAGAACCACACAGATCAGCTTCCCCCATAAAACTTGCCACTGAGTCCATAAGCTACAACATCAGCACCTTCTATATTCACATGTACCATAGACTTGCAGCACAGGGATGTTCTCTGTTCCTCCAAGTTCCTCCTCCTCCTCTTCAGATTTTTATCTCAGAGCAGAAAAGCATCTGGCTTCTCTGGTCAGAAGACAAATTTCATCAGTATTTTGGATGAGCAGAAAACAAGGCAGGAACTCAGGTTCTCTTGACTGGGTTGTTTCATAGCACTGTGCAGGAGCTCCTTGAGAATATATACGCAGACACACAAGTTCGCAACGTAATGGAAAGCAACAAGTGATCAAGACAATGGAAAATAAGGAGTTAAAATAGAGTCTACTATAAATGAATATAAATAGGTATCATTCAAATTTTAAATTTGCTAAGTTATCACAAAGACAATAAAGCATTTTTTTTTGGATTTTCGTGAAGCCATTCAAGAGAGAAATGTTAAGAGAACTAATATTGCTCAAGCTCTCAGCAAACATTAATCAAATAAGAGGCCAGAATAGAAGAAAAACAGGAATCTGTAGTAGTTTCTTTTTTGCCCCAGTCTTCCAGAAGATGTTGTTGTTAGTCATAATATGGAATTCAAACCAGTAGTTTTAAGATCCAAGGACATTTCTGACACAAGGGACACTTGCTTTAAGCAACTTTCTACAAGCTCTACAGAGCAGTTAAAGTTGTGAAGGTATTCTCCTAGCTAGGCTGAAACATTTTGGTCAAACAAAGATATGAGTAACCCTTTTACAACAGCATCTCCATTCCCAATTGCTTCAAATGGCTAGATTTGGTTCTTTTTGTCTCTGGATGCATAAACAACAGCAAGATTTCTGTATTTCTTGAAAATTCAAAGCTCTGCTACAGTCTGTACTTACTACTGTTTAATCACTTTCTCATAAAGGACTTCAACTTTAAACAAAAAATCTACTTTGAATTGACACAGACTGATACTTGCACACTGGGGAGAAAGAGGAAACAAATTACATGGTATCTACAGCAGGACTCCCTGTCAGCTTGTAAATGATTCAACAACTGAAATATATCTGAAGTAGCAGAGACTGGAAGGGACCCTGGAAGATCAGCTAGTCCAAGACCTGGTGCTGAGAGCACAGAAAACACAGAAGGTTGCTTAGCACTGTTCCCAGACAGAGTTTTGGTGCTTGCACACTGCATGCTCCACAGCTTCTCTAGGTAACCTGATCCTATTCAGCCTTTCCTAGAGTTAACAAAAAAACCATAAACAAACAAAGAAAACAACAATGACAACAAAAAAAAAAACCCACCAAAAAACAAAACAAAACAAACAAACCCCAAAAACCAAAACAAAACAACCACACCAACAAAATCTAAACCAAAACAACTTATCTTTCAGTGGAATTTCCTGTGTTTTAATTTGCCTTCATTGCCTTTTGGTCCCATCACTAGATATCACAGACAAGTCTGCCTCCAGAAAAGTATTTATTACACACAAGCATAAGAACCCCCCAGCAGGCTTCTCTCCTCCGGGTTAAACAATCTCAGTGGTCTCAGCCTTTACTTGACTGTAAGGCACACTGACTTTCCCCTTCATGTCACTTTGCTAGACTTGCTCCAGTCTGTCCAGTCTGTTTCTTTGTGGAGTCAGAACAAGACAGCACTACAGAAACAAACAGTCTCAGCAGTGCTGAGTAAAGGATCTCTTCCCCTAGACACTGACCACGCTCTTCTGGAAATTCAGTCCAAGATGTTGTTTGTCTTCTTTGTGGCAAGGGTGCATTACTGATCCATGTCCAATTTTTGATCCACAGCATGTCTTCTGCACTGCCAACACACCCTCCCTGGGGGCAGAGCTTTGCATTTCCCTTTGTTGAACTTCACAACATTGCTGTTGGCTCATTTCTTCCACTTGTTCACTTGCCTGCTCCTGAGTAGCAGCACATCCATCTGGTTTATCAACCACTCCTCCCAGTTTTGCATCCCATCAAGTTTGCCAAGGGAGGGGTTTATCCTGTCACACAAGTTATTAATGAAGATGTTAAACAGTGCTGGCCCCAATAACAACCCCTGAGCTACACCAAAAGGGACTGGCCTCCCACTCACCTTTAGCATGTTGATCACCACCCTGAGCCTGGCATTTTAGCCTCTAAGCTATTTTCAATCCACCTCACTGTGCCTTTATCCAGAAAGCATTTCATCAACTTACCAAAGAAGAAGCTACAAGACAGTTTCCAAAAGGTCAAGGTAAGAAAACACGCATTGTTCTCATCCACCAAGCCAGTCATCTTGCCAGCTCAGTGTGGAAGGCTGTTATCAGGTTGGTCACACATTACAGCCCCTTGATTAATCCATACCAACTACTGCCCATCATTTTTCTTCGTATGTTTTTTCAGGATTATTTGGTCTGTCACTTTTCCTGGAACAAAGGCAATGCTGACTGCAGTTCCCTAGATGTTCCTTCTTGCGCACTTCAGAGATAGTAAGGCCATTTGCTTGAGTTCAGCCCCCAAAATGCATCCCCCTCAGTCACCATGACCTTAGTTAATGAGAGTCACCACAAAATTACCTTGGCCACCCCGCCTCACTCCTGGCTCCATCCTATTAGAGCTCACAGACTTGCGTACGTCTGGTTTCTACAAGTGATCCCAAACCTGATCCTTCTCTACTAACTGAGAGTACACTTCCCTTGCCAACAGTTGCTGCAACTAAGTCTTACTAGTAAAGAAAAAAACGAAACATTCAATGTCTTAGTTGTTTCCACAACTCTTATGAGCATTTCTCCTCCATGTTCAGCAGCAGGCCTACATTTTCTCCACTCCTTTTTCTGCCAATTATCTGTAAATGTCTCGCTTGCTGCCATTCACATATACCTTGCAAGATGAAACTCCACATGGACGTTGGCTTTCTGATCTAGACACATTTGCATGCTTGGATGATGTCTCCAGGTTCTCCCTCCGCCACATGTTTCTGCTTCCACCTGTTATATGCTTCCTTTTTATGTCTGAGCCTTTTCAGCTCATTCATTCAAGCAGGACACCTGGAGCCTTTATACCATTTCCTATTTATTGCAATATGCCACACTAGAGCTTAAAGAATTAGTCAACCACCTTTCCTGGCTCTGTTCAGAACCACCTTCCAAACGATTCTTGTAGTAAGATCCTTGAAAAGAAGAAAATTTTCCTCTCTGGAGATTATGGTTGCAATCCTACTTTTGCTTTGCTGTCTCCAGTTCAGATCCTAAACTCTTCTACCTCAGGACCACTGCAGCCAAGACTACTCCTAACCTTTACATCCTCAACCTGTCATTGCTTGTTGGCAAGAAACAGGTCCTCAGCCACTTGTATTGAGATATGGGCATCAATGCATTCCAGAAGCTTCCTTGATTACTTATTCCCTGCTGTGCTTTCCCCCCAGAAAATAATAAGGGTAGTCCAAGTACCCTATAAGCAAGAAAGCCTGTGAACATTAGGCTTGAGCTGTCTGAGGAAGTCCTCATTACTACTCCTGACCCATAAGCCCTCAACAGGCTCATCCATCTCCAGGTAAAGCTGCAGGCAGCCCCCCTTCTCTCACAGCAGATGGCACCTCCCCTTTTTCATCATCCCAGCCTGACCTTCCTAAGCACCTGTACTTACCCACTGCAGTCCTCCAGCTGTGAGCTATGCCACTCAGCAATGCCAATAAAACTCATAGCTCAGTCCTAACTCATTTTACTCTGCCATAGTATCTAAAAACAACTTGCTGACAGTACAGTGAAGACAGATTTAACTAGTCATGGGTTCATCAGCCTAACTTCAGAACCACCTCAGCATGAAAATAAGATATCACTGAACAACTTTACCTGCTCACAAGGCAAAGTCATTATGCCTTGGAGAATTTAGCTGTGGCCACAAGAGACACTGTGAAGCACCAGAATTCCTAAAGTAAAGCTGAATCATTCTAAATGAACCTTACAGAGCCAGTCTAAGACAATGTGACACCTGAGCTAAATCAACTGCTGACTACTCCCTAAGTAATGTCTGATAATTGGCTCTCTTAAATCCTATAGAATGCATGCATTAAAGAGGGAGTCACCTTTCCAGGAAATGGTACCTCCCTAAAAGTCTGCTTCTCACATAGATATATCTAATTGCTTCCTCTGTATCATGTACAAGGACCTCTTAAGGCTGCAGCACAGTTGTTCTTTCTTCTTTATAGCATTCAGACCAAAGAGGGAAGACAACACCATTTCATTACGAAAAAAGAAATTCAGGAACAAAGCAAAGCAAAGACCAAGTCATATAAACAGCATCCTACAGCAGCAGCTTTTTCTTGTCACTCAAGAGTGGCAGAACTGCAGCTTCAGGACCACTTGAAGACACACACCTGCAGCCCCAGCCAAAAGAACTGGGGTGTTTTGCTCTTTAAAAAGGCAAGAGCATGGTCTCATCAATAGCAGTAATCACTTTTCAGCCTTACACAGTCCACACAACAGAAACGGCTTAGACAACCAGCAGCTTCTGAACATAGTGCAACAAACTAAGCATGTAAGGATTTCTGCATCTGTATAATACACCTCAGAGAATCTAAAGATTTGCAACATTATAAAAAAACAAAAGAAAATTATTCCCTCAAATATTTCTATTAGTAGTCACAGAACTAATCAGGTTGAAAGGGATCTCTGGAGGTCACCTAGTCCAGCCTCTTGTCAAAGCAATGCCAAGTTCAAAGTTACATGATGCTGCTTTGAGTCTCATCCAGTCAAGTTCATTCACGTCCTGAGGAACAGAGATTGCATCCACTTGGGTAAAAAGCCTTCAACTTTGCAAACAACCCTGTTCTATTACAAGCTAAACATATTTCCTGTGACTTATTTGAAAATATTTTTCTGCACTGTAAAAGTCAGGAGATGGAAACAACCCCTTTCCTTACAGGGGCCACTAGTGTCACCCAACACTGCAACACCCCACTCAGAAGTCCTAAGTTAAGGCTGCCATACTTTTCCCCACCAAATGAGGTGTCTTAAGGGCTCTTTTCTTGGGGGAGACAACTATTCTTCTCAGGGCTGCAACAGCAACTAACTCCTAAGTTTCAGTCTCATCCAAACAGTGTCAGCAACAGATAAGAGCACACAGAATGAGTGCATTGGGGTAGTTTTATTCAGTAGCAGGAAATCAGGAAAAAAATCCTGGTTATACAGCCCTAAGAGAGACTGAAGTGAGTTTCTGGTCCCGAAAGGTCTCTATCTGACAAAAAGGCCAGAAAACTACCACCTAAGTACCAGATTATCCCTAGGGCTTCTAATGATACAGTTCCTTACTATTATTAGAGTTCAAGATATATCACTCCATTTGCTAAGCTTAAGTAAGAACAACCCCGAATCAAAATGCTTTGCCTTCATTATTCCTTGTGGAAGGATATTGTACAGCCTCACTGGACAGCCAGAGGCCTCCAGTTGTATCTGTCAATTCATATTCAGTCTGTTAGACTCACATGATTTTTATAAAGCTTATCTTGCAGAAGCAATGTGAATCTTGCAACAGAAACACACAAAGAAATACCAGCGATTTCTTAAATCAAGTGACCCGCATTAACATGTGATATTTGCAACAACTGGTACAGAATATCAATAAAGCACAATCACCTACTAGTAAGCTAGTACTTTGTGCTTGAACTTCCATATAGGGCTAGAAGTTGCAGCAGAGAGGACAGGTGAAACTGACCTCCAGCAAAGTCCAACTGTATTCTATTCCCCCTAGTGTCCTCCCAGAGATTTCTCCACCTTAAGAGGAAGACAGGAAAGATTTCACCTGAGGAGGTACAGCAACCAGTGCCTCGCCTTAGTGTGAGCTCAGTCAATGAGCTATCACAAAGCTTTCTTACACTGACAGTGAGGCAAAAGCTGATGCCTTGTTACACAGGCTGAGGGCAGTAGCTGTAAGAGTCATCCATCTGCTCAAGAAAGAAACACACAATCTATTAAAGTATACAGGCAAGATTAAGACAGTTAAAAGATCAGACATCAAACAAGTAAAGGAGCTTCACAAAAAGTGATGATCATACACAAATATTCAAGTTGGTCTCCCAGCCATAGAAGAGATTGTATGCAAGACCTGAATGTCTACGCAAAAGAATCTGAACAGCTATAAACATATCTGGAATATTCCAGATTTCTTTCCATAGCTAGTTTACCCATTTAAACTATATTTTTGTCTCCTCCACTGCTAAGAGACACCATGTTTGGGATTGATTAGTTGTTAGCTAAGTTAAAGTTAAGTTCTATCTACATAAATGTTGGTACCACAATCCTTCCTGTCCAATCTCTCTCAACACTCCCAAGTGCCTGTACTTGCCACTCTTAAGAGGAAAAGGCCAGGTCTTCAGCTGCATACAGATATTCAATGACTGTACAGTACAACTATAAATACTGAAAAGCATTTTATTATAACCAAAGTAAGCCAGTTTTAATCTGGTTGAACAAGCAACAGGGTCAATGTGCTTCTTTGTACTAAGTTTTTGGTAACAGATCATTTAAACAGGCTTCAAGTGCTACCAGACATGAAGCAAGGAAACATTAAAAAAAAACAACAAAAACCGAACCCAGAACACTTCCTCTGATACAGAAATGTATTCACCTTTTCTGAAGGTCCAAAACATCTACAACTGTTTACACTAAGGTTGCAAGTTTCCAATTATGTTATTTTAACTTGATTACAGGTTAAAAAAAATTCTAAAGCAGTTGATTTACAGCTCAGGTAATTGCTGTCTTGATTATTCTTGAGATGAATTTACAGACTTCAGTAGTCAATACACTGGTATTAAAGACAGCATCCAAATACAAGCACATTGTTTTTTCTTAGAAGGGGACAAGATATTCAGCAGAATCAAAGGACTGTCCATCTAAGCAAGCAAGCCTGTAAACTGAAGGCCATCCCTCTTGGTCTAGTGTGACTATCCCTATAAATGGGAGCATAAGACTGATTACTGTTCCTAATGATGTTTGAAACTAATCTCCTTTTGTGCTTCATCACACACTTCAACTTCTAAGCACTTGATTCAGTATTTAATATCAGCATCCTAACACCAGCCTTGCTGCCAAGCAGTAAGAACACAAGTCTAGGAGACTTCTAGCATGTTATAAGTAGGTACTAACTATAAAAATGCATAGAAATAGCAAATTACAGCCCTGTAGCCAAAGGGTCCCCAACTGATGTTAACAGTTTCAGGGTTGTTTTTTTTTTTTTGGCTTGATTTGACAGATTTCTAAGAGGTGTTATTGCTTAAGGGATTCAAATATTAGTATTGAAACAACAACTTAAAAAATGCATTAACCTCCCTCTACAATGCAAAGTAAGAAAAATTCAAATGCAAAGGAATTTCAGTTGCCTCTCTTTCAAAGCTTCAGGGTGACTTAAACTACTGTCAACACACCCTACTATTTCCTACAAGTATCAGAAACAGTAGTGTAACTTCTTCCCAGTAACGTAACACTGGGAAGACATCTACTGCCTTATGCAGACAGCTGTTCAGATAGGGATGTAAAGAACAGACAGTACACAGACAAGAACTGCCTTGTCAAATGTCATCCCAACCTCCTCGCTCTTTCAAAAGTCTCAGTGATTGCAAAGACAGTTCCAGAACCTTTTAATTTTCAGGCTTCTTCCCCACAGATGTATCATCTAGTCTGACAGCTGCAAGATTTACAATTTGAAGGTGACATATGGCAACTACCATATAGCCCTACAACAGGTAGTTTCCAACACATTTTAGCAGCAAGTCAGACTCATAGCAGCTATTTAAACAGGCAAAAGGCAAATACAGAATAAAAATCACTTCCAGAAATTGTTACCAGGGTCAGCAATTCTAATTATTACTTAATGTTACTCTGGCAGATGTGTCCTCAGCTGTATTCTTCACCTTACAAAGCCATCCAACGTATCTGCATACCTCACACTTGAAGAAGTAGACCACAAATCAAAGGATGGATTTGCTCTTGATACAAGACCACTGCTAATAACAGAAAGATTATTTTGAGGATGGCCAAGAAATAGCTTTCTAACTCTTACACAGAGCAAGCATGCAATAAATATTGGAAAGGTGCATGCTTCAAACTTCTTTGCAGGCAATGCATATGGCAGCCCCATACCTGGACAAGGAAAGCTAACTCAGTAACTTAGGAGTGACAGGATGGTAGTAAGATCCTGTATCAACTTTTTGATGCAAAAAGTAAAAGCAGAACAGCCTTATTGATATGGAGGAAGAGTTCAACAGTAGCATTATAGCAGATGCAATGAAAGTAATGAGTGGTATATATGCTTATAGAACCACATTACATTTTTTGGGGTCAAAAGGATATTTATAAGATTTTAAATTATATCTAGCCACTTAAGAATTCCTAGAGCATCAAAGAAGAGCAGTTAAAACAGATATACAAGTACAATCTGCATGATTTCCACAACCTTTGGACATGAGTATCTGAAAAGAAGCCTCAGGTAAACACAATATGTCAGGTTTAAGAGATATTATAGTATCTAGGGTGAGAGAAAGGAATTAGTTTCAGTTAAGTGCCCATGATGAACTGATAGGTCTCTGAAAGACCATACTGAAAACAATGTTTTTAAGAATAAGATCCAAGACAACTGCACTAACTAGAGTTAATCATGAAGATGTTACCCCACAATTAGGTGAATAGAAAAAGAAACAAAACAGAACTACTGAGCAACAGAAAGGAGAAGGACAGACAAAGAGAGGAAAGTACAAAATAAAGAAGACAACATTTAAAAGAAAAAAAACCCAAACATTACATTAAGAAAACTAACTACGACTGACACAAGAGAAGCCCTAAACATTTTGTCATGTTAATGACAAACGGCTTCATGTTAATTTCTGCAGAACCCAGGATGAGGAGGCTTTCCAGTGGAACTGACCATAGGGAACTCCAGACTAATGACAAACATGACCAGAGATGAAAGGGATGCTGGTAGTGCTGCAAGAGGTGAAGGAGACCTCACAGGCTGGGGAATGCCAGACAGCTGGCAGGCTCTAGTTAGTTGACAGAGCCACGTTAATAGCTGCTGCCTCAGACAGCTCTGCATTCCAGGACTAGCAAAACTACAGCTTTGCCAGACAGCAGCAAGTCATGAGCACTCAAACACCATGGATTAAACATGAAACACATTAGGAAAAAACAGCTGGCTGCAGCCTTTTCACTTTTTTTGGTAAATAAGTTTCAACAAACTAATATAATAAGCAAGAGTTCAGCAGTGGCATTGCATGCTCATGACAAGCTTGACTTTCAACTTAACAATAGATAATGTTTCCTTTTTTCTGAGCTGTCTTCTGAAGTATACAGAAATCCAGACTTCAGGGTGTAGTGGAGGTATCTCAACATTGTTCACACAACTCTCCTTCCCAGAAGGAAACTTCCTAAATTTCAAGTAAGAAATCTCTACAAACTGTGTATATATGGCGACATCTCAATCAAGTACCTTTAGAAGAGCTGCAACTAAAGCAAGTTTATCATTCCACACTCTTCCTTCCAACTATAAAAAACCACACACAGTACAGGCAAAGTCAGATAGCACTACAAAGCTAGTATGAAACAAGATTTAAAATAAAAATTGCTACAACAGGATGAAGCAAATGTAAATTAAACTTGAAGGAAAGAATAGAATAAATAAAGAAACCGCCAAACCACAAGTCCCTCACATTGCATCACCCAGTATTTTCATGCCAGCTTTCCTGGGGACGGGGTGAAAGCAAGCCATGCTTCCGGCATACAGAGAGACAGCAAAGGAGAAGTTGAGCAGAAGAGAAAAGCAAGCTTTAAAAAATGCCACCAGATTTCAGTAGGTACCTAAGTAAAATAATCTACTAGAAATCTGGAAACTGAATTAATATGTACTAGCAGAAGACGGTCTGCTCAAGATATTGGTAGGTCCACCAGAACCTGAACAGGGAAAAAAAAACAAATTCAAGATACACCAAAGCTCGATCTTACGAAAGAAAGCACCAAAGAAAAGAAAAGTGAATAAAAACACTCATTAATGCAAACAAAAGGAAAAGGAAGCTGAAAGTGTCAGCACTGCTAAACTGAAAAGGGCAAAAGATATGGAGCACTGATGGCTACAGAGACTTACAACCATTTTGACTGAGCAAGAGTTAGAGAAAACTCGGAAGACAGGACAAGTAATCAGAAAATTCTGGACTCTATAATCCTGAGCAACACAGCCCTCAGGACGATGTTATAGAACAACTTACATATGGAATTCCATCAGCAAACAACACCAAGCAGCATTCAGCACAGAAATACAAAGTGCCAATAATACATAAAACATACGTGCTTTTTTCAGAAAGTGACTGGTTACCGTAAAGAGTCATTTACATGGTAACCAGCTGTCAGGGGGCAAGAGGAGCTCTGCTAGGGAATGGTTCAGCAGAATTATTTACAAAATATAAAGACCATTGTCTTTGGGGTAATCCATATCATCTAAGGGTTTATATTAGGCCAACACAGTCTTGTTTCTGATTGTGCATAGCATGACTTGTGTGCACGGTAAAAAACAGTAGCACACACAGACGGGAAGAGAATTTACAAACACAGCGCCATTTCTGGTTGCTCAAACGAAGCTCACACTTCGCCTCCACTTTATGTGGACAAGGACTGAGCGAGGCAGCTCTATAATCATACAGTGTGAACTCCCAATTGCTATTCAGGAAGCATTACACTTAATAACTTACTGTGCAGTCACCTTACCTAGAGTAAGATCTTAATAAATTGACCCTAGATGAAAGAGGGGTGTGATACAAGTTTTCATTCGAAAGCCACAGAATCCAAGGTAAATACAAATGCAAATACTGTGCAGAGAAAAAAAATCAGACTAAAGCAATGTAAGATTTGCCAGCGATATAATCTTTAAAATTCTATTCATCGCCAAAGCCACATCTGTGACACATTTAACCAGACTCAGACATCCAGATTCACAGAGCCTGGCATTCTGACTGACTCAGCATGGCAGGGTGCATTGTTTTGGACACCCGACATCCAGCTCATCTGGCAGCTACCCCTGGCATCGGCCAGTCCCTTCCCGAAGGCCACAGCCCGCTCCGGATCGATACCTGGCAGCGCAGGAAGCGGACGCGGCCGTGAAACTTCAGGAAAGGGCTGGGCCAGTCATTGCATAAAGCCCGGCCGGGGGTTCCTGGCTGAGGACACGGCGGCTGCAGCCCAGCCCGCTCCCCGGCGGAGCGGAGCGCGGCTCACACGGAAAGGTCAGGCTGTCTGTCTGTCTGTCTGCCCGACCCCGCTGCCGCCCCCGGGCCCGCTGCCGGGAGGAGCCGCCCGCCGGTCCCGCCGCCCCTGCGGACGTGGCGCGGCCCCGAGCCGGGCCCGCAGCCACCCGACAGGGACCCGCCGGGGCAGCGCCGCGCCCGGGCCGGGCCCCGCGCCCCCCGCCCCGCGTACCCTTGGCCTCGCAGTCCGCGCAGTACTTGTTGTCCTCCTCCCGCAGCAGCTTGGCCAGGATGGCCTGGTGCTGCTCGTTCTGCTTCTGCGCCTTCTCCCGGCAGGAGCGGGTGGCCATGGCGGGGCTGGAGCGGGGCTGGAGCGGGGCCGGGAACGCTCCTGCCCTGGCGCGGCCACGGGAACCGGCGGCCGCGAGCGCCGACTTCCTCAACCGGATCTACTTACGGCGCGACGCCTCCGCCTCCCTCCCCGCCCGCTACCGGGATGGCGCGCGCACACGCCCACTCAGGCCGCCACAGTCCCTATTCCGGGGGTGACAAATAGTCCGCCGGGTCCCTAAGGCCGCGCCCTTCCCAAAGAGCAAAACCCGCCGTCCTGGCTTCAGCAGGGCGCGGAGCGGTGCCCGCGGATGAGGTGTCACCTGGCGACAGCAGGTGCTGTATCCATCCGCCGCCGCCTGACCACGCCCCCAGGTGGTGCCCGCGGGAAGGGCGGGGCCCGGCGCGAGCCGCCGCACCTGTGCGCGCGCCCGGCCCCGCCCCGCCCCGCCCCGGCCCTGAGGGAATGGGGGAGCGGGGTGCCCTGCAGCCTGCCCCTCTGCAGCTCCAGGTAAATACCCCAACACACCGCCGAGGGGTCTGCCGGTGTCCGTGGGACTGGGCACCCTGTATCTTGGGACAGCTGTCTCTTTCTCCAGGCCACTGCTGGGGAGGAAAAAAGCTCTTACGGCCTCTTGATTGAATGGACACTGCCCATAGCCGGAATTTGCCTTCTGAACTTTCTCCAATAATGCGTGTTTCTGTCGGAAATAGACCTTTACAGGCAGCAGAGACCTTACAGTGAGGAAACTGGTGCTTTCCCACTCTCGTGTGGGTGGTGAGATGCTCTGGGGAAGTCAGAGTTGGATCCAAAGTAGCTGCAGAAAAGCACAGCCCGGACTGATTTTCTGGGACCAAGACTGCACCTCTACACTTTGCCCCTCAAAATGTCTCTGTTGTCCTCTTCCTCCATTTTGTATCAGGTCCCTTTACCGCTGCTGAGTACTCTGTTCTGGAGTATGTTCACCAGTAACATCCTTTTTGTCAGATCAATTCTAGCTTGCTGCATTTTTTTTGCCTCTAATCCAACCCTTCTGGAAAGAGCTGAAGCCTATATATAGCCTATAAAATGCTTATGTGAGGCAGATGGAAATTCAGGTCTTTTCCCTCTCAGCCACTAAATTACTGAATCATTCTCTGTATCTTTCTTTTTCTCAGAGACAACAGTGAATTAAAAATCCCTTAAGTGTGGAAGAGTTGCAACAGAAAAAAAATGAAAATACTACACATCAAGTTAATTAGTAGTTAAACTAGTACCTGAACATGGCAAAATGTGTTTAGATCTTCCTCAAATAGAGAGTTAAGGTCTGCCTGTACACTGGTAGTCTCTTGGCCAGTGAGTTACTGAGTATGAGCTTGCAAAATGAGGGTAGGATATAAATACATGATTCAAATAGATGGTTTAGCATCCTACTCGGAGCAGGTATTAAGGATTAAAACCAGAAATAGAGAACGGCACAGCAAATTTGAGCTCCAGCTGCCTTACAGTGCCAAAATACAAAGACTTGCTGCAGCAGAATGTGTAACACAAATGTTACTGTATTTAATATTTGCCATGAGCCCTTGCCTAGAGACTTGATTATTGAAGCACAATAGTCCTAGCTGCTTAAACATGACATTAAGCAGGACTGATTTCTCCTAGCTGAATACTTTATCTACAAGCATATAACTGTTTTCTAGCCCAAAGTGGTTTTAATTACTGCATTTTTTTTTTTTTTTAATGAGAAAACCAGCTTCAGCTAGACAGGGAGCTTCTACTCTTTGCAGTTATCACAGGACTCTGGGAAACAGGATGTTTGTCAGAAAGGTGAGAGCTATGGGTAGAGAGAAAAAAGGACATGAACTTGATTCTCATATGCTAGGTAAGCAGCAGCATTGGCATTTTAGAAGAAAGTAGTAGTTGCTTTTCTCTGTGACAGACTTGACCTGTCAGTTACATGTAGTCTGAAACTCTTTGCCATATTGCCAGAAGGTGCCAAATGGCTTTAGGCAATTGGTTTAATGTGCATCAGTTTCTCTGATTCTAAAACAAATAGAGTAATGCTTTCCATGAAAAGTGGCTATTGGTCCAGTTCCTTTGCTTGAAAAAATCTACACAAGTGCAGACTGTCTTGTATAGTATGAGCTTTTGCCCTTAGCGATGTTATGTCTCGATTGATGTGGGATATCATCTTCTAATTGTTGAGCATGAAGATGTGCTTCTTGTGTTCAGCTCTGAAAATTATCTAAGTACTTCTACTTCTGTAATGTAGTAGAAATATGAAATCACCTGTTTCACCATGGAGTGAGAATAGGTTATTAATATTTGAATAGATAGTGTTTTGAAAACAGCATGCTATAAATACATCATTAGGTGTTTCCCTCAGAGCACAAATGAATTGAAGGAGGACAAAAGTATATCCCTTCTGTGCCTTTGCTTCTTTTCCCAGATCCTAAAGAACAGCAGAATGTTGTAGATGTGACATTATTGCCAAAAGCATTTCTCAGATGGGAAAAAAGGAAGAAAATATGTTTTTCCAGATACAGTACAAGTTGTAGAATGAGTTCAGGTCTGCCCACAGGATGCTGTGGCATATAGTGCAGAGCCAGGGATGCTGCTCTTTCATAAGATACAGAGTTGTCATGCTGAGCCTGTCAGCTTGGTGCCCTTTGCTTCACCCTTCATTAAGCCCTGTAGTGTACAGCCTATGTAATCCAGTTTTGGAAATGTTTAAAGTACATGCCTTGTGTTTCAAGACCTGTATCTTCAGAATTGAGTGAATTTCACAAGGCTAACTGAATTTTCCATAAAGTAACTTTAACACTGGAGTTCTGTGTTTGCAATACTAGAGATTGTGTTGTGTTCAGTAAAAGCAGACTTACCCAGCATGAGAAAAATCTCTCCCTAATTGTCACTACTTGTCATCCTGCAGGCTATTCCACTGTTCTGCAGAGATACCTAAAGATAATTTGTGAACTTCATATCTGATAGCTGAAATTCACCAAGTCTAGACACCTACCTTATTCAGAAATCATCCCATAAACCAGCTTTAAATAGTATTTCCTAATCAGGACAGTATTAGCATAAATTTGACTTAATAGGAGAGAATGTATCAGGTGCAAAGTTATTAACTGGATTAAAAGCAGGTGTTAAAATAGCTGTGTTTCTCTAATGCCTCATCTTCAAAAATCAAAGTCCAGAAATAAATGACATTCCAGTTAGAGTTGTGGAGTTGAAAATTTCTGACTCATAGGAAAGCTTGGTGCTTCAGATATTTTCTTAAGAAAAATTTATATATATGCACACATTATGCACACACACATATATTGTGTGTGTATATATATATGTAACCTCCTGGGAAATGGACATTTCAGTAATGTTTCTGACACTCAGCTCTTCCAAGCTGGCTCCCCATGCTGCAGAGTCTGGGCAGCCCACGGGGTCAGATAACCTGTGATCCTTGGCTGGCAGAGAATGGCAGAACCTGAAAAGTTTACCATAACCACTGTGTTTCAGCAAATACTTCAGATGCAATTTCTATCACAAACTTAAGAAAATCTTGAGCTATGAGCCTGTCACCCTGTCTACCCTTGATGGCTTGTGGAGACAGACAGACATTGGTGAAGGTGGTTTGCTGTGTTCTCTGACAGGTGTCTCACTGGGGTGAGCTGAATCACCATCTGGAAGGGCCCATGTTAGGAGAGGAATAACTTAATCATTTGTGTCTCCTAACTGAGAATAAAGGATAGAGAGGGTGACCTACCCAAGTGGTAAAAGAAACTTAAGAAATGAATTCTCAGCATTGGTTTTAATTAGTCCGATTTTTTCAGCAATGTACTTTGTGTAGGACAATTCCTGCCCAACTCCAGCTCAGTGTAATGGTTTGAAAGCAAAACCAGTGAGAGACTCCAAGTCAGAAATACAATTTAATAGGAAAAAGAGAAGAATAAAATACATGCAGTAGTACAAAAGAAAAACCACAGACAGAGTCAGAATACAACCTGACACCCTGCTAGGCAGGGCGGTGATAACAGTCCAGATGAAGTGGTCTTGTTGAAGTAGTAATCCTGTAGAAAGGTCTGGTAGCTCTTGTCCTCTGGAAATGGGTAAGGGCAGCTTTGGTGTTCAAAAAATCTCTTTTTTAATCTAGGTAGGAAATGTTTGGCTCCTCCTCCTGGGTGGAGCATCTCCCAATGGGATGATGTAATTTTATCAGTCATGCAGGGGCACTCAATGAACCATTAACAGACGATATCTTCCTGGATGAAGGGTGGGTTGTGGAAAAGATAAAGATGATTGCTGCACCTGTTTTTTAACAGCTGGCCCATTAGCAGAGGATATCTCCCACAAAGGTAAGAATCACTGCCCCACCTGGTTTCAGCAGATGGTGATAGAATACATACTTTTGGGCACATCTTTACATTGTAACCTAGGACACTCTGGTAATTTTCAATCAGAAAAAAAAAAAAAAAGAGGAAGCCATAGTAACATCATATTACATGCAATAACATTTCTATCAGAGAGTCTACAACTATACCAAGAGTTTTCACATATTTTTATTCTTTGTTAAAAAAAACCAAAACATACAGCCCTGAAAACAAATTTAATAGTATTAAAAGATTCAGTATTTTTTTACAAAAAAAACCTCAACAAAACATAACAAACCCCAGCCTTGGAAAATCAGAAAGTTTAGTTTTCAAAGCCTAATTTTAAATCTGACTTGATAAACCTTTTTAGTGTTAATATATAAACTATATGTATATTTGAACATAATACATTAATTTATGCCTTACAAAACCTAAGCTATATTGGACAGAATATATTGATTCAATAAAAAGAATCCTTATACAATGCAAAAGTTGTTGGAGACACGACTTTTGAAACTATAGTTGAATATACTGCATACACAGGGGTAACAAGATCATCTCTTATCATCCCCAAAATGAGTATTATGTGTTTGACAGCTTTGTAGGGTCACTGCAATGGGAACTCTGGTTGATAAGTGTTGTGGGCTTGCCCCAGGAGTGGCATGAGTCATGTTTTTATAGTTTGAGCACTTACTGCCGGGCCAATGAACCACTGATAGTGCCACTCCTAAGATGGTTAAAAAGTATTAAAGGACCAAGATTTATAGGTGAGGCTGCATTTTCAATGAATTCTAGTTTCTGTACAGCAGCTTGACTGGAGAGATGAGATATTAGAGGAAGTAAATAATTCCTCCAGTTTCTCGGTTCTTCCTTTACTTCTTTTCAGAGACCAAGCACCTGGTATTAGATGAATTATTGACATTATAACATCCCAGATAAGGCAGTCTGATGTCTATACCTGCTGATCATTTGGAATATACTGAAATAGAAAGATTATGATGTGACTGCAGTTGTGAAAATTGAGACAGAAATTCTGATGCTTTACCAACAGTCCTGTTTTCTTGAGAGTTATTAGTAAATCTGAATTTTAATTGGAAATACAAATTAGTGCCTGAGAGGGAAACTGCAAATTAAATAGAAGGATGACTGAATACATTTCAATGACCTTTGCTGTCAGTCATAATTGTGTAAGTTCAGGACAAAAAACCATACTGTACCATACTGTACAGCTAATATGCTTTATTATGTTTTGAACTATTGCATATGTTAGGCCACTGTGTTCTCATATGAACTATAATGTAGGATGGTGTAGGTGTGGAATATAAGGAAATGTAAGCTCCATATGGTTCCAGTGGAAGCATGGAAGCGATCTTAAAAATTAAATGCTTTGCATATTCCAAGATCATGGTGTATTTTCAGTTATTTAAGCCTGTTTATATGTTTCACTCAAATTCTTCTCATTTCAATTAATCTCATTTTAAGACTGGATTTTCTGAACAGAGAGACTGTTAGATGGAACTTTGTGAGTCATGCACTTGGCTCAGTTGGGCTTTGAGGATAAGAATACCAGCCTTAGGTATCAGCAGTCATTGATATCTAGCCAAGATGAAGAGCAGTAATCAGATGTAAAATCAGTTGCAAAATCATAAATTTGAAATACTAGGGAAAAATATGAAAAGAAAATACAAAAAGGGGGAGATGAGCTCCATTGTTACTGCTATCTGATGTCCTACTGTGCAAAAGGTAGTCTTTGAAGCTTAAGAATGTTTTGTTGATGAGTAAATGGCTAGATAGAAACTAAAGCTAGGACAGTTTTTGATTTTCACAAATCTTAATTTTAGCTCTTCAATAGGAAGTGTGATTCATGTAGTCCATTTCTTCCCTCCAATGAAGTCAGGAACTTGCAGAGAGTGTGGGTTAAGGACTAGTTGATGAATTGCGAGCTTCAGACTGTTGCAGACAAAATAGAATCTAGATATACATAGCATTTGAGATGTTTTTTACTCTATAAGGTTATGCTTTTCCTTCTCCTTTCTGCAGTACTCTTTAAATACTAGTGTGAATAAATTAGTGTTTATCTTGTCAGTGCCCTTTATGATAAGGAGTAATTAATAATTGTGTGATATATCTTATCTGTTTGGAAGTCTGCAGTGGCCTTGCAAATTCTATCTATTTTTGTCTTAGAATCATCCTCAGAAAAGTGGAAGAGTTGAGGACAAACATTTTAAATGCTTTTGTTTTACTTTTTCTCCTTTCAGATAATTTCATATGGGGGGAGACTGAGGGGGTAAGGTTATAACAAATCATACTGGCTTCTGAGTGTCTCTGCAGTCCAGAGATGCTGAAGGAGAATCATTTCTACTTCAAAAGCTGGATATTTTTAGTGAGTCTTTTATCAAGAAAAGAATGTCCATAGCACTCACAAGCTGAGCTTGTATCTGCAGGAAAACATTTTTCCTCAGCTACTGGATACTCAAGAAATGAGAAAAGTGATTTGCTGTACAAAAGAAAAAAAATAAGCTCTTCCTTCAGTCCCTCTGTGATCTATCACTTGAGGAGAAACATATTTGGATGTGTTCCTAGGGCAGTGGCTACATCTGGCAGAAAAAATCTCCTATGTTTCTGCCTCTAGAAGCATGAAGCCCGTGATGGCTGATGTGATGTTTTCCTTGGGTTTTGTACAAAACTTGCAGTTACACTGCACAGGAAGTGTGATGTCAAAAGAATATGAGCTCTGACTCCAAGAATTTGCAGCTCTCAAAGAGTTGCATGGCCCTGCACAGCATGTGCAGGAAAACAGGAAACCTCTGGACAGGCATCTGACTGGGACTCTCCTCAGCTGACTAGTTTGCTTCAGCTTTTTACTCCTGGCTTTAGGCTGACTCTGGAATTCTCTCCCGATCAAATCAAGTTTTCACAGAATAGGAAATATTTTGTGGAAAGTCCCTATAATTGCGTTGCTTTTTAGGAGGAGTTTTTCTCTCTACACAAAATCTATGCTCCCTTCCCTTCCCTTCCCTTCCCTTCCCTTCCCTTCCCTTCCCTTCCCTTCCCTTCCCTTCCCTTCCCTTCCTTCCCTTCCCTTCCCTTCCCTTCCCTTCCCTTCCCTTCCTTCCCTTCCCTTCCCTTCCTTCCCTTCCTTCCCTTCCCTTCCCTTCCCTTCCCTTCCTTCCTTTCTTCCCTTCCCCCTTCCCTTCCCTTCCCTTCCCTTCCCTTCCCTTCCTTCCTTCCCTTCCCTTCCTTCCCTTCCTTCCTTCCTTCCCTTCCTTCCCTTCCCTTCCCTTCCCTTCCTTCCCTTCCCTTCCTTCCCTTCCCTTCCCTTCCCTTCCCTTCCCTTCCTGACACAGATCCACACACACACATCATGTAAAAAAGAAAAATTACCATTGCAGTGTCTGTGCTTTTATTACTACAGCATCTTTGATACCAAAGTGCTGCTCAAAATACTTGTACAGAAAAGCAGCAGGGATTTTCTAAATGCAGTACTATTTTGATAGTTTAAAAATAGGCTTCTATCTTTAAAAAGAATATTGAATTTTGTCTTTATAGCTTTATGATTCGTTGTTATGACAAACTTAATCAATCTGATGAGTCCATGTTCAGTGTTCTGGCAAATATAATCAGCCCTGGAGTGTTTCCTTACTCCCCCAAAGGCACATTGTTTCTGTGTTTATTTCATTCTGATGTTTTATCTGGAAAACATATTTATTTTTCTTGCAGTGTACTGTTCTGAGACATACATTGAAAGCCATGTGTTTAATTTACTGAATATGAAATGATCTTTTTATTTAGGAAGTCAAAGGAGAAGGTTATTGAACAAAAAGTCTAGTAAGGTAATAGGCACAGAAGTCACAGAGAGAAAAGGGAAAAGATTGATCTTGTAAGAATCACAGGGCAGATTTAAAGATGGTTTGTAGTAATAAAAAAAGACTTAGAGACTCCAAGACAAGTCTTATGCCTCATTTCTAAAAATTATCTACAAAATGTACACTTGTATTAAAGCAAGATCAAGATCTACTCTCCACAACTCATTTCTTGCTTCTGAATCTTCATTTTATGTTCTTTAATGTCACTTGTCTGCCAGATTATTCTAGGGCCTTTGAAGTGCAGAAAGATGATCTATTTTCAGGCTTTACTCCCATGCACAGTTCCAGCATGCACTGCAAGTCTTTAGGGGTGGGATTTGTCTCCTAAAAATATGAAGCTTGTAACGGACTACTATAAAATAATGAATAAAATAGAAGAGATATTCAAGATAAAAAAAAAAAATATATATATATATAAACAAGCAAACACTGCTTTCTTTGTTTTCTAATTTAAATTTCAGCACCTATGTCTGTGAAGGCAGGTGTAAGTGCATGGAGCAGCAGAGCTGACCGTTTCTTTTCCTCAGCAACTGCACAACAGAGCCTGTGGTAGAGTGGGGTGTACCTTTCCTATTGCAGGAATGGCAAGAAAAAGCTATGCTGTGTGGTAGCAATTGCTGCTTCATACCAACAGCTTTAGTAAATTGCTACACCCTGCTTGTTTCTTGGATGTTATACACAAGGGTCCTAATTAATTAGATCAGTTGCAAGAATGACCAGGAACATGCAGAGTATTGAAATACAGTATTCTACATAACACATGAATACTTTGTGTGTCATGGTAATTTAGACTCAGAGCTCTGTTTAAATGTCGTAACACGGCACACTTAATAACAGTCTAGTGCTAGTCAGAACATAATTACTTGCTCTCTAAAGCACAATTTGTAACAAGCAATGTTGTCCTTACAACTCTGATGACTGAGATCATCTCTGAATCTTCAGCTGAAATGACACATCCAAGGTCAGCCATTATCTCTATGTATTCTTACGATCATAGTCTGATAGGAATTGTCTTTAATATCCATGCATAGAGCATTCATGTCCATGATGGCTCTTTAATGCCAGATAAGACTTTTGGTATTCTCTTTACTAGGCAGTAAAAGTGGTTATCCTTAGCAGGAGGCTCTTAATAAGTGAACTAACAACAGTTAAGGTTAAAATAAAATGATAGCATATTTTAAGTAATGTCAATTAATTTAAATTTATAGTTCTAACAAACCTTAGATGTTTGCAAACTACAAAAGTTCTTCAATTCTGGTAATCATGCAGCTATGTAAAATGTCATCCTTTTGACATACTATTCCATAGAAATCTGAATCAGAATGCTGAAATAGACAGTTGAACCCCTTCAACTCACTCAGAGGAGACTATGAGGATAGTATGACTTTTAACCCATGGAAAAATGCAGACCAAGTATTTGTTTAAATTGTATCTGATGGAAAGGTACCATTGCACAGGTGTCTTCCTCTCCTATTTCCATGGGAGGTGGTTTTTTTTTTTTTTTTTTTTTTTTTGTTTGATTACATTTGGATGTTAATAAGCATTTAATTTCATTTCTAGTTTGGGGCTGTTTTCCATGAAGTCTCTCAAGATCAGCAGTAAGTATGGTTTTTCTGTGTCTCTGGTGATTCTGAAGTCCTGACAGTCAAAACACTGCAAATAAATCACAGCTTCCTCGAGTTTTAGCTGAATTTCACTACCTGAGCCTCAGATAGCCAAGCAGCAAATTTCCCTGGGTGTCACTGAAATTTGTCCATGTCAGTATTATACAAGTTCCTGATATTGTTGGTGACTTTCTCACTTTGCATTTCAACAGTTAAAGGCAAGACTTCATGTTCTTTGAGTTGCAGCCTTCAGAGACATAGCAGGTTAACTAAGCTCTTTAGGTGACTCTCTAATTTCAGGGTGAGTTGCATGATATTGACAGTGTAAATTAAAAGGACAATTCTGAGTTTTTTCATTTTTTTTTCCAGCACACATTTCCACAAGCTACTTGTATCATATGAGAGGAAAGAATAATAATTTCCTGTGTCTTTTTTTTTTAACTGAAGATTTAACCAACTTTAACCAATTGCATCAGCCTCCCTTCTGCACCTCAGAATAATGTAACCAGGTAGATCTGTCATGTAGGTGACATGTAAGTGGGTTTTCTTATACTTTCCCGTGGTGTATCTGATGGCTGTAGTCAGAGACAGCATATTTTCTGGATAATACAGGTAGACCCAGATCTGGTTTGACCAAGTCATTCCACCTCCAGTGGCTTCGTTTCCCCATTAATACAATGAACTTATAATGTACTGGCATCCTTCTAATGTGATAACAGATTTATAGAGGTTAAGTGCTGCTTAATAATATTTTATCATTAAGTCCTGAATTTCTGGAGCTTGGATTAAGGTGAAGGTGTTTGCTTGGTGTTCATTTGTTCTTTCTGAAATATCTATCTGCTTTGCATTTGCTTTTAGAAGATGGCATGGATTGTGAGGTTCAAGAAAATGCTTCCTGCACTCGAGAGCAGCTGCCTCACTTTGTTCACCCTTTACAGCCTTAAGATGTCTTAGCTACAGGAGAGTTTCTGGCATGACTCATGCTGGAATCGAAGCTTCCAAGATATACATCAGGGGAACAGAACTGGAAAGTAAGCAGGTTTTCCCACTTCTAACTCTATTCCTGGCTGAGGTTGAATACCCCATGTGTCTTAAGATTCCGTATCTCTTAAACAGAAGACTCTTCTTAGAAGTTCTTGTGCCTGAGAAAAGGGTGAAGACTGAAGAGCCTGCAGAGCTGGTCTCCAGCTGAGAGGTGCCCAGTGCATGGTAGCAGCTGGGCTTGAAAATGCATGCACTGGGTGCTCTATGGGCTTTGCTTTAGCTGTGGGGTTTTTACAGGTGGAGGTACAGCCTTCCGTTTTAGTCCTAAAGCTGCCATTTTTGCTGTGGTCAAAACAAAAGAGTAATATTTTCTGGTACAGAAAAGCTCCTTTCTAGCAAACTAAAAATAGAGCGTAAATATTTTTTAAGTATTTTGTTAATATAAATGTGGGTGAAGGAAAACCTCTGAAAATATATCAGATGAAATCTATGGGGTTGGCAAAACTTGAAGCTTTTTGAATGATTGCTGTGAGGAGTCCTACTCTTTTCCTTTAAATTTTCAAGGATAAACAACATCCACAGATGGAATTTGTTAAAACTGTACTTGTAGCATTTAAATGAAGAAGAAATGTGACTTTTCCTCCTTCAAATAAACTGATCTTAATGTTAATGAAACCTTTACAAAAAAAAAAATCTCCTATAAGGGTCAAAACTAAGAAAAATTGCAGAAAAGAACAAGTTTAAAGTGGCCAAAAGAGCCTAAGGTGATGGCACTGAGAAAATTGCTCCTTCTGAATTTTATTCTGGTCACACACAGATGTACTTGCTCTGGGCAAGGCGTGTAGGAACTGACAAAGTGTGCACATGCTGTAGGCAGTCCAAATGTGACAAACGTGGCTTAATGTGTTAAAACCTGGGGGTTAGCTGATTTTTTAAAGAGGTCACTTGCCCAAGGACAGCACGTTTGTTTTCACCTGTCTAACCAAGAGATGCAGCTCTGCCTCTGCGGCCTTTAGTGGAGCCCAGTTACATACCTTTTTCTGACATAAGCCCCTATGCTGCATGAAATAGCCTGCAGGTGTTGACTGGCAGGGAGTCTGAGAAGCAGACTCCTTTCACAAACAGATTGACCTTCACCTGGCTGAAGTGTGTTATTTCAAATTTTGTTTAAATGTCTCTAGTTGAGCAAATTGTTGTTGTTAGTTGTGCCGGAATGCTTGAATGAATCAATGATTCTCTTCAGCTATTTCAGCTTGCACTGCCTTGTATGTGCAATGAAAAGAATACTTTCTTCTTATTGTGAGGGTTTAGATGAATAATTCCTCCAAAATTCTCCTGATACATATTTCATCTTTGAGGGACATGTTGATGTAACAAAGAATACACATAAAGAGTGTCAGCAGCCTGGAGAGCAGAGTGAGACTTCAGCTCTTTGTCTTTGCTCTGTTGCTTTCTTAGGCTACATTAAAGTGTCCACAGTTCTCTGCCTTAAAAAGTATCTCAGATTAGCATCCAAGAGTATTAATATCTGTATACTTTGGAGAGGTAACATATGCAAATATATAATACTTGAGTTGATTCTTACTCAAGAAGCAAAAGGTATGCACACAAGAATATTTCCAAATAATTTTTTAATTACTATTGTCCTCTGCAAACCCTAATTCCTTCCTCTGTGCAGTAACTGGCATTCCCCACCATCAGCCAACTATAGTAAATACATACACAAACTTCACTGAATTCTTGTTTTTCTAGTTCTTAAAGACACTTCAGCCATGACTGATGTGGTTTAGTTCATGTGATACAGCCTCTGAGCACTGTTGACCACAAACGGAGAGAATGTTGATTACCAAGTATTAGGTTCCATGTATTTTCTGAATTCTTCCCATTGTTTACTGATGATGCCAAGGAAGTATTCTGTGCCAGTTCTGTGACCATTGCAGAACAGCAATAAAAGTAGAAGAGCAAATGCCATGAGGTACAGAAGCTGCACAAGCCTCAATGGATGAGAAGAGTAAGAAATATGGGCTATAGTTGGCCAGGAATTGATTCTAATGACAGGGATACAGCAAATTGTGCATACCTGAGAAGGTATCAAGAATGACACAGTCCTCCATCCTCTTGTTTTGGCACATGCAATTAGAAGGCAGGATACAGATGACAGAAACTACATACTGATCATATTAGAATTTCAGGTGAAAATAAGTCATAAAATTGAACAGGCAAAGGCAAGGATTTACTTCTGAGTGTAAATTTTGAAAACAGAACTAAGCAAAAGACTGATACTCAGAGAGATTTCTCCACTGAGAAATATAACTGCATTTGGCAGCAATTCAAGTTTTCTTCTCCCATTACTCTTAAGAGCATAATGATGTTGTTATTACAAATGAGAAATACCCAACATGTCTTCTTGTGGCTTCAACTGAATATCTGCAGTGAGGAAAAAATACATCTTTATTCACACTGGATTCAGTCTCACATACATTAAAATCACTAGAAGTGTGCAGTTGTTCAGGTGTCTACTATCTTAAATTTACTCTCCAATTTACTTTTTAAAATTATATTTTTTTTTTTATTGACTCTCTTTTCCCACTTAGGAAGCACTACAGGTCCTCTTGGCTAATAACAGCATTAAAACAACCATTACAAAGAGTTTAAAAGGAGCAGCTGATCAAATGATCCTTAAATGATTTCCAAAGTTAACTTATACCTATTGTCTAGTCTTGTCTCTAGACAATTTATTTTGTGTACAAGACATAGAACTGCTTCACAACACAGGGTCTGAAAGAGAATTGTATTGAAAAACCACACAGACTTAAAAGTGAAACTGTCAGACCATGGTAAGAGATAACAGAAGATTGAAACAAAAAATTGTCTCACTGATGTTCCACAGTGTTTTTTATGAGAGGACTTCTACCAAAGCACTTGGTGATATCTTTGTCAGATGAATGATACTTGCCTAACTCAATTTTGGCCACAGTTCCAGCAGACGCAATCACTTCTTTTGCAGTTTGGTGTATTCCTCTTTATTAGCTACAAAAATAGGCATTTGCTGAACAACTTTTCAGAAGTAAAGACATTAGTATTTGCCTTTTAAACCAGTCTTGATCTGCCTGTAACTTTTTCTGTTTTCAAAATTCTATAGAATATTTATAACTCCAGAAGAAACACTGTTAGCTGTACTTTTACTACATAAGACACTTTATTATAATTGTAATGTATGACGTTTTGATGCATTGTGAAATGGTTTCATAAAGTGCAACCTCCCACACAGGGATTAAATTGGCAAATGATTTTGTATTAGGGCTCTGTGTGTACATATATATAAATGTGTGAATAAGGATATGCAAATATATGTAGATATTCATGTTCAAGAAACAGTTACAATTTGCATTTTCAGCTCTCCGTGGGAGGCAGTTTCCTTCCATGGAGAGGCACACACAGCTATTGACCAGAGAGGAGAATGCCATGACTACTAGTGAGCAGGAAATGCTGAGAGTCCAGACTGCTGCCTGTATGGTGTCTGACAGGACAACAGAGGCTTAGCAGCCTGCAGAGCCCATCGGCCCTGAGAGGACAAAGCTGGGATGCTGTTAAGCAAGCCTGTGGGCTAGCCCACATACATTTACATGGGGCAGCAGGAAAGCAGGGTCACCCACACACTCTGCAGCTGCTTTGGTCTGAAAGTACTGGGAGTGAGGAAATGGGAAAGGATGAATTTGTGATTGGATGCAGTGTAGAGGGTGTGTGAGAGGGGTCTGTGACAGCTACATGCTGGGTCACACTATCCATGCCTTACTGTCCACTGGAAACTCAGCTGACTGCCTTCCCACAGATCTTGCTCTTCCTGTGTGCCACCAGGGAAGCACTGCAGTGTGTTCTGCTGCTCAGGGACTAAGGAAAAAGCCCTGTGTGCCAATCAGTGTCAACAAATGACCAAGGAGGCATCAGTAGTCAGTCTCCAGCATGCAGAACCCTTCCCAGAATCTACAGTAAATCCAGGTCTCTTGTCCTTGAGTTTAGAAAAGCAGCATATTCATGCTAAATCTGCTTCTGATGAGGCAACTTCCTTGGAGACAGCCTAGCTTTTACAAAACAAAACTAAAAATGGGCAAGACACAGGCTTCAGGAAATGTCTGTTGTATGTCCATAACAGTACAACATGCAGACCACTCCTGAAGTTTTATAAATATATGTCTGCTTTTTGAAGTACTGCAGATAGAAAGGGTTCTGCGGACTACAAAGTGAAATTTGGACTGCTATTCCCAAATCAGGCAGGATGAGAATTTCCTACAGATGAGGCAGGTTAAAATGTTAGAGGGATTTCTTGCCAAATTTCTGATCCCCACCTTACAATTTCTCTCCCAACAATCACTAGATGATAAAGAAGCTCCATAATACATTTGTTTTCTCCTAAAGGCCAGAAGATATTATTCTTTCCTTTGCTCAGAGATAACAAACCAACACCATGGTTCCAAGTGCCACTATACTCTAAACTAATGCCAGCAACATCATAAATCCTGCCCTGCCATCAGTCCTGTTTCAACGCAATCTGAAAGGACATAACTATTTCTTTGTTACCGTATACTGAAAGAAAAAACACACTCACTTCTGTGACAGGAAAAAAATCTTGGAATCATGTCAAAGCAGAGATGGAAGAACACACACAAAAAAAGAGCTAAGAACTGAAATTTCTATTATGGAATAAAATAAACGAGTAAGTCTTCCTTTTTCTGCTGATGACCAAACATGAAAGGTATGCAGCAGCACTGCAGGTCAGAGACATTTTTCTTTGTGAGGGACAAATATCTGTCTACCGCCACAAGATGCCGATTCAAGGGTTCAAAACATTTTGGGCTAAAGGAGGTACATGAGGAGGATGTCCTGATGGACATGCTGAGGGGGTTCCCTTGGTCATCTGGGGGTTTCTAAAATGCAGGAATCCCAGACCAGCACTGCAGGACTTGCTGCAACAAGGAAAAGGCTATAATAAAAGATCAGTTAGATGTTACAGTGATCTTGACATACAAGAATGGAAGGAAAGATTCTAGAAACAGAGACCTGGGTCCAGGTTGAGCCCAGGCCTGGTGCAGTTCATGCAGAGAAGCCACATCTTTTTGAGATTTCTGTTCTTAGGGAGGAATAAATCCCAGTTTATCTTCAAAATGGAGATGACAAAAGGAGCAGAAGGTAACCACCTGGCTCTCTAAGTCCTTTTACTCAAATCTCTTTGCCATTTCTGAGATGGTTTTGATGCCTGCAGTCATACACAGGTGAGCCTACAATGTACCTACCAGACAGATGTGTATTACTTTAGCATGGCATTTCTCTGTGCAAACCATGACTTGAAACCATAAAAGCTTGTTTTGGGATTGTCCTGACATACCAGAATGCCCTGACTGGACAGACTGAACCACAGCCATGTGCTCTGAAAAAAGCCAAATAACATAACCTGACAGCTAAGTGACCTTCATGGAGGAGACCTTGAAATGAGTTTGGGTTTATGTTTAAAACTTTCAGGGAGACTGATGCTACTTCTTAGAGGCATCTCTTTCTCCCTCTTCGCATCTTTGACTTCCCACAAATCTAGATGTTGACAGAATACTGAACTTAAATTTGAAATTTGAGTCAAATACAAGTGGAGAAGTTCCAGTTATCTTTCTTGACTGTAGATAAGATCTTCACATACAAAAATCTCCCACACTATCAAGATTCCCTTCAAAGAAAGGAAGCAGAGGGAGAAACACCTGCAATTTGTGATTAATGTTATGATGTGCCCTGTTACTACTACAGAGAAACTAAGGGTACAATCTAACTTCAAGGATGGCAAAAAGTAAACGTGAAATTAAATAATAGGCAATTTAATAATAAGAGAGCTGTAGCTGTCATTATCAGACTGGAAAAAAAGCAGGGAGATATGCCTACCAGACCAAACAGCTACTGTGGTTCTGTCTCAAGAAAATCATCTGGGAAAAATCAATGTAAAGATCACACATACATACTGCAGAACTTATAAGTGAAAGCCCTGGGGTAAAATGTAAACTAAAAGCAGGATACTCCCTGAGCTAAGCCACACTTGCTTGTCTGTCTTTTAAGACATGGTGAAATCTTCCCCAGCTTTCAAATGGTAGCTGGAAACACAGCATCTTTTGTTCTTTAGTCTCTCACAAGGAAGTCACACATACTAAAGGTTTGCTGAGCAAATATATGACTTTCTTCTAGTCTGCCAGTTTTATTTTGATGTTAGCTCTCTCTCAGGAGCACGTCAGATGAGACTGTTTAGTTGTTAGGCTGACGCACTTCACCCATATTAGGGACAAAAATCCCAACTAATGTGTAGGTTTGAGATAGTTTTGCCACCTGAGCATGAGTTTATTCAGAGTTACCCTCCTGCCTGTATCATGCTATAGGCATTCACTTGGCAGGTGGATAGGCAGAAGGAATTCAAAGAACTAGCTTCAGCCTTTTTCCTCTCATTTGAAGACAATGTAACTCCCTTTTGCAAGGTGTCTCAGAGCTGGCACTGGACATCCCCTTCCCTGCCACCAGTGTTTGGCAAGGATGCAGGCAGCAAAAGCACTGCAGGTCCAGTTGCCTCACTGCAGCCCTCCTCCTCCCAGGAAGTGAGTAGTTCACACTGATGTTCAGGGACACCCTGGCTTCCCTTGTCGCCACCACCGTGCTAACACCGAATGCATCTCACTTAGGACAGCTGCTTAGGCAGCCTTTAAAGTCAGTGGGGAGGACACCCTTAAACCCCCCCCATTCACCATCTGCAATGACAAACTCTCCCCATACTGAAACAAGACTAACTTTTAGAGGCATCTCCCTGCACTGCAGTCAGGAGGGAAGCACAAATGGCTACGTAAGTCACTGGTTTAAAACAATCAATTAGGAGAGTGTAAGTTACAGTTCAATATCTGGCTTCTATAACTAACCTGACCACTGCATAGCTCACCTGACTTTTGTCAGGGGCTAACATTTGAGAATTACAGCTGTGTTTTGAAGAGCTGGGCATGTCAGCTTTAATATAAATTAATGTATTAAGTAAGGAGCTTAAAGAGCTTCTTTGAACACTCTCACCCTAAAAATGGCAACATTAAAATATGTGGTTTTTTTACAGGCACAAGGCTGTAGCTGTCTGTGAGATTTTAATGCCTGGCAAATGCACGTCAAAGACTTTCCTGCTGTAAGCTTTAATTGGCACTTCTGATGTTATTTGAGGGGAAAAGAAATCCATTCTCACAGCAAAAACATGCAGAGAGATGCTGAATATTTCTGAAGAAATTACATATAGTCAAAGTCATTCAGCACCTTGGTTTCCAAAGGATGGGAGGCCAATATCTGCACTGCCCCCGCACTTCAAAAGTCAGTCACTCCAACCTACTCTGAAACGGTGTAAAGGAAAAACATTTAGAGAATTAAGCTCTTGAAAGCTCTGTGGAAATCAGTGGCTGGGAAGGAGGTCCAAATAATTCCTCTCAGTGGGAAAAGATAGGCAGAAAGATGCTCCTTCTCTGGCCTAGTGGAGATAATGCAAATCAACACAGGAGCATGGAGAAAGATGCTCGATCTACAGGGGGTGTAAGACATTCATAGGAAACAGGACTTCATTAGTTCCGCCCCTCAGAGCACTCATTTTAAATACAGCTCTTTTCTCAGGATTTGCTGTTTTGTAACTAAGATTCAAGTTCTACTGGGATACCCTTTCTGTAACAAAAGTGTTTTAGAAAATTACACATGACTACCCTTTACCAAGCAGCAATTTTGGAGCTGGAAGAGGGAGCACAGCCATACCCACATCAGAATGTAGCCTGCACATCTCAGCTGATCTAATATGAAACACTGACCACCAGCTATGCAAAGGTATTTTATATTGCATTTTACAAAAGCAAGAAAGTGATCACAAACATGCATGGTTTTGATCTCCATCAGCACATGGAAACACATTTCAAACCCTTTCCTTATGCTCCGATATGCTTGATACTATGTTTTTGACTCATGAACAGTTATAAAAACCAAAGAACTACCAAAACCGCTTCTCTTATAAATGAATACAATTTTCCTCCTTTTCCTGACATTTCAGAACAAGATGGTGTGGTGCTTTTTCAATAAAAATACCAAAATAAGGGTCATAAAAAGGCATTTAATTTATCTGTCACTGCAGACCACTGGAATTTGTCATCATTTATTGCAGTCAACTGAAAAAGTAGTAAAGATTTATAACAATATTCTATGGTGCTTCACAAAGATATGCTACCATGACAGGTAATTTTACTGTGATTCTATTACATATCCTATGTTTCAACTTAATAAAATCAATGCTGAAATACATACTTTCCAAACAAGGCAATATATAGGAAATATTTTCTTTCACTGTAAATTGAAACTTCATATATTTATGGTGCAATTCCTTCAAATAATAAAGGCTTCATAATTTTAATAATGTACCAAATGCATCTATACCAAGTAGCAGAAAGAAGTTTAAAAGAGAAAACTTACTGCAAAAACACAACAGATTTTTAGTAAAGAAAACAAACAAGAGCAGCAAGCATCCTGCAGTACTGTAAGAATTTGCTTACACACGCAGAACAATTTTTGTTTTGTCTCCCAGAAAGTTAATAGAAAATGTCAGGAGAAATCCCTGCTGCTCTTCACTGTTTACACTAACAAAAAGAGCTACAAAAAATGTTTGATCAGTATTTATAATAAAACCATATCTATGGCTGATCTAATAGCTAATGCCCCTAGTCATTTTCTTACCCTAATGCTAAATTCCAGTGTATTTCTAATAGTAATTATCTGGGAAGAGCAGGAAGACAGCTCCAAAAAAGTGCTGAAGTGCTGCTTTCCTAACTGCAGGCACTGCAAGAAAACAAAGAGAAATAATTGTTTATACCCTTCAATATCATTGTATCATTTGCTACATTCAATCCCTGATCACTTTTGACAGGCACCACAAGAGATTTTGCAACACCATAAGATTTTGTGCTTAACTGGAGTCCAGAGCTCCTCTTTTTGGTAAATACCAGACTGCCAGACAACATAAGAAGGCCCTTGGCATTCACTCTTTGGCTCTTACATATCATCTTGCTTGTAAGTTCAGTTTCCTATGTCTTACTGACACATTCCATAAACAAGTTAAGCAAATACTTGGTTACTGGTACCAGCCTGTGAGGTGGCAAAAAACGCTTGAAGTTGCTCAAGACTGAAGTGGTCTTTATTTCCCATACACCAATTCCTTTTCAGCTATTTATAACATGGGTTAACAACAGCCTTTTTATTTTAGGAAAAAATTCTTCAATGAAAGGGCTGTCAAGCTTAAAACAGACCGCCCAGGGAAGTGATTGGGTCACCATCCCTGGAGGTATTTAGATGTGTAGATGTGGCACTTGGGAATATGATTTCGTGGCAGGCTTGGCAGTGCTGGGTTAATGGGTGGACCTGATGATCACCTTAGAGGTCTATTTAAACTTCAATTATTCTGTGATTCCGTTTTTTGAAGGAAAGCAAAATCCCTGCCTTTATGAGACACTCTGTCTTACTGGTACAGACGCTAGCACTCTCAGAATTATCTTCCAAATCCAGGTACTGCATGGATATTGGCAGGGAGTGTCTAGGACCTGCCTGAGCTCTGACAGGAAGGACTGCCTGCCTGTGGCTGTGACAGCAGCAGTCATCACCTGCATGAAAGAGACAAACAGGGGCCTGGACTCTACTTGGGTCCGCCCTTAATCACAAGGCTGAGGGAGACCAAAGATAAGCAATTGAAATGTAAGGAAAATGATGGAAAAGTGAGACCAGTTTCTTGTATGATAAATCAAAACAGCATAATTCTGCATCCAGGGAGGAATGCACCTGCAGTCAACACTGAGGAAAGCAATTAGATTTCAAAATCAGGAATGCCAAGAAGTGCAACTAGATAAACATTCATGGAGTGTGTGCTGGGAAGGGTAAAACCTGGTATGAGAAGATAATGAAGTAATGCAACAATCCATGGAGAAGATTTAAAATTAAAAAATAAATAACTGCAGTATTTTTCCGCCTCTTCACAAATTAAGATGTTAAGCCTATTAATAGTGATGCAGAAAAGGCAGAAGCTTCCAATTAAAATTTCAACTTCCTATTTGAAAAGGCAGTATATTGTGTAAGAAAGTATTTTCCAACACACCAGTGACTGAAAAGGCAAAACATTACTAGAAAAAATTAACAACAGCATATACTAAAGACAGCTGACCCAGTCTATCTTTAGGTAACTGAAAATGTCAATAGATTTTGGAAAGATCTGTCACTCTATGGAAGAGAAACCAGAATGAATTAGATATAAATATAACCCAATTTTCCAATATCCAAGTCATGCTGCATAATTCAAAGGTTCAAAATGTAATTACCACTAATTAACACCATTTATAAGCTTTCATTAATCTCATTTTGCTTGTCAGTGAGGTATTTGTTGATAAACCTATAACTGAACAGGTTCAGTATTTTTGTAGGGAATCATCACAGTGAGACAAATATCCAAACTCACAATTAGAGCAAGACTATGTCTCTAACATACACACTGGATACATTAACTGTCAGACTTCAACAAGGAGCTCCCTCACTGGCTGCCAGTCAGGTGAGGTTTAGGGGAGGCAGCTCAGATTTTTGACGAGATCAAAGCGCTTTATTTCTCTAGTTAAACCATGCAAAGGCAAAGCTGGGCAAAGCCCACACAGAGCCAGAGGAATGCAAAACCCACACCTTTCTCTAGAAAGAGAAGATCCATTTGTTCAGGCTATCAAAAAGAACTTAAACAGAAATAGAGCACACGTTCACACATTTCAATGACAACTTACTCTCATTAGTAATTACCCACACAAGTGGTAGATATGCACTTTACTACTACAGTACTTATGACTAAGCAAGTTCTTGAATGAAGAACTGAGCTTAGTCTGACTGAAAGATATTTAGTTTGATGCCAGATAACTTAGTTTTAAGACCTGCAATATTAGATCACCTAATGGAATTTGTCCCCTTTGACCATCAAGGTTTCAGATATTTTTCCCAAGCAGCATTTAGCCCATGTGCGAAAGGGCACCTCCACTTACAAAAGTAAAGATAATGCAAATAGCATGAAGAAGACAGGTGACAAAGAACAGTGTTCTAGAACTGCAAAGAGATCACCTCTACACACACTACTTGCCATCAGGAGCTAACCCTCTCCAAAATTAAGTCGTCATTTCCATTGTGGTACTTGCAGTCCTCAATCAGAGACAAGACTGTCCCTTTCCTACAAACAGAAGAAACACCCAACTCACTGCAATGGGGACAGAGGGAAGGTTCTTGAGTAAAGGGGCTTTTACCAGGGAACCACTGTGTGAAATCAGTGACTTACTGATCTCCTCAGAGTTGGTTCTACTTTTGATGGTGTCCAGATTCATGAAATGCAAAGTTCTTTCAACACTTTTAAACACCACATAAATCTTTACATTCATGAAGAAACACAAGCCCTTATACATCTCAATAAGCTCCTGACTACACAATTACATATTTGCATTTATACTTGCAGAGTGTAAATAGTATTAAAGATCAGGCAGACATTGAGCCACTAACAGCTCCATAATCGGAGCTGCAGCACTGCATTTAATTACATTGCATTATTCAGAAAATTCATCACATGACAGAATTTGGTGGCACGACAGAAACTGTAAGCTCCATGACAAATCCAGGTGAGATTTTTTCTGTACATTATATTTTTTAGCAACTATAAATATTTTATTAGCAATACAGACATTTAAATATTAGAAATCTATACAACGTCCTTTTCTCTCCCAGTCTCCAAAACGTGTAGGTTCAGGGCCTCTAGGTCCACCCCTCTCTTTTGTAGTAGGATTGATTCCATCAGGGAATTCTAAAATAACAGGGAAAGTTCATTAAAATTTATATAATGTTGACAAATATAAAGATGCTATCATTTATTATGTTCTCCTTTTAGTTTCAAAGACAAAATCAATTATTTTTTTGCTTTGAAAGGCAACCTTGGGTTAAACATTTCCCAGAGTCCTACAAAATTATTTTCAGGGTTTTTCACTGCAATATGTATGATCATATTCAGTTATGCAAATAAAGAAGCAACTAAATGTCCAGAGGCATTAAAGTACCACAGCTTCTCAAGTCAGAACTTGCATCATTCAGGTACTATGTACTTATATTCACTAAATCTAAAACCCCAGGTCACTTGCTGTTTACATCTCTAATTTTAAGCACTCTGTTTCAATTTTAGCTTCAATTTTAGTCAAGATTCTGTTAGTCTTGTATTTAAAACATCCAGGTTGGATGGTTGACCCATCCAACCTAACCTTGAACACTTCCAGAAATGGGGCACCCACAGGTTCACTGGGCAGCCTGCTCTAATGCTTCCACCACCTTCAGAGTAAAGGGTTTCTTCCTAACATCTAATCCAAACCTGCCTTCTTTCAGTTTAGAAGCATTGCCCCTTGTCCTGTCACATATCTGCTTGCATGAAAACTCCTTCCCTGTATTTTATAAACCCCCTTAAGGTACTGAACCGCCTTTAGACATCAGAAGGCAACAATTAGATCTTCCCAAAGCCTTATCTTCTTCAGGCTGAACAACCCCAGCTCTCTCAGCGTGTCCTGGCAGGAGAGATGCTCCAGCCTTATGATCATCTTTGTGCCCCTCCTCTGGACCCATTCAAACAGGCCCATGCCTTTTTTGTGCTGCAAACTCCACAGCTGGATGCAGCACTCCAGGTACGGTCTCATGAGGGCAGAGGGGAGAATCATCTCCCTTCACCTGCTGGCCACGCTGCTTTTGATGCAGTCCAGGATCTGGTTTTCTGGGCTGCAATCACACACTGCCAGATCATGTCCAGCTTTTCCTCCAACTCCCTTCCCTGCTACAAAAGAGAAGCACACTGCCAGCTCATACTACTCTCTTAAACACCACAGAGCTTTCTGTACCTCAGCCAACATTCTTACACTACGCAGTGCACCTTTACTCAGGGCCATCTCCTAAAAACAGTTAACTCAGGCCCTCAAGCCACAAAGTACCTGGGGCACAGCATCATCCTAGGCTGAGTCTCATCCTGCACTAGACTGTGGGGCTCTCAGAAACTCACAGTACCCCAAATGCCCCTGGCCACGCTGAATTCTCCAGAGCTTCCCATACATAGACCTAACTTTGGACTCCCCCAGTCATATCCCTAACTCAGTCCAGTTAGGCAGGTGGGCAACACAAGTAATGAGGTGCAGGGTTGAAAATGAAATTCTGGACAGCAGACAATAAGAAAAGTGATGGAGGAAACTCATACAGCTACAGGCTATACAGGATGACATATTGGGATGCCTGTTTCATAACTGATGCAGACCAGGAAAAGAAACGTCAGTATTTGCACACCTCTGGCAGTACAAGGGGCACAAATGGACCTGTTGTTATTTTTACATGTCATCAGCCCAATATCAAAGCATTACTGATGTGCTTACAGTGGATGCAGATGCTCAAAAGATTTCTCCATGATAGCTACAGTGCTAATTCTAAATCCAGTTTCAATTCTTAGCTTTTTTATAATAATACAACAGGCAGTTTGCAAACTATTGCTGGTGTTACATGTAAAAACTAAAGATGCAACTAAAGAGACCTTAAGTCTTGCTCCAAACCTGGAATATCCAAGCAAATAATAAAATCTATTGATTATACATGTTTTAAATGAAGCAGTGATGGCATTGATTTTCCTGGGAATAAAAAGACAAGAATTAAACAGCTGCTTATACAGTAACTCCATCTGTTAGTTCTCAAGCGAGCCACAATCTGAAATTGCATGGAGATGATTCTATAATATAAGAATAATACAACAATACAATGACAAATTTGTGGAGAAATTTGTGAAACAAGGACAAGCAGAAGTAGCTTTTCACCATGATGCAGCTTTCCCAATAGCTGTGGTGACCTCACGGTAATACTGGAGTTGGAGACCTTTTTTTAACCTTGCTGCACAAAAAGTGCCATTTTACCCTAGAAAAAGAGGGGACATCTGTGGAAGAGTATCTGAAGATTTTGGTTATGAAATAAGGGATTCTGAACTGGAAGAATAAGATCAGTTTCTAAAATGAATGTAAGGAATAATTTGCCTTTATGCTGCTATCATTCAGCTCTGGTGGCCTTATGGAATTAAGTAAGAGGCACATCCTCATGGACTGAACTATGCATGGCACAGGCTTGCTTGGATGTTGAACATGGAGCCTCTGACAGATGTGACAGCTACACTACTTTTTAATTTTCTGGAGGTGAGTGGCAATGCTCTCATGAGACAGTATCACATCCAGTTTTGGAAAACTACTTTATCCAAGTTTATCCAAGACTACATCCCAAGAATTGAAGCAATTACCAGCACTGCACAGAAGGGCATGTTAATGTGTTTGAAGGATTTAATGAAGTACTGTTTACAGATGAAGGAAACTCTGCTTCTAATGGGCACTCTGTTGCCTTCCTTTTGGAGACTATAGACCTGTATTTCTTTGCCCCAGGATATTAGTGCTTTCAGACCAGGCTTCCTCTTTACATGATAAGGCAGAATATATTCTGCAAATAGTAGAATGAGAAGAAAATATTTCATCAACTGGTTAATGCTTAATTCATGAAGATGTTGGGCAGAAGAAACTTGTGTTTAATTTGCTGCAAATAGTTAAAAGTTATTCTTCGCATTGCCTCTCTGAAAATTCTTGTATCATAAATATCTGTTTTTAAAAAAAATAAAAACAAAACCCCTAAACCTCACCCAGAGTACTGTGCTCAGCTGTAGAGTCTTTAACACAAAAAAGAGGTGGACCTGTTGGAACAAGTCCAGAGAAGGCCACTAAGACAATCACAGGACTGGTGCACCTCTCCTATCTCAGACAGACTGAGAAAAGACTGAGACAACAGGGTTCTTCAGCCTGCAGAAGAGAAGGCTCTGGAAAGACCTCTTAGAAACCTTCCAGTACCCAAAGAGGACCTGTAAAAAAGCTGGAGAGGGAATTTTAACAAGGGCATGTAGTGATAGGACAAGGGAGAATGGCTTTAAAATAAAAGAGGGTAGGTTTAGATTAGCTATTAGGAAGAAATTCTTTAGTGTGAGAATGGTGAGGCACTGGAACAAGTTGTTCAGAGAGGCTGTAGATGTCCCCATCCCTGGAAATGGTCAAGGCCAGGCTGGACTGGGCTTTGAGCAGCCTGCTCCAGTGGGAGGTACTCCTGTCCATGGCAGGAGTGTTGTAACTTGATGATCTTGAAGGGCCTTTCCAACCAAAACCATTCAATGATTCCATGAATTTTCAGTTATTTTGTCATCTGGCTATTTATAGTCATCTATTGATAACACTAAAAAGCTTGTCCTCCAGACCTCAAAGTAGATAAACGTGTTACTGCTACTGATGAACTGTAGGAGAACATCACACTGTGGTGAGTTATACAAAGCATGCTAAGGCTTTTAGTTAAGAGAAGACGGCTAGTAAAAAGAAGAAAGAGATTCTGTCTTTCTCCCATGTGACAAAAAACTTATGTTCCCATTTAGTTCTGATATATCTGATATCAGTGATATATCTGTGCCTCAATCTTGTCATGCCGCCCCACTGAGGTCACCAGAACACAACAATCATACCAGTTTGTTAGGTCTGCTCAGGAAACTCAGTATCAATTGTTTCTTTTCAAAACACTGCCTACAAGACTAAGAAATGTTGGCCAAAAAATGCAGCATGAATCAGAAATATTTTTTGGACTAAGAAATAAAACAGCACTTGTGAATAATATAAAGTAGCTGGTGCCCTGGTGAGTCTACTGACACCATTTACAGCTGTACTATTACAGACCAGTATCAGCTACGTTTCTCTGAATCATGCAGTGCTTTGTGGTGGTGGAAAGCACCATTGGCAAGCACTTGGCTCCAGCCCTGCTAAAGGCAGGGCTGGTACTAAGTCAGGATATCCAGGCAAATTTGCTGATCTTCAAGAGCACAGGAAGCACAGACTCTCTGTGTGACTAGCTACAATGCCTGACCACAGTTGTTCCGAAGTTTCTTCTTCCCTGGTGCATCATTTGCTGCAATTTGTACCCACTACCCTGCCTCTCTGTTCTTTAGGTTTTTTTTTTTTTTTTCAGAACCAGTAAGCTTAGAAAATGATTCTAAAGAGTATTGAATGCCTGTCACCTTCTTAAACTAACATCAGCACAGCATCTCACAGCCTTGCTTTTAAAACACAGATTCCAATTTTGTAAAACATTACTTACTTTCCAAGGGTTCCTTCTCCATACTGGACTCTTCTGGTTCATCAAACCGACCTACTGGTAACTTTGGTTTCTTTAGTGGCTGCTTGGCAGGTCCAGATCTTCCTTCTGGCTTAGAGCTGGAGCTGCTCCGCAAGTGGCAAAGAAGTGATGACTCTATCAAGCAAATGTGTAGCATAAATGTGGCAGTTTAACACTGAGTAATGCTGTGACTGGCCAGAGCACCTCTGAGAAAAACCTACTTCAGGGATGAGGGAGAGGAAGGCAGGAAAATAAACTCTAAACATTTTTTAAGATTTAATTCACAAGCATTGAAATCAGCACAGATAATTATTTTTGGCCCTAGAAACATATGTAGGCAAAACTGTGTTAGTTGTATAACTCAGGTCACATAAACAGTGTATTTTAAACTGCTTGAACTTATCTTTGCTGTTACTTTCTTGTATTTTAGACTCTTAAACAGTAATTATCCTAGCATAGACCAGTACAGTCTGTTTTCTGGGAGAAATCCTAACCACCCCCAAGAAACCTGCTGATTTCCATGTCTTGGCTCATTTCCAGCAGCTTTTTAGTCAGAAAAAGCTTCTGCTTTCCCAAAGGAAAGTTTAAAAAAATATAATGTTCCCTTAATAACAGGTTTCCCAGAATGTCAGAAAAGGATAGCTAGGTTTCCCTTAGGATGGTAATATAATTCAGCTGGTAGTCAAAAGCAGGAAAAACTTTGAGCATATTTAAGTTCAATTATGTAACTGCATGGAAACACCTTCATTAAAAGCATTAACTTTTTTTTCCTTTAAAGTCCCCAACATTTTGGTTTTAAAAGCCAAACGTCCACAATGTCCATAAACTACCCACTAAAAATATTTTGGCTGTGGACAGGTGCCTAAAGCAGTTCTGACATTTCTTAAAAAGCAAGATTCAAACAGAAATCCTCCCTGTACCAGCTTGGGTGCAAAGTACCTGAAAGAACTATTATTCCACTCTCCCGAGGAGATTGAATCAGGAAGCCTTCTCAAGCATTGTCAATTTGACTCATCTTAATATACGTCAACTAACAACTCACTTGCATTCCCAGAATCAGCATATTCATTCATTTTAAAATACCACACCTGTAATAGCAAACCCTACAGCCACATAAACTGTATTATGCCTGCCAACTGCTGCCAATGCCCCAAAGGAGTAAGGTTTTGGTTTTGCTTTTTTTTTTCCTACATAACAAACTATCAACAGTAAAGGATCTAACCTGTTACAAACATTGGGTCTTTCTACTCCTGCCAAGCTTCTTGTCATTCTTCAGTAGGATGGAAGAAAAGTAGCTAGGAAATTAAATTATAGCCAGTATTCTAGTCCAGATTAGAATAAAAATCAGATTAAGATACTGGTACAAAATCGATTATCTTGGTTGCCAGAGAAGAGGCAAAATCCATTTTCCTTGATAGACCTACTTGACCAAAATACACTCTTCTTGACAAAGAGGTGACAAAAGTTCAACATTAAACATCTCTGAAAAAGATGAGATGAACTATCACCATTATTAAATCACATTCTATAAACTGATGTTTGAACCTGAAGTTGAAACTTGCTGTGCTGCAGTATTCCATCTTTTGAAGTGGTCCACAGCCTCCTACCAAAGCTGGGCACACATCGGGATGCTCAGAGGACTGGAGCATGAGCCACATCTTGCCATGAACCGGACAGCGAAATAGAGCACAAACATCTAACAACAGTTTTTTAGCAGCTCTTCCATTAACATACAGCAGACTGCTTTGTTTTAAGAGTATTGTAGCAATAACATCACAGAACCTCAGCTTTTGACAGAGAGGGAAGCACCCAACAAACAGCCCAAGCTGAGGCCTGTGGACAGGCTGTTATCCAGTCTGCCTTCTTTATAAACAAACCACCTAAATTTCCTCAGGGGAAGGGCACGGACCAGTAACTTCCAGCTCCACAGCACGTTTCCTCCAGCTATTCTCCAAACATTAAACTGCTGTTTAATATTTTAGTGCCGTTAAGAAGTATGAAGCAATGACAGGGCAAGAAAACCTCCGTAATAACAGATTTGCCCGATAGCAGTAGGTTTGCAATAAGGGGACAATATTAATACCAAATGGAGGGAGGGAGGGAGGGAAGGAGGGGCGGGGAGAGGAGCAGGGAAACTGCAGGGACATGGAAGGTGTGGGGAAAGCTGTGAAAGCCCACGGCCCCCCGGGGCCCCCGGGCTGAGCCGCCCGGGCGCGTCACACCCCTCACCCGCCGCCATCTTGGGCGCTCCCCGGCCCTCCCAGCCCCGGGAGGCGCCCGCCCTGTCCCTCGCCCGTCAGTTCCTGCGGGAGGAAGGGCAGGGGGGCCGGGGAGCCCCACCGGTACAGCCCGGGCCCTCCCGCCCTCCGCCCGCCTCTTACTCGCTGCCCCGGGCGCGCCGCGCAGCAGCCGCAGAGCCATGGCCGGGACGGAGCCGTGCGGGGCGGGCGGCGCTGCCGCGCAGGCGCCCGAGGCGCCGGCGGCTCCGAGCGGGGATGAACGCGGCCCCGGCCCCGGCGCACCAGCGGCGCAACGCCCCCATACCCCGGTAAACAGAGGCGAACGGCGCCTGGGGAGCCACGGTCCCGGTGGAGGCAGCTAGGGGCTCATAGAGGTGCTCGAGAAATACGCTGTAACTGTTCTCTCCACCCCATAGCAAATCTGGAGCAAAGACGTCTTCGTTCTTCGATGCAGTGAAGAGTTTAACGCTGCAAGCCCCTCAATGTCTAGTGCAGTCCAGCTAGCTTGTTTTTTGGTTGGGTTTTTGTTGGTTTTTTTTTTTTTTTTTTTTTTTTTTTTTTTTTTTTTAAATAATAAAAAATATTGTACATTGTTCAAATAATACACAAAGGCTGCTTAGGACATGAAGGAGCATTGGCTAACACCAGTGATGTACAGACAGTGTTTGTGCTTTCAGACGGCATCTTTCCCGTCTCCGAGTTTAGCTAGTGAAGTTGCTTTTTACGCTCAGTGTAAACCTAACCCTGGGTAAGTAACAGCTGTGTTCATGGAGTGGTGCTCCAGTTAATTGACTACAGTTAATGTTTTTTGTCACTTTTGCTTTTTGTCACTCTTTAAACTTCTCCAGCTAACCTTGTTCTCACGTAAAACAGAATTCACTTTTTGTCCACAGATGCTAACCTGAAGAAGATAACTTGGAGACCTGAATCTAAAATAACATTTTTTGTTCACATCTGAAAGCTTTAAGAAAGTAAATCTCGGTAAATTAAAGAGCAGCAGCACTTCCTGGAGTTTATTGGAGCTACATCTGGCAATGCCTACACACTGAAAGTAATTAAATTTAACTGACTGCCTTACGAGTGACATTTTCTCAAGCAGCCTTTTATAACATGGTTAATTACACATAAGAGACTGAAAATAATGGAAACTCTTTCCTTTATTTTAACAGCAAGATGCTGGGCCTCTAGAATAGAGAGAATAAAGATGAATGCAGAAAAAGATGCTCTGCCCAAAAGTGGCAAGAAAAAACCCTAAACAGATCTCATCGAAGTTCAAGAACTTATTTTTTGTGTGTTCAGTAAATAAAAGCATGAAATCCTTCCCTTAAACCTACCAAGCTGCCTGCAGACACCAAATAATAGTAAGCTCTGCTTCTAAAGTGCTTAACACAATCCACGAAAAATCATACCTGTATGCATTCATCATATGTACAAGCATACATGTTGAATTTCAAATGGTAAGAATGAAATAGCAGTGAAAGATTAATGAGGCACTGTTTATCCACCTAAAAATTAACTGTCTTCAAAACATATTTCTTGTCTTTATTTATTGTATTGCTGTAAAAATTCACTTTTAACTCCTGAATTATTCATTTCTAGATCTTTTGGCTAAGGAGGTAATAAATCTTAACATTGGTAAAAACAAATATACACCACAGGAATTTGCTACTTTGTGATTAAATGGAGTGTTTTCTTGTTTTCCTTCCTTTGTTTACTGATCATTTATCTCTTGCACTGCAGCTTGCTTTGCAAGACAACACAAACAATATTGTACTTAGCTTTGCTCTTCTAAAAAGTGGGGAATAAGAGACTTAAGAGCTGGTCTGTTCAAATGAGCCAAAAGTACTGGTCTTGGGGACTGGAAAGCACCACAACAAGCACTGCCCTGGGCAGCATGTGTACTGATATTGCCTAAACACCCCCTCTGCCTCTGAGACCACGCCAAGAACCTTGGTTATCTGAACACCACACCTGATCAGGGCTAGGCAAATAAAACTGGCTTGGAAACAAGGTTGTTTCATGGTTACAGAGTAAGTTTTCCATCAATGTCAAATCTCTTGGCTCTGCTGCAAATCCTGGTGATCTCCAGTACAATATGAACTCTTTTTCCAAAGTAGTAACAATGCCTAGATTTACAGGAACAGAAAGTTTACTTTGTATCAAGGATTCAAACACAATGGAAGGAATTCATTTATATACACAACATGGAAACAGAGGTTTAGACAATATGTCATTTTATGCAGTGATCTTCTAATAACATCACTGAGAACTTTTTGAAATTCCAGTACCTAGCCTACTGCCTTCAGGGAACAAGAGACTGACAGTTAAAGCAATGTTAAGACCTCAGTTCTTACCTCCCATTCTGTAAGCAGCATAATTCTCTTTGAAGCAGCTCTAGGATACCTGCATGAAGGAGAGGTCACTATCACTAAATGAAGCCCTCATTCAAACAGAAGAGTGGGGAGATGGTGAGTAGCAGCACTTTATAGCTGCTACTGCATCAGATGACACTGACTTATGTATGCACAAGTCTGTATTTAGGTCTAGAAGGCAGAAAATTGCAGGAGTAGGGGGAACATGCCATGCAACACATGCACAGTTATCCAAAATATCCCAGCCTGCATGTGTTGTTCAGAGAGCAACTGCAAGTGACCATACAGTGTAAATATATATGAACTTCCTACGCTTCATTATGCCTGTCACTACTGCCAGGTGGCACATTCCTTTGGGACTCTGGCATGTCAAATAGCCCTCACAAAAGCCACAGTACTGAAGGGCTACCAGACCACATATGGGGTAGGCAATAAAAATTAAGGAAGAGAAAATGAATTTAATATTTACTTAATTTGACCTGTTTCTTCATACACCTACATGCAAATATCACATATTTTCCTGCACCATCCATTTTCCTCAAAGAAAAAACCTAATTCAAGCTGTCTTAAATAGATGAGATCTACTGTTAACTACCCCCCCAAAAAAGAAAAAAAAAAAAAAAAAAAAAAAAAAAAAAAGAAAAAGAAAAAGAAAAAAAAGAAGTGTCTGTTTCTGTCATGATACTTCTGCTTTTCTGACCACAAAAGCATGCTTTACACATTCAGATTTCCAGAGATAGAAAGCAAGACAGACATTTTTCAATAGTGACAGAACTAAATACTTGTTTACTAACAACAGTTTAAAGTCTTTTGTGAATCAAGGAATATTTTGTAACTTTAGCTCCCTTAAACAGCTATTCAAAGTTTAGCCAGCAGCCAAATTCAATAATACTGTTAAATAAAAGACAGTTGAGATACCAGAACATAATTTAAACATTTAGAGCTTAATAGCAACATCGTAATACAAATTTAAGAATAAAAATAGACATTGTTATAGTGAGTATGTATTAAAGATACTTTTGTGTCATAAGGACTTGCCCAATACAACTCTAATAAAATACTCTGCAGTGTTTATGTTGCTGAATTGTAGATACCCGTTTGAGCACCCTGTAAGTTATAGGGAACCCCCCACCCCCACATATTACAAAGACTATTATACAACATTCCGTATCAAATGCAAAATCACTTCATTATAAATTATTATTGCTATATTAATTTCAAAAGTACAAAATTATTAATTATATACAAAAAGCCTCCCCAGAATTCTGGTAATTAGTAGAACATTTCAGTTTCTTTAATTGCTTTCATTAGAGTAATTTTTTCATTTTATTAACACCAGATGCAATAACACAATGCTAAAAATAAACATGCATTATACAACAAATTTATATTTTTCAAAAAATGTTCATTACAATTAGTGTACAATTAGTGAATGCACATGTAACTCTTTTCCCCCACCTTTAGTGAATTATTTTTTGAAACAGAGAAAAGAGAAGGAAGAAGAAACCAAACTATGCAATTCAGCACCAGTAGAGTCAGACCTTTAACATTTCTGTATATCAAAAACATTTTATCTGTGTCACTAAACAGGTAAAGTTTACAATATTGTCTCATTTGAAGATGTATTGATTTATATTTACAATACTTTATAGTCAATAAAACATTTTAACAATATTTAAAAATTGCTTAAATTCATAAAAGTATTGCAGAAATTTATAACATTTACTTATTTTAAGTATATACAAGGAAGTCCACATAAAATTGTCCATGTTCATCTGATGAACAGACAGAATAACGAACCATCTTAATAGAGTTTGCAAAACCCCAATTATTTGAAGGCAGGTATCACTGAACGTTCAAAAATCCTTAGTTGCCATTTGATTCTGAAAACAAAAGTTCCAGTAATAAAATTTGAATATGTAAACTAACATGTTTTTGAGATCAGCAGAAAATATATTCCCATAGGCAAAACATATTTAACAATGACAGTAATGATTTTGTAGAAAACTGTTAAGCTGTAGCAGATATAGTAATTTTCAAATATCCAGTATTTTAGCAGCTCATTGTGTTTCCAGTTAAACTTCCTACAGTGCTAAAATATGACAAGTGAACACATAAGACATTGTTAGAATTTTAAAATCCAATTTATTTTTGGCATCTAAAGCCTCTTGTAAAATGTAGCCAAGTAACATCGACTTCTGTTGTCTGAAAGCCAATAATCAACCAACCAAAAGTACACACTGTGCTTTAATCTCCAAATAATTAGGTACCCAAACTTAAGAAAAAGTAATAGAAAAGTAAAAAGAACAAAATAAAAAAATATTGCACAGTCACATTATCTAGAAAGTAAAGTTGATGTTAAAAAGCCCTACGTGTGGATGATATAAATTATCTTCCATATAAAAAGTATAAATATCTCTTAAAATACAGCTGCAGCTATACTTTAACACCACATATTATCTGAATCCATCTGTTAAATGAGGTAATAACCAAGCCTCTAACAATGCTTTTCTTTACTGAAAATATTTTAGGGCAGCAACAAGAAAGAATTTTTCTAAAAATATTTCTGAATCAAGAACAGCAATGTGTGCAGCTCTCCCTATGAGAGAATCTGCTGTATTGGGTAATACATTAATTACATTATAACGAACCAAATTACATTCCTTATTTTGAATAACTGGCAGAAGCAGGTTCTGGATCATTTCAGCATAAATTGGTCCTGTAGAGATAAAGAAAAGTTGTACTGTGTGAATTGCCAGAAACAAACACAATTCTTTGACCCTGAACTCAAAATGTACACATTCCAGAGTGAGAGAAGTAATGAAATGTGTTATGCTGTGGTTCCATTAAGATAGAATATACAGAAAGTTTAATTTCCTCTAAAAATGTTGGAAAAATAATTTGAAGCTATGCATTTTGGTATTTGTACATTTATTATTTTATTACATCATGTAAAAGTTATTTGTCAATATATAATAAATACTAGAATGCAATTGTGCTAGGATATCTCAATAGTAAGTAAAACTGACCCTAACTGATTGTGGAAAAATTACATTTTCTTTCAGTGCTATTATTAAGCTGCAATTAAATACAGCCCAGGGCTTGATGCCACAATTTGATATCCTCAAAAATCGAAATTATTTGTCCTCCCTGTTCATGGAATAGTGCATCAAGGGCTGCATCTATCTCACCTAACTTTCAGCGAAGTCAGTAAGCTAGAAAGCTGTTCAGTCTCATCTCCATCTCCATGTAGTCACAGGACAGATACAGAAAGCAAGTCAGCCTCCACATGGATTTTCTCTCTCTACTACTACAAAGTAAGCCCAAAGTTTCTAAACACATAATAGAGGTGCCTCAGTTAAGCAGCCAAAATTAAATGGCAGAAGATTGATACTTGAGAGGTTTTAACCTGAGTGGTTTGTTTATTTTGCAGGATATTTATTACCTGATTGTTTATCCTTTAAAGCTGTTTTACACATCTCAATGCGAGCAGAGTGATAAGGAACGTAACGATCCTGTAGAGATCCTACTAACACGATGTTTTTGAAGTAATGAAGACCTACAAGAAAAAAGGTATCACTTATAGCAAAGCCTTTGATCTATTACTACAGAGTAATTAAATGTTTTACAGCTGATTTTTGGCACTAATTTATTACAAGATCTTGCACACAAAGGGAAAAAAAACCAATTACAATAGGTAGAGCTACAAAATAATAAGATGATTGGTAGCAGCCTTTCCTTTGTACATATTTAATACACGTGGCAATGCTCAGTTGTAGAGTTTCTCATTAAACTGAGTATGGTTCCTCTTGTTTCTTTTGAATACAGTGGTTGGTTTCTGGCTATACAGAAGAGAGCAAAGCCTCCACATTGCTTAAAGAAACCTAAAGATGGATGGTGCCTTGTCTTCACTGATGTTTCAGACAATAGCTGCATTAGAATTCATGCCTAGCACCAACATATACATGATACTGCCTCTATAAGGCACTGCCTCACTGTAAGGCTTGACCAGCTCAAGCACACGGTGCAGAATCCACCCAACAGAACCCCAAAGTATAATGAAACCTTTATAACCAAGCCAGACTTCCTACTTATTGGACAAGCATGCTAATAGTAGAACGATGCAAAGGTAGGAATCTCCAGTAATGACAGAGTTGGAGCCCTTAAAGACATTTAATTATTACATTTTCTCTAGAAAGCTGCATCAGATTTCTGATTCTGTCCATCTGCTTTAGGCCAAACACAATGGAGCACTTAAAGAAAATAGTTTGCCTTAAACCAGTTCTGAATATCAGATTTGAGACCTAAGTATCAGCAATTTTTCATTATGAAGAAATGATTAAAATCTTCAGCAGGAGCAAAGAAAGTATATAGGGTATTTCATAAGATAAGTGACTTTTACTGTTTACCTATTCATCCATTTAGGGGCTAAGCAACAGGATGATGTGTTTAACATATACATTCTTTGGCAGATTTGAAATCTAGAATCACAAGCCACCATACAACAACGTAGCTGAGACCTTGACCCTCAAAACACCACCTGCTGGATCCACAGCAAGTTTTCATTTCTGCAACCTTAGGGATTTTCCCAGATGCAAAGCCAATGTCCAAAGAAGACACCACATCAAGCAGTAAGAGATGCTTCTTCATCTTAGACCTCTATTTTCCTATATGATTACAAAAATCAACAGAAGTTGCAAAATCATAGCCATATTTCTCAGCAGTGTTGTCAATCTCTGCATGTACCCTGGGGTTAAGTGACTTGTGGAAAGACTTATGTTTAGAATCCCTGTCGAGGCCAGTACACAAATTCCCTTATTGAGAATCTGAAAAGAGGAATTGTGCAGGCTGGGGAATCTCAAATGCCTCTCACCTTGTGTGTGAGAGTCAAGCACAGCCAATGCTGTATGCCCACTAAGTGAAGAAAGAGATGGCAGAACAGAAGCAGGCCTTGCACAGATATCAAGAGTTAAAGGCACCAACACCTGCATTGTACGTACAGACCACTAACTCGCTCCTCAAAGGAAAACTTTCTCCTTCTCTATGACGGAAGCATAAAACTTACTTTCTTTTCTCCTTATCTAAAATGAGAGATTTTTCACATCTCTTTCTCCTGTCTCCCACAGCCTTTCCTTCTCTCTATTACACCGACTTCACTGAAGGACCTAGAAACAAGATGGTGTATGAGGCTGTGGCCCAAAATACAGCTCTTTCCATCTCTTTGGTAAGAAAGAAAAAAGCAGAAACTGAGCCTGAAAACTTCTATATTCCTTCTACCATTTATGGGGAACAAAGTCTAAAATGCACATTATGACTCTTATTATGATAGATGATGCTATACAGGTCTTTCAAAAATCTATCATATAAAGGTCTGTCATCAGAAAATATGTCACATTTCTACAACAGACAACAGTACTCAAATGACAGTGCCTCTAGTCATGTTGAGATACATAAAAACCATGGAATAATAATTTTTTTAAAGCCAACTTTAAACCTGATTAATTAATCTGATTATCTCTTAACGGGGTCCCACAGTCTTACTCACTTACCCAGAGTCTAACTTGTCACATAAGTTCTGTTTATGTTCAAACATTTCTTTTCAAAAGACAGCAAAACTAGATTGAATTCACCTTTAAATACCAGTTCAGCTTTAAAAATTACATTATCATCAACAGAATCACTTTGTGATAGTGGATTCTGAAGAGAAGGGTAAAAAAACCCCCAAGTTTTTCTAAAACCAAATTTGATCAATATTCCTATCTTACCTATGGTTTTTCTTCTTGCTCCTTCCTTAGTATTTTCTGCTTCTTCCAAGTCCTGTAAATTTTATATTCAAGCACCTCAAGAGCTATATGTCAGTCTTTTCCTGCCCATATCTTTGTACTTCATTGCTTTTAACAAAATTCCTGCTGTGACAACCTAGAAATATTTTGATTTAGGAGTGTACCTGCATTTTTCACAAAACAGCACAAGCATCTCTGGCTCCACAATTGCTTGAATGACACACATTCAGAAACACCTGTCAGATGAACCCTCAATGATTTTATAATGCTTAATGGAAACTACCCCCTGCTGGCACATCATCCACTGGCAAAATGCATTCTTGACCAACAGTTGAAATAAGGATATTCAACCCAGAGAAAACTGTATGAATGATATAGTATGAATAATCTGATCTGGGATTTAGCTATTATGCTAACTACAACTTTTCCTTCCTTTATGAAAATGTTTTCCCTGACCATCATAATGAGGCAATAAAAGACTACTTAGCAAAAACTTCAAAGCAGAATTTTAGATTTATAGTAAATATAAGAAAGGCAGATACAGAAACACATAATCCTAAATGTGTATGAATGTACTTGACTTGCCACACAGTGGCTCATAGATATTAAAAAATTCCCTATTTATCTGTTGGTATAGTGACTGCACTCAAGTTCTGCTCATTAGTTAGGAAGGAAAGTCTCAAAGTAATATCCTACCTCTGAACAAAAATGGTTTACTGTTTACTTGAAGTATACAGGACTAAAGTAACTCTTTAATATTAAAGTGGAAACGGGAGCTTTTTGAAAATAAGTTTTTTCTTTCTAGGTTTCCTATTCGCATTTATACACAGTTGCCTTTAAGAGATAGGAAGCATTAACAAAGCTTACCTGCTTTTTTGCTAAGTTTATATAAGAATGTCTGTCGTGGATCTGAATGGTCTCGACATGTCAGTTGCAATAAAGAACCAGACTTCTTCCATTTCTGCATAAACCACAGTCCTGCATTGTTAGGTACAACGTGAGTATAGATCCACAATAAAATATGAAAACTAGTTAAATGTAAGTATAATATGTAAAGTTCAGAACAGTCTCAGATATTAATTTTACTTTTCGTGTAAGCATTGTCAACCTCAGAAACAGTTTGAATTTTAATTTTCTTTCCTGTCTATACCATGAAGGCCTTTATTTGCACTAATGTACATGCCTGCCCATGTAATCCCCAAAAAATAACTTCCAGGAAGTGTAAATACAATAATGTTAGCCAGAATATACACATTTTATTTCAGTAATTTATATAATATTAGAACATGTTGATGTTCAAAAAACAACAGGCATTAATTATCCAATTTCTAAACTGAAGTCACTAAATGTAACTTGAAAAAAGGAAGCAGAATTTTCTCACAGGAATACCACAGTAGAATGTTTTCTATGGTGCTATATTCTCTTTTTAATAATAGGTGGCTAACTGTTTTTTCAAAAAAATCTTGCCTCCCTTGCCATGCACATCTGCAGAAACACACTGCAGGTTGTAAGGTATTTTTGAGAGAGAAAAGACATCAATAGTTCAGAATTAATTTAATGTATCTTATCTAATTGTTTGGCAGATTAAGTATATTCAAGTTCAGTTTATAATAAATTGAGCTCAGCAGATTAAAACTCGAGTTTTTTTATGCTGTAACAAAAAATCTGAACCAAACATACTGGAAATATATGCCAATCACCTCTTGCACATCCTTTTATTGATACTTTATAACCCTTCTCTCTGCTTATGACAGTGAAATATGCAGTTTCTCAAAATCACACTAATGCAGAAATGTGCACCCCACATGAAATTGCTAAGTGCATTTCAAAGACAAGATTTCCCTTAAACTAATACTACTGAAAATAATACTTCACCTGTATTAACAAGAGCGCTGCTGTTGTAGAGGGTACCAAGATGTGGTCCAGACAGAGACAGGAAGGTATGGAGTTTGTTGAGGTAATACTTAAATCGATGTCTTGTGAGCACTGAACGGATTATTAAATTACCCAGTGAGTGTCCAATAAAGCTGTTTAGAAAAGAAAAAGCAATATAACATGGAATTTTATGGCAGGATTTTTTTTTTCTTTCAACAGAGAAAAAGGAAACAGGAATCATGAAATGCTAAAAGAACATGGAAAAAAATTAATGAAAAGTTTCCATTCGGACCTATATTTTATGTTGTACAGGAGGCATAGCTTGTCCATATCTCTCAAGCTGCACAAACTCATTACAAACAAGTTCTGAACTCCAGGAAATATTTTATAGAGCATTTTTGAAAAGCTAACAAAACCAAACTATCCTTCCACCAGCATCTACCACCCAAACCCAAGATTATTTCTGGGTTCATTTCCCTTAGCACCAACTATGAAGAAAATATTTTATAAGCCATACATGACTGAAAGCATCATAACTTTGGCATGTGATGGCACTCAGTATGATTAATGTATGGGCCTTCCTGAAACAATCTACTGGAGACAGATTCCAAAGGTAGTCCTGATAGGGGGGAACACCATTACTTAACTGAACCTGATTATTTAAAAAATAGAAGCAACATCTCAGATCTGCTTAGCAGATTGACCAAAAGAAGTGATTACCAGCTTGAGCAAGCAATTGAAGAATATGTCTCTGTCAAGACAATATTAGTTTTAGGTGTTTCCCTGGTTAAGCAATTTAAGGGAAAGATGGATGGGACTCTTTTTAGCTTCTTGTATCTAAGGATAAATATTACTTAACATGAGATGCTTACTGTCATATACACAAGTCTATATAAATAATTTCTTTAAAACGGACACTATGAAATTAAGCAATTCCAGTTATTATGCTTACAGATCCCTGCTGAGGTAAGGACCACACCAGACTAGGCACTGACTTAAAGGATATATGGTAGGGACCAGATTCATAAAGTAAGAAGGAAAAAGTGCCTTCCTGCATTACAGATGAAACCTCGGGATATGGTGAAAGCAGAAAACCATCCAAAATTATGTATGGTAGAACTCCCATTGCTGGGTCACATACGTGCTACAGTATTATATCTATAGAATCATCCTTCTGTTTGCTCTTCATTACTACATTCATCAACAAAAGTGGCTAAAAGAAAGCTTCCTGTAACATCTGTGTAAAATACAGTGCTAAAAGATTACTTGACTGTTTAAATGCTTCCCAAGCAAGAATCACTGCCTCAGAAAAAAAACAATTTAAAGGTAAATAAAAAAATTTGAACAATTGGTTATAGAATGGCAGAACCACCCTAAACTCCTAAATAATTATGCATTTCTATGACAGAGGTTTTTTTGTTCATTATTAATATATGGTTCAAGCATGTATGTATATTCTTCTCAGTTGCTTTTACTAGATTTCCCATATTATTTGTATGAAAAATTCTTTGCTTGAGCTTGCTATATTTGCCTAACTAATTTTGAAATGAAAGATTATGTATCTTCTGTGGTGTCAGCACAACAGCAGTGCGTTTGCAAAACAAAACACTGAGCTGCTTTCTTGAATATTAAAATTTAAAACTATTCCCTTGGAGGACATCATAAAAATCCACACAAGAACAACAAAACCATTTCTTTAAGAACAAGTAAATGCCCACAGAAATTGAATTGATCCTGAAGATGATTTGCATGATGTAACTGCTTTTGAGTAAAACAGATTGTTTGCTAAAGAAGATCTGAACATTAGAACTGTCTCTTGACAGTTCTACAGTTCAACAGTATTTACTAAAAAGTCATAAGGGGATGAGAAACCCTTATGCTGTACCATAACAAAGGGCATTTTCTGTGAAAAATGCAGCAATCCATCTATGAATTCTATCCTCCCTAAGAGTACACAGGCATACCTAACCAAAACTTCAGAAACATGAAAGACAGATTTTGAGGAAAACTGGGAGCTCACAATCAGCTATATGAATGTACCTCAAAGATTAAACACTTGTAGTTAATGTGAAAAGCCATAGAAATATAATAAAGGTTACAGTAATACATTGTGGTACAATTCAGATGCTTAGGTGAATATATAATAAGCTTTAAATCTGTTTTTTAATAGAGAAAGGTTTAAAATTTTGCTCAAATCCAAAAGGGGAGGAAGAGGAAAATCCTTTAAATAGGATCTTGAAAGTGTAAGACAGGAATGTAATCCATCCTACTCGTGGGATGCTCTGTAAAAACCATGAACACTAGGTGGCAATATTACAATCTTCTGAATATCTCATTAGCACACTAAAGTTAACAAAATTATAGTTTTTATACATGCTTTATGATACAAATTGACCAATTCAGATCATATTAGGAAGTCAGACACAGCAAAACCTCATTCTGTGCCAATAAACAAAAGTCCTGTCCAACTATAAAAATCCATGGAAGAAAGAAAAATCAGCAAGATTCATAATTATTGAGGTGCTGAAACAACAAACAGATGCTTTAATATACGCATAGCATTAAAAACTTTCTTTTTTCTATAAGCCAATGTTACTTAGGAAAGAGGATGACAAGCTGATTAATCTACCTGAGGTCAACGTCCAATACAAGTCATCAGAAATTTATGTAAGACCTGACATGTGCAAAGTGGTTTCTGAAACTACACTCTAAGAGCAGGTGGTTTATTCCCCAGCTACCTGGTTACCTGAGAGGGCTTTTATCCTCACAGATACTCAAAACTTGAAAACTATATTGAATACTTATGGGCATGACTGAGCACTTTGACACGCTTCCAAGTTGCATTAACTTTGATGGTGGCATTGGTATGACTGGTCCAAATGACCTCCAGATGTCCCCCAAAGCCTCCTGTGATTCTTTACTAAACAGTTATTTTATAAAGCAAATTGCATTTGTTTTGAATCAAGCTTCCAGCTCATGCTTGCTGCATGCTTGTTGTAAGCACAAAGATTTTGTCCAGAGGAGAACGAATGTGTTGGATAGTGAATTGCTGCAATAATTGGTATTAGCTCTGCAAGTAACAAAAATGTTTACTGAAGCTGACACTATTCCAGTGGTACAGGGAGTATCTTTTCTCAGTACAGGAATGTAGCACAGTAAGTAGGATTTTGCCATTACTTGAGAGCATGAGACTGCATTTATCCAAATAAAGGGCAGAAACTCAGAAACATCTCTGGACTTATCTCAACCTGAGCTGATTTTGATTTGTTTAAGCTGTGACAACAATCACCTGCCAGTGAAGTACCAAGTCAGGTCTAAAGTTGTTTTAGTTTCACTATAGTTTCTATTAAAAACAAGTAGTTATTCTTTGTGGCCTGAACTGTGTATCACCAGAATGAAGTATGGTGTGGAAGACTGTAGGTACAGGTATCATATGGCAGAGGCCCCCAGTGGTCCACTAATGGTCACTGCAGGAGCACAGTTGTGTAACTCAGGAGAAAAAGCCAGCATTGGGGATAACAGAGAATGGGAGGGAAAAAAAGGAGTAAATAACGAACAAAAGAAAGAGCATATGTGCCAGCTGGAAATATAGAAATATGAAATTAATCTATCCAGACCTGAGGCCAAGGAAGCTGGAACTCCCACCATGAACATCATTGTCCTTATACTGAAGCCCTGGGATGCTGATGTCCTACTGCTTAAGCAAGACAGAATCCAACCATTTAGGATGTTGGCTTTTTTTGCCATACAAAATCAAAGATCTAGAGACTGATGTCTATTTTGGGTTATGGAGCAGCACTTGTAGAAAGAACACTTCCTTTAGGAGATGGGGAGATTTTATGAGGAGAAACCAGCATCATTCAGGACATCATAGATAACAACTACAAGGGCTGCTTTCTACAGAGGTATAACCAAAATGAGGCAGGAAAGCATCATCTTCTTCAGCAGAGGATTTCTCAGCAGTACTTTCCCAGGGTTTCTGGGTCATCCCTTCAAGGCCTTGCATAGAGGCACATGTCTTCCTAATAGTTCTCCCATGTAGCTACCAAAGAACAGCTACAGGATTTGTTGGCAGATTTAAGTTTCTCATAATAAAAGCTTAAGTTGAGAAATGAAAACTTCTGCTTCAGTAGGGCACAAGGCAAGTACATACCTTAAAAAGGAAACCAAAATAAAAATTCATAGTCTTTTTTTCTTTCAAGTGATGACTAACAAATAAATATGAAAAATATTTACAAATCGGAAGTCTTATGAGAGAAGCAAACCAAAAGCAAATGAGTTCAGATCTCAGCTATAAACAATGAGAAGATAAATGGGTTTGCTCATTAGAGTCTTCAGACAACAGCATGGGAGAAAAGACACTGGTGTATGCTGGTGGGTTACAGAACTCTTCTCTCCCATGCCAAGGGTGCTACCATCTAGTCTGTGAAACAAAAATATGATCACAGTGCTTTTAAAATTTTTAACTCAACAGTTTAGACAAAATTAAGTATGTCAAATCTTGCCTATCTCAAACCATAAACATTTGTTTAAGTAGTGAGATTATGTTTAAATGTTTCAGATGTTTCCTGCAGCTGAACAAGGCCTACCAAACACAGAAAACTTGTCAGAAACATATGTGACTAGCAAGTCAAACCTTCTGGATGTATCATTTGAGGATGCCTAAACAAATGGATGAAATCAGGCATGAATTAGCTCCTTTCATCTATTGATGAGCTAACTCCAGCAACACTGCTGGGTTAGTAAGGTAGTCTGCCCAAATGGTGCACCCTACTTTGAGAAAATAAATGTAATGGGCATTCCCTGGAAGGGAATGTAAAAGAAAACAGAAATGCATAGAGTGTGGTAAGCTCTCTAATAAGATGTAAAACATGCTCTTTAGCAGATGAAATACGGTAACATAAAGAATAATGAAATATATTTTCATGCAGCTGCCCTTCAAAGTCACAAGTAAGATGAATGGGCCCTGTAGGAGTGACAATGCAGTGTGCCATGTTATATTTGATTGAGGGACTATAAAATCAGAAGGAAGCTAACTTCATCCTGGCATAGTGCTATTACAGGTTCCTTTGACTTTCTCAAAATACTATCTCTTTTTCTGCAGAACTCTATTATGCAGAATTTGTGGAAGCACAGGACAGCAATTCCTTAAATGTAATGCTTAACCTCTGCCCTAAAGCCACCAACAGATGAGCTTACAACATTGTTCAGTCTTCTTTCATCTGGCAATTCCCTCTCTCTCCATTGTCCTCCTTTCCCCTACTCCTCCCCCATCCCAAATTGCTTTTTCCCATCTCTCTTTTGGCCTGCTCCTGAGCATCACAGTTTAAAACAACCCAGGGCTCTAGTTTTATTTCTGTAAATAGTATAGAACAGATATTACCTGATTTTTGAAAGGGGTAGATTATAAATTTGTATATACTGTATAATTTCATCTAAAAGACGATCTGTCATGGAATCAAAATCAGCAAAGGTATCATTCTGTAAAATAAAAGAAATAAAAAATAATAACTGTATTTTCTAATGCAGCAATATACATTCTGCATTCTGTCTGAATTCTTACTCCCCAGTGTTTCCAATCAACAGCATACAAATAAAAGCATCGATATTAACTCTGAATACAAACACTACAGCTAGTTATTATAAATTTCTCATGTCATTTTCTTGTAACACAGAATAAAGTGATAGACATTTTACTGTAAAACTACTGTCTTCTAAAACACCAAAACAAATCTTAACATTACACTCCCAACCTTACTTCCAAGCTGTTCTCTACACTTAAGATTGTCTGTAGGGAAACAGAAGACCAAACTGCATATTCAGAATTACAACACATAGCCCATGAAATAGAGATAAGACAATTGCTGCAATAGCAGACTACAGTAATACTGGTTATTCAAAATGAAACAAACATACAAACAAAATTATTAAGGCCTTATCCCCAGTTCATAGCTGATTCATAGAGATAGGTAAAGCCTGCCTAGAACTTTTTAACCCAAGTTCCAAAGAATCTGTGCTATAATCTGTTGTGTTCAACATATTGGTAAATTATCTGGGAAAGGAAAGAAGGAGATGAAATATCAGTTTGTAGACAAAACTAAATATCTAGAGTAGTCAAATCTAGAATCAACCAGAATTTCACATGAATCTTATACTACTGCATGCCTGGGTTAAAAAAATGGCAAGAAATGCAATGTTACACAGAGAAAACCAGCCCTAACTATATATGGAAACAATAATCTACACATCTGTGTTGCATATAATCAGCTACGTTAGGAAAGCAAGGAAAGAAAATAGCAATATAGCATTTTGCAGTCTGTAGTGCAAAAGCATCTTAAATGCCCTGTCTGCTTCTGATCATTCAATTTTAAATGACAAGAAGTTTCAAGCGGGCCAGGAAGGATACCATGGATGAACAGAATCTTTTCACATCTAATTGTATGATATAATAAATGGACTAAGTCTCTTCAGTTGCCTCCTGAGGGAAAAACTGTACTTGCTTATAAAATATGTGATTAACTGAAGCAGTGAATGAGGAATGATTATGGAGTATTTTTTCCAAAACAAGCTGCAAGGTAAATTATTTCAATTTCCTTGTTTGCAACTGAATTACTAATGTATACGAAGCACAGAATTAATCTCAACTGTATGCTATGGATACAGAAGTAAAAACATTCAAAAAGAATCAGCCAACATTAAGGAGAAAAGTCTGTCAACAGCTCTTAGGCTCAGTGGTCTCAGTGGAATCCACAAATCAGAAAGAGTCTTGCAGCTGCTGACTGACACTAACTACAGGGCTAGAGAAGAGAAAGCCTGGCTTGGTGCCTGTCCAGCCCGTTTCACAAAGCATCCCAGCAGCTACTGCCAAAAAAATGGTAGTGCACTAAATGAAGCTTTTGTTTGAGCCACTGACAAGACTTTGTTCTAGTTCATCTCTGAAGTATGTCTAATACAATATGTAATACACACATACACACAGACAAAAAGTAAAAATTGATCTTTTGTGCTTTGGCAAGTTTACTTCATCAGAAAATAATAAAATTCACAAAAGTTTAACTTTTGTACTTTTGATATTTGTTCATGTTATGATGTAGATCTTGCAGTATGTGACAAAAGAACAAGCAACAGGAATTTTGTATTTCTTGGATCCTCTGAAATAACACATCTCCCTTCTTGCCACATCAGTTTTCACTATTACATTTTTACCACTAGTATCGAGCATATTTTATCCACAATCCAAGCTGCTTATGCTGAGAACTTACACAACACACAACAAATTGGTAGTAACAAGTGTTACCCCTTAAAATATTGACCTTCAATATCATATAAGACTTTGTAATTACTTTGACTTAAACCACAGATCAAATCATGGATTCCACGAGAATACAATAAAATATACAAAATGTGATAAATATAATAAAAAAAATATGCCATTAAATAAACATGTCTCAAGGTTTACATTGTTCATAGCTTTACAAAAATTCTTTTTTAGTTGGCAAATACCTGATTCCTTTCAGACATAAGAAATTCAATTCTTCCTCCAGGCAGCCCTAGCTCAATGTAAGTCTTCACTAATCTTAGATCTGCGCTGTTACCTTCAAAAGAAAAACAATCAAGAGTTAGATTCTGCAAAGTTAACTTGGAATAAAACCACTCAGAATACTGAAATTAATCACTGGCAGAGCTTTATATTTAAACATAGCTAATTATACTCTCAGCCCTAATTAAAGTAAGACAGACTTCGAAAGAAATGACAATGTCAAATTAAGTGACAAAATGGTTTATGAAAATGGCATTCTATGCAAACACTTTTAAAAAAGCAAGGATGTAGGAAGTCACGTTTGATTTTGTCTTCGCCTCCAACTGATACATAGCACTGTGAACATTACATTCTTGGAAACCCAATTAATTTTGATAAAGCAGATTAAAGAACTCAGTGAATACTCCACCGAATTACAGAATTCAGTAAAGGACAATTCTCATAAAATGAAAAGGCAGACTGAACTATCAGCAGATAAAGATACTTTTAGATACTGTGGTATGGTACCTAAAACAACAAATGCTATTTTAACTAGCATCCTGAAGATTTTTCCATATGAGTAGTCGTGGATGCTTTTGAAGAAAGGGTAGCCTTTCTGCCTTAATAAGGGAACAGGATTTTTATTTACATCTGTCATTTATAGGAAATAGCTTGTATAAGCTCACCAATTTCATAAGAAAATTCTAAGTATGTTGACTTTCCTAAGGCTTCAAACATGTTTTTTTAACAACAGGCTTCTTGGTCAAGTTAATTTTTGTGCCACTGCTACATGCATGAGAATATCTACACTAGTAAGAGGATCCGAATCCTATTTTTAAAAGTACTTAACAAAGGCTGCTTTCTGCCCAAATGAGGAAAGAAAAACTATTGTTATTTTATATTTTTAACTTAGGAATTTGAAAAATGAAGAAGGTGCCTGTGCAGTGTTGCTGCAGTCCAAATACTCTGCCCTCTTGTGTTTCCTTACATTGTTAATTCAAGAAGTGTCTCAAAAACACACAAAAGCTAGAGAGGATATTGTTTCTTAATATATGCTTCAATATGTTTTGAACTAAAAGCAGGTGAATATATTCAAGCTATAACTTTATAACTCTTTCAATTAAAAAGAGATTTTCTCACTTCTACCACAGTAGAATCTTAGTCCTTGGAAATATTCAAAAACGCAACTGGGCTGGATCTTGGGCAACCTGCTGTAGGTGATTGCTTTGAGCAAGGAAGTTGAATGAGACAATCTTCAGTGATCCCTTTCACCCTCAACCACTCTGTGATTCAGTGACTTAACCTTTTAATACCTTATAAACACTTGACTGTATTTTACACGTACTATTTCTTTTTCCTAACAAGATACACATATTTCATTTTCCTTGACAAGACAGCAATTCTAAAGAAAACAGTTTTGTAAGTAACTCCATTCTATTACCACAACATGGACAAATTCCTTTATGACATAAAAAACTGAAAGATGCACCTTTATGAACTATGGCACTAGAAACCTTTATGTGCAGGGAAATTTTCTTAAAGACTGAGAATTCTTAATTTAAAAGATTTTATGGAACACATTGTCAAATGTAGCAGTACAATGTCAGATTCCCATTTCCCTCCAGTGAACCTATTTCAGGTGTTCAGTTCAGAGTTCGAATGACCAAAGCTAAATCTCACTGGTAATCTGAACTACTTTCTCGTACAGTATCATATTTCCCAGCATACCATCTAGGCCATGGACACAGACTATAAGGTGTACTCCTTCTTCTGAACACTCCTCCTCTTCCATACTGAAATAAGGTATTGAAGAAGCCAGTTTGAAAACATCACTATACATAAATCCAGGAAGTTTAAGTTGCCTCAATTCTTCTTTAGCCTGTAGGAAACTGGAATAAAAAAATACTTATTATACATTTACTATTGCTAGATAAATGTGGGGTCTTCCAGGATACAGTTTTCTACTGTCATTTTGCTTTGTATTCTATGTAATTAATATGGAGGAAAATATATTTATCAAATTACTATTTTTACAATATAAGCCATTTCCTTAGAACATTTTTACTGCAGATTCCTGCAGCCCCTTCTCCTCTGTAATACAAACCACATCTCTAACTCTACTCTATTCTCTCCTTTGACCATGTTTGCAAACTCTCCAAGTATTTCTGAAACCACTGAAGATGCTGGGTTCATTGTGGTCTTGAGCAAGCAATAGCTTTTTGTTCCCACACAATAAAATATTATAGAAATTATAACCAATTGGAAGTCAAGGTTAAGATTTTCACTAACTTCTGATAATTATTGCCAAGCCCATTTCTTAGGCCAGAAGAGAGGTGGAATCAGTGCTATAATGTCTCACCATAAGATTCCTGTTGTAGGGTGAATAACAAATACTTGCTTTTGAAACAGCCTGATCCAGACTTCTGATCTCTTGCATATTTTGTGAAGGCATACACTATAAGGTTTTTAATAGCTGAGATCCTCACATACTAGGAGCACCTTGTTTTCCTTTCTCCCTTTCTTTCACTTCCCTTAGTTTTTATGTATGGCCTTCCTAATTGCATATCAGTTTCCCTGCAGCACATAAAGCTTTATGTTTTCTTATGCTTCCTTAATCCATCTGCTCTGCATGATCCCTCACAGCATTGTGCTGTATCACATCCTCTTCTACCTGCTCACTGTTTTCCTCCCATTCTACCTTTTCTTCTCTGTTTTCCCAACTTTATCTTTTTCTCATTCCTCACTAAGTGGAATTAGGCCAGGCCTCAATGAAGTCAGCCTGAAAAGAAACCACTGCTGACAGCTGCTCTTATCACTCTGCAACAGAAGCTACTTGAGTCTGCACTCAAGGCATGTTTCCTGAACACACCAAGGGTGGTTCTTTACAGAGCAGATCATACCCTCTGGATTCACAGTTATCTCATGTTCCAGGAGACTCTGCTTTTCCCATGGCCAAGCCCTTGATTTTATTCCGAGTTCACTTTTATCATTACAGAACAGCCTGAGTAGCCTCTGCTCTTCATCTTTCCCATTCCACACCAGTACCCCCAGAAGCTACTTCTCTGTTTTCCTCTATTTGACTGATCACTCCTTTCTGTTCTCAAGCTGCTTTTCACAAACTATCTGGTCTTTTATCTCTTCCACCATCTCAGCATTTGTTTCTACCTCTCTCTTAAATTTTCTTTTCTCTCACAACATTTCACTTCCAATACAACACATAAAGTGCTGCTTCACATGTTCATTTAGCAGCAAGGGGTTATTAGGGAAACTCCTATGTTTACAGCAAGAAGAGGTACAATCTGGGATCCCTGAAGTTTCTCTAAATTTGGCTTTCCTGGTATCCAAACTGCAGTGTAATTTAGAGCACTGTGGTCTCCAAGCTGTTACATTTTTGATATTTGAGGTTAAGATTTAAAAATAAGGCCATTACCATAGCTTGCATTACACATTTGCTTCATTTAGCTAATCTGATGGACAACCAGTTACACAATGTTCTTGGATTTATGTTTTTAGAGTCAAAGCATATTTTCCCAAGCTTGCTATTTTAACAATTTCATTTTCATACAACACCACTTTTATGCTCAGTAGCCTTTACAACTTCATTCTTCAGCCGAATGATTATTTTTTAAACATAACAAAGAAAAATCCTGTTTTGCTTGTTTTTCAAACCACATGAAATTACAAGATAACTCTTGTAAGATAAGATAGAAGAAGTTAGTGCTGAGACACTTTTTATCTGAACATCTAGAACACGTTGTTACTTGGGCATGCAGAATCCACAAGCCACAGTTCTGGGGCATTCTACAGCTCAACCATGCTTCTTTTTCCCTTCTCTATTATATTAACATAATTTCTAAAAGTAAAAAAAAAACAACTTGTTTTAAAGCAATCACTTACGCTAATATTTGAGGTTTTGGGGAGTTTTCATACCAGGAAACAGCTGAAGCTGAGCCGTAGGATGTACTGCCTGGCTGTTGTGTAATTGCATCAGATTTATTCTTTGAAGAAGAGGTTACACTGCAGGGAGAGTCTCTCAGAGAAGAAGGGAAAGACAAACATCCAGGAGTACAGACAGGGGGCACAGTCATTATGTCTTGCAAGTGTCCTCTGTCAATCATTTCAGATCTCAGGGCTCTCTCTTCAGTTAAGCCATGATCCTGCTCAGCACTGCAAGCTCCACCTAATATACTATAATCAGTTTCTTCATAATAGCCATTTTCAATCATATCTTGATCCTCCTCTTCTTCCTCATCTTGTTGGGAAGAACAAATAATTTGTTTTTCATATGCTTCCTTTTGAGGGCTAACAGGAATGCTGTTGTCCATAGGCCAAATATCTGAAATACCTGTGCTGCTTTGAGAGCCAAAATAGTTTTCAACAAGCCCTTGCTTTACCATGTCAGCACTACCAGCTGGAGAAAGATTATCTGTACCAGTTTCACTTTTAGCTACTGACAGTTCCTCAGCTGTGCCTTTTACTTCTAAAGGCTCGTTGTGTTTTACTTTGCTTGTTTTTTTAACCGCTGCATTTACAGATGAAGAACCTGGAACAGCAGATGGCTCACCCATACAAGTTGTTTCCAGACATAACTTAATTGTTCTCTCTGTAGCTGTAGGGTGCCTTTCAAGGTCCTCAGAATCCTTAGAGGTTGTGCCAGGGCCTGTTTGTGGGCTGTAACTTTCCACATCAGTAGGCGTGTCCTCATCTGAAACAACCAAGTGTAACAGATCTTTTTTTCCTGAGAGTGAGGAATGTACAGACAGAGTTTTGTTATCCAAGTGCCCTGAATACACAAACTGTTGCTGCAAATTAGTGTTTGATGTTTTACTGTCATCACATTTTGGCAAGTCAATTGCTCCTAGATCCAATACTGTTTTGCTGTCACTTAGCTGGCATTCAGGTACAACACAGATCTTTGAATTCTCATCAGGTGACAGCTCATCATCATCTGAAGGCAGCGAATTTATGGATGTCAGGGATGACTGTATTTCACTTACAGCACTTGTACTCTCAGTGCAATGGCTTTCCATTGTGTTTTTTATTGCACAGTCTGGTTTTAGTAAAGGCTGAGGAAATGCTCTCTCACCATTGTGTGCAATTTGACCATGAACATTTTCAAAAACGTGATCAGGGTTGGGGTGAGTTGCGAAAGAACTTGGCTCACTTTCTACACCTGAATCTGAAAATCTAGAAGAGGCATACGTCACACTAACATCTGGTAATTTAGTCATGTCTCCACTTGAAGAGATTTGACTTTCTTTTGTTGAAAGAGTAGGTGGATTGCTTTTCATTTTTGTCAAGATGTCACTGGTATGCTGACAGTTTCTCTCATGGGCCTCTTCATTTTCAAGTTTGGGTTCCTGTTCTCCCAAATTCAATTTATTTCCAGATTCTGAAGACTGAATATTGGGTGTCAGCAAATTCTCTTTATGCACTTCATCTTGTGGAAACTTAGCCCATGATTCAGTGTGAGCCACTCCTTTCTCCTCTGTATAAAGATTCTTATTAATTGGTTTGACCTCAATTGTCCTGACTCCTGAGGAAGCTGGTTGACCTCCACAACAACCTTCAAATGTACCTGTGTGTTGTGAAGCACTATCTGCTCGAACAGTTCCAGAACCTGTCTGGGAGATAGTCAGTCTATCAAAAATAGCTTCATTTTCACAGTGCACAGGACTACTTGGACCTGGTTGGTCACCTTCAGTCTTGACAGTGATTTCATCATATGGCAACAATGGAAGGTCTCTTTGAGTTTCTTGCCTGATGCAGGCCTTTGTATCACAAGGAATTCCACCTACTCTAGGGTCCAGCCCTTCGTTAGCATTGAATGAAGGCTCGCCATCTAACCTAGAGGCATTTTCCAGTGCTGCACTTACCAAACATTTGTATCCTACTAACACCACAGAGTCCTTTGAGTTCTGTTTTACGACTTTTTTTGTGTTTTCAGCTTTTATTGTTTTTATGAGCTTAGCAACCTTAGCTTTGGATTTATTTGCATCTTCATTTTTCCCTTTGAAGGTTTTTGTTAGCATCTTTTCAGCTTCTGAATGCCAAGAGATGGAGGCACCAGCAGGTCTTATTTTCAGTTCTGGGCTAGTAAAACCAGCAACAAAACTTTCTTCAGCTTCAAATTTATCCAGTTTATTGGACTCTGCCCTTGGAACACTCTGAGCTACCAACCAGGGTACATCCAAATCTTTCACAGAAAAGAAGGGGGGAGGGGGGAAGAAAAAGAAAGTATGTTTACAATAAGGTTATGCAGATAAGCGATGCACTAGCAATTATACAATTTTACACATCCTCAAAACTCAAGCTAAAACCCCATATCTTATCAAATAAATGTAGTCCTTTAAAGCCAGCAAGAAATTTATTAAAAAACCCTCAAGTTTTACGTAATTTTTCCTCATTTTTTCAAAAAGGAAATTGTACTGTGAGGTGTGCTTACCTTCAGTAACTGAATCTAAATACCGATCTTCAAAGATTATAGGCAAAGAGTTCATATCTCCATCTAGTTCACTGCATTCAATAGGGAGAGGTGGAAGAGAACTGCAGAAGGAAATGTTTTTGATAGCTGCACACATCTGTAGGTGAGATTGAGCACTGAAAAAAGGAAGCAGTCCTCCATGAAAAAAAGAACTACTTATTTTTACATTAACAAAAATTACCAACAGTTTAGTTCATTTTAGTAGAAGCTTTTCTACTAATTAACTAATAATAGCTTGATTATTTAATAACTTCTTATATAAGTTCCAGTACTTTAAATCTATCTTGAGAACAAGTTTCTCTTGAATTTCTTATGTATTTTTGCAATGCTACATGTACTATAGAGTAACAGTACTACATGCTATATACTGTGGAATTCCAAAGGCTACTCACTGTAGTTCCTGAAAGCCAAGAGCAGCTTGCCTAGGATGCTCAAAGCAAAAGAATGCTTCAGCAAATCTGCGCACCTGCAAGATCCAAATAAATATTTTACTTTACAAATAATTTTTAAAAATCCACCAGCATTCCAATGCATCAATATATCATTTGTATGTATAATACAGACAGTTACTCTATTTTTAGATGCTCATTCTGGACAGGTGCCACAGACAAGACTAACAACTGAAACAATTTAAATTTGTGCTCTGGATAGCTGGGAATTATATTAGACCCAGCTGCCTGCTGAAAATTTGATTTCCAATAAATCAATCATACAAATCAGGCTCAAGCAATAACACACAAAATATTATTGGAAATGTTGATGGGAAGAAAGGAAATGACTGTTCAATTGACACTTCTGAATGAGCCTGAGTATTAGATATTCTGCAGTCTCAGAATATAGAAGAGTGTTTCAAACTTTCTGTAAGTACTCTCTGGCCCACAGTAAACTACTGTGCAAAAGAATCTTTTGTTTGCAAAGATTTTCGCTGGAAATTATGAGGACAGTAACAGAATGTACATTAATTTTAAGTATTGTATTAAAGACTTAATTGTATGTCTGAGGTCAATAAACAATACAATACTGAAGTGGTATTTAATAACACATGGGAGCATATTTTTTTACCATCAAATGTGTTGAACCATCAATATTTTTACCATCAAATATATGCTAAAATAGAGAATGTGAATTATACAGCAATTTGCTGCAAATGAAAATATAATCAATGTACTAAAAATGTAGTATCTAGAAACCTCAAGGGTTTTATATGAGGTTTCTCACATTTTCAATATTCTATATAAATATTAATCCAATCAATATGCATTTTATTTTTGCAACTGCCAAATTACCTGCATGCAAAAAAAATGCAAACCAAAGAGAATTTGCTGTACAATGGTTGTTCACAACAGGTTGTTCATTAACCTTAATTTGGCCGTATCAATTTAAACAAAATTTCTATCTGACTTAGAGAATTACATGTTAATCTGCTGAATCAATAATTTATTTACCAAGCACTTTCTGGTCTCCTATGCCTTTATTTCTTCAATATACTCTGGCTCTTCCTCTTAAATTATGGATCTTCCTGAACAGACTCTGAGAGTTTTCAGTGTGAAACTGGCAACAAGTGTGAAGACCTAGTTCAGTTCCTTCATCTCTGTCACTCAGAGCTGCAGCCATCATCTGCACCCACCCTGAACACAAACATGGCTCTATGAAAATCTTGTCCATGAACTGGCAAACACCAGATTTTCAGGACCACATTAATTTTGTTCAGACATAAGCACTTGCACAGTAGTTCATTTTCTCTCCCGATACACTGTCCAGTATACTTTTAGAGAGTATCACGTGGATTAACTTTAAATTCTGTAGCTTCTACACCTTTTCGTTTCCTTAATACAAGAAGAACTGAGGAAAAAATTTTTCCAAGGTGCTTAAGGAAAAACTCAACCCCAAATCACAAACATTTTACCCCCAACCTTTAACTTGCAAGAGAAACTGAAAGTCCTGTCCCAACCTCCCAGAATTTATTGTACTGTATTTCATGAAATTAATCTTAGTCATAACATAATCTCTGAATAGTCATGGAAAATACTTTGAAGTAAGAAAAAAACACAAAATTCAATAGTTTCTTATAAATGCAACTTCCACTCTTGCCAGAACTCAATTTGCTTTTTTTCAGAATTTGTTGTTTATACAATAGAGTTTATATATACACATGTGGGATAAGAATTGATGTTCCCAAGTAATTTGCTGTGTTTTCCCAGCTCCCTTTTCTAAACAGACATGTACCTTGCAAATACATTATTTTTTCAGTGCTAATCCCCACTCTTTCTCCCAGGAAGGGGGTCTGTTATACAATAGACTTAAAAACTAGAATTTAGAACAATTTATCATGAAGAGTGGACATTATCACTTTAAATCAAGCAATTTAAAAATTAATTAACAATTCTAGTCAGTCAGGTAATAGTTACAGGAGCATTGCCAAATGAGTAGATGTCTGTGGTATATGTCAAGGAAAGGGCACACAGCTGTTTCCCAGGAAGCAAGCAAGGTAGTTTTGAGTTTAGACATGAGCACTTCACCACATAAAGTAATGGAGTTATATGGAGACTAGATCTTTAGAATACTGCACTCTTTCCAACAGAAGAGGAAGACATTTTTTTCATTTGCAATAAATCCATTTGTAATTAAGTAATTTCAGTCCTTCTGAAGAAAATCTCACTACCAGCTCCAGACAGCTCCAAGCAGCTCCAAGCTCCAAAGCAACAGTGTAAAACTAGTTGAAAGCAAGCTCCAAAAGCATGTAAGTCTTTACTAATGAGACAAAAGAACCCAATCAACAGTAGTTTATTATGTTTAATCAGTGCTTAACTTACTGAAGGACTGAGGCACTTGCTAGGACACTGATAAACAGGCTCTGCAGAACCAGAGTGACTGCCAGCTCTGCTAATGACGCAGGAACCACTGACTTGGGCTGACTCCACAAGGACTTTGCAGGAGGAAATTGCAGCTGCTACTCCTAATCTCTACAGACTTCCCAGAGGCATGGTTTTTATGGTCCTCCCAATGTAAATAGAAGAGCTTTGTATAAAAACTGCTGTGGAATACATATTGTCTATCTGCATATTTATAAATAGCAGTCAGATATCTTAGTTTCCAGCTCTCCTATTTTAAGACTAATCAAACTGAAGAAAAAATTTTGGAAGAATAGATTCAGACCTACCAGGAGGTGTCACTACAGAACAAAAAGATGAACTAGTTGAGTGTTCAAAACGTTTTGTAATGTAAAATAACAAACTCTGAGCAGTTTTTTCATTAAAATACATTTGTAAACCTTATCAGTATGATCATGTAGTAGATGGATATTCAGTTTTACCTAAAGGGTTCCTCACTTTTTAATGTAGTGCTTTTCCAAGTATTTGAAAACAGTTCAATTTTGAAACACTTAAGTAAATGGAAGTAAAACTATTAAAATAATAATTTCAACACTTGAACAATTCTTCAGCAGAAAATACCTGCTTTATAGGCATCTGTGGAAAAAAGGTGAAAGTAATTTGACCAAATGCAGGTGGTAGGGCTTTCTAGGGAGTATTTTAACACAAGTATCTTAAACACTCAAACTAATCACTCCCTAAAAGGGTTCATTAATTAAGTTTCCCAGGGAGAAATTTCCTATGGAATTTTCCTAACAGTCTAGAAATATTGCAAGAAGAGATAAAATGAGATTTAGCATCCAGTAGTGAATATATCAAAGTATCAATTTCCAAAATAAAAATAAATAAAAAGGTTTCTTATTCTAGAAAGGACAGGTTAAGTCTCTTAAGAGGAGAATTAGTGGGTCGTCTTTAGCTTGGAGAAAAGGAGGCTCAGGGGAGACTTCATCACTCTCTACAACTACCTGAAAGGAGGCTGTAGCCAGGTGGGAATTGGTCTCTTCTGCCATGTCCCAGGTGAAAAGGCAAGAGGAAATGGCCTTAAGTTGTGCCAGGGGAGGTCTAGGTTGGATATTAGGTTTGCTGTTTTTGGGTTTTTTCACAGAAGGAGTTGTAAAGAATTGGAACAGACTGCCCAGGGAAGTGGTAGAATTGCAATCTGTGGAAATGTTCAAAATACATCTGGATATGGCACATGGGGATCTGGTTTAGTGCTGAATGTGGTGGTGCTGGGTTGATAGTTAGACTTAATGACCTTAAAGGTCTTTTCCAACCTTAACAATACCATGACTCTAAATGTCAACATATAGTCTCCAATGAGGAGAATTAGATGATCATCTTTTAAACATCAACTAAATCCAATAACCAGAAATCCTGCATCACTTGGTATGTGCAGATAATAGCTCCAGTGGAACATGATTATCACTGCAGAATTCCTGAGGTACGCTTATACAATCCCTCTGAATATAAATTCTCAAGATATTACTAATAAAAGTTACAATTTATTACACTAAGCACTGCAAAACAAGATCCAAAACCAATAACCGAACACACTCTTAGAAAAGATAAGGCTGAAATTTAGCATCTCTTTCATTTAAAGGTTTACTGAACTTATGGATTGTGAATTCCTGCTCTACTGCCACAGGGGAAGTCCAGTGGAGCAATGGTTTCTTACATATATTTTAATTACATATATTTTCAAAGTATTCATACAAACTTGTATCATCTTGGAGTGCAGAAAACAAGTGTCCATTTAAAAATGAAGTAATATCACACTGCTGGTTTTAAGCTGGCTCAGGTAAAAATCCCTTCTCAATGCTGTACTATGCAATTCTTGCAGAGTCAGCCTGCTTGCTTAATGCTATCAGGCACTATACAAAAACATAATTTTAGGATTACCCATGCTTTGCATCTCCTCTCCAGTCTTTGATCGATTACAGAGTATCCACAAAGTACAGTGACAGATAACAAAAGGAATGAGCATGACAGCAAATCAAAATGATGCAGGGCATGCAAATGTAAAATCAAATTATACTTTTTTTTTTCCCCATAGGGAGGAAGGGAACTCCGATTTGATTTCCAGCATCACAGAAACATCACAGAAACAGTTTTAATATGTGCAATATCTCAATTTCTATAGTATAATTAAGTACTTTGATTTATTGCAGGAATACTCAATAATTAAGGCATTTATGAACTAAGGAGGATGTCTTACATCACAGATTTTAAAAGAACCACATTTAAGAAGATAAATACATAATCATTAGCAGTGTCTTTTCTGGAGCAGCAAAAATTAATATATAATTCTTCATTTGGTTTTATTAAATATAAATTTGTACAAACACTAACATACCAGCAGCTGAATGCAAATGCAGGTTAAATGAAACAGTATACTTTCATACCTTCCAACAATTAACTTGAGTTATTCCAGTATTAATACGAAAACCACAGAAAGGTAAGATACACAGACAGTGAAATGATCCCTTTCTTATGGCTAGCACATCAAACAAATAACCCTTGTATTCATTCTGAAAGATTCCATTTATTCTCCATAACAGGCTACTTCCACAACCACGATTTCCTCACCAAACAATGTGATTTATCAAGTAAGAGTAATGCTTTAGTCCATATTCAATTATATTTCACTATGGGAACAGCACTGCTGTGGTTCTGCTTGCTGAGAGCCCACAGAAATTGTGCACACCTATAGACAGACCAACAGCACTACACACACAAATACTTATGTGCCATATCATTTCACACACATTTCTTTTATAAAATCCCATGTAAGAGACTTTTCAAAATTTATTAATGTTATAAATTCTTAATACAGAAAGAAATACACGTCATTTGTGATGTAAGCAGGCAGCCTAAATGCAGTAAAGAAGTAAAATGTAGGGTGGGCACTAGACAAGGCTCCCACAGAAAAAGTACATCAGTCTGCACAAATATGTTATTCCACAGTCTGCCATCAGCCTCTGAACTGCATTTCTTATTAAAAGAACAGTGAATTACCTGGTTCATAAACATAAATAATATGTTTTATGCATTATATTCCAACAACATAATACATTATATACAAGGCAACAAATGAAATGCAACAGTTCCCTTTACAATTCCAACCAGCTTTCCAAAATATAAATAGAAAAATGGCAATCTGGAATCTCATTTTTATACGCATTTCCATAACAATGGGTCCCAGTAAACATATGAAGGTCCCTGGGTCAATACTTACTCTTAATGTGTGATGCTCTTGTGCTAGCAAAGCTGTGACCTCCTCTTGTAAGGTAATGACCTCCAGAAACTGCCCCCAGAGAGCCATCAGAAGTGAGCAAAGCTGAGCAAGATTCATATTTATAAGTTCTGCCAGTTCATCAGGATTTTCCATTTTCTGAAGTCAGGAAAAAAATATTTACATAATTCACTGAGGAAACCATAATGTACAGGGATAAAAAAAAAAGTATACTTTATCTTAGTGAGAATTTTATTTAAAAAAGCAACTTTCAAACGGGAACTATTTCAACTAAGTATCAAAACTGGATGTCCTGGAGTGTCCTCAAGCTAAGACACTGGACCAGCCTATGTTACAATGCAATAGATTATTTTATGTTGCATTAAATATTATCTCATTGCTTTCTAGAATTAGGACTCCTGTCCAAAAATTAAAGCAATAATTCCAACTTATGGCAAAGATAACTGAGTTCAACTGTTGTATTTTCTAACATATAAAAATGCTATGTGCCTGAAAGGAAGAGGAATCAGGAAACCAAAAACTGACACTTGCTATGTTAGTCCAACTTTGATAAAATCATAAGAATTTAATAAAAATATCTCCATTCCAGAATAGTTATAACTCACAATAACCTTTATAAGGTGCTATATGTCTACATACATTTTATGCACAGTCAGGAAGCAGTGTTATAGCACAAGCTTCCTAGAACCAGATCACACCAAGACAAATTTGGTGTGAAACAAGTTTTGCTTTCTTTACAATGTACTGTAATCCTGTGATACAGTCCCACAGCAATTGCAGATAGCTAGACTTATGTTCCCTGCCATTTTAGAAAATAACATAGTTTTTAGAAACTCATTGTAGGCCCATAAGGCACTGAGGCAAAGAGTTTAAAATGAAAAGACAGTGAAGAACTAACTCTAGCAATATTACAGAGCTAGTAGAAAAAAGGATTCAGAATGTAGAAACACCAACTTAACCAATCATAAGAGAAATAAGAGAAACTTTTGATAAGAACTGTACAAAAGAACAGAAAGAAGAAAACAGAAAATATTTGGCAAGCCAAAGGAGAAACTAACAAATTCAGAGAACCTATGTAAATGTAAAAACTATTTTAATACATAAAGTAAGTTTATTAGTTGCCCATAGAGAGCTAGCAGTGCTGAATTTGTCTCCAGTTAGACAAATGGCATCCTTTTAAAGGCCATATTACATTTTCTTGCAGTTATACTATTATTGCAGTAACTAAAGGTGAGTTGACTGTTCTTCCAAGTTGGGCAGATGGCCCACTCACCAGCAAAACATGGATAGTCTTTCAAGAAGTTTTAAAACCTGTCCTTTAGACTTTGCCATGACCAAAAAAATCAGCTGGGGCTAGTTCTGACTAAGGAGAGAGATGAGGAGACAAATCTAAGCCATTTAAAGTAGACAGTGTTTCCTTGAGAATGTAGGGAAAACAGGAAAAGGAGACAGCATCAGAACAAGTACCTTCAGATGAGGGGATGACTTGCAGCATTTCCTTTTGTAAAACTTACTTCTGCTTGATCTTGTGTCACTGTTATTTCATATCATCAAACCCCAAAAAATCAAATTATAACTGGAGAAAATTCAAAGCATGATTTTCATACAAGTAATCCACCTCTCTAAACATTCAGTTTCATGATATAAATAGCTACACAGCTACCACTGACACACCAACCCACCAAATCAACAGTTCAGTTTTGGCATCAGTTGGGCAATTCGTCTTTGGAGGGAGAGTTGAAATAAGTGCTAGCAAAAAACATATAAGCTGTCATCCCTGAAACAAACAGTATATTCCCAAGTAGCACATAAAATCAGCACATCTTACTTTTATAGTTTTTCAAATTAGTTAATACATGAAAAAAGCCTGTACCTTGACTTCTTCACACAATTCTGTAAGACGAATTTCTACATCTATGTTTTCTGGAAAGATGAGAGGACATACTCATGAGTAATGTACTTTCCAAGCTGCAGAGTGAAACAAATTATCTCACAAAACAATTTGAAGATATGAAACAGAATTCATGAAATAAAACTTGAAGCCATATGAAGTGCCACAGTTACCAAGTAAACTATAAACTTCCACTAAATTTCTTCATCACAATTTCTGAGATTGAGGACAAAATATAATTAAGAAAAAGAATTTGCAATTATAATGATTGCTTATCATAACACCTTGTCAAGGACAACAATTTTCCATTCAAAATTAAATTTGAGAATGCTGTGCTTTAGATGATAGAGTTTTCAGATTATCCACTGATACTGCTGCTATTCAGCAGCAATGTCATCATTTAAAACCAAGGTAATACAATTTCTCTTCTACCAGATTTTATAGAGAAGCTTTATTCCCATATCATTTTTCTAAAGGTATATCATTTACAAGATACATGAATATAAATACAAGTCTTTAGTTGTATGAGGAATTATTTTTTAGTCAATAAAACTGTTCTTTAAGTGATCTCTCAGTAGCTTAATGTTAAGAGCAAATCAATCTAACACAGTATGGCAGCTTAAACTGGATCTAAACTTTGAATGACTCGTTTATGAAGAAAACAGATATATGCCTTCATGAAGATATTTTTCCTTGTTAAACAGCCCTGTTTACTTTGGGGGAATTTGATAAATCAAATAATAATGCAGTAATATGTTTAATTTCCTTCTGCATCTGAAGTATGAGTAATAAGGGAACAATTCATAAAACCTAAAATTGCTGTAACAAGCATTTATATTTAATTTTTGAAACACAGTATTAAGGACAAAAATGGTCAATATTTCTTGAAAACACATCCCAACAAAATATGCCTTGAAAGCCCCAGTAGTAACTTCAGGGTATGGATAATTAACAAAGGTTTGTAGAACAGCGACAGTGTGTATACTCAACTTCTCTTTGAATTATGCTATACTTGGTAAGTATATATTGATTTTCAACTAACAGCATTTATCATGCTCAAGTTTGAACTTAATGCCACACAAATTAACTCACACAACTTATAGCTCTGAGAAAAGAAGCGAATTGCAGAAATGTATGATGTTCTCAGAAAAAAGTTTACAATAATTGTTAAAAGAAACTACATATACCTTCTGCTAAACAGTACTTCATGATAATTTTTCTAAAAACATGAAAATTATTTAAGCTATAATACCAGTTTTTGGTAGGGCCACACAAATTTTGTCATTAATGAAAAAAATTAAATGTTTTACTTATGACACCATAGTGATTATTTGTTTGTCACATTTCAATTGAGAATAGGCTTGTTGAACAAGATTTAAAACTCTGAAATCTAAAATCATTATGGAAAGCCCCAAACTATATTAATATCCAATGCTATATTAAAAAAGAGAAGACAGAATAGAGCTAACACTACACAAAAGGAAATTAGGCAATTCTACAGCAGCAATGTTAATCCAGCAAACATTTTAGGCAATTTTGCTGGCTCTGCTAAAAACCAGTTTGGTTTCCTTTTTATAATAAAGCCAAAACACAGTTATAGATGATTAAGCTGGTAACCTGCTATAAGACTGAACTGCCATTAAATCTTTTTCCCAGCTGAAACTTCCTTGTGCTTAAACAGCACTGTAATCTTTTGTCCAGCATCAAGCCCACACTGACACTCTCAAGAGGGAGGATTGGCCCATGTAAATGTGGACAAATGCACCCTAAGCATTCATAATGCCTTATGTGCTGTTTGCAAGAATTAAGTCTTGAGATACCAGAGGAATCTGAAATATTTATCAGAAAGAAAATATATTAATTATCTTTAATTATCTAAAAATCTGTGTTGCATTAAATGAAGCTATAATTTTACGCCATTTTTAAAATGTTGGTGGCTGACTGAACTTTCACTTATTTTTGCTTAGTAAAGTAGAATAACCCTAAATAAAAAACAGCAATGATGTCTCATTTTATCATCTATACTCAGCCTAAAATTTAGTAGCTCAATTCTGCAGACTTCAGAGGTCAACATATGTTTGCTATGGCTGAATACTGAAATAATTTCTTTCTACAAATGGAGTAACATTTTATATTATTAATAAGAATATAATATTGTATAGCATCAATAAAAATCTGAGGGATTATATCACCTGCTTTGGAAACATACCTAGGTAGGCGAATCTCTGGGTTCGTGGATATTTTCTTCTGAGAAGGCGTTCATAAAGGACCTGCATGCTGGCCTTGGCTAGTTACAGGGATTGTACACACATGACTAGTTACTACACTCCTTTTTTCACCTGTGATTTATTATTTGCCTTAAAGTTAGTAAAAGAGCTTATTGCTAGCCTAGCAATTAGTGCAGTTAGATCAGTACATGAAAACATATCATTTTAGTGCAGTTTCTAGATTAAGTATCACTTGTGATACACATGAAGGTAGGATTTTTTATCTCCTGAAACCAGTAATATTTAAATGCTCAATTACAGTTATCGAGTTCAACAGTTGTCTTCACGTGCTTCTGCAAAATCAGTGGCTTGTGTTAAAATTATGACAGAGCAAATAGCAAAGCAAACAGAAGAAACAAAATTAAAGAAAGAATAATTTTATCTTAAATAAAGTGATGATTCTGAAGTTTAAACAGGACTGAATATTCTCTTCTGCAATGCCCATTTAAACTTCACAGATAAAATATCCTCTATAAAAAATTCATTTACTTTAAAATTTTTTTAAAAGAGTAAAAAATACAATTGCATACTTTGTGAAGTCCAGTGAGCCTCAATTTCTTTATAAACATTACAGAAACATAGCGCTTTTTTTGTTAACTGCTGATGGATTTTAGAAACATTAGTGTTAATGGGAGGTATTATTTAACATGAGTAAAATGTGAGTAATGATTAAAGCTTACATTATTAGTACATTTTATTATATCAATTGTCCCTGTCAATGTATAAACAAAAGAACTGAAATAAATGAAAAATACATTCATAAATATGAAAATAACAAGTAACTAGCAGATACTTGAAAAAAAAAAAATTAAACCCACAGGAAACAAACTGTCAGTGGAATATGTACAATGAATGTTAAATCTAGGTTGTAATTTTCTCTTCAGATATTTATTTTGAACATTTCTGTTCAAAACTATGTAACTAAAGGTAAGCTAAATTACCCATATAGATGAGAAAAGGTCTGATTCAAGTACCATTGAAGCTTGTGAGTGGCTTTGGTGACTTCAATGTTGCTGAAATGCATACTGCATTACCAGTGTGCAACTTAGTGGCAGCTTTTTTCTATTACATATATATTTTGGAGGAATGTTTCAGTGGAACTCAGGATCATACCTGAAACATTTAGGTATCAAGGTTTTGTCTAAGCCTATCCTTAGAACAACAATAGTGCCATCAAACTTAAGATGTTGAGCTGGTAAAGCAAATCCAGAGAAGGGCAACAAGGCTGGTGAAGGGTCTGGAGCACAAGTCCTATGATGAGTAGCAAAGGGAGCTGGGGTTCTTCAACCTGCACCAAAGGAGGCTCAGGGGAGATCTTACTGCTCTTCTACAACTGCCTGAAAAGAGGGTGTAGCCAGGTGGGGGTCAGTCTCTTCTCTCAGGTAACAAGTGACACAGCAAGAGGAAATGGTCTCAAGTCGTACTAGAAGGGGCTTATACTGGATATTAGGAAAAATTTCTTCACTGAAAGGGTGGTCAGGCATTGGAACAGCCTTCCCAGGGAGGTGGTGGAGTCACCATTCCTAGAAGCATTCTAAAGGCATGTGGATGTGACATTTGGGAGATGTGGTTTAGTGGTGAACGTGGTTTTGCTGGGTTAATTGTTGGACTTCATGATCTTTAGAGGTCTCTTCCAACCTAAATGACTCTCTGATTCTATGATTTGGGAAAAAGTACATTTTGACCTTACAAGAAAAACTAAGAGCTGAGTCACTCCATTCATAAGGTGTTTCCCTCTGTATCAAAATTAAGATAACTGACAGAAAAATGTAGCAGTAACTGTAGCAGTATTTTTGTTTCTATGAAGAAAACACCTCAGTTTCTAGTACTTTTCTATGGACAGATTTGTAATACCCTCCCTGAAAATTTTTCCACCAAAAATAGCCTTTTATTTTGTAATATAGAAGTGAAACATTCTTTCTTTGAATCACTAACTGACCACATCACATTTTTAAAATATCTTTCATATCTCAATTACCAACCTTACTGTTCCACTGTACTTAGTTTTGACACTGGTAAAATTAAACAACACAAAAATCAGTAACTATTGTCTACAATCCACATAAATGCCAAATGATCTTTTTTTTCTTTAATAAACCATGACTAAAGAAAGTATATGCTTGCTGAGGAAAAAGTCTTAATCATTGTTTACAATGCCAATGTATTTTCCTTTCTTACTTCCACTGTTCACAAATCAAGGTTAGGCTCTCTAATATGTCTTCATTCTACAGAAAAGGAATGTGCATGCACATTTCCATATATTACATGTAATACTTTTGCAGTTACTTTTATCATATGTGGCTAGCTAGAAGTCTTCATGGCAACTAAGTCTGTATAAAAAGTTAAACTACAAATTAAGCCAGCAGAAATTTTTTCTTTTAGGTCTTTCTTCATGTAAGTTTTTGGTGAAATATTTTTCTCAAAGCTTAAAGAATTTAGATTTTTGTACAAATATGCAATATTTCCTTATAACAAAGAAGTGCAGTGTGCACCTGGATTAAGAGCTTCCTCACAACTAAACACAGTAATTTGAAATAAGAACACAAATCAAGACCAAGAAGAAAAAATATATTTCCTTAGGTTAAGGCTGTTACCTCCTTATTTTATTAGAGATGTGATAGCACTCGTTTCTTTGTTTTTTTTCAGTTACTAAATTTCAGATCAGTTTAATCAAGAAACATTTTAGATATAAGAGATGTGCCATCAATGACAGTTTAGTCTAGAAGAGGTCTTAATAAACATTCACAAGAAAGCAATACGCTTTATGAAATTGAACATACCCAGCTCAATTCGGTGAGAAGAGGGGAGATCCTTGGTTATTGTAATGAAATATCTGTGTAACCCTTTGAAAGCAAGAAGCAAAGTGGCGCAAAGCGTGTAGTGGAAATTATAAGCATGGCTGAGGAAAGACTCTGAAACAACAAAACTGCAACCCTAGAATAAAGAAGAAAAGGCACATATTAATTTTGTATAATAAATGAAGTGTTAGCAGAATAACTAAATAGATAAGCAATTGCCTCTTTTCACACACTGGATCCACACTTTTGTGATTTTCAGTGGATTGCAAGACATTAAAAAAGGAGGTCAAACAATATTTTAAGCTTCCCACATGTATGTTCCTGAAGCAGGTAACAGTCTTTTAGAACAATTTTTCTCATTTCCCTTTCGCATGGCATCCCAAAACAACTCTAACAAAGTTCATTCTTTATCAAATAATATTCCTGCAGAAAAGATAAAATTCACACCTCCCAACAGAGTACAAATAAAATCTTAAATTGACATATAATCTTACGTCTGCTGATAACTGTTTTGTGTAGTTATTGCCAAAGACCACACTTTCAAGAGAAGGAATCACAGAGTCCCTGTTTTGTGCTGGTGCATTCCTGTTCAACCACGTATTCTTCACGGGGCGAGGAAAACTGCAAAAAGCACAAATGAACTGATAATCTGAACATAATGTTCCACATTGCTCCCAATGCAAATTTCAATTAATTTAAACAATATTCCTGAAAGTTTAAGCCAGAAGGATAAATTTTGAATTTTAACAGGTATGAAGCATTCATTTTCTGTGGATTTTGCTGTGAGGACTTAACCTCTTAAAAGTGAGGCAATAGCCGGAAGTTGAAAGCTGTTACATGAACTGACATTGCTGTTTTCCCAAAGGATGCCTGAGCTCTGCCTGCTGTGGAGGAGATCCTATCCTGAACTCCTGGAAGAACAGAGCATCCTGCAACAGTAGCCTTGTGATAACAGCTAGGAAAGATGAATGAAAAATGAATGAATGCAGAAAGTGAGGACTATTAGATAACAGGCAGAAATAAGGAATTACAGGTCAAAGAAAAGCATAGATTATGCAGGAGTCCAGGGGTGTACCCAAGTAGAATTATCTTCTCTTTCAAGGGAATGTTAACACTAGTTGGTCCCAAGAGAAGATGAATCTGAATGCTACTCAGATGAAGAAAACGCTCAAAAAGTAACCTCCCTAGGAAAGGAAGAGTTGCCAATAAGGTGAGCATGATCCAAACAGAAGACCAAACTGTCACCCATGAAAGCCCAAAGGAAAAGGAAGAGTGACATCTGCAATTCTCAGGTTTTTCAGAAAGAGGTGTTGCAGAAAATGAGCCAAATATGAACACAACCATGAAGTATTTACTACATGGGGGAGCTCAGCTGAAATTTAACTGTAAATTTAAAAATTTCTTCCTCTCCTCAACATAAGCTGATTTAAAGGACAACTTTAATACTTAAAATAATTTTGTGGACACCAGCAACACCTTACTCTCCAGATAACAAAAGCAGCATAGAAGTTGCTGTCTTGTTTCAGTATCTCCTTACACAAACTGTATCAAGCTGAGGTTTGAAATTAAATAGCATTATTGTATCATTACTTGAAAAGCCAGAAACTGAGGAAAAACACATGGAAAACCCCGCAGTTTTGCTGCAATTTTTTGAAAAGATCAGTAGGGACAAATACGTTTCTTACTAAAAATTAGTATCAAAACCTGTTTTTCATTTTCTGTCAACAAATGATCAGTATAGGTTAAATGTCTGAATTTCACTTGTGGGACAGGGTGATCACATACATTTTACATACATGATGCTACTTTAAGTGCATTAAAAAGTGCATTTAAGTGCATTTATCAGATTATGTCTTCAACAACAACTCCCACTTTCTCAGTACTTTTCTGTTGCAAATAAGGCTGCACCATCTCTTCAGATGTGTTAGTTCAATTACTATATAACCATGCCTAAAACACATCACCAAAACAATTCAAACCAATTTGCATGGGGGAAAAAAAGGACAAGAAACCCATGAAAGCCTGCTGAATCTTCCAAACCAGAACAGCCCTACAGCAAAGAACAGCTGTCTACCATACACAGAGGTAGTGCTTTCCATGACGTGAAGACAGGCACAAGAAGTGGGAATACCTGAAGCTAAAGGTCTGGGCATTTATGGCACAGACTGGACTTGAATATAAGGAAATTTGAGGGCAGTAGCATGGTGTATTTGAAGACCATGAAAGAAGGAAAAGACAGATATGCTAAAAAAATGTGTGCAAAGAATACTTCATATATGTAACTGACTGTACAGCCCTTTTTCACACAGAGATGTAAACAGAGACTCCAAAGGGTGACACAAGTACATGAAATAAAAAGGCTCCAGCAAATATTAGCCAAATTCTTTTTTTAAAGATAAAAGTTAATTCTCCAGTTCCATTTGCTGAATAAAATGGTAAATTTATCATTTGCAGATATCACTGCTATTCGAGTAGTAACTGAAAACTGTGCAAATAGTTAACAGAAAGCAGCCTATTTGGAAACAGCAGCTATTTCAGTCACTGTGTACAGTGTGCAGCAGATCTTCCTGATTTAAAAAATTCATAAATATTTATACGTATAAATATACACATATAATATAGATATTGATACATTCCTCACTTCTCTGGCCTTGGGCATTCTCTTTCTTCTACACTACACACTCTTATTTCTAAATTTAAAAACCTCTCAAAATTTGTTTCAGATAATCTTATGAACAAAAAGTTTTTCATCCCTCTGGGCCCTGAATTCCAAAATCCTCATAGAAAACAATACTATCCATAGATGTAACTCCTTCCTAATTATTTTGGTTTTATAACATTTTCATTTGGATATTCAGTAAGTTATTTTCATTTTATTAGCAAGAGATTACCTTATCAATGGCTGATGCAGAGCAACCAAAGAAGCATGGACTATAACCGATATGACGGAAAGGTGGAAGTAATCAAACATAACATTGACGTAATGATGAAGGCCCTGGTGGAGGTTAAAGTGCAACTTTAAAGTTCGGCTACTAATTGGCTGTAGTGTGCTCACATCATCTGGTCTAAGAAGAAATTAACAGAACAACATACAATTAGAACAATAATTTTTAAAGTGCAAGTTACTAATAACTGACACAAAAAGCAATTTAGCATAAGTTCATACTTTGGAACACAATAGCATCTCCCCCAGAGGAAAAAAAAAATTGAATGAGACAAACCAGTTATGAAATCTTAACAGACTTCAGCATTGGATTTCTTTTTTACTATCAGTTATGCCCAATGTGAACACGCTACACCTAGAAATAATACAGATTTAAACAGATTAAAGAGTTAACATATATTCTTGCTTTAACAAAATCTTCTGTATTTAAACTTACGAGTAGTCTGTATCCGTGTAGTGTAAATCTAATGTTAGCAGAAAATTCATTTCATTAAGCGACTCCTCAATCTACAAAGAAATTGTAGAAGCATGAAATCTTTCAGGTCCCTTATTTATACTAATTCAAATTGTACATAAAGAAGCCTAAATTATCTGAATATAGTAAATTTGAACAGCAGATTACCTTCCTCTCGTCTAACAGCATTTTTATTTTGAAAATCATCACATCATTCACAGAAACTTCCTCATTTTTGTAAAGAATCAGAAATGTTTTACTGTAAACTATATTGTCATGGACTGCAGCAGGAAATGCAAGATCTGTTGCACCTGAAAAGAGAAACAAGTATTAATATTACTGGAAAACTCATAGCAGGTAATAAGTGGAACTATCATTTCCATGAGTTTCATGATTACTATTAAAACTATAGCAACATCAGTAATGTAAGTGGTTTTCTTTTCAGTCAGCAACTGATTAAGTTTGAAGGGGTATATTTTGTTTCAAAGAAACATTGTCAATATTTTCAATATAGTTTGCTTTTAATATAAGTGCTGAAGAATTTTTGCTTTGTTACAAACTGAAGACACTCTAGGCATCAAAAATTGTAATAAAAATCCCGAACTCTGTATTGTTTCATACAGCATTCATGTAATTTTCAGGTTTTAACCACACTGAAAACAAAATTACCTACAGATGAGGCAGAGAGGTTGAATGACATATACTACTCCACTGAATTAATCAAGAACAGAGATCTTTGCATCCTACTCAGGCGAAACTAATTCCAAGCTTATCACCTGAACCTGGCATTGCACATGCAATACAACACTTAGTGCTTTCAATCGAAAGGCTACTCATCAAAAGAGTTCAGAAAAGTGTGATAAATGGTTGGGGAGTCTTTTGCTGAAATAAAAGTGTTAAAAGACTTGCAGAAGAAATGAGAAAAACAGACATTGAGGAAATATTTATTGCAGTAGCGAACGATTATCACGCAGGAAGTATCACAATGGGTACTATTCTCTGAAAAAAAAACTAAAATAAGTTAGAAGAACAGAAGTAACAGAAATACTGAGACTTATAACTCCTGTCAAAAAATGGCTCAGTAACATTAACGGCTTCCAAGACAAAAAATCTTAGAAATTGCGTAAATGAGGGTGCAAAAGATTTTTTAAAATTCTTTTGATTCTTCTTAATAAATTACTTCAAAGGAATCCAAAAGAGGGAAAAAAAAATCAGCAATTTGTAGTTTATAGCTTTGGGGCCTGTGATAGAATGTTACTGCTTTTGGCAAACATTTCCATCCATTTCTCTTCAGAAATGTACAAACGCTGGGTTTTGCTGACATGTTTCCATACACATAATCAGTTTAGGTGTCCTGGACAAAATGCTGACAAAGGCTGAATCATTACAGTGTAATTCCCCTATGTATAATGCCACTTTCAGCTTCCATCCATCTGTGTCATCTGTTACAGCTGAAGGGCAGAGCAGATATGGTTTCACTTGGCACATAATCTGATATAACTGCACAGCATCAGCAAAAGGGATCTCCCCCTCCCGCCTGAAACAAAAGTAGTAATGGAGACAAATGGCTGAGGTCCCACTTCCTCTGCAGTGTCCAACTCTGAGTTACAGCCCCCAGCTCTGCTGACTTCAGTGTAATGCAAACCAGCACCTCCAGAAGGGAGAGAGAAGCTGCAGAGGAAAAGCTGAGTCAGGAACAGGCTGAGCCACTTCCACACAGGGACCAAGGTCTCACAAATGTGAGGTCATCAAGGCAGAACTGCTGTTTTTTGAATCAATGATGCACTGACTGGTCAGGACTATTCCTAAGTTTCCATCCACACTAAAGGCCGTTTCCACAACAGAGGAGAAAAAATAGAGGGATTTTTTTAACTCTTGCACATAAATGACATATTTATTCTTACATATTTATTACTCTTGCATATAAATTTACTAGATTTATATTTTTATTAGATATATAGGTTTCTATATATATTTATTTATATTTTACATGATAATTTACTCTTGTTCACAAAACTGGACACCTCATTCCTTCCTACTCTGCCTTTGCTGGTTTTTCCTCTCCCTTTTTTTTTTCTCTGAAAACAAACCACAGATTTTTGAGAGAAGAAGGCATTCAGAACATCCTCAAATCTGAAACAACCTCTTAAAGGCTAAAAATACATATGTTTTTCTTTTCATTTTCTACAGCACAACTACATCTCCCTTCAAATTAAAAGAATAATAAAAGACCTTCACAAGGCTGGAGCTAAAGCAAGTGAATTGCCTTATCATATCTGTAATGACATTTATGCTGGGTCCCAAGCAGCTCAAATGAGCTACTAAAGGACGTGGGAAATAGAAATGGAAAAAAAAACTTATTTAAATTAATGAAGGACTGCATAAAGAGCTGTGCAAGGGGTGAAAGGAGATGCAAATGAACAGGGAAAAGAGGAAAAACTTAAAACTATGTATTTGATTCAGGGAGATAAAAGGAGGAGAGAAATCAAACAAATGGTCTATGGGAGAGGGGAAAACAGCTAAAGTAAGGAAACTGTGGGTAACTTGTGCAGAGTCCAGGGAGAGCTAGAAGTAGGCAAAACTGGAGAGGAATGTGAAAATCATGACATGACAAAGTGAACAGGATTTAGAATAGGTAAGTATGAGAAAGGCTGAAGAGAGAAAAGCACAGAAAGAAGTACCTGATCAATACAGGAGACCACTCTCAAGAGTGAGAGCTGTGGGATCCTGACCAGTCTCCTCTGTGGCCAACAAGTAACATTTTCACCCAGTGAATCAGCATGGTGCTACTCTATGCTGAGACCAATAGCAGCTATTTTCTACACACAACAGCAGTCTCGAGAATTGCTATCAGCTTTTCCTCCTCCTGGAGCAGGAGGGCTGTAGCATCCAGTTCTGCTAAATCAAACAAATGGCTAAATGGAAATGGAAAGCAGAGCTTCTCAGCAAGATCTGTGATGTCCACAAGAAGGACAAACTAACCCCCTTTCACTGACCAACTTGCACCCTTCCTTCTGTTTTGTTGTGGGACAAACATTATCAGTAACTACCTGAAAAACCAAACTGAGAAACCGATGTAAAAAGAGTCCCAGTTTTTGGGCTTGAAGGGGTTTGGGTTTTTTGGAAAATGGCTGCTTGTCAGCTGAATGAGTTCCCCACTTGAGTTCTCAGACCAAATCAGACACTTGTGACAACAAACACAGAGCATTAGGAAGGTAAGCCAGAGTGGCAAGGGGAAATCAAGGGCTGTTTTTTTTTTCTTTGTCAGAACTGCTGATCTAAACTCACACCGAACTGCAGTCTTAATACCCTTTTATACCCTTTATGCCTAGTAACAAGAAACAAGAGCTAACATGTCACAATTTACTAACAAGACTGCAGCTTTCTGAAATAACAACCTAAGACCATTCAAAATATACCATGACATGGAAGAACTTTTTTCCAGCAATATCAATCACATTACTAAGTGTCACTTCTCAAAAAAGTATGTTTTGCTAAAGAATGTTTACCAGACCCAAACTCTCTAAACTACATTAATCTTTGCCTTTGAAGTGGAGTAATCTTGGCTCATCCAAACTATTCATTTATCTCACACAAATCCAAGAATTATTTAGGAAGCTTGACCAAAATTCAGTATCTACATTGTTGCTGTACTCAGAGCTACTTTCAAAATAGCCTCAAAAATTCAGGTTTCAGTAACATCCTGTCACATGTTTTCAGACTGTATTAGGTTTTTCTTCCTTGAAATTCTCGTAATTCCACATAACATTTGAAAACTTAATTAATTTTTTGCTTTTCATATTTTTACACCATGCTGAGGTATGGCCTAAACAGAATTAGGTGAGCCCTAACAGGTTTCTCTGGATTTAGTTTGCCTGGACATAAAAACCAAAAGTGAATGACAGGTTTAAGAAAGAAAAAAATGTAAGGGAATTCTGTTCAGGAGGTTAAATCAATTTTCAAGTTTACCACTAGAGAACAACAGAGTAAGTTTGAAAACTGCATCCTTTCAAAGTGTTCTTTTCAGAAAAAGAATGAGCTTCTCAATCTGTTTAAGAGTCTGTCTCTGAAATTTTCCACTGCTTTCAGATATCTACTTAGATCTGCCCTTGGTCATCTTAGCCTGAAACATGGAGAAGACTGAGCAGATCAGTGGAAAAAACCAGAAAACACTAATATAAAGGAATCACCATGTTTTGCTACCAGCAGAGGCAATCAGCAGATGAAAAACACTAACATAAATTCTGTAATCAACTTTAAAGTCCTGTTGTTAGGAATAAGACATATTTGCATTCTGTTAGCAACAAAATCAAAACCGCTTATGTCTTAGTTATAAAAATACATGACAAAAAGTGTAATCCCTCAATTAGCAAGGCAAGATAATGATCTAATTTACTGAAAAGTTTTTGCACTTACCAGCTCCATGTAACAAACTAGCTTCTAATATATGTGGAATTCTTGGAGGAATTTTCATGGACACACGAATCTGGTAAAAGCTAAAGCAAAAGGCAGTGATTTGCAACAGATGCATTACTGTACATCTCATTTACCATACACAGATACATTGACAAGGGCAAGAATGGATAATGGGAAAGAGAAACAGGTCAAGGAAGTCTACAAAGCTTAATACTGTCTTACTTGACACTTTATCTTGTTATGTTTTATTTTTTTTAATTATTAACCAAAGCAGTAGCTAAACATGACTAAAAAGAACTCCCAACATAGGACTAATTTTTCCATACCCCTCAGAGTTGGGATGAATGCTTGTAAAGACATGCAGTAAACTACACTGGAAAACTGGTGTGAATGAAAAATCAGGATTATCACCTATACTACAGTCAGAAGGATCTGCCATGTAGCACATCTACAGGACTGCTTTAATCAGTTCTGACACTGAAGGAGGTGAAACTGCAGTTTGTAAGACTCCCCTCTCCAGGATCCCCTGAAAACACACCGCTTACCAGACACTCCCTATATGGTTTGTGGCCACCAGCTATGCAAAAGTGCAAATAAAGGGTCACACTAGGCAAAACACGACACTACCTTTATGCCATCAAAGCCAGCAACTGCAGGCTTCAAGCCTAAAATTGAGAAAAACCCCAACACAAGTCTTTGGGGTCTCTACCCCATCTCTAAACCATTTTTCATCTTAATCAGCTCCATACCATTTCCAGCTTTGATTTTCATTTAAGAAATCCTTAACTGTCAGTAGACTGATTTTATGGAAGCCTTTACATAACACAAGCACCCACAAATACACTTAGATGACACATTCTAACTATCTCATCCCATTTCAGATAATTTATTTTTGTTTCAGGAGTAAGCTTCAGCTCCTGAGTGAGCTGATGTGACCTACTGCACAGCACAAACACAGGTACAGAGAGCAAGAAAAACCTACCTTTTTTGGCAGAAGCATGGTCCTAAATGCCCTTAAGAGTACACATTTACCCTTCATATTTCACTCACAGTGTATACCAAATCACAGTCAAGGTTTTCATCATCCTCAAAGATCCAAATCCAAACCCATCTATTCATGGTTTTCTGATATTGGCTTCTAACACTTCAACTGAATCTCACCAACTGGGACTTCACTACAACTGATGTCATTGTATACTAGCCTAGCAATCAGCCAGTGAAAAAGCTCTTAATTTAATTCTTCCATGAAATTAAAAAGCCTTAGTTTTATCAAAATTTATATATCAAAGAATAGGAATATAGTGAACCAGTAACATTGTTAGAGATAAGACATGAAGTGATTCCTACTTTTTAAAAATGAAGCAAAACTTAACCTATTGCAAGCTACTAATTAAATATTTCATTTCTGGAAATCCACAGGTCAAACATGATTCCAAATACCCTCCCTAGGTGATTAATAAATAGTAAATTAATTCATTTTGTATTGGATTAAGGAAATATAAAATAACATTAAGCTTTCACTGTTATCTTCTCCAAGAGTATAAAAATTGAGAAGATTAAGAGTGCCCTCTCAACATTAACCCAGGGAGAAGCAGTGTAGTTCTTTTTTCTGGGTCAGATGAGACTTCCACATCCAATTAGTTACTCACTTCACCTGTACTGAAGAAACATGATACATGATAATGTACAATAGCCTCAGCAGGGAGATACTTTCCACCAGCCCCAGCTTCACAGTGCCATTTTTAGATCCACAGTAAACATTCATCAAAAGCCTGATGCCCTACCACTACCAGCTGCATCTTCCCACGATTCTAGTGACCAGCCTGTCATGGTAAAGCATACTGCTTGTTACTTCATGTATTAAAATAATGTAAAAATGTTGATATGGTTTACATGAAATATTCTATTGCAGTTTTCTATTAAAACATCACATCTCAGTAATTTCAGAGATGTGCTACACATTTTAATTTACCTTGGCTTTAGCCTACCAAACTGGGTCATTCTGTTAGAATTTTAAAAATCCAAAATCTGCATAATTCTCAACTGATATTTAGAAGCATGCAACAGCTCTGCAGAGCATAAATTTAACTCAGGATTAACAACTTTATCAAATGTGGATAGATTACTGAATAAGGACTGTAACAAGGTAAAACAAAAGGCAAAATAAAAACATTGAGTAGAAAAAAGGTGCAATGGGATATTCCCATTACTTAATCCAATAAGACTCATTCACCCTAGAGATACTATTAAGTGACTGTTTACAATTTCTGCCTCAAAGAAAACAATCAATAGAATTGTTCATGCTTAAAATGTAATTTGTCAAACCAAAAGGCTGTTAGGACATCCTTCCTTTCTTATTATTTGCTTGCAATTAATCAAAAGCAGACCATTCTATCCTTTTTCTTCAGTAAACCCTTTACCTGCCTGATATTTTTATTTGGTTTCATGGGGAAATGAAGGTGTCTTGTTTGCTTGTTTGATACAGGTGGCTATGATTTTCAGCAGATTTATACTTTAAACAGTTTGGAACATAAAACATTCAATTGTTACTCTGAATAATAAAATCTTATAGGACTTCAGCAAAGGGCAAATATGTAAACATTAATTAAAAATCTTACATCTAGATAGATGACAAAATTATTTAACTGCACCAAGGTATTTAAATAAGAAAATCAGCCCCCTACACAGTATTTACCTGAATTATTCACTGTCATTCATCTTTAAATGCTGTATATATTAAGGAGCTATCTGCAAATGAAGAGCTATTATACTGAAACAGGATACTTGATTCACAAAGGTATTATATTTGAAATTTGTAAATAAGGAAATACTTTTTAAAGTTATGATATACATTTCTCATTTGACAGCAAATTTTAAAAGTAATGTAAAAAAATGCATCAAGCTTCATGACTCTTCTCTCCAAGCCCTGCCTTCCTCATATTGCCATATTTTGTTCAACCCAATGATCAATTTGTGTTGCAATATTTCCATTTCTATTAAAAACCAAACCAAAACCAAGTAACTTTCAATTTCTTGGCTGTACTATAAACATTGTTTAATTCTCATAGGAACAACTGTCTCATAAACCTGATCTATTGGGCCTACACATAACAATTCAGTATCAAGGACTTGTTACTCACCTATCACATTCAATTGTCCCAAATATCCTTAAAACACTCCATAAACAAGATCTGAATACATTCAGCTCTCCACTGTCTCATGTATCAACTCTCCATTATCTAATGTAACATGAGAATGAAGGTATCCTGAGTAGTGGAAAAATCCCATATGATAACAGTGCTACAGATCACTGATGATACAGCAAATGTGCCCAAATTGATGAAGCAAACTCCAGCCTACCAATGCTTCCAAACCCCAGTCCAGCTTCTTCCAGGTGGTAGAACATGGCAGATGTAATCACACAGTTGCAGGCTTACCACTAGAACTTTTCAGACATAGCAGTTCAGGTCCATAGGTGTGTCTATACTGAACTGCTTCCTGAAGCCCAGTGGAAGGGAGAGCCCAGTACAAACATCTCAGAGCGTGGCCCATGCTAAAGCAAAGCCAGTGAGACTCATGTGTCCAACCTCAGTACAGCACATTTTCTCTAACATGCACCTCTAAGTCCCAGGAACATGCAGGGGAATAATCAAGTTGATCTTGCACCAGTCTGGTTCCTTTTCAAGTCCTGATTCTGACAGCAATCTAGAAAAATGCTCTAGTGATAATAGAGACAGGGGCTTCAGGTTCTCATATAAAGATTTATGTAAAGCTGTTTTCCAGAGCAGAAATACTAGAAAAAGAAAATAGCTCAAGTTTTGCAGTCAGCATTAATATTCCAGACAAGTGCTAGGGTTCTTAAAGCATAGACTAGTTGTCTAGTTTTTTATGTGAAGATTTTTGAATAATTTGAAAAAAACTGATACAATCTGTCCCTTAATTTCTGTTTTGACTGCACTACATGAAAAAAACACCATTTTCAGATTATTAGGGTTGATTTTTTCAGAAAACAAATCAGATGTATTTTGACAAAGATGCTTTAAAGCTACTCTGTTTTGAAGAAAAGAATCAATAGTATTCAGAAAGGTGGTATGCTGTAAGAATCACCTGTAAAAACAGCAACATCCATCAGACTATCATTTGTGCCTTTAGCTCAAGCAGGATAACTGTGTATTTCATTAAACAGAGAACAAAACAAGAGAAATACTACCAAGAACTTTAATTTACAGTGTGACAGAAAATGCACTAAAAAATTAATCATGAGCAAGAGCCTGATAGGCATTAACTGTTAAATTACCCTGACAGATTATGCCATGATATTTAGAATCAGCACCTGATAATTCAGCAAGATACATTTGGGCGATCTTAGATGACACAGCTAGGGTTTGGCACTTTAAAGGGCTGGGCTACAGTGGCAGCTAAGGAAGTTGAGCCTGAACATGAGTCACTGCAGGGAACACAGCTGGATGAAGGTCTGACCACACCAAGAACAGATTTTGAATGAGTCTTTGGAACCATTTTTTCAAGACAAGGAGCAGCTTGCTACAGTTTGATGTTCATGGTGTTAATGTGATTTGAAGGACAGGCTCCAGAGGGAGACTGAGTAAATGGAACTTGAAACAGTCTCAAGGATACTTAAGCACTGGAACTGATAAACTATGGAATCTCCCCTTATGGAAGCTTTCAAGACACAAGGGGACAGCTCACCAAACAACATGATTTGTATCAAGTTCTGACCCTCCTTTCAGCAGGAGGAGGGTCAGAACTGTATGATATGCTACTACCTCTTCCACCCTGAATCGGTGTATGATCCTAGAAGTTAAAGGAAACTCAAAAAACAGGGTTCAGCAAATTTCCAACTCGATGACTAAAAGGTAACACAGTAAAAAGCACATATGCTAGGGAACTGGTACATAAAACAAGTTGCAGAGCATATTCCAGTTCCTGGTTTTCCTAAGTCTACACAGGAAAAATCCCTCTCAACAGCTGATTTGCTTCTCTGAAATGCAGCATCTTTTACTTCCTATTAAATTTAAAATATCATTGACTTAAGAAAAAAAAAGATGACCTACAATACCACCTCTGAAAATTTGCCAACCTCTCCTGCTCTAAATGCTTACAGCATTTTCCTTTACTTATCTTGGCCACAGACACGAGGTCTAGGATGAATACCAGATCTCTTGCTCCAGTTGCACTACTTTATCCTGAAACAGTTTGACATCCATCCCCCAAAGGTACCTTTGCTTTGGTTTCAATGTGGGAGATAGTCTAAACATTTGAGATGTCTACTGAGACAGCATTCAAGCAAAGCTGAAGTGGACAGCTTGTAATATCCAGGTGATTTCTGTCAAGCCCAGTCTATGCAGTCAGTCTTCAGTAAACATATGCACATGCCTGCTTGTGTCTATTTATGTCATTTGGTCCTCAATGCCATTACATGCAAATACATAACCATGATATTAAAAGGTTCAAGGATATCTGGAGCTTAGTGTCCTTATTACAGACCTTGTAGGAAAAGGTGTTTTGAAATAAATAGCTAGAATTTCTGCTCTCCTCAAGGCAAAGGATACCTCTACTGTCCATCCTGTATAAAGGACTAAATCTTGTTCATCAAGTTGTATTAAAATCTTGAAGATTCAAAAATCTGCCAAGTGCCAGAAAATGCTTTCTCACACAGAAAACTGATATGTTCCCTTTTTTTATCCCCACTAAGGAGGAACTTCATTTAGATAGGCATAAGCAAGAGAGTTTTTACCACATTTTTGGAAAATGATAATTTATAATCTGAGCAGGAAAATGGTTTATCAATAACTGGAATGTATTTTGCCACTGACAAAAATGGAAATGTATGAGGTAATAGTGATTTGAATTTTTAATGCTCCCACATGGAACTACAGGGAGTAATGCATGCAAATGCAGTCATAAAGTACAACCATTAATAAAATAAAAAATATAATGCATTAAAAAAGCATATGAACATTTATGGCAACAGCTGCACAAGAATTTACTTGAAAAATCACTTAGTTTGTCAGCTAAAGAACATTGCAAGGCAAGTGTACATTCTGAAAAAGCTTTATAACACATTTCACCATTAAGGTAAAACTTTTTGCAGTTCCTCTTGCCAGGAAGAGGAAAGGCAGAGGTGTGAACAGCAGAGTCTGAGCTTTCCTCTTCCCTAAATCCCATTGCACTCACTGCACACTTAAATGTGCTCAGTCACGTTAACAAGAGCAATCACTGAATGTTGTGGACTGTAAAACTCGCATGCATATTGGGTCACCTGCAGGGCAGATTCTAAATTTATCAGTTTACCAAATGGAAGAACAGCTGTGACTCTGTATACGCAAAACCTCAGGAGAGCTCTTGGGATCTGAGTGCAGGGCCCTATCAAAAACACACCCTCCACTGCAGACTGCCACAGACTTCTCCTTTTTCCAAGGTGAGCTGCGGCTCAGGCAAGCACAGCTTGTTTGGTGCAGGAGGAAACAGAGCTGGAGATAGAGCACTGCTTTGCAAATACGGAATGTGGCAGTGAAACGAGGAACTGCAAGGAAAACTGACAGAAGAGTGAGTCTCCAGAGGAACAGGCAGCTCTGGGGGCAGCAATTCCATGGAGGCGGCATCAGACTGGCCCTGGCAGAGCCGTGTCTTCTACAGATCAGACCTCTGCCCATGGAAGCAAACGGGCACTAACAGAAACACCCACTGCAGTGAGAGGCTGAGTCAGCAAAATACTGAAAGGATTCAGTTATGAGAAAAAATAAATTCCTTTATTTCTGTTCAATACCCTTCTGCTCTACAAGATAAACCCCTTGCTACTGGAGAGACCCTACATCCCTAATTCTTTCATGGATTTATTAAAAATCTTGAAAGCAGTAAAGACATTTAACATATCACATGGTTATAAGCCAATACTGACAAATGCCAACATACTTTTCTAGGCAATCTGAGTACACCTGTAATGTTTAAAGCATTCCATATGATTATGGAACACAAATACTCTATCAAACATTTCCCCAAATTTGCCAGATATTTTTAATAACCTCATAAGCACACTGTAAAAAGGCAATCCAGGCAAAGAGAAAAATTGGAAGTAAAATAAGGTGCAATGGAACAGAAATAAGAGAACAGAGAAAGAGAGAATAAAGCACAGGCAGTAAAATGTTAATTATTGAAGTGCAAAATTAAATACAGAATTGGTTAGACTTGTTCCTCACCAGGAGACATGCACAGTCATCTATAAAAATTTAATCCCACCCAACTCAGCTGGGGGCCACAGAATACCAAATGGACACCAAACTAGTTACAGGGCTTATCTGGACAGGGAATTATTTAATACAAGTATAGAACACACAGAAAGATTTGTATCTTGCAATCACTTTGTAATAAGTACTTCTAATATGGACCAATGTGAGATTACACTCTGTTATAATTGTGGGATTTATCTGAGAAACTCTAATTCAGATACTTGAGCAGCAGGAAAACTATCATGCCCTATGTTTAAAATCTTTTAGCAATCCTTCCAATGAAAAATCTGTGTATTTCCCCTCTGACTTTTAATAAGATGAATAACACAATCGGAAAACTTAAGAGGAAATAGATAAGAGGTTCTCATTTATTTGAAAGTTTCCTTGAAAGTTAATTATTTTTTTGAAGTACCTCTCATGTCTAGAGCACACGTTTCTGAAAATTAGTCTTATATATAAACAAAATAGTAATTAGACCAAAAGTTTGATGAGAGTTATTTGAGAGACTAATACCTCAACTAAGTCACAGCAGCTTGTTATGAAACAGGATTAAATACGTAAAACAGGAGAGAGGCAAAGTAAATGCAACTGGAGATTTTGTGTTATTATTACAAAAGCCTTTTCACCATGTTCTTTCCACAAGACACACTCAGGGAGAATTCCTGTGATGGTTATGAACATCTATTAAAAAACTTCAAAGGGGAACTGTCTTAAGTATTGCTTTTTTAAAGAGACACTAGATGAGCTCTTACTTAATCAACTGTATCTTAACTTATATTAGTCTAAGTTTATAATTTTTGTTCATCTTTATTTCCTGTCCTTAATGAAGAGAAAAAGAAAGAAATCATACTAAATTTTCTTACATTTTTAAAGTACGACTGTCCCATAAAGTTTATCTTCAGGAATAATGATTTCTCATTTTCTCTTATAACAATTTTTCAACTCTATTTATTTAGCTTGAAAGTATTTTTCATTTGACTTTTTGATTCAGCATACTAGCCATGCACATGATATATCACAAGTGTTTGACCACTTTGTGGCTTAGAACTTTTCAGTGTTCTGGAAAGAAAAGTATGGGATGTTAGGTTTTCCTGGTATACAGGGTCACAAATTTATAAGCTCCAGCCCTTGCAAACAGGCATCAGTTTTTACTAAGACATCAAAGTTTAGCAAACACAACAGATGTGAAACCAAAAGAGAAGTCATTTTCTGGCATTCACTAATCTTTCAAATTTTTAAAGTTTTGAAGCTGTGCAATTCTGTTCCTTTCATCTATCAGTAAACAAGTATATAAGCCTTACAATTCACTTTGCACCTTATTTTAATGAAAGGCAATGTCTGTTTTAATAGCAAATAGCAAACATTTAACTAGAGATGGAAAATCAGGTACCACAAAGAAAACTGTTGCAAAAAATTATGACAAAAGAGCCCATGTGGACTACGTATCTTACGTAAGATGCATCAAACAGAGGTATGTCATCGTTTTCATCCCTTACCAACATCTTCATCTTTTCCCCTGTAGTAAGCTGTCATTCAGCTTCAGTTGTCATGAAAGTTGAAAATCACATTAGCTCCTGTCATTCAATTTTTTAAAATTAAACACTGTTTCAAATATAATTTCAAATATAATCTACTGCTCTGTGATGTTATTAGCACACTAAGAAAGAAAAGTAATCTCTCAGATACAGAAGTGTCTACCTTTTTTTCCTTCATGCAAGGCACATTTTTATGATTCATTTAAATCACCTTAAGCCAGTACTGCCACAGGTAGAAGCATTTTGCAAATGCTCTACCAAAACCTCTTTTACATATTTTTGTCCCTCCTCAGATAAGTTTTGATGGTCCATCAACTGTATGGTAAAACAAACTGACATGATCATCCACCTGGAAAGGGAAAAACAAATCCAGTAGGGGCTATTACAGAAGGCAGGATCACACAGGCAGTGAGAAAATGTTCCCTTCAGTGACATAACATGGGATTAGGACAGGCTGAGCTAGTGGTGGGGCTCCATGCTCAGAAATAATATGAAATTGTACTGCCACTTCCAGTAAATTATTTTTTCCCTCAACTTCAAGAGTTTCAACTCCAAAAACACAAAGAAGCAAAACTGCTGGCTATAGATTGTATTTATACATTTATTATTAACATAAATCTTAAGAAATAATCTCAGAGAATATTACCAGAACAATGTCACAAGCAAGTAATGAAAAGTTAGCAGCATAAAAACTGTTTCTCTAAATTATGATGCCCCTAAAAGCTTATGAATGTCAGAGAGTAAAGTGAGCATTCAAGATTGGAAAGCAAAAGCTCCACTTCTTTCCCCTTCATAGAAGAGTTACTGTTACTGAACAGACTTTTGGACATTATAGAGCCACCTCCGACAGCAACAGTATCTTCCATCTCCAAAGACCTACCCTACCCGGTACACTCACAAGAATTAAACTTCTGATGCCAGTTTAAATAAATGAAACAAATTACAGGAGAATAAACACACTAAGAAGCTGAGTCCTCTTTTTGTCTTGCCGGTTTCCACAAGCTGGATACCCTGAAGATACACAGTACCTTCTGAACCTGTTCAACAAGCTAAAAAAATTAAGCAAGCAAAAAAAATTGTTTTTCTAAAGTCTACATTTTTCAAAGGCTTCTGTTTTGCAAAAACTGTAACAAGCACCGCAGAAAACCTCAAATGGTATCCAAAATATTTTGAAATCAATTTTATGTAGGAATGCATTCAGGCAAGGTAGGAAACAAATTGCTGAAAGGAAGGCATGCAAAATACTGTGAGATGAAAACTGAGAAGATTATGAACAGGAAAAGATAAAAACTCCATAGAAGAAGCACTAACCATAGTAATATGACTGAAGTGCAGAGATGGTCATCAAGGTGATCATATAATTTATTTTCTACGTACACTGAGGCGCCTCAAACTTTCCATGCATCTGGGTATATAACTCATTTTGTTCCCCTTATGAAGCTGACCTCCCACCACTGCTCCCTTTAAGTTGGGATCTACAAAATCCATGAAGAAGAATCTGCATTCTCCTTGCAGAGTTGGAAGCTGAAGGTTTCTGCTGCTCTGGATGCCTTTCTATCATCTCCTCCTTCCTCCTTTCAGAGCTGACCTACAGAAAGGGACTTGGCATACTGGAGGTGATTAGGGGTTCTTTCTCTGCCAAGTACCAGAGCTGGACCTCTCTGACTTCTGCAATAATCTGATTCCTTCTCTGTGCCAGTCAAGCAAGCTGATATATGGGAAACCCTATCCTTCCTTATAGTCAGAGGATGTTCAAGAATAACGTCTTGAAATTTAGACTGTGCTTTTACAATATAAGGACTTCTGCAAGAAATGAAGTTTAAGGAATTCTGTTTACCCCTCTTCCTCTGTCCTGTCCTCCCAGGCACTCAACTCTTGCCTCTGCAGACATTTTGACACCTTTCTCAATTACACCAGTGCACCACATGCAGAGCAGTTCTGGACACTGGTCAGATCCAGCAGCTCAGCCAGCACAACCCATGGGGCAGAGCACTGCAGCAGCACGAAGCTGTCAACAACAAAGGAGGTGGAAACTGCAAACTGGCATTGCCAGGTAAGCTCTGTATCTCCACATGAAGGCTTAGGGAAATTAGAATTGACATACCTGACGTCTGTCATAACTCTGTATCCTAGGGGCAGGGATGCCAACTGAGATGAATGCAAAAGTTCAGACAGAGGTTTTGTTTCAAAACATGAGCATCTCTGGGCTTCTCTTGTTGAGCAGATCATACTGACATAATGGCCTCTCCCGTTCCAGAGATGTCTTCCTAACACGGAGGCTGGAACTTTTACTGGCATTTCTCTCAGGACACAGTCCAGGGTTACAGCTAAACCAAGCCAAAAGCTAGCTAGTGACAGAAGTAGGCATCTCATTACTCCTGTGTCCTTTATACTCCTTCTGCACCATCACTGACAGAGTATCTGATGCTGATGTGGACCATGGAGATTTTAAAAAATATAACCCAGAATGATTCTGGTTTTGCCAGTTTTTTTCTGCTGGTTTAGCATGTTGAGCTGACCAACCATAATGTAAAAGAGCATGACTGCAGGCACACAGGAAGCATCAGATGCAGGATCACCCTACTCAGGCAGCTGCTATCCAACAGATCACCCTATCTGTAAGATATATACCATTAGCCCTGTGTTCCTGCCAGCTTAACCCGCTCTCTGACAACACTGCTGTCAAAAGCAAGCTCATCTTACTGACCTGACTGCAGGAGCAAACAGCAGGAGACGACCATGCATATCACACCTTTTGGTAGTTATGTGCTCAGGCCAACTATAAATGCAGAGATGAGAATGCCATTTCATACCAGATTTGGGCTCATTGCATCAACAGTGGGCCACGCTGTGTATACTTTTACCCTCTCTCCCCACCAAAAAAACCCCCGGTGCTCAGGCACAACCATCCACATCAAAGAAACATGCACAAGTGAAAAATACACCTCTTTTTTTTCTTCCTAGTCTGATCACCTCCAATAGCTTGGATGCTACTTCTTGAAGTAAAAATACATGAATATAGAAAATTACTAGCAGCAGAGGTCTTTATCTGTCACTTTATCTAAGATATTCATCATGTTTTCGGAGACAAATTTTTAAAGCAATTTTAAAACTTTGCAAATAAACAAAGAAAGTTATGTAAGAATAAGCATGAACATGATGGTCCAGTCTAGAGGGCCTCTAAGTATTTGGAGGTATTTTAAGCTTCTTCCCTGATGGCCAATGTAAGTCAGAATCTGGGAAATGGCAAACAAGTGGAGTGGGATGAAATAAGGTAAAAAAAAAATTCAAAAATCTGATGAGTTACTTTATGTGGAGTACAGTAATTGGCAGGAGGCATAAGAAGTAGAAGAGATTTTGAAGCAAGCACCTGACTGGAGGCAGCGAGTCTGAGTCTGCATTTGGTGGTGGGACTGAGCTTGGTTCCCTATTCCAACAAAGCCACATGCTTTCTGCAGTTTGTGATGATCCAGTGAAGTGCTGTTTGTGATTACAGATACAGGTATACATAAAGGTATTATTAACCTCTATGAGCAGCAAAAGAGGCACAAAAAGACACCATACCAGAAACTTCTGCTGTAACATGAGGCAGTCAATACTTTGAAACACAGGATGAGCATGTTTCTCTCTCCCTTCCCTCAGATACCTGTGGATGGTAAACTAACTTAAAGAATCATATTTCTGCTGTAACTATTATTTGTATTAACCAAGCCTACATAAAGGCCAAATACCTATGAATGACAGATTTTTCTGGGTTTTGCTACCATCTCACAGCATCAGGTCTGAACTGCAAGACTGTTGGAATTTATGCACAAGTTACAAGCTTCTGCACATAAAGGTGCTAACACTTGAAAGAATCTCAAAAGTACCAATTTTAGTGACTAAATATGTATTCAATGCAAAGTTAAAACTGTTACTGCTGTCACATGCCACTCCAGAATACTGAACTCAGTAAAACTCAGTTTAGAAAAAGAAGGTGCATACTCAAGAAATCATTGTTGTGATGCCTTCAGCAAACATCTGTACCTATTCTACCTTCATATTATACACAGCTGGTAGCTGTATCTTTTAGAGAATAAAAGAATGGGTCTTCTCCAGACAAAATAATTTTATATCCATTCCTGTCTTACAGTGTCATTTACTCCCTCACTAAACTAAACCCACTGATCATGTTTCTCCAGAAAAACTTCATGGCAAGGCATGCTGAGATACAATTTACTTTGCAGCATGAAATGGTACCTGGTTTTACATACAAGACCCCTATCTTTTCTTCTTTTGCATAAAGAAAGAACTAACTACACAGACCCCCCAAAAGCAGTATCAAAGGACAGCAATTTATGCCATATCACTGTCACACCAAAGTGCAGTGCCTACCATGGCCCTGTCAGGTCCAGAAAGGCAGCAAGATGGCACAATTGTGCATGTGAGCTCTTCATCTTTTTGTTCCTAAGAAATGTAATTTTTCCAAATTGAATGTCTGGAGGAGATGGAATGCAATTAGACAGCTTTAATTCTGAGTTGAGAAAATGTTTTCCATTACAAAATACTAATTTCAATTGCAAAAGTTGTAATTTTTAAAATGCCCAAAGTATTACTTAAGCATAAGAGCCAAAATCTGAATAAAATTCAGGTGATTTGAAATTTGTACCCTATATCTGAGAAGTCTAGAAAATGCAATTAGTAACCATAAACATTACAAAACATTGAAGTAATATTTTTGTGATATGGGGAGATGCAGGTTAAAAAACCACACCCTCAGGACAACTATAACTACTAACTTTTAGCTATACCTGTATGAATGACTGAAGAAATAAGCATCTGTACCATCATCTTTATGGATCAGAATGTGTAGCTAAAAACTGCAGCATCAGGATCTCATTTAGTTTCTTAAGTTGGAGTAGAGTAGAGTAGCCTTCTCTAGGAATCCCCATGGAGAAGAGCGAGGAGGAGCATTCAAAAGTAGGAGTCCAATTTACAATGGCTGTAGGTGACCCCCAGACATGCTTCCCAGTGTGGCTGGAAGTCTCCTAATACAGGCATTGCACTTCAGATAACTGAGAAGACAAGCAGAACAACCTCCCCATGTCTTCAGTTCCACTCAGTGTGCTTCAAAAAACTTGAATTTCTCAGCTATCTAAAAGGAAACAGTGCTCAATTTTCCACTTACTTTCCTAACCCCCTATTTTCAACAAATATAAGACTACATATTTTAGAAGACACGATTCTGTCTTAACTTGTATTTAAGAAATTCTGAATCCCAAGCTAATAGGATAATTGATGATATTAAGTTTCAGCTTCTGTAGCAATGGCAATTTAACATAAGACTTCC